>OU896707.1:79584455-80784455 GCA_918026855.4 Phaedon cochleariae | reverse complement strand
ATGAATTTCTGCACCCAAATGATTGTTGGCTTGCCTAACTGCCAAGGTTAGTTTAGTTTATTGTACCAGTATTTCTCCTGATGAAGCTGATGAAAATGGTTGATTCAAGATCAATTAATGAAAACATCCTGTAACTCATTTGTATACTAACATCATCACTCATTCATATGCCAACAGCAGTATGTCACTGAGGAATGTCAAACTATAAGAACACAACTTTCGACGAAAAATATTTTTGCATTTTTATGTTGAGAACGGGAGCAGATTCGTTCCCGAAACGTCCAAAGATAAGTAAAAATAAAAATTCGATATTTTTAAATTCAAACATTTCTCCAAACAAAGTGTCACTGACAAGCTAGTGCATTTTTCTTTTAGGCTTCCTGACAAAAAAAAATGGTTCAACGCAGTGACATTATTTTAGGGCAAATCATCTGATTTATTCTACACATATTATATTGTAATGAATACTCCCAATCCCAAATAATCAAGTAAAATGAATGTACTGGGCTAGTTTCATTTATGTGAACCCCCTTTATCTTTTTTGTTCCACACTCATTAAAAAATATTGAAGCTGATTTTATACAATTTTTCATACAGATTTCACTCATATTGACAATGACGCAATATCTGTTCATATACAGGGTATTGAGGAAAATATATTTTTCTCAAATGGAATGCGCCGTATATTTTGATAAGATTTGGGTTCCTCAATTCATCCTGATTTCAAATATAAGATATAAGGGATTCATATCTATCAGAATATACAGTGCATTCCATTTGAAAAGTATATATACAGAGTGGGCCTTTGAAAACGAAACAGAGGCTCTGTAGGTCGCCAAAACCGGATTATGAAAAGAATCTGAAACACGTCAACTACGTTTTCGAGGGGGACATCGTCCTACAATATTTTCAGCCCTGCGGCGTTGCCGCTGCTAACGAAAAGAAGCAACAACTTTGTTATTTCAAATGGAACACCTTGTATTTCATTGCATTTTTAGATTCTCCCCGAAGAGCTGATTTCATCAATGCATCACACTTGGGGTCTAGCTGTAATGGTTTCAGGGATATAAAGTGTTCAAAATCGAGATTTTTCAACTTTGACATTTTTTAGTGTCGAAACTATTCATTATTGGTCGAAACGGCTCTCATGACCCTATCTCAACTTGTGATTTACTATCTACTGACATTTAATTGGAACAGATACAGGGTGATCAGAATTCTGAATCTTGAACCACCCTGTATTTGTTTCAAATAAATGTCAGTAGATAGTAAATCACAAGTTGAGATCGGGACATGAGAGCCGTTTTGACCAATAATGAATAGTTTCGACACAAAAAAATGTTAAAGTTGAAAAATCTCGATTTTGAACACTTTATATCCCTGAAACCATTACAGCTAGACCCTAAGTGTGATGCATTGATGAAATCAGCTCTTCGGGGAGAATCTAAAAATGCAATAAAATACAAGGTGTTTCATTTGAAATAACAAAGTTGATGTCCCCCTCGAAAATGTAGTTGACCTGTTTCAGTTTTTTTTGATAATCTGGTTTTGGCGACCTACAGAGCCTCTGTTTCGTTTTCAAAGGCCCACTCTGTATATATACAGTGTGACCCACTTCTGATGGAACCACCCCTGTATCTTACGTAATCGTTTGGTCAGGATCCTGAAAGTTGCTGGAACGAGAGATATAACAGAAATGCTCTCTAAGGCCAAGTGGGGTCATCATCAGTGGTTTACACTGCTCGCCAACAGCCATGAAACTACCCCAATTTCCGGAAAATGATATTAGGAGTCAAAATAGGTCAAAAATCACTTCAGATTTGGAATCAGGACGCCCAATTTACTAACTATTCAAATTTCAAATTTTTTCTGGAAAATTTCCAGTTCGGAAAAATAACATTTTGTCGCATTTTTTATGGAAGCACCCCCATATCTCACGTAATTGACTTAATCTTTGGACTTTCTCTTCCTCCTGCAAATTTCAGAACCCTACCTCAATAATTACGTGAGATACGGGGGTGCTTCCATAAAAAATGCGACAAAATTTTATTTTTCCGAACTGGAAATTTTCCAGAAAAAAATTGAATAGTTAGTAAATTGGGCGTCCTGATTCCAAATCTGAAGTGATTTTTGACCTATTTTGACTCCTAATATCATTTTCCGGAAATTGGGGTAGTTTCATGGCTGTTGGCGAGCAGTGTATACCACTGAAGATGACCCCACATGGCCTTAGAGTGCATTTCTGGTATATCTCTCGTTCCAGCAAATTTCAGGATCCTAACCAAACGATTACGTAAGATACAGGGGTGGTTCCATTAGAAGTGGGTCACACTGTATATATATTCTGAATTCCCTGTATATTTGAAGAGATATTGCAACACTGTCACAATGATTGGAACCTATATAAAAAATAATTGTATAAAATATTCATCTTTTTTTTTTGATAGGTGGAAAACAAAAAAGATTAAGAGGGGTTTACATTAATAAAACTAGCCCTGTACCACCTCCTCGATTAACCTACAGACAGTATCAAAATTCTATAATGTGTTTTGTCAATTTTGGTCGCAAGCAGACCGGTCGATAGAGGGCGCACTCTCCTTGCCAGACTGCTCTTTCCTATAGGGCGGCATCGCTCAAAGTACGGTCCATTACTCCGGGATAAGCGATAGCGGCTAATGGCTGAAAACCGGAGATGAATGGCCGGACTGAAAAGCCAGCGGCGCATTTCTCTTCAATCCGTATTATATTCGCTACCTCCCGTAGCATCACATCATCGATCCGAAACGATGACGATATGTTAATTTCATTTAGAAAATGCCATTAGTCGGGGATCAAGTGATCTATTGCCACTTTTATCAGATTCCCATTTTTTTTTTTTTTCGCCGGAATTCGATTCAATACGAAAAGAGCGAGCGTGAATTTTCCTCTTGGAAAATTAATGCACGAATTGCTGTTTCTTCTAGGTGATTCAGTCAGAATTAAATCAGCACAACTGGTACTGGTACTGGTAGGAGTGGAGGACGTTTGCACGTCAATTGCAAGTCCCTTATGGGACTTTTTTGCCCAAATGTTTTTTTTTATATCGAAGACCGGAACCTTTGCCACGATAATACGCTACACACTGTTACTGTTACCACTAACCAAACCGATTTTTTTCACCACGACACATGTTTCGCTAACTATGTTAGCATCTTCAGGATAAGATCAAAACTAAATGCTCTATCCTATTTACTCTACTTAACCGACAAGTTAATGTTATTCATGGTTGAGTTCACATGTTAAACTTGGTCTTATATTACTGAACTATACATAGGGCTGAATGGGATAGGTCCATCATCCTTATTCATTACTCTATAACTATTCTTGAATATCTCTAAGCTGTCATATGCATCTAATTTCCTAACATTATCAACTTGCTCAACTAATTCGAGGTTATTAATATGTGTCTTATGATTGTGATTAAACATTATGTTCGACTACACACGATTCATCTAACCTACCATATTTCAAATGTGCTAAGTGTTCTTCGAACCTTGTTTGCATGGGACGCCTGGTTTGGCCTATATATATTTTATCACAATCATTACAACTAACCTAACCTACCATATTTCAAATGTGCTGAGTGTTCTTCGAACCTTGTTTGCATGGGACGCCTGGTTTGGCCTATATATATTTTATCACAATCATTACAACTAATTTTGTATATTCCTGACCTTTCAAGTGTGTCCACCTTATCTTTTGGATTACCTAATAAATTGCTAAATTTTGACCCAGACTGATAAGTAGTCTTTGAGAACCTCATCAAGTCCTCTTCCCAAGTACACATGAGGACTAGGATAGTTATATATCGTCAATTATGGAATTATTATTGTAGATTTAAATTTGGCGCCGAATTTGAAAAGTTTCGATGTGTATATCGAATTGAACAAAATTCATCTTAGTGGAACTGAGTTTTATTATTATCACCAAAAGAGCCCTACAATATCTTGATTCGATATATCGATATATCAATGTTTTTTCCAAGGATTAATTAGGAGTTATCGTGATAGACTTTCAACTTGCTATTCCACAAATTGTGTGCTCTAGTTTCAAACGGTTTGAAAGATACAGATGTTTTCGTAAACTACATTGATCGATTAAAACAGCATACCAAAGTTGAAAAACTTCTATGTAAATCACCCTGTATAACAGGAAACCCCTCCCTAATTTTTTGCACTTATTTATTCACACCCTGTATAATTACGGAAGATACGAGGGTGCTTCTCTGAGAACTTGAGAAGTATAAACTATGACAGTAAGTTAGTATAGTTTACGACCGGCCCATGAAATTTGTGGATGAAACTTTTTTTTCTGTGTATATTCGATGAGACTGAGACTCCAGTTTTTTTTTCCTTTTCCCTAGTCGATCTATTCGACGGCAGGAGAGAAGTTGGAAATGGCGAAAACCGTTCGTCTGGAAAGTTAATTATGTCGGATATTTGGGAGTTCGATGGGGAGATTTACAATCGAATCCATAGTGTGATCTGGCGTGACCCGAAACTCGGGAAACTACATCTGCCGAAGGAAAAGGATACAATTTTGGCATATATGTTGTATATACATTATAAAGTTCGTCTCATATACAAGGTTTTTCTTGAAATAAGTACATGCAATCAGCACATCGATTTTTTTTATGTTCTGGTTCCCACGAAAAGGGATATCCTGTAATGTTCAGAGAACATCGTGAGAACCAAGGGTAGGTAATAAGGTTTCTACCTGGTGTTCTTCTTAAATTTCTGGAGGTTATTTTCCTCGGGAAACACCTTCCTTGGCAATGTGTTCCAAAGCCTCGCTGTTCGTTGGATGAACGAGTCTTTGAAAAGAGATGCAGGTCTCCAAAGTGACCACAAAGGGGTGCGAAGCCTCAACTAGACTGGTTGATCTCGCGGGGGCTGCCAAAGGGGGAACAATTGTTGATATTTGATATAGAAGAGCATTGTTCATGAAAATATCTATAAAATAGAGCCAGATCGCCAACTTTTCTACGGTGTTCCAGAGGAGTGAGTTTGTGAGCGAGGCATCACCCACGAGACGAATTGCCCTTTTTTGGACAGAATCCAACAGTTTCATGGTATGTTTGGGTGCTGCACTCCAAATATGGAAACAGTATTCCAGGACAGGTCGGAGCTGTGCCTTATAGATCATAAGCAGCTGACTGGAAGTGAAATAGCTCCTGGCCCGAAACAGAAAACCAAGTTTTTGAGATGCACTTTTAGCAATTGATCTCACGTGATTTTCCAAGAAAGGTTATTGCTGATAGTAATACATCGAAATGGATGAGAGAACGTAGCTGGGGAGGCAAGCCATAAGATGGAAGCTTGGCGAGGAGACCGTGGTGCCAGACTCGATCGAATGCCTTGGAGATATCAAGTGCCAAGGATTAAGGTGCTAAGGTTTCACCATATTTTTCAATAGATTTCTGCCAAATATGTGAGACGTGAGCGAGCAGGTCACCAGTTGATCTCTGATGACAGAAGCCATATTGCCTATCGTTGATAATACCTGAATGTTCCAGGTATTTCATGAGCTCGATGTTGATAGCTCTCTCCATGATTTTTGAAATAATAGATAGCAGTGCGATCGGTCTGTAGTTGTTAGGTAGGGTTTGTTAGGAACTGGTTATTCTCTTACAATTTTTCAGTTGGACGAGAATATCCCCAATTTGTAAGAGTAGTTGAACAACTTGCAGAGAACAGGTGTTCGGGAGCACATTTCTTGAGAACAATCGGTGGGATGCCGTCGGAGCCACAAGGTTTGTTGGTAGTGAGACCCAATAAAATCTTCCTCATAGTACGTTGGCGAAAGGTGATCTCGGGCATATGACTGTCAATTGGCGTTATGTTTGGAGGTTGTTTTCCCGATGAATCCAGAGTGGAATTTCCAGCAAATTAATGCGCAAAAATGTTGCCTTTCTCCTGGGCAGTTGTGGCTAGTGTTCCATCTTCCTTGGTTTCAAAATTATCGGTAATTTGTATACACTCGTGCAATTATAACCGAAAAAAATTCATGAAGAGTAGATTGAACTTTTCGGGCTCCTTCATACACCTACCTGGATGCCTGCCATTATTTCCGCTAGAGCTGGACCAATAATCTTGGGTGGAAAAGGGCAGTTTAGGTCCGACCCTGCAGGACTTTTCCGAATGCTTTCTGTTCTCGTTTCGAGCCGCGATGCGGATAACATCTAATTCACACCAACTAGAATTTATGTGTTTACTTCACTTGGCTTTCATTTGGGATTCTTTCTTTTCCCTCTACTTCCATCCGATATACAGGGTGTTCCAGAACAAAATGCAATGGATTCTACAGGGTGGACAAGAGGTTGAAACAGGCCGATTGAAATTTATAAGTTGATTTTTCTACAAGCGTGCGTGATTCACTCTATACCCACACGCAATTTAGTTTGGGAAGTAGTGCGGTAGTGCGGAAAAAGTTTTTTGGCTAATTTCCTATAGAAATGTCTGAAACCTAGAGGCCAAACACCATGGACATGCTGGCTTCCGCAATAAGCTTACCTACATAATGCTTCAAACGGTACACACAATAGATATATCATTATCAATTATTAGAAGATAGAGAATCCATCACTATTGTTAGTTGTTCCTATTTGCAGGCTTTAGTAATGCTCTATTAGAAAGAGTTATACCTAACTGCTTGTAATTTGACTGTTTATGGAAGATGACATATATTGTGGGAAAACCATTGCAATCTATTCGGATAGCCAGGCGGCAATCAAAGCACATAACTGCAAGTCAAAGCTATAGTATGGGAATGCTCAGAAACCCTAAATGAACTGGGCAGTCAGAACAGACTGACTCTAGCATGGGTACCAGCACATTCAGGGTACGAGGGCAATGAAGAGGCAGACTCACTTGCCCGAGCAGGAGCAAACAAAGCTCTGAATGGCCCAGAACCCTTTTGTGGTATTGCGAAAGCTATACAAATGACAAAAGTATCAAATCATGGATGCAAACCAAATCTCAAGAATGGTTTAACAACTCGCCAGGAATGAGACAGGCAAAAGAGTTTATTAAAAAAACATCACCAATATTCACAGAATATCTACTGAGCCAGAAACGAATCACAAAAAGAATACTAGTGGGACTTCTCACAGGGCATTGTTGGCTCAATAAACACATGAGTACGAAAGGACTGACTGCAGAACTGCTGTGCAGGTTCTATCATAAAGAAGAGGAAACAGCAGTACACATACTTTGCCACTGTGCGGGCTTGTCAAGACTAGGGTTCCTTACGCTGGGTGAGGAAAAATCAAGAGCCCAAAGTTATACAGGGGATCTGAAAGCTAGCCTATGGAGTCTCATAGAGAAGGAGGGGCTAGCCAACGAACTCTAAACGATTTTGAGGGCAGACACAATAGATCTGAAAAGGTCGCGGTGTGGAGACGTAAAATACACCTCATTGATTTATCGAAAACAGTGAAACAAGAACAATTTCTTGTTATTTCGTTGGAAAAAATATTTGTAATGGCTTCAAAGAAAGAAATGATTACATTAAATACTATTCAGGTATATATATATGTACCAATAGTCGATATAGAGAAAATGATCAGTATAAAATAGGTATGGGGTTATTTAAGTGAAGCTAACATGTGTAGACGTTTCAGTATTGCCTCAAGTGCTTATTGTTCCATTTTCGTGGGGTTTTCTTCTGTAGAAAATGATCCAGAGATAATGATCACCTGTCATAATCTTCATTCAAAATAATCGCCTTCATCGTGCTGTGCCCTTCCACCGAATTATTTTTTCCTAATTTATTCGGCCATCGGCAACGTAGCGCAAGTTAATTGCCTAAGAACATAATCCATTTTTGACTGGAATTCCATTTATTCTCCTTAACTGGGTGTATTATCGCCGGGACGTGAGACAAGAGAGCGCGGTGCAGGAATTTAATCAAAAATCCGAATTCTTTCTTGGTGGAGAGAAAAAAATAGGGGAATTTTCATCAGGGGTAGGTGCAGGGCGGGGTAATTTAAAAAACTCAAAAAACACGCTTTTATAGATAGCCGAACTAAGAAAAAGTGAACACTAAAATGATAAAAGTGTGTTGATAAATGAACATAGAAAATACTGATTACGAGGTGCTTATTTGCGATTGAAAATAAGCATTCGCCATCTATCGGAGTTCTTGAGAGCTCTCAAAGCGGCCTGTTTATCAGAGCACAATGTTGCCAATTCTCCAACATTCACATGCTATTTTGTTATGGAGAGTGAGAAATATTTGGACATGCTGGTTGCTACAAAAAGTCAAGAATGAATTAAAACATTATGGGTTCCTCCTATTATGTTTTATTCAACGACAGGACTCTCCACCTGGGAAGGTTGGGTCTGAACCAACAAACGGACTGTCGGTTCTGCTGTGTGGAAAAGGAAATGGCTGAACACATATCATGTTCATGATCTGGCTTAGAGAGACTGAGGTTCGACAGATTTGGCTTTACCAATTTGGAACCTATCGTGTGAACTGTAACCTCTAGGGGTGAGTCACCATTCACAATAGACCCATCTGGAGTCGCAGTGGAGGGTCGGTATTCGCCCCACTCACATGGAACCTAACCTAACCCAACCCACCCCAAGATAGACATCCTTATCTTGGACACACTTTATACCGGATGACACAGGAGACATGTAACAGGCTGTAGTTTTCTTATTTGAAGAGATAAAGATTTGAAATCCACAAGGGTTATATTATCGGTGATGGCGCTTCCCTTGAACCCAATGACACTTTTCTTCAACCACCAACTTTTTTTTTCCATGGCACATTGTATATTTCTGTAGCCTATCTTATTGGCCTTGAAATTCTCAATTCAACAATGAATCACGATTTGACATTCGTTCATTAATTGGCTGTTTAATTGCATTTCATTGAAATACATGAAGTTGGCTGTGGCCCGAATGCAATGACATTTCGATGCTTGATAGGCTTAGAAATCCAAAGATCATAGATGATATAACAGAATATTTGCCATACCCTAATCGGTCCCAGAAGATTGCCAATAATTTCATTGAGTTTAAAAAAATCATCCGAAAATAACTGACGATATTGAGAAAACTTTTTTCATTTGGCTACTTGTGAAGGAGCTATTTGTCTTTCATTTTTGCCATGTAGATATAATATGATCATCCATTTGGATACATGAAACTGAAATTGTTGTAATAATTGATGTATCGTTCTAATATCGGGAGTTATTCTCGGGTGATTTTTTTAAACTCAATGAAATTATTGGCAATCTTTTGGGACCGATTAGGGTATGGAAAATATTCTGATAATATCGTCTTAGTGATGATCTTTGGATTTCTAAGCCTATTAAGCAACGAAATGTCATTGTGATCGGGCCACAGCCAACTTCATGTATTTCAATAAAATGCAACTCAACAGCCAATTAATAAACGAATATCAGATTGTGATACATAGTTGAATAGAGAATTTCAAGGCGAATGAGATAGACTACAGAAATATACGGGGAGCCCGGGGGAGCCATATGAAAAATAAAGCTGGGGCTACTTCCAATCAAACAGGTGGTTGAAAAAAATTGTCATTGGGTTCAAAGGAACTGCCATCATCGATCGAGTGGGAAAATGGCCCCTTTTCAATCGAATGTGAGCACAGGACGTACGTCCCTGCTTGGCCAGCCGAGCCAAAGCAGATGAATGCCGTTTAACTGATAAAAAAGGAATTAAAGAACGAATGCGAAAAAATGAATTTCTCTGTTTTTGACAGGCCCTTAATCGCCGCGCTCGCGGAGAGATAGGCCCCCGCATTAAAGGGGCACTCGGTTCCCTTTAATTATGGAAGCACCGGTGGCGCCCTCCTACCGAGGCGGAGGAGGCTCCATACGGGCCCCATACGAATTCTCAGAGGCCACCATTATCACGAAGAGGGATTTGCTTTCCGAATTCCATCATGATATATAATATACATCTTTTTCAATTTAAATCCACATTGTTAAACTTGAAATTCAGATTCGTTAATTGTGATTTAGAAAACGTCCATTAAGTACAATTCAGAAAGTATCTGCACTTGTAATTTTGAAAGTATCAACATGTAAATCAGAAACTAAGAACTCTCATCCTCGCTCGTGAATACTGAACATAATATGGAAACTATTGTGATGTAAGTAACGGCATACCATGCACAGTGGCTATATCTTGAAACACGATACGTAGGTAATCATGGAAATACATAGGATTAATATAAATTGAGAATGATGAACATACCAATTATAAATGTTTCTAAATAAATGTAAATTATTGAGCACCTCCAGCATTTTTCCTACAACTTATTGTTCAAAAAGGTCTCAACATATTTGAAATCTTCACCCTCTACCTCAAGGAATTATATAAAATAAAAGCAGAAAGGAGTAGAAATTGATAAAAAATTAAGAAATGGCAATACTTGTATAGCTTCAGTGATTTGATAGAAGCAGTATTGAAACCATTTTGAAAGCAATTGATTGATTGATTTATAAAATTTGCAAAATGTGCGTTTCTTCCACACTGGCTAAAGAACCCACCATTATGTACTACTTTTCAAGGCGCAAAATGTGATTCCTATTCCAATGTTTTCGTTTTCGTCCATTTACTAACTATACTAGTTCATAAAGACATAGCCTCTGTAATAATAATCCGAATTAACTGTTCTGATGCGCGATTCGCAGGAATGGCACTAGAATCTAGTAGGTATTTATATTCATCATATACATTAATGATCTGTGCTACCATATGATTATGCGGATGATATTCCACTTCTGTTTGATCAAGCTGACACTCTAATGATTGAAGCAGAGGCTTGGTTTTTTGCAAATAATCTTCAACTCACTAGAGGAAAATCACAAAATTTAATAATTCCTTGTAACAACCTAATCATGGAGGGTAACCACTGTAAACTGCTTGGGATTGTTATAGATGACTGACTGTCTATATTGGAAACACCAAGTAGATATGCTTGTTTCCTAACTTTCTAAAGTTTTATTTCTGATTATGTTGAAAAATATATATTTCGGTTTATTTCATTCTCTGATCAGCTGTGGAGTTTTGTGGGGTGATTCAGTTAATTCTATCTATGAAGTTTCAGGCTACAGAAACGAGCGATTAGATTATTAACTAGGTCTGGTTATATAGTTATTTATTATACAATGGAAAAAGTAGTAGATTTTAGCCCCAGGTTGTGAGCTTAAATCTAATACTTTCCGTCACAACATACAATATGTTTAGAGTCATTCCCAACAACCACCTCAACTTCGAAATAACACTCTTTTTAGCGTCATCAATTGGGTCGTGATATCCTCGAATTGTAAATTGTTATTTTAGTTGAGTTTATAAATTCACCATGAGACACGCAGTCATGTTTTCGCGAAAATGAAGACCTTCGTATAAATATATACACCCCCCGAACAAATTCGCGTAACTCATTGTTTCCGCCTGTCATCTTCCGTTCCCTTCAAATTTCTCGCTCAGCTGATGATGATACATTAAAAACGGGGGGAGAAATCCGACGACGACGGCGAACGGCCCTTCCAGGGGGGGTTGCAAGGGGGGGGAAGGGAGCGGGGGTGGCAACCCAGCGCGATAACCCGCCAACAATGCACAGGAAATGTAGCTACAGTGCTCAAATGACACATGCATGACGTGATTACAATTATATGAATATGTATACGTATATACGTCGCTGGCTGCTCTTCACTCAGTCCCACTAATATAGATTTCGACGAGTGATATATACAGTCGTATTGAATAAAAAAGCATACAAGTATATTACAGAGAGAAATTAACGTCATTCTATTTGCATAAAATGGGCTATCGGGAATGATTGTTCACCAAATGTGGACAGTAAAGTTGTCGAAGGTTCTCAAAAACACAAAGCATTGGCTGAGCCAGTTTTATACAACTAGAACTAGGATGCCGTAAACCTCTCTTTTTAACACTCGTACGCTTTTTTATTGAATACGACTGTACATACCAACTTAAATGTTTGGGTTGTAAACACTACACCTTGAAATTGGGATTTTTTTAATTTCAATCCAGAAAGCATAACATGTAATTCAGATTAGAGAATTCATTTGAATTTTTTCTCCTATACATTTCAATTTTCATTTCAATACTGAACATATTGGTAAGTTATATTTTTATATCATAATACATCATATTTTTCTATTCGATTTGAGACAAAATGTCGATTCTCAATTTCAGAGGATTCTCATTTTTCATGCTCTCCTTTTGGATGTTCATCAGATATAATTCAATGTTCGACGTGGCAAATAGTCAGAAAACTACGAAGTACGAGTCGGAAAAGTAGTTGTTTTCTGTTGAATATTCAGAATGATATTATGCATATCTGTATATGAAGGAGAGTGCAAATACTCTACTTCAGAGGATTTTGTTTTCAATAGATATAATTTAATGTTCGTCGTGGTATATATAGCCAGGAAAGTAGTCGTTTTCTGTTAAATAAACCGAGAAAGAATTAATATTTTCATCACATGGAGAATGCGAATTCTCAATGTATATCCATTTTTTTTTTATTCATAATTATATCTTCAATTCATTTGAATTTTTTATTTTAGTTTCTAAGCATCCTATATCATTTCAATATAACTTCGAAATGACTTCAAATTTTAATATTGGTGCTCTCCAGACACCCATTGAGATTACTCAATAACCTCGATAAAAATCATTTTGAAATGTTTTTCAGCCTCCCACCATACTGAATATTGGCACCATGAAAGCTTAGAGAATGGGAATATGAATGAAGACAATTAATCTTCCAACTTGAACATCCTGTCTCTCAAAAACATAGAAAGTTAGCACACATGTTGATATGAACTTTATTTACTAAAATATAACAAGGAATCGCCTCCTGAAGTTTGTCGTACGTATTCACTAACACCCTGTATAGCCTGTACAACTCCTGCGCTTTTTTTTCATAATCTGGTTCCCACGAAAAGGGGTATCCTGTAATATTCAGAGAATATCGTGAGAACCAAGGGAAATAAGGTAGGAATTGATTTTCTTCTTAAATTTCTGGAGGTTATATGCCTCGGGGAACACCTCCCTTGGCAATGTGTTCCAGAGCCTCGCTGTTCGTTGGATGAACGAGTCTTTGGAAAGAGATGTTCTGCAGGTCTCCAAAGTGACCACGAAGTAGTGCGCAGCCTCAACTCGACGGGTTAATCTCGCGGGGACTGCCAATGGAAGAACAAATTGTTGATATGATTTCAGAAGAGCATCGTCCATGAAAATATCTATAAAGTAGAGCCAGATCGCCAACTTTTCCTCGGTGTTCCAGAGAAGGGAGTGAGTTTGTGAGCGAGGCATCACCCACGAGACGCATTGCCCTTTTCTGGACAGAATCCAACAGTTTCAGGGTATGTTTGGGTGCTGCACTCCAAATATGGGAACAGTATTCCGATTCAAATCGTTGGTGCGTGAATTAGCGATTGCAACTACTCGTCGCAATCTATGCGGGCCGCTCTCTAGAAACTCCTACATGAAAAGGACGAAGGGAGAGTCCTGTAAATTTAATACTATCTAATGCAATATAATACTTGGTCACTTTGTGTGCGTTGTGATGGAGATTCGGCGCTCCACTATTCAGATTATTGTGCGACCTGACAAGCAGGAGGGTACTAATTCACGGGAAATGCTAATTTGATCACTAATTCAACGAGGAAAAAAGCGATCGCTTGTCTCCCTTGTTTTTTTTTATTTTCAATTGAAAAAATCGAATGAGTACATGAAAATATTTTTTTCTCAAATTGACATTATATTAATGACACTTGATAGGCAGAAAAATTGTACTTTTACTGTCTTGGCAGAAAAAGTGAACTTTGCCTGCCTAGGCAAAAAAGTGTACTTTTAAACCCTGTTTTCCAATGAATTCTCAGATTCTCCCTGAGGAGCTGATTTCATCACACTCGGGGTCTAGCGGGAATGATTGCAGAGATAAAGGGGGTTCAAAACCGAGATTTTTCAAATTTAGCATTTTTTTGTGTCTAAACTATTAATTATTGGTCAAAACGACTCACATGTCCCAATTCAACTTTTTCACTACCTACTGACATTTAATAGAAATAAATACATGGTGGTTCACGACTCAGAATTCTGATCACCCTGTATCTGTTCCAATTATTAAATGTCAGAGATAAATAGTCAGTAGACCGATAATGAATAGTTTCGACACAAGAAATCCTAAAGTTGAAAAATCTCGGTTTTGAACACCCTATATCTCTGAAATCATTCCCGCTACACTCCAAGTATGATGCATTGATGAAATCAGCTCTTCAGGGAGAATCTAAAATTGCGGTGGAATACAGGGCGTTCCATTTAAAAAAATTAACAAGTTTCCTGTAGATCGTTTGTTATAAGCAAGTATTTTATGATGTAGCGGAAAAAAATTACTACATGGTGAATCACCCCTTTATCACTCTAAGAAAAACTGGAACACCAGTTGACACCAGCTAACACCGAATGATTTCCTTAGAGGTCCTGCATATTTCAGTGTTAATTCACACCTATTTGTAGAGCACCGGTGTTTGGTGCTATCTCTGCACATTTTCAGGTGAGATTTGTGATTTCGAAATCATGTAAAGTAATACCAGTCTGGTGTGTTATGTGCAATGTTTTCTGATAGAGTTCGCACTGGTCTGGTGTGAATCACAATACTATTGATCATGAAAAACATCAGTATATTTAAAGTCACACCGGAATGAGTTTACAAAATCATCATCAAATGATCAAATCTACAATGAACGGTGTTTATTTACACCAGATCATTGAATTCTTAACCGGAATTGTGTCAATTCTAATTGAGGACAGTTCTTCATCTGACACGAATCGTCAGAATTCTGACACATTTATTCATGAAACAAAATTGCTTCAATCAATTTGTAATTCATTATAGTGTGAAATATTTTTGTTGAGATATAGGTACAGGCTATCTCAAAATTGCTGGGACACAGAGCTACCACAGGTAATACGGGTCAAAATAAGTTGATTGGACCCAACTTCTTTTTATTGAAAAATATACCGTTTGTCCGTGAGACGAGTTCAGAGTTTTCATAAATAAACATATTTTCAAAAGATCTACAATATCTTTCGGGATTCTTCCATTACTGAAAGAAGAGTTATACTCTAAAATTTGTTTCACTCATTTTTGAACAGCGATCAGCGAACGAAAATGTGTTTATTTATGAAAACTTTAAACTCACCTCACGGACAAACGGTACATTCTTTTATATAAACAAGTTAGGTCCAATCAAGTCATTTTGACCTGTATTACCTGTGGTAGCTCTTTGTCCCATCGATTTTGGTGTTGTGTCGAAACATCGAGACAATTGTTTCTGATTTTGACTCCTCAATAAACTTTTCTGAGCGCATTTGAATTTTATTTTTATACACTTCATGATAGAAACAATCATGCACTTTACACTGGAAGAGCAACATGATCCGTGCTTATTGAAAGCACAGTGAAGAGAGACAGTGCTGAATATTGCTCAACGTTTACTACCAATGGCTGTGGAACTCTGGAGTCTGGAGTGTGGAAGTGATAGGAGCACGTACACAAAGAAGATGCGCAAGGTTGCCAAGCATCACGATATGAAATAACTAAGTATATGTACCTAGTTTCATGATAATTTAATGAACAAAGGCAGTAGGTACTTAAATGAAATTGTCCTCATAAGTTCTTGGAAATACTTCCGTTGGCAAAGAATACCGAAGCTTCGTCGTTCCATTGACAAACGTGTTTTGGAAAGGAGTTGTTTGACATAATTCTAGATTGACGACAAAACGATGATGTGCTGACTCAGCCTGTCGAGTACGTTTGACGAATGGTGGACCAAAATGCATGTAAGCTCTGCAGTAATGATACAGAATGTTGCAGTCGTTAATTAGAGAGCATCATATTGATATTGAATTCATCAACTTCTAATCATTATCTTACACCACGATGTTCAAAGTGTTATATATGAAATAGGTTCAAGTAATATAAAATAGACGAGGTGGCAACAGTGTATGGCGACAAATTTGTTCCGATGTTTTTCTGATATTAGTGGTGTTGATTTACAACTATTCCAGTGTCATTTATTCCAGTGATATCAGAAAATACACTGGTTTGGTTATCAATCTCATTACTAGGTGAATATCTTGAAGAGGAATTATTTGTGTGAATATGGATACTTCATAAAATTGATAGTCACATGAAAAATATGATAGTTGATCACTTTCATGATATGAATTTTGAAAAATTACACCTACTAATGATAATTTTTCAGAATATATCAACTTTGTGATTCATGAATAGAATAATTTGATGTTTACAGTTTGAATTCAAATAATGAGTATGAAAAGTGTGACTCCGAATTCAGATTTGCCATAATGTATCACGATTTACACCGTCGAACCCCACGATATCAAATTCCCAATACTTATGATAGGATAGTACAATTTTGGTGTTGAATAGGGTTAGTGTTAATTCCAACAGTCTGGAATTGAAAAAGACACCAACAGTTTTCTTAGAGTGACTCATCAATATCTCTAGATAATTCTGAAATTCGAAACATTTACTCCTGATGGTTTTTTCGGAAATACATTAACTTAATTTTCTCCAATGAGAGTATATTTTCACATTCAAAAAATCTTCATATTCATCTGAACCCAAGGACAGCCCATAATCGATATTCCATTTGTCAAACTACCCATTTTATTTGTCAATCTATAGAAAATGATTTGGAATGATCAAAAGTTACCAAGGGTCGTGGTAATGTATTTTTCTAAAGACACGTTTATCGAAGGGGAAAACTATACCTTGGATGAATACCCATCACCTAGATTTTTTTATAGGTACTCACGCATCTACAAACTTGTTACGAGACATTACAAGCCACCCTTCATTCCATCATATTATACACGTTTTTTATTATCAGAATCGGCAATTTTCCATGAAATTTATCACCTAGAAAACGCTCGTCACCCCCACCGGCAATGCATATGAAATAACCCACCTCGAGAGAGATCTCTCTCAAGAATGTAAAACAAAATTATAATAACGTCAGTTATTCGCGAGCACCTCGTAACCGTATAAAACGAGGGGTTGGCAAATGATTTCGGGGGCCCCGAGATTAGAATTTTTCCATTCTTCGGGCCATAAGCAGTTACTTTTCATCTCGAGAGGTGACATCCAGCTCGTTTCCGAGACGCTTTTCGGGTCCATCATCGCCCGCCTTATTACTATTTCATGTCGCCGCAAATTATCCATCAAAAAGGCAAGTAGGCATATTATATAGGACGCGGAAACACAACGATGCAATGGAGATCTATCGTCTCAGACTCGACATTTTTTAATGAACGATCTACAAAATTTTTCTATATTCAAAAACTATCAAAAGTTCATCTTTCAACAACATTAGATGTCTTTATCTAATAGCATTTCCACTCGTTGATTTACAGAGCGCACTAGCACAGACCAAGTACAAGTGGCACTGGCTCGGTTCTTCCATAAAGTGCAGTTCCAGCACATAGCATAGTAAATAGAAAGTTGGTGTGACCTTCTTGTCATCAGAAATGTCAAACTAATTGTTTTGTCAATCAAAAAGTTGAATTATTGAAAGTACATTTGGTTTCGTTGGTCCACATGAAATGGATTCACTTTTTTTGGATCTTCTTTTTATTTGATTCAGACCAGGAAAGAGTCCCTCTTATCCTGATATCTAACATGAAACCAAAAAAAAACAAAATGAAAACGGTATTGAAGTTCGATGGGAACAGCTCTTCTGCTCCAAATGAGTTACATTCTGATAATTGAAAAAGATCGAACGGAACAAATAAATATCAAAAACTTGAGAAGAGTAAATTTGGTCATAATGTTGATATTTTCCCTAGTTTATGGACAATGTCGGTCTTTTGAACTTTATTTGATCACCTGGGTCATAATCAACTGCTTTTCGAAGTTGCTGATTGAAGGGAGTTCCAGATCCCTGGCGATCTGGTTATTCCGAACATACCAAGGAGATCCTGTCACCATTCTCGCGATTTTATTTTGTAATGTTTGTAATCTGGTGATATGAGATTTAGCTGTGTGGCCCCAGACCAAGGCATACAGTAAAATTGGCTATGATGATAATATTCAATTTTTGTCTCAAACCCAATTTACTTCGTCTGTTTAGAAATGGATACAGGGCTCCAATGGCTCATCGTTCAGCTTTTGAAACTTGCTGTTCAATGTGCTGGGCCCAGGTGAGCTTTTTGTCAATCCACACACCTAAGTATTCAACTTGTGAAGACCACTCTAACTCATGACCATCCAGGACTATTCTGGTTCTGGGAGTCCTCCGCTCCCTTCCGAGTGCGACCAATTGTGTTTTTGTCAGAATTTTAAAATTTTTTGCAAAGCCTACTTTGCCACACCTTATGAATAAATAATGGAGAATAAAATGAGTCCCCGAAATTTTCTAAAATCATTGACATGTAATTCTGTCAAACGAACAAATTAATCAATTCTAATACCTAATTTGACTAATAATGTTGAATTTTGGAGACTTAATTAGAATTGGATTTTGAATCACGTTCAAGTTCAATAGAAATACCTCGAAATAGAGCTAAATATTTCGAAACATATTACGTTTCTCATTGATAATCTTATGGAAAGCAGTGTAGTGTGTAGCATGTAGAAGACGACGTTTTTTCATGATAAGCCAGCCCAGAGATGAAATATATTCAGTGATATGATCAGATCTACGCAAGCCCCAGATCAGTCTATTGCAGTTGTTCTGCATTTTATGAATTCGATAACAGTCAAAGGAGTCGATACATGGACCATATACTATATCGCAATAGTTGAAATTATATAAAAACCAGTTGATCACACAGTTTCTGATGATGATGGGATCATTGAAGATAAAGCACTAAACTGTCTCTAGATGAAATTGTCGGGGCCCTGTACATATAGGAAAACCACGTTATCCACGATCCCTTCATTCCTGGCCGAATATCGAACCGAATCTCGGTCCTTCCTTCCCCATTCGGCACATTCGGCACATTATAACATCTTTCTCCATTCTCTGGCTCTCACCGGCCATTGGTCATCGCAGATTGGTCACAGCAGCGACTGCCGACAGTTCCTATATACAGGCTTGCGCCCCGGAAATTGTGTCCGCGGTCGACTTCCGGTTCCGTTCCTTGCGAGAGCCCCCCCTTGTGCCCCCACAGGCTCGGACCTCGGACCGGTTCCCCCCTTTCCCCCATTCCCCATTCATTACCCTTATCGCGCGGACCTGGCCAAAATTACTTTGCCCTTCGACGGCGGAATTTTCTGAAATCTGAGCGTGATCTCAGTGCATATCCGGGTTGTGGGTTGATATTTCGTACTCGTGATAATATGGTATACTATACTCACGTATCTAGAATTCGTCTCTCCTGCACATAACGTCATTGCAAGTCTATACTCTATAGTCCATACTCACACCAATAATGATCATGGCTACTCGGGCGAATTGATAACTGCGAGATCAAACTGCGAGCAATTGTTTCACTCGCAGTGACGTATACGAAGATGCGTCGTAGCTTTGTCGCAGCACACCATATACAGTGTGTCCCAGCTAAAACTTGACACCCCCCAAATGTCCGATGTCGTTAATAGATATTTACAAGCTGGCCAACATCTAGTACAGTTCTTGAACATGTAATAGGATGAGTGTAATTTTGAGATTAGACCCTCATGCACAGTGTGACACCCAGTTGATGTGTTTATCAAGGAAAATTCCAAGAAATTTAACTGTATCTTTATCGGACAAGACTGTTTTATTGAAATTCAGTTATAATTCAACTGATGGCTATTTATTTTATAGTTATGAAAACGAATTACTTGGGTTTTCTCACCGTTGAAATATAGATCATGGTTATTGAAAAACTTGCAAGCGGCGTCTAGTAGTTTTGTGCATCACACTTGTCCAAAATTTGAATTTACCCCCACCTCATCTTATTCCGATTCCGGATAAAAAAATTATACAATCTCACAGAGAATCGCGATAGGCATGCACTAGGCAGACAATAATCATTATAGTAATCAGATTGGCGATATAGCTAACGATGACCAGAAAATGGCGGCACGCAGCGATTTCGGTCCCGGAAACCGTTTTTGGAATCGGTCAGGTCCGACGGACACTTGATTGACATGACACGCCATGTTCATTTGTTATTCGTCCACTGGATATGTGCGACCGATGTCTGGTTGCGCCCATACTATATCAGTCGATTGCCGAATGTAAAAACTTCACAAACACAGATACAGGGTGATCAGAATTCTGAATCTTGAAGCACCCTGTATTTTTTCCAATTAAATTTCAGTAGATAGTGAATCAAAAGTTAAGATGGGAACTGTAAGCCGTTTTGATCGATAATGAATAGTTTCGACACAAAAAAAATCCTAAAATTGAGAAATCTCGATTTTGAACACCCTATATCTCTGTAATGATTCCTGCTAGACCCCAAGTGTGATGCATTGATGAAATCAGCTCTTCAGGAAGAATTTGAAAATGCAATAAAATACAGAGAAGTGGCAACACTGTATCGATGAAAATATCTTAGACGGATAGAGAAAGAATGTTCAATCATCAAAGCATCCCAATTTTCAGAATGTTCTGTCTTTTCGTTCTCCAGACACTTCCAATAGGCCATCCACCGTGGATCACCCTGTATAACTGTGTAACAACAACAACAAATAATGGTAGGTTTAATTGCTAGTGGTGGAAAAAACTGTATTCCATGGCATCAATGGGGAAGACCACTGATTTTTTAAAACGACATTATCGTGAACTCTATACTGAAAAACTACCAGTGAATTAATTTTGAATTTTTTCATTCATGCTGAGACGATGAAAAAAATAAATTAGTATATGTCCATTTCAAAACACACAATTCCTGCGCCATTTGCAATTTCATCAATTCATTGGTGTGACTGGTGCGACGTCTTAGTCCCAACACGCCTATTGTCCTTGAACTGACCAATTACACTGCAACACTGCAGAATGACGAGTTATTAGAGAGAGATAGCTACAGTTCGGGACTAATACGTCACGACTCCATCATCATATTTGGCTGTTTGAAATATCAAATGAAATATGCTGATTTCAAAACGATATAGATTCGATTCCCTTCAACTTCAACTCATAATATTGATTGTACATAAAATGTAAATCATGATTCGTCGATTGAAAGAGGTTTGCACGGATTTCTTCCCTCAGTGGTCTTCCCCATTCGACTGTCGTGGGACAGCCCTACCTCAGTGTTTTGGCGCAACTCGATACCGCCCTCGCGATCGAACCTCATGCCATCCCATCTAATTAATACAGGCGCTCGAAATGATGTCTAGCAGCTGAGAAAAAAAACTGTTGAAACGCGCGTATATTATCTACCTCGTATCAGTTATGTTATTTATATAGCTGTGTCAGAGAATTGGTATATTTTTATCGCCAAATCGATATAGATATTGATCGATACAGATATCAAAGTCGACCGTTGTCTTTTTGTTTCGTTAAGAATCCGGACAACGTTGACGCAGGATGGATGTTCAGGAGCTTGCACGGGAAATATATTTTTGTTGTATTACCAATCAATTATTTTGGTCAATTTTTTTCTTAGGTTGAAAACTTTTTTGCAAAATCAACAAGATTATTTGTTATACTTTCTTTTATCAAATAATTTATTCAAATCGACAATTTATTCTTATGGAAATACACAATATTATATTACATTCAACAAAATTTTCAATTGAAAAAAGATATTCTTGATTCAGAAATCATTTCATTTCATTGTTGTTTTCAATCTATAGGGTAGAATATGCCTATCTGATGCAAAATTAATTTAAAATTGAGAAAAATATCACATCATCAATCAATCAACTGAGAATAACGAATATTAATTGTACTGGTTTTTCTTATTTGAGATTTAATATTGGGAAAATTAAATTACCTAAAATTTCCAGAAGCAATGCAATAATAAAATGGTCGCAGTTTAAGAAGTTTTGTCAAATCAAAATATGTTATGTTGCCCGAATGACATCCTTCACATCAAAGGGATATTTTGTTATTTTGGAAATATATATTGTAGATATCATTAATTTACTCATAGTTTAAAATTTTTTTATCAAGATATATCTTTGTCACCTACTGAATAAAATTATAATTTTCATCAATTTATAACTAACTGACTGATCATTTCAATCAATAAAATAAAAACTTTAGAGTAAATATTTATTTTCTCCGATTGTTCATAATGATATATATCTCTTTATTTTTCCTGTAATGTTCAATTACAATAAAATTTGATAGAAATCGCAGTTGTTGGAATGGTTGATTGCTATGGAAATGTTCATAATAATTATAGTTTGATAATTCATGAAATTTCTGACAGTTGTGCGAAAAAATATCGAATTATTTAAATTTTCATATAATAGACAGTGATAGCGACCTGGAAGTACTTACACCTCCAGAAATGAGGAAGGTGGCAAAAAATATAGAGTTGAATTTGTTGCCGGAGAAGTCTCGGATGAAATATGAAGGAAATTATAAACGATTTATGGATTATTAATAACCACTTTGCTGCCTAGGCAGGAAAAGTAATACTTTGCTGATTGATATGTGTCAGCAAAATTAATATTTGCTGCCAATCGGAGAAAAACGTTTTTTCCTATAGTTTATTTGTTGATCTGAACAATGTTTTTCCCTGCATGGGAGGGTGTTGCAAAGGTGTATTTTCTTCAATTTCTTCCATC
The DNA here is from genome assembly GCA_918026855.4 of Phaedon cochleariae. Lineage (NCBI taxonomy): Eukaryota > Metazoa > Arthropoda > Insecta > Coleoptera > Chrysomelidae > Phaedon > Phaedon cochleariae. The sequence continues at coordinate 80,761,637 of OU896707.1, read as the reverse complement.
CCATGGCACTTCCGACTGCCATTTCTTATTAACGTGTTTCGTGGCAATTTTTCGGGCCTCTTCTGCTGCCGAAAATATTTATGAAATCTCCGAGTAGAGAAGGAATGAAGTGCACGACTGTAGGTATATGTGAGCACGGAGCATCAGAGCCGGAAAAAAGAGAGGCCGAAGCGTATAGGTCGAGACGCCTTGCGAATACAAATCAATGGATGGAAGTTTTCCAATCCATTTCCCGGCCTCCCATGAGGACGCCGGAAACACTTCGGTATATTAGGAGCACACCTGTAGTACGTAAATTCCAGAGGCGCGCAAATGGGGAAATTTCCTCAATTTTCTATTCCTGGTTCGATTTCCAGCACGGGCAAGGAACTTTTTTCAATATTTTATTTACGAATTAAATATTGTGAAGTTTCGGAGCATCGGCTGGGGATAGTCCTGCACGATTCGCTGTTGCGTTCCAATTAACAGTGCTGCTCCTAAAGTGGCGCATGGAGTTAGTAACAAAGCCTACACAGAACACGCAGAAAGATATGATGATGTGGTTGTGAGCATCAGAGAAGAAGTAGGACGGTATATGTAGGTGGGTGTGGAAAACTACCAGCTGAGCGTGAGAGCGGGCCAGCTGCTTAAGTAGACCTCGGTCTCGGGGGTTAACGATGATAGTTAGCAGGCCTGCCACTGCGCATATGGTAGTGAGTACATTACTAGCCTACAAAACACAGCTGAAAAACTCTGAAAAGAGAGCTGATGGGCGGTGCCTGAAAAGGATGTTAGCCAGCTCTCTTGAGCGAACCACATCAGTCATTGAAAACACTTGGGGTTTGCAAATAGGTCCCATTGGGGACTAGTTGCTGACGTGGAAACGTCCCCCACCAGTACCAGTACCAGATTCCTTCGTAAAGTTCATGGAAAACCATTGTAATAGTAGATTGTTTTATTAGGATCAAAAGTGACACCTTGTTTGACAAACGAACTTTGCATTTGCGAGGCCGTTTAGCGAAGCCGAGCGAAAGCAAAATTTGCGAGTCAAACAAAGTCACTTTTGATCCGAATGAAACATACTATTTTTTCTGCAACCGAAACCAACCAACAAATAATCCGTGTGGTGAAAATATCCTACCTGCATTAACAGCAGGTTCATTCAATTTTCAAGGATGTTCGAATTGTGGTTTCAATATAAATACAACCACATATTTGTCTATGGACCAGGTGCTCTAATGGCATATACCGCGCCAGTGCAAGGTTTAGGAAGAAGACGTGGAAAATGTTAGGTTAGTGAGCATATGAACAATAATAATAGAGATTATTTATTTCTCTCTCTAGTCCACTGTGTTGGGCTTGATATTCAAATGGAGGTAAACAATATCGTTTCTAGAGACAAACAACTATAGCTGGCCGTAATTATTCAAAAACAAGTTATCCATCCCGAGAATAACGATTGAAATACAGATTAAGCAAGTAGGTGAATCTTGAAGGCTTTCCTGATCAAAACAAAAATACTCAACTATAATATGGTGTATTTATATCTCCAGCATGGGTATGAAATCCAAATCTGCCTAAATCGGAAACAAATCAGCTAGGTATGCGTCCCAACCCAAATAACCAACCGTAACATGGTTGTTTATTCTTGATGTTCTCTAGTCTAGTACATCATTTTTAGTTCCTGGGAGCTAAAGTTCAACTTTCAACATAATTCATTTTTCAATAAAGCGTGTACCACCAATTATGTGACACCTCTTATAGCTGTTTCGGATTAGTTCTTGAGGAAAACAAAAACAGAACAATTTCGACTGACTGTCGAGGATTTTATGTATGGGTAACGATAATTTCCAAATGATTATATAGGATATAGTTCAAGGTGAACATTCAACCACGTCATACTCCTCCGATCCGATTAATAACATATTATATCATTTTATTCATTATTCCAGATTATTTGGGATTCTCTCTATATACGTGTAGTAAGGACAAATCAGGTGATTCGCCCCAAAATGTCACTGTGTTTGAAGACTTTTTCTATCAGAGAGCCTAAAAGAAAAAGTCACTAGCTTGTCAGTGACAATTTGTATTGAAAAAGGTTTGGAGAAGAGAAATAAAGGTATACAGAAAAAATATCGACTTTTTACTTGTCGTTTCGGGAACGAATCTGCTCCCGACGCTCCCGTTCTCAACATAAAAAATGGATTTTTGTATGGCAAATTCGTATTTTTCTTGACACTTCTCAGTTCATAGTGAGAATTGGTGACGTTGGCAATCAAATGAGTTACAGTATGTTGTCGTTAAGTATATAATCTTGAATTTACCATTTTCATTTTCAGATTTCAATAGTGAATACCATGTTCTATCTATATCAACTGAACAGGAAGCAATGCGTTATCCGTTCAGAAGAATGCAAGCAGATTCTTTGATTTTGCTCTTCTGGTATTTCACAGTTGTCCATCTTCAGTAAAGATAATATGTTCAGCTAGTTTCGATTTGTCGATGTGTCTTTTCTTCATATTGTATTTATGTTCCTTCGTCTTTACACTGAAAGAGAGGTATCTTGGTTTCACCTGTATAAAACTTTCCACAAACACAAGGTATACTGTAAATACAATTTTTTGACGATTGTTGAAAACGGGAGCAGATTCGTTCCCGAAACGTCCAAAGATAAGTAAAAAGTCGATATTTTTTCTATATACCTTTATTTCTCTTCTCCAAACCTTTTTCGATACAAATTGTCACTGACAAGTTAGTGAATTAGGCTCTCTGATAGGAAAATTATTTAAAAGCAGTGACATTTTGGAGCTGTTTGAGATTTTCGCACGCATCGCCTTGTGAAGAGAACTTTGGGAAATTCGCATCAATTACTAATAGCGAACTCTTCAAGTGTTCGCAACGCAACTATGAATTGTTCAAGAATCCGTGCACATCCGCCACATCGCCTTATAACGAAGGCCTTTAAGAGCGATATTTGCATCAATCGCCACATGATCGCCACTAATATGGTAAGGTGTTCAATTTTTGGGAAGTCATTGGTTATCAGCAGTCTCTTGTCGGCGAAGTCTAACTAGCGCCAGCTATATTGTTTGGGGTGGAGTTAAATTTACTGGATATTTGTTTCAGCGAAAAAGATTGAGTTACCAAACTTAGAGTTAGATCAACGTAATGAGCTTTAATTATATATTATTCTATAGCAAGAAATTGATCAAGTAAACTTTATCACTTGAAAAAATCTCCGAGGAGTTGGCCGGGTATTCTTCTATTGATATTTTTATTTCATAATAAGGAGGAGAGAAAATCCCAAATAATCTGGAACAATGAATGTACCACCTCCTCGATTAACCTACAGTCAGGCAGTATACATCATTTTATTACGAAAATTCCTCAGGAACAGCATCAAAATCGTATAGTCGCCTATATAAATCGGCACATCAGTCGTTCCGTTGCCGTTGCCATGACGACGCACGCCGACCCCCCTTCGGCGAACGGACAGTGACAAATGACAGACGAAAGGGTGACCGGCCGGGCTCGTTTTACATATGCAGCGACACCCATTTGTCTCTCCGCGCACTCTTTGCTCCACATCTATATCTATATATATATATACATATAACGTCCACCCTCGCATACCCCTTTCTTCCCCTTTGCCCCTACTGAACCTCGTAAGCGATCCGCGATTTGTATATCTTTGGGTATATCGTTTTTCGTAAATACAAATATAACGCAACATTATTTATGTGCATGAATTCGCTAGACATTATTTTGTTCTCCATACAATGTATATAAATAATTAGAATTCTCATTAACATCGCAGGACAAACAGCTTGTATAACGGCCGTCATCTGTCAATTTTTCCATCTCCTCGAAGATAAACAGGAGTGTTTTCGACCATTTTTTTTTTGTTTCTTGTTTTTTCTTTTCCCTATTCCCAAAGTCAAGGACCAAGTTATTCGAACTTTCACTAAATTTCATTTCAGCACCCAAACATGCCCTGAAACTGTTGGATTCTGTCCAAAAAAGGGCAATCCGTCTCGTGGGTGATGCCTCGCTCACAAACTCACTCACTTCTCTGGAACACCGTAGAAAAGTTGGCGATCTGGCTCTATTCTATAGATATTTTCATGGACGATGCTCTTCTGAAATATCAACAATTGTTCCTCCCTTGGCAGTCTCCGCAAGCACAGTTTAAGGAATGGGAATTCCTTAAAGCTAGCTAGTTTCATCTCTAACGTGTCAGCAAGGACTTTCCTTCCTTCTATATTATATATTTATATAGATATATATGTTTAGCGTTATCTGGTTCTTGATTTTCTCGAATCGCATTTATAAATTGGTAATATAGGGATCAAATTTGTTTCATTTGTATACTTGGTGTGTCAAATTGTGTGTTGTTGAACTCAGAATATACAATATAAGAATGTAATTAAGGAACACCCCCTATCTCTATTTAAAAAAAAATTTAGATCCTAATAATTACCGTCCTATTGCGTTATACACTTTAGCTTAAATTATTGAAAAGCTGTATACGTGAGTATTTTCTGCAAAGCTTCAACTAGAGTCTTTCGAATTGTCGTGTAATACTTTACAACTCACTTCGTCTGTTGGACATTGTTGTTCATTTATTTATTTTTTATGTACATTAGGTGTAACAAGCTTTGTCAACAAGTGAGAACTTAAGACAATAAAGTATATTTTGAATTGAAAAAAATTGAATTGCCCCTGTATATAGTCATTGGCCAGCTTACCAAAACAAGCGTGGTATAAAGACCTCAAAGAACTATAGTCGCTTGAAAGCTGTGAATTCGTCGAGGAAAATAAGGAAACCTCGCCAAACGACCCGGATGAGTATAAAACTCGGAAATAATCTGCGCCATAACATTTGATTCGAGTTTACGGTATCGTCTCCATATAACAGTGATCACCTCGTTCATTTTACGAGCCACGCTGTGTATCATATCTCTTTCCACATTTACTCCCGACCACTACATTTGCACCAGATGAGTACTTCCACGATTCCTTTATGTTACAATAACAACCGCCGAAGTGGTTATTAAAATGGTTTATGGTCCTAGAAACGTCCGGTCGCCATAATTGCCCGAGTGTAAGGTACGTGGCGTCATCTAGCGGGGAACGCTCCAAGCTGTTCCGATGTACGAGGACCGGTCAATAATTACAAGATGCAAAAGCACCAGCACCCCTTTTCGAAGATCATTATTACTAGTGGCGTAATTAAGGGGGGGGGGGGGGGTCCATGGGGTCTGAAAAGAAATATTACGAGAAATTGATTTGTAATTTGTTAGATTCTGCATATGAACATGTGCCTTAAAATGCACTTCCTCCTAGCTACAGCCACTGTAAAGTTAGGTGAAAAAAATAGATTATCTAAAATTGTGACTGAAATAAGGGATCACATCTTCTGAAAATTGGCAAGCCCTTGTCTTTTTAGACACCTCAATTTCTTCTTGCTTCATAAATTATGTAAACCCAGTTTTGACGGACTTTTATTGACCCAAATGGTATGTTCCAAAAGAGAACCTGATTTTCAAAAGCATGATCTTCCATAAAAAAAATTGAGAATTCGGTATCTTGCATTACAACTAACCGCTTTCCAAAAGAAACTCAATCAACGAAAGGGGTCACGACATCGTTTTCGAACGCAATGGGTTAAACGCTTGCATACGGAGGTGATCGCATGTCGGAACGCATTTGAGACTGCTATCTCAGAGGCGTGCGGTATTGCAATACTTGCACTTGATCCGTAATTATAATCACAATTTGAAATAATCTTTTGTTTTAACCCAACTCACAGTGACTGTAGCTCATTCATCTTTATATTATGAAGAAGTTTTACCTTGATCCCAACATTATCATATTTACATCGAATTTTGAATCACCCTGTATATTAAATAGGTAGTTCCTTTCTTATTTTCTCCATCTCCCCAAAACTAGTCGCATGATTCCAACAAAAAAACTTCAACAGTTTGAATTTTTCTACTTTTCAGGAACTGAATAAGTCGAATTTTATAACTTTCGTTTTTTCTTTGTTCCTATTACAATGTTTGTACCTGTTGATATGTGATATTATTTGATTATTTTTCAATAACATTTCTTTATTTTGTTATTGTTACCAAAAGATCACAATTATTGAAACCAACGTAAGTTACGTACATATTGCTTTTTTCCCTAAATATTGAATATTGGACCTAGCCCCCCCCCCTCCCCCCAGGGATGAATCTTCATTACACCACTGATTATTACCACTCCTCTAGAACTGTGAAGGGTTATCATAATAATAATATGACCCACAAAACTTTGCAGGACACTTTCATAACATGACTCTCTTTCCACGATTGCTCCCGACCACTACATTTGCACCAGATGAGTACTTCCACGATTTCTTATGCTACAATAACAACAACAATCGCCGAAGTGGTTATTGAAATGGTTTATGGCCCTAGAAACGTCCGGTCGCAATTATTGGCAGAGTGCACGGTACGTGGCGCCATCTAGCGGGGAACGCTCCAAGCTGTTCCGGTGTACGAGGACCGGCCAATATTTATAAGATGCAAAAGCACCAGGACCCCTTTTTAAAGATGATTATTACAACTCCTCTTGAACTGTGAAGGGTTATCAATGTTATCATGATAATAATATGACCCACAAAACTTTGGAGGATCGATTGAATAATATTGAACAAATAATGTGTGATCTCTTCTCAACACGATAGTTTTTATTCACGTCAATATCTTATTCACGTCAATATGATCTTTTTAAAAGATGATACAAATACAAATGTTTTAAGAAAATGATCCTAAAACCTGCTCAAAACTATAAGTTTAGTAGGCAGTTAACCAACATAACCAACACCTTGTATAGTTAGATGGTATCTACCTTGCGTTATGTTATATCCAATAACAGAATAATTGTTGTCCAACTGAAAATTGCTTGAAATTTACGACTGATATCGGCGTATCAAAAATTATACGAATAATGAAATAATTGTAGACCTCAACAGGGTATATTCACGAGTTCGATATTATATATACAGAGCGAACCGGTGAGATATCCACGGAGAAGATAATTAAAAATAATCGTCGAAGAGTAGCCAATAATTACAGACGTCTAAATGGACCTGAACGTATCCGCCAGTGGCGGACATAAACACGACATGTTTCGATGATGGATATTTATTTGGCACGTAAGTATACAGGGTTATTCAAGAAACTAATATTTCTTCATTTTCTTGCTTCATGAGTGAATTGAATTACATCACAGAGATATCGCAGTTACACCACTGACTTCTAATGAGTTCTAATATCTAATTTGATATCATTCCAGTTCAAAAGGTGGTCAACATTCTTGATTCTTCATATTATTTATTGAAAGGAAGATATTAATAAGGGTGGGAAGTTGTTCAATTAACACACGGCATTTTTCAGAAACTGCTCAACAGAAGACGATAAACTAGTGCACCGTTGGAAAGAGAATTGAAAGCTCTTCTGAATTATTATGTGCCATTTGACCTTCCTTTCCATTTGAGAATCTAAGGTTAACATCTACCCCTTTGAAAATAAAATTGACCTGTCTTTGCGATTTTTCATATTGTTTACTGGAAGGAAGGTATTGAGGGTGGGAAGTTTTCAAAATATATCACCCTGTATAAACTTTTTTCACTATTTTTCTTCCCAGAATCCACATCAGTCAAAACCTTCCTAAGTAATTTCGGGACACCGTGTATTTTCCTGAAATCTCATTAGAGAAACACTGGAGAGGTGAAAGGTCTAAAGCGACATATATTGGTAGGCTTTCAGGAGAGCGTTTTAAACGTTGATATTTTGAAAAAAAAATTATAATGAATTGCCTAGGGAATCATTATCAGGTTTGAATTGACCCTTAGCTACATTGATTTTCTTAGAAAATTGTTTTGAAATTGATTTGCTCCTGAACCAAACAATTCCTTGGATAAATCAAATTGTCAACTATCCTAACGGGTCTTTTGTTGATCTGAGATCCTAACATATTGAAAGGTAATATGACTAATAAGATAAAAACATAAAGCACACTTGCTTAAAGGTTGATACAATTTTATAATGAGTAGGGTAAAACTTCTTACTCATAAAACCCTTCTACAAATTCGAGAGCAAAAATATCTCAAAAAATACCTACTAGTGTATTATAAAATGTATCTTAATCAGATGTTTTTGGAAGCCAAAATACCCGATAGTGTATTGAGTGTATCCTTATCAGATTTTCCTATTACAAAATCAAGTCGAAGGCGTATTCAATTTTTATTTGCCAGGAACACATCTCTTAGGAACAAATAAATCTCATAAAGCTGATTTGACTAACACGCTATTTCTCTTATATCTCAAGAATTCAAAATCCTTCTAAATATTACACTATGCGAAATGACTAGCAGGCAAACCATAGTTATGTATGTCATATCAGATGGATTAACCAACAGAATAGTAGAAAATAATGAAAACTGAAATAACTATAATGGTAGTTTATTTAATATTGGAGGTGACTTATTTCACTATAGTAGAAAAATGTGAATTTCTTTGTCTTTCAAGAAGATACTTCAAATTATAGGTACAGTGCAGACTCGATAATCTGAACGTTCAATAATCCGAATTCGTCAGTAGTCCGAACAAGCATTTTTATTACATTGAGTACTCTATAATCCGAATTTCATAGTACTCGATAATCCGAACCTATACCTTTAGGCCTATTTATTTCCTATAGAAATTGTGAGTGAAATGTTCAGGGATTCCCCTAATTGTTCTTTTGTTAGTATCTGGGATTCACATTACGCAAGGAAGAAAATAATATTCCTTTAAATGATATTCTTGTACTTCAAAGATTAAAAGAAATGGCCTTTATAAATAATCAAAGATGTGTTAAGCAAACAAAAATTACAAATTACTTTAGAAACTAGTATATTATATTCTTACTTTTATGCATATTTTAGTGTTACTTTTTCGTATTCATGTTTTTTTTGCATTTCGTAATAAAAAAATTTAAAAAAAACTGCTTGGGTAATCCGAATTTTTTGGTAATCCGAATCGCCTTGGTTTTTATTAGTTCGGATTATCGAGTCTGCGCACTGTACTCATTTTATGGTGACAAAAGCGCTAGCTAAATGATCAGAACGGTATGAAACTTTGAAAGACAGATCGATGCAGAAAAAAGCAGGCTTTTTAGTAATGTTTATAACTAATTTTTCTTTGAAGTTTACACCTTTGAACTTTCCAGTGACGATATAGTCCAACATGTTGCGAGTGCCTTATTCCAAACTCGCTAACTATTGGAATATAGTCGATTCCAATACTCTCCTCTTCCCCCCTGTTTTTTTTTTGCGACGCCCATGCACAAACGTATCATATACGAGGTAAGTATTATACGAATCGCATCGCATCGTCGAGACGTATCATTTAACAAAATCCGAGAAAGAGAAGTCGACCGCGAGACCGCGAGACCCTGGAATTATCTCGAGAGGTAATTGAAGGGGGGCGGCCATCGTAATTACGATCTGGGGGCCCATCGCCCCAGCGCCGGCCCACCGTTTAATTTTAATCGGCCGGACGTCGATTGGCCCGAGATGAAGAAGAAGAAGCGAATTCACGCAGGATAATAATAATATAAGGATATCAGGTACAGCGAACAAAGCGTCGCGACGTGTCGTGATCACTGAACTTATAACCCAGAGGAGAATGGAAATTATTTCTCAACTTATTCGAAATAGTTATTTACCTAACAAGTGCGGAAATTAGTACTTTCCTGCACGCGACGGCAGTTGCACGAACGACGCGGAGCGAAGTTCGGGCAAGCTCGTAGGAAAAGAGAGTTTACACAACATAGCAGACTCAGCGGTGTGGTGAACATAAAAATAATGTTTTTGTATGTTTATTTCGGTATTTGTGCATTCGTATCCAGTTGTTTTAATTCAAATCGGTTCAGGAAACAATAATTTGATGAAAATATGATGAACAGTTATCGGTTTCAATTCCCAATAGTATTGAACCAAGTTTGCAGCTTCCAAAGACCTAAGCGGGTTCCAGAAGGAAAAATCAATCCGTTTCTCCTTTTTTAAGCTGGATTCCCGACAATTTGAGTCTAATTTCATCATTGTATGTACGTCCGAAATATCCCAAGATATAGGACTTTCAAAACTTTCAAAAGTTGATAGTTGTAGTTTTGGCCCTCTACTGAGCAAAATATCGGCTCTAATTCTCATCCTACGAGGAAGTTTATGAATGATATAGTTTCAGTGTATTTATATAGCTCCAATTTATGCTCATAATCAAGCATGTATGCCCAATAGCAGCATTTGATGCATGTTATCTTCAAAAAACTAGTATAGCCAAAGATTTTTCAAGAAATGAAACCTGACTATCGGAAATATCCGTGGAATCACATATCACAGGTGAGTCAAATGTCAAACCTTCAGTGTATCAGGACCATTTTGGGAAAATCTACATGTGTTTGAAATATTATTTTTCACTTGCAGCTTAGAAAGGAAGACGCTCTATTTTGCAACAGGCTATAAGAAGACCTTTCGAATGATAATCTCAACCTCACAATATAATTGATATGCTAGAGACATTTTGAAGAAAGTGATTTCAATAATACGAATGGTTGAACAAGGAAAAATGATCTGCTGCATTGTCAACACAGCACCAAAGTGCTCTATCTATACTAATATATACAGGGAGATGTGATACGGGAGGGTGTTTAAGGAGTGAATTTAACCCTGCATGCATTATGCGAAGTTATATAATGGTTTTTGAGATATTTGAATTTTTCTGTTTTTTTCTAAACGGTAGACTTCAAGGGTTTGATAGTTAGGTTCCCGAAAATCTGTATAGTACATGTTTTCAACCTTTCAACTAGAATACATTATCAACACTATGGTCTTATGTTTGGAATGCAAAAATTCCAGACATGCTTTACATCATAGATAAATTGTAAAAACTTCTGTCACACACACTTATTTTAGTCTTCTGTGATCTGTGTTCTGTGCATGGAACATGAAACGACTACGGCTATATTCATGTCAGTCGGACACACGTACAGAAACTCAGAACACTAACATGAGATGGTACAATTCACATATTATGAGTTTATTTGGCTTCCCCTTTTTTCCATTTCTATATTTTTTCTACAAACGTCAAAAAATGACAAGGTTCGCACATTGATAGCGAATTGCGAAGTGACACTTTTTCTCAGTTTCCTACGTTACCATGATACCTTGCACCAAACAATGTGCGAAGTAAAACCTACTTCGCGCATTGTAAAATATATGAGATATTAATATTTCAACTTAATGGTCCTTGATCGAGAAAACATCCACGACTCGACTATTTTTTCAACTCGGCTACGCCTCGTTAAAAAAATCAGATCTCGATCACCAAAGTAGCATTTCGCGCTCTAGATACAAAAATAACTATTTTCTACATACGTCAAAAAATGACAAGGTTCGCGCATTGATAACAAACTGCGAAGTGACACTTTTTTTCAGTTCCCTACGTTACCATGATACCTTGCACATAACAATGCGCGAAGTAAAACAGTGCGCGAGTACCTACTTTGCGCATTGTAATGTAAAATTAATGAGATATTTATATTTCAACTATATGGTCCTCAATCGAGCAAAAATCCATGAAATCATTTATTTCTGAATGTTCAACAATAACTTTGTTTTATCTCTTGAGCGTACGAAAGGAAATTCGTATTATGTTCGTGGAACATCGTGCGTACCTAGGGGGAGGCCTTTAAAGCCAGTTCAACACTATCTTTTATATCTAGCATATTTTTACTTTAGAACTATATTTTTTGACGTTTGTAGAAAAAATTTTGTTTGCAACTCGAGCGCGAAATACTTTGGTCATCTCGACTATTTTTTTAACTCGGCTACGCCTCGTTAAAAAAATCAGATCTCGATCACCAAAGTAGCATTTCGCGCTCTAGATACAAAAATAACTATTCTCAAGAAATATTCCCATTATATGAAGAAATTGATCGTTCGGCAGTTCCTAAATGCAGTTTTGTCTTAAATTATTGTTTAACCGTAGTCAAGAGAGCGACGCACGAATATCAATTAATCAAAACACAAAAGGACGAATACAAGCCAGCGAGTTAATTATACTCAGATACAAAATTAACTTCTGTGGGATTCCGTAATTAGAGAATACGTTTTTACTACACGTTTAATTAACTTTCAATTAGTAACAAACAATCGATAAACAGAACTGAAAGGAAATTGCCGGCATCATATATGTATAGGATTTTCAATGTATGTATTGAGGTAAGATATTATTGTAGCCAGTCGAACGGCACAAAAAAATATCAAATATACGCGACGGGTAATCAAATATTCAACTGGACTACTATTGTACTATTTCACTCCCCGAAGAGTTTAGGAGTCAACACTCATGCATATACACGTGTGGCAAGAATAATTTTCCTATAGAGAAACCTTCGAGCGAGTCCATTTTGCGGCCAGACCACGCCCGATCGAAGGGACTATCGTTTGCCACACGTGCCAGACTTGAGTCGGTGGGGCAACGACGGTTGTTAATAGTTTCTCTGTAAGAAAATTATTCCTGCCAGACGTGTGTACAAAAAAAGCTGCCCTACCTTTGTTCAACAGCATCTGCTGCAGCAGCAATATCAGCATGAGCAGCATCAACAGCAACATCAGCGGCAACAGCAGCAGTCAGCATCATCAGTATAGCAACAGCAGATTCCGCTTGTTAATTACCATTCATCATCATTCAGCCAATTATTCACCCCAGCACGGCATGCACATGACAAAAATTTGATCTCAACAAATATACTTTTTTCTGTGACATTTCATCTCCGTTGACAGGTTTACAAAATATCACTTCTTTTAAATTACTTTTTTCTCAATTATTACGGTGAAAAGTGAGAACCTTTTACCCAGATATACAGGGTGGGCCACCAGTAACGCCTCGGTCTCTAGAAGGCTAACCACCCATCTTCTTGGAATTCTACCTCTCTAGGAAGTTGCATGTTAACATAGGCTACCATTTGAAATTATTTCAAAACATACAGGGTGTCCCCAAAAACCGCAAAGCACTAAAGTTATACTTTTTGTAATTGAACACCCTATATAAATTATTCATATTTTTTCCATGTATAATAAATAACTATTTGCTATTTGTTACATACACAGTTAAGTCAGTATCACAGAAAAAATGTCACCTGACCTCAAACACACAGGACAACAAGTAGACCATAATTTAAGTACGTTAAAATATATAAACTTGTGTCCGAAAATGCTTCATTTCGACGATACAGGGTACTGAAACACAGAAAACAAATCATTTTTCGATAAACATTTCTGACCTACCACATACTCAGTTTTTGTAATGTTCTCAGCAACTTCACTCAGCGCCCTAAGAGGTAAGTAAAATGCATCGATATGGAAAATTGTAAATATCTAAAAAACGATCAGCTCCAGCGTTGTTAAGGAAGTGTACCTTTTTAGCTTGGAAGAGGTGTTGGATTATGTTTTTTTCATGAAAAGTACCAGAAGTTCATTGTCAAAAAAGTTAGGGCAATTTTAAATAAATAATGACAGCGCACGCACCGCCCTGTAGATGTACCAAATTTCGTGCAAATAACTGATTTTGTGCAAAAGTTATTTTCAAAATGCGAACAAAAAAATTTCAATTTCAATTTCAACACTTTGTATCTCAGAAAAAAAGCATTTCAGAACACAAATTTATATAGGATTTTTCTCTTGAAATTGTCTCAGAAATAATCAAATCAAATAAATAGATGAGAAGGTAAGTATCTACCTATATACCTACCTACCTACCTACCTACCTACTTATCAACAACAATCAATATAAATAATAGCAATGAAATGGATGCTGTGCTGTGCCAGTTAACCTTGTTTTTTAATATTCAAGAATCAGCCTCCTATCATTCAAACATTCAAAGGACTCACCTGATGCGGACAGACCTGATGTATAGATGAAGAACCTGTAAAAATTATACAGGGTATAAATTGAAAAACTGCTTTGAATGGCATCGGAGCACCTTCCTAATGACTCATAAAAAATTGATTGACAGCTCTGTGCGTAGCTACACTGCAATGTTACTTAGCTAGACATGAATGTGACATCCCAGGGATGTTTTTTTGGAATCATTGAGCTTATGGAAACTTTGACGGCGAATATCTCCGTGATTATTTGAAATAACCCTATCGATTCCCGGTATCGTTGAGCTATCGTTATGATAATCCCTAACTGATTATGGAATAAAATACATCAGAATGTGCCATTTGAAAATGAAAAGTGAAGAGTAGCTACCACAGGGCTCGTCGAATATAATCCATTTTTTATGAGTCATCAGGAAGGTGCTTTGATGCCATTTGAACCATTTTTTTTTTTCTCATTTTCTGATTATCTTGTCAAATAAGGGAGATATTATGAATGTAGGTATACGATAACTTGGGACACCGGTACTCTGCTATATTTATAGTACCTGTATCATTAATTACACCAGTCAAAAGTTTTTAATACCTAACGAAATGCCATGAATTTATTTTCTGAAATGTTTTGCCCCAGTCACGAATTTTATGGATACAGACCCAGCAGAGAATTGATCTACCTATTTGTTCGCTATTTTTTCCAATTTTTTTTTAAGCCGTGTGATTTGCTTGTGATGTAGGTGCATCAACTACCGGTATGTACTATACTGTGGGCGTTACCTACCTAACAATTAATACTCTTTTCTGAATTCCGTTACCAAAGACACTATCGCCAGCCACTCACTGAGAAACACATATTTATTAGCAACAATTTGCAAACATTTCATCTACATTGACGAAAGTTGAAATTATAAAGATTTTTTGCAGAAATTGAGAAAGAGAAAACTGAGAAACTAGAGAACTAGAGAGCCATTTTTTCAACTATTTACTAAAAAAATACAGAATCATGAAACATGAAACAGAAATATCTGGGGAATTTGAATAAAATCTAAGAACAAAAATAGTCCCATGCTCTTCGTCTGCTTCTTATTCTATTTATTTCGAGCCCAAGGTGACACTGGTTACTTGTTACGTTGACGTAACAGTTACTTTGCTTCCTAACCTCACATATTTTATGTTTTGGTAATGACGAAATATGAGAAAAAACATAAAATCAGAAAGTAATCAAATTTTAAATTGTTTCCCATCTACTACAAAATATGGCAAATCTCACTTGTAAACTAGGCGTTTTGAGTAGGCCTGATGGTTCAGCAATGTTATGTGAAGGTTTGTTTTCTTTCATGTACCCCATAGGGAAATAAAAACTGCTATTTCAGATGAAACTACAGTCCTTGTAGGAATATATGGTCCAGTAGAAGTCAAAATGCAAAAAATACAAATCGACAAAGCTTCTGTTGAATGCCATTATCGACCCAAGAGTGGAGCACCAGGTAATTTAAATTATCAATCACCTCCCTAGTTAGAGAAATATCCATATTTCAATAATTATTTCATGTATAGCTGTTGGTGACAGATTGTTTGAATCACTTATAAGGAATATATGTGAGGCATCTCTGGTAGCATCTCTCTATCCCCGTTCTGCAGTTCTGGTAACAATTCAAGAAATGCACAACAGTGGATCTGTAAGTATTTTATTAAAAATAATTTTATAAATATAATTTTTCAGTGTAAGTGAAAAATGTTCTAGTTAGTATCCTGTGCAGTGAATGCAGCCTGCATGGCATGCCTAAATTCAGGAATTGATATGAAATGTATGTTTGCTGCAGTTACCTGCTTCCTTACCAAAGCAGAAGAACTCACTCTAACACCCCCCAGAAATGAAAAAGATATCAAGGCACTGTTTGTATTTGTTTTTGACAACAACAAAGGAAGAATTATAGCCTCTCACACAGAAGGATGCTTCTCACAGGAACAATTTGAAGAAGCAATAAGTTTGAGCAAGGAAGAAAGCAAGAATGTGTTTATATTTTATAAAAAGACATTGTTGGATGAGAAGTAGTAAAGATATTGTGTTTTTTTTTGTCACATTCACATTTTTACACAAAATTTCATCAGTTTTTTATTATTCTTCTACCAGTACTATCACTATCAAAACTTCTAGATTTGGAATCAAAAACAAAGTAAGAAATAGCAGGTTAAAAAAATAATTTTATTAGTTACTCCACTTGCATATAAAATTAAGTATTACCTATAAATATTAAACTCTTGTCTGAACAACTGTTTTTTCAGCTAATGGCATTAAATGATAAGACAGCCACCAAGACAAGACAGGTTGCACCCCAGCCAAAAACAGTAGAAAATACACCCTCCTTTTGTGTCCCAAAGTATTTTGCTGTCCTCCATAATAGCTGGATTCTTGAGCAGGCTCTGCCAACACTTGAACCTTGAGACTCCTTATCAAGAAAAATGCCAGAGCAAAACTAGTATACAAGAGAGTACAATAATATCCTGTACTGCCAGCTATGATGCTGATGCTGGCACTCAGTATTATCCCAACAAATTTGTAGCCAGAGTAGGCTAGCAAATCTAATGTGCGCAAACTAGTTTCTACTTGGATGATATAGAGAGTACAGCTATAAACAGCTAGTTCTACAATACACCAAGCCAGAGCTGATGATGCCAAGATTCCTATTTGTTCGGGGCTGAACCTCTCCTGCATTCCTAGAACCAGGCCTGCCACTAGAACATAGGTTGTGTATGCCAT
Source organism: Phaedon cochleariae (assembly GCA_918026855.4). Lineage (NCBI taxonomy): Eukaryota > Metazoa > Arthropoda > Insecta > Coleoptera > Chrysomelidae > Phaedon > Phaedon cochleariae. The sequence goes on along the minus strand of OU896707.1, from coordinate 80,744,928 downwards.
TGTGGGGATGTACAAGTCAGGAGCATTGATTTCAAATCTGGGCTGAACTGGGCCATCCTGTTCATACTTCACTGACCAATCCTTATGAAAAGTATATTTAGAAAGTACCTGTATTCATAAGAACTGTATCTTACCTTGTGGGTGAATGGAAAAAAAAGCAGCAACAATTTTGAGAGAACATATTTGGTGTCGACAGCAAAATAGTACTTCAACTTTGAAACAGGGATATATCTCTCAACTTCTTTTTTCAAGATGGTCTTACCAGCACCAGCCAACTACAAAAAAATATTAGCACAATAATACTAGGTAATTTCAACTGGTGAACCTGTTGTCCATATTGTAAGGCCATGTCCTGCACAAGAGGTTGAGTTAAAACACCCAAATTTGGTGTAGCTGGAGCCATTGGATTAACTTGTGGGTATGGGGCCTGATTGTAGTTGAAAGACTGAGGTTGAGGGACATTTGGGGTGCTCGTGAAAGTTTGGGCATTACCGAAACCTGATGAAAAAAATAAATCGGTTTTCCTAATGATCAACTAATATTTATGTGGTATGAAATTACCTTGTTGAAATGAATTGTTATCCAGATTTGGGTACAAGTTCTGTGGTGGTTGCAATGGTTGGTCGTAAGGATTGTAGCCCATGGAGTTGACATCGCTTACCCTTTTGGGCTTTCTTCCAAGGGCTAGAAAATGGATTGAGGATAGTACATTAATATGGAGATTGTGATCGATTCCTCGGATTTCACTTACGTTGTCGTCCCGCACTATTCGCATTATAATTCATTTTGACTAGTTACCACAATGAATCATTGAAATTTTCAATATTCTTGATTATTTTGGTATTTTTAGCATACATTCAACTCGCATTATTTTCTTGCATCTACACGTCTGAATGAAATGTCAAATTTCCCAAAATGGCCAAAATGCGCTTCTTCTTCTGTTTTTAAGGACATTCAGCCTTTTTCTTTCTTCTTATTAGAGATAATTGTCAAGTTTATCTCATCTTCTTCTTTATTATTTTTTTCGTCCAAAGGCTCTTTTGGACCATAGGCAAAAGTTGACGTGTCTGGTCTAGTGGTCTCCTGCTCCTGTGGTCATCAACACTCCACAGTCATCAGTCATCAATGGTCATCAACATTATCAACAATAAATGATTGAAAATCAAAAATAAACAGCTTTCACAAAAACTTTTTTTTTATTCAAATAAAAACGGCTAATGTCGACATTTAAAAAATATAAAAAACTAAAACATTACAGTTACAAGATGTTAAAAAACCTAACTATTAAATCTCTAAAATTTTTGGGTTTACAAAATGAAAATCATAACACCAATCATGGTTTACTCATATTCCTCATCTTCATAAGCAGTTCAAACCTCCTATTTGTCCGCACATTCTTTATGTCAGTCCTTCTCTTGTCAACGGTACTAGTCATGACTTTGCTTTTGTTAATGAAAGCCTTAACCTGCTCTTCTCTTGTTGTGTTCTTTGCTTCTGCTCCTCCCTTGACACCCAGCTTTGTGAAACCTTTTTTCTCTGCCACAAGCTTGTTGTTTCTGAGTTTGGGTATTAAAGATTTCATCTTGGGGAGTTCCACGGATTTCGGCAGGACTTTGGGGTTTGAAGTAGATGGGGTGATAGCTTTCACCTTGGTGATCAAGTTAGAAGCCAGTTTTGGGGTGGTCTGTGTTTGGATGGTGGCCATTCTGGGGCTGTACTGCAGCAGTTTCTTGTTTTTGTTTGGAGATTTTCGTTTGCAGCTAGTCTGGAGTGCAGGCTTCTGGCCGGACAACAGTAGCTTTGCTCTAGATGCCTTACGTTCGCTCATTTCCTGCAGATTCTCCATCTTGTCATAAGCTCTCTTGTGGATTTCAGCAAAGTTTGGCATTTTTTTGGGCTTCGGAACTACTCTGGTAGTGTTTTTGCTCTCATCTATTTTCACTCTGCTTTCTTTCAGCAATGCTGCTCTGAGTAAATGCTTTTTGTCTGCAGGTAGAGGGGTACTGGTACCTGAAGGTGGTGTTTTCGCTACTTTGGGCCTTGAAGTTTCAGATTTTTCAGCCAACATTGCCTTGTTTCCTTTTGGAGTCTCTTTTTCTTGTATTGAAGCATCTTTCATCTCCCTGGTCCATGGTGATATGATGTTCTGCAGGTGTCCTGAGTTGTCTAGAATAGCTACTCCCAAAGATTTGTTCCAAGTTCTTCGTTTTCTTTTCAAACTGCTATCAGTTTTTTTGCTAGCAACTTTGGCTTTTGTGAATGTTTGATCTGGATCTACAGGTGAAGTTGCATCTTTGGTTTCATCCATGCCCTCACACATTCTTTCATATCTAGTAAAAGTGGATTCCCTAGTCAGTTTTTTTGCAGCAGATTCTATAATAACCACAGAATCTTCGTTTTTATCTTTCTCAGGTGATGCTGTTGGTGTTACCAAGTTGACTATAGAAATTTTCTGCTGATAACTCTTTGGTTTTATGGATGCAGTAGTGATGTTCTTATCAATTTCAACTTTTTCAGGTCCAAATATTGGGGAAGGCATTTCAAATGTACTTCTTCTCCCACTTACAGCCTTAATGGCACTAGGATTCTCATTTTGATTCTGTTTGTATTTGAAAGTATTCTGTTTATTGCCATTCATTTTCTCAACTGATTTTTCAGCAGGAAGAACATTTTTTCCACTTGAGGGAGTTTTGTTCAGGGTCTGATTATAGTCAATAAAATCTGATCTATCATTATTAGACTTCTGGGTAGAGTTTTCATTGATAAAGAGTGAATTTTTGACATCAGATACATTATTTGGTGTTTCTGCAATGGTCTCTGTCATAGGGATATCTGTTACTGGTTCATTTTCTGAGAAACTTGGTGAAGACCAGTCTAAAATTCCTTTGTGAGCATCTGTTTTATCTGGAGATAAATCATCTACATCAACATTTAAATGCAACCTGCTGGCAATTTTATTGACATGAGGTGATTTTCTATAACTCTTGAAGGAATTTTCACTTCTAATAGACTCTTCAATGGAGCCAATGGATTTTAGAGTTGAAATATCAATTGTATTATTTTGAATGTCAAAAGTGCTTCTTTTATTGCTTACACTATTTTTAGAGGGAGAAATGAATCTGACAGATTTTCTGCATTGTTCAATAGATGCTTTGTTGTGATTGAGTTCCTGATCATCTTCCAAGTCATCTTCTACAGTGGCTATATGTTCTACTAGAATATTGCCAGAGGGTATTTCACAGTTTGCAATATCCATACTACTTTTTCTTGGAAGACTTGATTTTTTTCTCAAAATAGATTGTCTCACAATCTTTATTTCATTAGAACTTAGTTTACACTTTGGTTTCTCCATGTCATGCTCAATTTCTTCATTATTTTCTGGATTTAGTTCACTTGTCAGTTTGGTTTCAATAGTTTCCACTTGTTTCTTCCCTTTCTTTATTTTTCTTTTACGTTTAAACACCACTTCAGCATCTATAGTGTGTTCTGTTTCAGTTGCAGGATCACTTTGCTCACTTGTACTACTATGGCACTTTTTCTTTCTTTTGGATTTTCCAGTCAGTGTTTCTGGGATTTCAATCTGTGGTAAATCTGTCTCAACTTTATGTTTTCTGGTCCTCTTGGATTTTTTCAGTTTTATCCCATCACTAGGTGAATTACCATTGAGCATTACATTTTCCTTGTTTGTGGGGGCATCCATGTACAACTGTATTTTTGGTAAAAACTGTATGTTTGCCTGTTTTCTCGTTTTCATACTCTTTATGGAATCGCCATTTGAGGGTACTGAGAATATACTTTTCCTGTCCAAATCATTGAACTCTTGGGTACATCTTACTTTTCTAGGTCTCCTTTTGATTCGTTTGACTGATTCATGATTTATAGAAGACGTACTAGAATATTCGTTACTCATATCTTCGGAAATAACTAAAAAAATAGTCCATATGTAAATAAATCGGCATTATTCGATTTTTGAACTTACTTTTCCTGAACTAATTTAAAATTATCCAACAAACAAAAAACAATGAAAAACGGATAACCTATTCAGCAGGAAACTCCCTGACCTGACAAATGAATGACATATGTCAATATTTAACAGTTGACAAAGAATATGATTGGTAGAAGAGGAATATTGAAAAGAGAGAACGAAACCGTTACAAGTAGTGAAACAAAGACACATATTCAAACATTTGAATTTAATTGGCTATATTGTTTCCAGGACCGTACTTTGATTCACAGCTTCAGTAATAATGAATTTGAATTTTGAGAAGTATTAAAATGGGTGGGGGATGGATATTCAATAATAAATGAAATAATAATGTTCTCAATTTTTTTAATAACATTCAATCATCGATATAAAAATACCATAGACACAAAAATACCTATTATTTAGGACTTCAGGATTTTACATTTTTTTATTTTCATTTGTACTTACTAACTATATTTGTTTATAATTATTACTCAAATATGACCACCTTCTTTTAATTTTCCTACAAGAGCATCTACATCAGGCAGAATAGCACCAGCTTGTCTAGTTGGTGGATCTTCAACACTGATTACTTGAATCCTAGGAGAAACATCCACACCCAAGTCTTTTGGAGATAGTTTTTGTATTGGCTTCTTTTTTGCTTTCTAAAATCATGAAGAATAAGATATGTTTGATTTGTTGAACATATTTGTGAGCCTAAAATATCATACCATTATATTTGGAAGAGTAGCATATCTTGGTTCATTCAATCTCAAATCTGCACTTATTACAGCTGGAAGCTTACATTTTATTGTTTCTAAGCCACCATCAACTTCCCTGGTAACAGTTAATTCATTATCACCTTTCTCAATCTGAAATATAAGCTTTATTTAGATTCACCCCAAGATATACCATCAACAAATTCTCACTTTTGAAGCATAAGTAGCTTGGGGCCAATCTAGAACAGCAGCTGTCATCTGGGCAGTTTGGTTACAATCATCATCAATGGCCTAGTATATAAGAGGAATTCAATCATATGAAGTTTGAACTGAATATTATAAACTCTACTATATACTTGTTCAAAAAATACCTGTTTTCCAACTATCACCATATCAGCTTTCTCATTCTGGGCAATTTTGGCCAAGATTTTTGATATGTGTATAGGCTGCAAAGTCTCATACTCAGCTGGTGACACTTCAACATGAATTCCTTTGTCCACTCCCATTGCCAGGGCTGTTCGCAGAACTTCTTGTGCCTGAGGAGGCCCACATGAGACTGCTATTATTTCAGCTGCTACTTTTTTCTCCTTCATACGAACTGCCTCTTCCACTGCTATCTCATCAAAGGGATTCATGGAGTGCTTTACGCCATCAGTGACTACTCCCGATTTATCAGGTTTAACACGGATCTGAAAATTTGGTGATTGGTTTCACCACAGTTTAACCTTTGCACTTCTTTTATAAAATTGATATCAAGAATATTGTATTTACCTTGACTGCATAATCGATCACTCTTTTTACACCTACTAGTACACGAGCCATTATTTTTCAAGTAAAAATCAGAGGGAACTATATTGTTTAGAGAAAATGATTAGTGTTTGAACCTTGTCTTGTGGTCAATCAAAACTATCAAAAACAAAAATGATAACCTTTTCCCCTTCCAAATTTAAAAAACAACAAGAGTGAAGTGACGTGTAGTCATGACATTCGTGACACTGACATTGCGACGATGTACGATGCTGTACGGAACTTTAGCGTTATGGATCTTAGATCTAGATGGACAAAACACCAACCAAATAAATCTATGATATATGTGAGCAATGGACTCATATGGATATGGTGTATGAAGCCTAAATGGGTAGTTACCCAACAAAAAACGAAGAAATTTATCGGTCTAGTACTACTCATCTTTGTGAGCAATGGGCATATATGATCCAGATCTATGAAAGCTAACGTATAGAGATTCCTGACCCATCACAATAAGAAGAAGATCGTGATTTCTGTGCAGTAGGTTATGTTGATGTTGTGACAGCTGGAATGTTTTCAAAAATATGATAGAATTATGTGAAAATATGAAAATATAATTTGAAGAAATACTACAGTACCATCATGGCCTCTAGAAGTTTAACCGATGTATTTCTGTTGATGAGAAACAATGCAATGCGAAGCAGGCATATCTACCCTGACCAGGTATATTCATCAACCAAAACAATTTCATGAACTATTTTGTATAACAAATATTCCAGGAATCATCTGAAAGAATGCACCTAGTGTCCCTAAATGACATGGAAGATGGCACTAATCCTAGAAGTGAGAACCGCATGCCCCCAGTATGGATAGACTATTTAGAAAAAGCACAAATGATCCTGCCCAAACTCAAAGCCAAAATAAGTGATTTGAAAGGCTTACATTCCAGGCACTTACACAGATCCACATTCGATGAGTCTTCAGAAGATGAAGTAGCTATAGAAAACTGCACACATGAAATCACAAGAATGTTCAATGAATGTCACAGGCTTGTACAAATTATAAAGAGCCATGCTTCTGAAGGGGTTCCTAAAGAAAGAAAACTCACTGTGAATGTTTACCATGCCCTAGCTAGTGCATTACAAGAAATGTCCACTTACTTCAGGTCCACACAGAACAGCTATTTGAGACAAATACAGTCAAGAGAAGACAGATCAAAGATGTATTTCAACAATCAAAACCTTGAGTTTGATGAACTGTATAGTCAGGAAGCAGATGATATTGATTCTTACTTTGCAAATTCCAAACAGATGTCCCATCAACAGCTTTTGATGCTGGAAGAGGAGAATACAAAGTATGCCCAAGATCATGAACAAGAAGTGAATGCCATAGTGAAATCAATAATGGATTTGAATGATATATTCAAAGATTTGAGTCAGATGGTTGTGGATCAAGGAACTGTATTAGATAGGATAGATTATAATATTGAACAGACATCAATTCAAGTTCATGAGGGGTTCAAACAGCTCCAGAAAGCTGATGCTTATCAGAGGAAAAATAGAAAAATGTGTGCTATCATTGTGCTTGCTGCTACTATCATTCTGTTGTTTTTTATACTGATCATCATCAAGTCCTAGTCTCCTGACATGTCTGTACAATTAAGACTTTTTGTTCATTTTTATTTATTATAAGTTAAATTTTAAGCCAAATATTTATTTATGTAAACTATCATTGGTCTTTAGTTATTTCACCAACCCCTTTGATTATGTTTGGTGTCGGTATTGTTACTGACTTCATACGCCACTTTGGGAGTAGCAAGTGAATCCTTATAGGACCTTCATGGATACAGATACAGGGTGATTAAAATTCTGAATCTTGAACCACCTGTAAAATTCTAAAGTTGCTAGACCCCAAAAGTGATGAAATAAGCTCTTCAGGAAAAATTTGAAAATGCAATCATATGCTGGGTATTATCAATTTGAAAAACAGGTAATAACTTTGATACAATTAATGTTTTTGGCACCCTGAACAACATGAAAATATTTTTAAAATTTAGCACTAATTAATAAGTCTATTCATGCAAAAGAAAAAACTTTCCAAAAATCAAATGCTTTAGCCATAATACTTATTAGTGTCGAATAACGTGAATAACCCTGTATAATTCGTAAATTGAATATCAGCAGGAAAATTCACAGATATTAGAGAATCAGTACATGCATTCTTTTCCCGATAAGAAATGTTCGAAAAATAAGTTTGTTTGGGTGCGTAATTTTTTTCAGTCATACGTGATAATATACCTAACAAAAGTGATAAGTACTCCAACACTATAGCCTTCGAATCAAATGAGAAACAAACATTGCGTTTTACTTTGCGTAAAATAATTGTGTAAATAACTATAACTACCTACATTTGGCAATAAAAATAATATAATGATCATCTTTTTCAAGACTAAGGCGATCACGCAATTCCGAAAAATTATTACTATACCTATTGTTTTTTTTTTTAAATACAATTACTCATATCAAAGGAAGTTGCAATATGGATACATATCCCATATTCTATTGTTAAGAACCTGCTGAATAATTTGAAAACAAAAATTTACTTTTTAAAAATGTAAAAACCTTGACATTGATTATTTAATTAATATAGAATAGGTACTGGTTTTTGCTAAAATTTTTATGTTATAGATATTCCAGATTCGCAGTCAGTTGTCAGTCAAAGCTCACAAACCTATCAACAAATGAAATTTTACAACAAATTTCAAAATCTCTTCGGTGACATAGAAAAAAAACCTAACTTAAATATGAGCTAACAGCATATTTAATTTTATTGTACGGATGCATTTTCAGCATTCAGCAATGTGAATAATTTTCGAACTGTCATGACGAATTGTGACAATTGTATATACCTACCTAACTGCATCAACTAATAATTTAAATTTTAATGAATAACGGTTTTGCTACTTATTTTAATTGTATATTTTTGAGTTCGACTAGTCCGATGAGCTTTTTGTATATTTTATATTCCCATGATCTGTACAAGATTTTCCAGTGATGAATAAAATATTTGTATTTGTACAATGATCAATCGAAAGTTATAGTACCTAGGCATAGCTATCACTTGAAAAAAAAAAACTTTTATGTCAACAAGTGAGAAAATTCATTCAAATTGCTCAGAATTTTATTTATTCATTTTAAAACCCGAAACAGCAGAGACTCGAGTATAGCTATCTATTATTCTGTTGCCTCACGTTTATCTGAATATTTCGAAGGAAATGTTGAAAGAAATCCCAGGTTGATATTTTTGGCAGCTTTGCGATACTCAGTTTTTTATCCCTAACATTTTGCATTTAAAGATTGTATTTATATCCGAAAAGCATAACTAAACGCCGTAAAGGGGCACGAAATATAAGGGAAAAAACAGTCAAGAGGTGACGCAGATATCTGAAAATTATCAACGCAATTGGCGTGTGTAAATTCATCTCATCTTCATAACAATAATTTATTTGTATGGAGATTTTAATGTGTATTTTATGTAAGTAGGTAAGTGTGCGATTGAACCAAAGATATAAACCTACTATATATATATATATATATATATATATGGTTTAAGAGAAGGGTAGTCTATGACTGACTAGTTGAGGTAAAATACTAGTGATTTAGAAACAAACACTGTGGTTCAATTCTTCATAGGGTTGCAGTCAAAATTTTGACTGCAACCCTATGAAGAATTGAACCACAGTGTTTGTTTCTAAATCACTAGTATTTTATATATATATATATATACCTATCTATACCCACACATAATCTAAAAGGCAAGCAGATTCAATCCCAAATTGTTTCGAAAACTCATCATCTTAACCATCAATAACCATTACTTCACCATGACTAAACGTGGAAATTTGCATTTTTTTCAAATAAATAAAATTAGGTAGATACTGCAACATTCAAAAAGTGCACTTATATTTTTGTGTACTTTGTGTACCTATCTAGTGAGACACTTTAATAGTGTGATGTGCCTGTTAGGAAGTATTTCTTCCAAATGCAAAACCCTGATATTTAAGTTTTTTTATGTTCTGGTTCCCACGAAAAGGGATATCCTGTAATTTTCAGAGAACATCGTGAGAACCAAGGGAAATAAGGTAGGAATTGGTGTTCTTCTTAAATTTCTGGAGGTTATATGCCTCGGGGAACACCTCCCTTGGCAATGTGTTCCAGAGCCTCGCTGTTCGTTGGATGAACGAGTCTTTGGAAAGAGATGTTCTGCAGGTCTCCAAAGTGACCACGAAGGGGTGCGAAGCCTCAACTCGACGGGTTAATCTCGCGGGGACTTCCAAGGGAGGAACAATTGTTGATATTTCAGAAGAGCATCGTCCATGAAAAAATCTATAAAATAGAGCCAGATCGCTAATAACTTTTCTACGGTGTTCCAGAGAAATGAGACAACATATTCTTGGAAAGCTACACTACACGTGTTTCGCTAACTATGTTAGCATCTTCGGGAGAAGATTAAAACAGTTTTAATAGTTATAGTTAGCGAAACACGTGTTTCCTCTTTGGTATTATCGTGCCAAAGGTTCCAGAGTCTTCGATATATCTTGGAAAGCTGTTATAATATAAGTATCACGGTACCCTCTACTTTGAGTGTCTTATACATCAGAATTTCGGAAATCCTTGTAGATGTGAACAGATAAGTAAAATGACCACTCAGAGCGCCACACTTGAATCCAATGGATTTTATGTGGTTCGCATTGTTCACGTTGAAAAAAATCTTGTTACAATTAATCGAATTTTCTGAGAAATATTTCGATTCTTTATTCCGATTCTATTTCTGTATCTTTATTTTTATTCAAAGCCTAATATTATATGTATGTTATTTGTGCGTTATTGATCTGTGGATCAAATCCATTTTTTTCAACACCTTTTATATCGAAAAGGAAGCTCCAAATCATACAAGGTAACATGAACTTTTCTTATCATTTTTACGATTTCTATATCGCCTTTTAAATTTTCCCGGTTACAATCTGAAACACCCTGGTATATTAGTCGTAGTACGTATTACTGTATTACTTTATTATTGACCAGCAGTGAAGAAGACCAATTTCTTAGGTTGAAAAAATAATTTCGATAAAATATCAACATTATATAGGAAATCATTAAAAGTGCTGTATCGTATTCCATATGATACGACACCAACAACTGAACTGTATGCCTTAACAAAAACATATTCTTTAAAGGAACTGTACAGATTAGAGACTCTGGAAATTTCATATAAAAATTGAAATCTAATATTATTTTGGCAAGAAATTTTGAAATTCATAGTCATCAAACTAGACAATATAACTTATTTCACCTTGATGCTGCTAGTTCTACACTGGGACAAAAAAGATTCACTCATGCAGCCTTATCTGAGTTCAATAAACTACCAGATGAAATTAATAATTGCAGAAATATAGGTATATTTAAAAAGAAAATGTAAAAACTGATTATTTCTGAGAGAAATGTTTGAAATTTATCAGTAAGTTATGTCCTTGACTAGAATGCTTTTCTTTGTTCATTGATTGTTTTGTTTTATTGTGATATCCTGATTTATTATGATTTATTATTCATGTTCACTTCTACTCATGTTTGTGTAGTAGTTCATAGATATTTATTACTTATTATTTTATAATTATGTTCTTCCTTATACCAGAACTTGTTCTGACTGGAAGATATGTTTGATGAATAAATAATAATAATACCTAGATAATGGGTGTGTTATCGAGTTAGTATACCTAATGGAAAAACTGATTCAAACTCGATTATTGACCAATAATTATTGTAAATCTGCCGCGGATTACAGAGTCTGCTAAATTTCATATACACTAATATCGTTACACCTACCTCGTGCTCTTGTGGACTGGGTATTGTGCAAATACAAGCTCCCACCATACCTAGACGGTCAAAAAGTTTATAAATTTCATCCATGCTTATTTGACTGATTAGTCCTGATAAGTCGTTATATAATATTGAATCTGTGTCGTGATTTTTTCTTGAAGGTTTGAATGCTTACTTTTGTTTCATTATTAAGTAAAACACATTTGTATACGATAAACAATAATACAGAAAATTTCACACCCAACATTTTCGACCAATTGAAACAGCCTGTATTTTGTATCGTTATACCATAGCAACTGAACAAATTTCTGGAAATTTTTTCCTCCTCCTTGGGGAAAGCAGCATGAAATTACGTCGAATTCGTTCTATAAGTTGAAAAGTTCTTTGCATGGAAATATATTTCTACCAACTTTAGCTGAATGAATTAATGAAAAACAGAAATTGAGCTACTATCGAGTTATTTTATATCATTTCATCTAACTAAAGTCGTTCATTCATATTTTATTTAACCTAATTATATATTACGTTCATTGATACTAAATAGTACTTTAAGTTTCTTGTAAGAAAATATATTTCTACCAACTTTAGTACAATCAATTTGTGAAAAACTTAATTTTTATTATTTTGTGTAACTAATGTAAGTTAATAAATAACGTTTTATTCATCCTAACAATGTTATGGATATGGATTATATTAATACTACCTACTGCCGAGTTCTTGTAACAAGATATATTTCAACCAACTTCAATGGAATGAAGATGTAGTAGGCCCTGAATGAAGTCAGTCAAGAATAAAAATAGTTCGAACTACTAGCTGCCCCATTAATATGTTGCTTAACTAAAGTCGGTATTTTGTATTTTATTTAGCGTAATCTTATCCTGGTATTTTTTTAAAATTCCGGTGTGAAATTTTCTTACCGAATACCACTCTAGTCAATTAAAAACCGGAAATTCTTTCTCGAACACGAATAAGTATTTAGAAAATTTTCCAGTAATAATTGAAGCTCTCATGATATTATAAGCGATAATTGATTTTTTTTCAAAAAATTGACGATGCCGGGTCCGATATTATTACCCTCATATAACTTTCCATTTTCTCCTACAGAAAACAAATAGAAACAGTGCTTACAGTGTTTTCTATCTCGAATCAAAAGATACGTTTTCAGTGACTTAGAGCAGAACATACAGGGAGCAGCAAAAAGTACTCAAATGAATTTTTGAAAGAAATCTTTTTGTCGTCAACCTCGAGATATGTCGAACAACTTTTTACCAAAACTCGTCAATCGAACACAAAGCTTTTGAATTCTTTGCCTAGAGTAGTATTCCCAAGCCCCAGAAGCTTCAAAAGTTGAAAAAAAACAATTCCTATACGTTCTCTTCCAATCCTCTCTAGGTACGAACGATGTTCCACAGACATAATAGGGATTCCTATTCGTGCCCTCCAAATGATAACAAAAACTATAATCATTTTATTTTCTGCTAATTAAGTGATAATTAAGGAGATTCAAATCTCTGATTAGATATTTTTGCGAAAGGATATTCCTTGTTTGCATAGTGTGCCGTTCAATATTCACGTTCATTTAGATCAATTATCAATTTATTAACAATGGCTAAACACGGGAAGGTTAATAAATTTCAACATAGCACCTACCTTGAACTGAATTCTGAAGCGTGATTCTCAACATCAGGAAATCGTTCATCTGCAAAAAAGGAAGTTTGTGTGTTGTTTATTTTCGTTTATAAGATTATAATTGATAATATAATATTATGCTCTTATATTCGAATTAACTAATATGAAATGAAGACTTTAGGTACAATCAAATACTTAGCTAGGCAGTATTATTGTAGTGAGTATGAATAAGTCGGTATAGTGCACTTTTTTTTATGTATGATAAATTGATATTCATCATACAGGACGTGGAGAGAAATTCTGAATTGGAAAAATCTAATCACGAATCTGCGATTGAGCTCTTAAAAATAACAAGTTTGCATCGTTCAAGTTTGAACCCATTGATTGGGTGAAAGTATTGAAAAGGGATATTCTCAGATATATTTATGAACACAAAAAAATGGATATATATATACAGTGTGACCCACTTCTAATGGAAACAGCCCTGTATCTTACGCAATCGTTGGGTAAAGATCCTGAAATCTGCTGAAGCGAGAGATATACCAAAAATGCACTCTATGACCAAGTGGGACCATCTTCAGTGATATACACTGCTGGCCAACAGCCATGGAAACACCCCGATTTCCGGAAAATTATATTAGGAGTCAAAATAGGTTGAAAATCACTTCGGATTCGGAATCAGGACGCCCAATTCTCTAACTATTCATAGTATTCCTAGAAAACTTTCATTTCAGAAAAATTTAATTTTGTCTCACTTATCATGGAAGCACGCACCCCCCGTATCTAACGTAATTATTGAGGTAGGGTTCTGAAATTTGCAAGAGGAAGAGAAAGTCCAAAGATGAACTCAATTACGTAAGATACGGGGGTACTTCCGCAAAAAGTGCGACAAAATTAAATTTTCCAGAACTGAAAATTTTACAGGAAAAATATGAATAATTAGAGAATTGGGCGTCCTGATTCCGAATCTGTAGTGATTTTCGACCTATTTTGCCTCCTAATATCATTTTCCAGAAATTGGGATAGTTCTATGACTGTTGGCGAGCAGTGTATATCACTGAAGATGACCCCACTTGGTCATAGAGTGCATTTTTGGCATATCTCTCGCTCCAGCAAATTTCAGGATGAGGGGTGCTTCCATTAGAAGTGGATTACACTGTATATAAAGAAATACATTGAGAATTCGCATTCTCTATGTGATGAAAATATTAATTCTTTCTCGGTTTATTCAACAGAAAACAACTACTTTCCTGGCAATATGCCACGACGAACATTGAATTACATCTATTGAACACACACGATAAGAATTTGAAAACAAAATAACTGTGACAAAATCTTCTGAAGTAAAGAATTTGCATTCTCCTTCATATAAAGATATGCATATAATATCATTCTGAATATTCAACAGAAAACAACCACTTTCATGGCTATTCGCCACGTCGAACATTGAATTATATCTGTTGAATATTCAAAAAGAGAGCATGAACAATCCAAATCCTCTGAAATAGAGAATTGACATTATCTCCTGAATCGAATAGAATAATATAATGTTTTATGATATTAAAATATATCTTACCAATATGTTCATGCAGTATTGAAATGAAAATTGGAATGTATAGGAGAAGTATACTTGTATGAACTCTTATCTTGATTTTTTTGGAAGTTCCAAGGAAAATTCTTTAAACGCAGTGACATTTTGGGGCAAATCATCTGATTCGTCCTTACTACACGTATATTGAAATAATATTCATTTTTTTATTTCATAGAAACGAGAAGAGAAAATCCCAAAAAATCTGGAATAATGACTGAAAATCTACCTGAGTTTCGAGATGACGTTATTTTTTCAATTCAAATTTTTTATTCAGTTCTGAAAAATGTCCAGAGAAGCTTCCAAGAGACTGCTCTCCAAAAAGGTGCTCAACTCTTTGAGAAAAAGGACCTACTCAACGAAGAGCCCATACTCAACGCTGGGTCTGATGAGAGATCTAGCTGAAGGAGGTGTATACGAATACAAAATTGAGCCAGTAGGTGTCATTCCGAAAGAATACAGCGACATACCAGGACCGAAAGAGCTGCCCTTCATAGGAAATGCGTGGAGATTCGCCCCTATAATAGGTGAGACATCGACAAACAAACTACAACAAGGTTCAATGTAAACTCTTCATTTAAAACACTCTGTATATTCACTTGTGGATGTGGCCAGCTAGATTTCCCGACCTAGTTCCAATTGACTCTTTTCTAATGTAAACTCTTCATTGAAAATAGTCTGTACATCCACTTGTGGATGTGGCCAGCTAGATCACCCGACCTAGTTGCAATTGACTCTTTTCTATCTCTTCGATCGCACGTAAGAACGAATTGGTCAATAAAAGACAAAAATACTAAACGAGATGAAAGAACATATTTTTGTGTCAAGAATAATTCGAAGTTTATTCGAAAGTTTTGTAAATCGTTGATTAGGAGTTGTTAGCTGAATCCAGGCGTTTGCTTTCGGTGAGGTCAGAAACATCGGAGGTTCAATGAGAGTTAAAAGATGCGTTATGGTTTTCAAAAAAACGAACTAATTTCTGGTTAAATTTATGCCGATTTCACTTGTGGACATCTTGAAGTCGGTATCTATGCATTTAACATCGGTTGACCACGTTTTTTCATGTTCTCATCATTGATATTTTTGTATCTAGGGAGCGAAATGCTACTTTGGTGATCGAGATCTGAAAAAAATAGTCGAGATGACAGATGACCAAAGTATTTCGCGCTCGAGTTGCAAACAACATTTTTTCTACGAATGTCGAAAAATATAGTTCTAAAGTAAAAATATACTTGGGTTGATATAGAAAATAGGGTTGAACTGGCCTTAAAGGCCTCCCCCTATCCTCCCTAGGTACGGACGATGGTCAACGAACATAATAGGAATTTCCTTTCGTGTGCTCCAAGAGATGAAACAAATTTATTGTTGAATATTCAGAAATAAATGATTTCGTGGATGTTTGCTCGATTGAGGACCAAACAGTTGAAATATTAATAACTCAAATATTTTACATAACAATGCGATCGAGAAGTATGTACTTCGCGCACTGTACCGTTTTACTTCGCGCATTGTTTTGTGCAAGGTATCATGGTAACGTAGGAATCTGAAAGAAAGTGTCACTTCGCAATTTGTTATCAATGCGCGAACCTTGCCATTTTTTGAAGTTTCTAGAAGAAAATAAAGATGATGAAAAAAATCCAATTCGAACACATCACCGAAAATATTATTTTTCTACAAACGTCAAAAAATGACAAGGTTCGCGCATTGATAACAAATTGCGAAGTGACACTTTTTTTCAGTTTCCTACGTTACCATGATACCTTGCACAAAACAATGCGCGAAGTAAAACAGTGCGCGAAGTACCTACTTCGCGCATTGTTATGTAAAATATATGAGATATTCATATTTCAACTTTATGGTCCTCAATTGAGCAGACATCCACAAAATCATTTATTTCTGAATGTTCAACAATAACTTTGTTTTTTCTCTTGGAGCGCACGAAAGGAAATTCTTATTATGTTCGTGGAACATCGTGCGTACCTAGGGAGGATAGGGGGAGACCTTTTAAGCCAGTTCAACACTATTTTTTATATCAAGCTAAGCATTATTTCACTTTAGAACTATATTTTTTGACGTTTGTAGAAAAAATTTTGTTTGCAACTCGAGCGCGAAATACTTTGGTCATCTCGACTAGTTTTTTAACTCGGCTACGCCTCGTTAAAAAAATCAGATCTCGATCACCAAAGTAGCATTTCGCGCTCTAGATACAAAAATAACTATTGTTTCAATATTTTGGGTTTTTGATGTCCCAGTACATGAATCTATTCTTTGAATTGAAAAAAAGCTGAGGTAATCAATCCGCGATATGAATCGGTGAATATTATGAGAGAATTGAAATTAGTATGAAATGAAAATATTTTTCTCCATTTCGGATTTCATGGTTTGTCAGAGTTTGTCTAAAAGCGTGCTTTCAACCGTTTCCCTATTTTGCCCTCGATACGATGAAAAATTCAAATACAAAAAAGTTATTTTCACAAACTGTTCAATAAATATTACAATAATGACTTACTGTTGACTATATGATCTAAGACTATAAATATTATAGGTCAATACAAAATTCACGAACTGGACAAAGTGATGTGGTCCTTGAAGAAGGAATACGGAAAAATCGTGAAAGTAGGAGGCTTGATAGGCCATCCGGATTTGCTGTTCGTGTTCGATGGGGACGATATCAAAAAAGTTTTCAAAAGGGAGGAAGGCATGCCTCACAGACCTTCGATGCCTTCTCTGCACTACTACAAGCAGCATTTGCAGAAGGATTTCTTTTCTGGGAATGAAGGAGTCATAGGAGTGTAAGTACAGGATTTAACTTTTCGAAATACTTTTTGCCTTCACATAAAATAGAAAAAAAAAACATTTTCGGTAGATTCAACATGCGTTCAACAAAATCTTAGTTATTATTGCTTCAACTCAATTATTTCAACAACTTCAAATTATGAAAAGAATAAAAATAAATAAACTTTATTTAGTATAAATACTCGAAGGGTTCACTATGGTGACAGTACACCTACAAGTGTTATGAAAGTTCCACACCAGTGATTTTTATACAGTTAAATTGGGTTTTTATGACAAATTACCATAACAATGTATGTATTTCAGTGGACGTTTTTTTCTCGTGGGTACCCACCAGCGTATGAAATCGGAAATTTTTTATGACGTTTCAATGAATATAATATTTTGACGTCCTAAAATAGTCTATTGTGCCACTTCAATTGGGTAGAAATCAATAATTAATAGGCTTAGAATCCATTGATGCCCTAACTGCATCTATTGTATAGAATGCCATACCACTGGAAGGCTAAAATTCGAAATCTCTGGCACTGATACGCTTCAACAGGAAGATCATATTACTAAGGCGGACCATAAATGAAACAGGGTTTGGTTCATCTATGGGTGGACGGACATATTGACCTTCATCAGAAATCCACGGAGGTTCGAAAAGGAGAATTAGGAGATGGAATAGTAGAAATTATGTGGGTCGGAAAAAAGGCTCAGTGAGGTCTACTTGCTAGGCGACCGCCTCCCCCCTTTCCCTATACTACTACTAGTATGTACTTGATACCTATGAAAAATTAATTGACAAAACTATAATTTCTCATCACATGTACTATCCCGAAGTTAATATAAAATGAAAGAATATAATATGTTACATTTTAAACTAGTATTTTCATGCAAATATAATAGGTAGAAATCAGGAATCTATTATTGGTGCCGAAACTGCGACCAAACTGAATTTATTCATGAACCTGTATGCAAATCAAATGAACAAATGAATTCTAAAATCATTTTATTTCCAAAAACAATCTGGTGTGAAATTTCTTACCGAATACCACACGAGGTCAAATTACTTGCCGGGAATTTGTTCTCGCTTATGAATATTTCGGAAATTTCCGGAAATAATTTGACCTCTAGTGGTATTACAAGTGAAAATGGCATAGTTTCCATATGAAACAAAAAACATATAACTGGTATACATATATACTAGGAGAAACATCGCACTATATAGTCTCTCCGATAAAATGAGAGATGAAATTCTTGTTTTCGGCATTCTCAATCCTACTTTTCATTCACTATTTTCCGTATCTTCAGAACCAAAAAAGTTCAATCTGAATTTCGTAAATTCTTAGGCATGGTCCGAAATGGGATGCCTTCAGGAAACAAGTTCAACAAATACTGCTACCTCCTGCTACAGCCAAAAAATATATCGAGCCTTTGGATATCATTGCCACGGATTTTCTTACAAGGTAAGTGCAAAAATTAGGCGTATTCACAAGGTGCCACAAACTAAAGTTCTAATTAAATGAGAACAAAATATAATTTGCATTTATTTGTGGGAATAAAGATGTACTATGGTTGAAACTTGTACAGAAAACAGGACAGGCTCCATTTTTGAATTCAAGTAATAGAAAACTCAACAACCAGAGTGTGAAGTTATTGATTCAATGAAAAATAAATTAAGTATCACTTTTCATTGAAACGTAGAATTATGGTTTTCTGAATATATTCACATTTGCTAGTTCCAAATGGACAATGATGGTTATCTGATTATATACGACCTTTGTTAGCATTTTCCAACTTTGGAAGGTTAATCTCTAAGGAGTGGTTTTAATTGCAATTATATTAGTGAACTCTATAAAATCATTGAAATTACCCAATATCCAACTTTATATCTAATTGTGATAGAAATTACATGCTCTAGTACACATATACAATAAGGTAAGGTCGCCAAGATATCGAATAAAACATTCTCTAATTATTGAAGTCTAGTCTACATATTATTTACCCACTGCAACTTATTGGAAAGGAAAATTCAAAACACAGGGCGTTCCAGTTTTTATCTGCCAAACCATACCTTTGAAGACATCCATTGCGATGCTTGGTATTATACTATCATCAGCAATAACCTTTCTTGGGAAAATCACGTGGGATCAATTGCTAAAAGTGCATCCCAAAAACTTGGTTTTCAGTTTCGGGCCAGGAGCTATTTCACTTCCAGTCAGCTGCTTATGATCTATAAGGCACATATCCGACCTGTCCTGGAATACTGTTTCCATATTTGGAGTGTAGTACCCAAACATACCCTGAAACTGTTGGATTCTGTCCAAAAAATGGCAATTCGTCTTCGTGGGTTATGACTCGCTCACAAACTCACTCACTTCTCTGGAACACCGTAGAAAAGTTGGCGATCTGGCTCTATTTTATAGATATTTTCATGCACGATGCTCTCCTAAAATATCAGCAATTGTTCTTCCCTTGGCAGTCCCAGCGAGATTAACCCGTCGAGTTGAGGCTTCGCACCCCTTCGTGGTCACTTTGGAGACCTGCAGAACATCTCTTTCCAAAGACTCGTTCATCCAACGAACAGCGAGGCTCTGGAACACATTGCCAAGGGGGTGGTTCCCTGAGGCATATAACCTCCAGAAATTTAAGAAGAACACCAATTCCTACCTTAGTTTCCTCGGTTCTAACGATGTTCTCTGAACATTACAGGATATCCCTTTTGGTGGGAACCAGAAAAAAAAACTGCCATGGCGATAAGAAAATTAAGCCTATATCGTCGGAACTTCTTATCATATTTTGCTACAGGGGCAACCTAATGATAGGAAGAGCATCTGATTTCGGGATTTTAGTTCGCCATATTCTCGTTCTCATCTTGATGAATTCTAAGAGATGGTTGACAGATAAAAACTAAATTATCTATAATTCAAAAATATCCATAAACACACCCTTTATAATGGGAACTTGGGAACTGACATTTTTAAAACGATTATAAAATGTGGATTCCATAAGATGGGTCACACTGTACAATAGCCCGTGGAACAACACATTACCTAATACAATACCATAGATATATCTACCAATACATTCTTATAAATAATTTTTCAGTTAGCTAGACTGGGTTATTAGATAGTGCTGAACTTGGCCAACTTTAAATCCGTTGACCGGTGACTTGGACTATTCAAATCCATCTAAAGAGTAAATAATACGTCTGCTAGTCTACTGAACGTATTATCGAGCGTATTATGAAATATTCTTCCACTATACCGGGTGTTTCTCGAAAATAACTGACAAACTGTTCAAGTGGAAAAATATTTTTTCTCCCCGAGTGTCCTACACATCTGAAAAACTCTATGAACACTAATTTGGACATGTTGAAAACGAATCAGGAATCAGATTTGATCCAAGACTTTTCGTTAAAATTTTCAAAAATAGCAATTCATGTTGATATAGGTTAGTTCAGGTGGAAATTTTTTTTTTCTCCCCGAGTGTCCTACACATCTGAAAAACTCCAAAGACACTAATTTTGACATTTTAAAAACGAATCAGGAATCAGATTTGATCCAAGACTTTTCGTTAAAATTTTCAAAAATAGCAATTCATGTTGATATAAGGTTAGTTCAAGTGGAAAAATATTTTTTCTCCCCGACTGTCCTACACATCTGAAAAACTCTATGAACACTAATTTGGACATGTTTAAAACGAATCAGGAATCAGATTTGATCCAAGACTTTTCGTTAAAATTTTCAAAAATAGCAATTCATGGTGATAGGTTAGTTCAGGTGGGAAAATATTTTTTCTCCCCGAGTGTCCCACACATCTGGAAAACTCCAAAGACACTAATTTTGACATGTTAAAAACGAATCAGGAATCAGATTTGATCCAAGACTTTTCGTTAAATTTTCAAAAATAGCAATTCATGGTGATAGGTTAGTTCAGGTGGGAAAATATTTTTTCTCCCCGATTGTCCTACACATCTGAAAAACTCCAAAGACACTAATTTTGACATTTTAAAAACGAATCAGGAATCAGATTTGATCCAAGACTTTTCGTTAAAATTTTCAAAAATAGCAATTCATGTTGATATATAGGTTAGTTCAAGTGGAAAAATATTTTTTCTCCCCGAGCGTCCTACACATCTGAAAAACTCCAAAGACACTAATTTTGACATGTTAAAAACGAATCAGGAATCAGATTTGATCCAAGACTTTTCGTTAAAATTTTCAAAAATAGCAATTCATGTTGATATAAGGTTAGTTCAAGTGGAAAAATATTTTTTCTCCCCGACTGTCCTACACATCTGAAAAACTCTATGAACACTAATTTGGACATGTTGAAAACGAATCAGGAATCAGATTTGATCCAAGACTTTTCGTTAAAATTTTCAAAAATAGAAATTCATGTTGATATAGGTTAGTTCAGGTGGGAATAGTTATTTGTTTAACTAGGCAGCAAAGTAGTAGATTGACTGCCGAGGCTGAATTCATAGCCGAGCGTAGCGAGGCTAGGAGTTCAGCTAAGGCAGTCAATCTACCTTGCTGCCGAGTTGAACATATAATTTTTTCTCCGATTGTTCATAATGATATAGGAGGATATTGTAATTGGATTACAATTCCCACAATCTCTTTATTTTTCCTGTAGTGTTCAATTAAAATGAAATTTGATAGAAATCGCAGTTGTCCATGATAATTATAGTTTGACAATTCATGGAAATTCTGACAGTTGTGCGAAAAAATGATTGGTATATTTAAATTATTATATAATGGACAGTGAAAGCGACCTGAAAGTACTTACACCTCCAGAAATAAGGGAGGTGGCAAAAAATATAGAGTTGAATTCGTTGCCGGAGAAGTCTCGAATGAAATATGAAGGAAATTATGAACAATTTATGGATTATTAATTTTGCTGATACATATCGATCAGCAAAGTAACCACTTTGCTGCCTAGGCAGCAAATTACCCACTTTGCTGCCTAGGCAGGAAAAGTGATACTTTGCTGATTGATATGTGTCAGCAAAATTAATATTTGCTGCCAATCGGAGAAAAAATATTTTTTCTCCCCGATTGTCCCACACATCTGAAAAACTCCAAAGACACTAATTTTGACATTTCAGAAACGAATCAGGAATCAGATTTGATCCAAGACTTTTCGTTAAAATTTTCAAAAATAGCAATTCATGTTGATATAAGGTTAGTTCAAGTGGAAAAATATTTTTTCTCCCCGACTGTCCTACACATCTGAAAAACTCTATGAACACTAATTTGGACATGTTGAAAACGAATCAGGAATCAGATTTGATCCAAGACTTTTCGTTAAAATTTTCAAAAATAGCAATTCATGTTGATATAGGTTAGTTCAGGTGGAAAAATATTTTTTCTCCCCGAGTGTCCTACACATCTGAAAAACTCCAAAGACACTAATTTTGACATTTCAGAAACGAATCAGGAATCAGATTTGATCCAAGACTTTTCGTTAAAATTTTCAAAAATAGCAATTCATGGTGATATAGGTTAGTTCAGGTGGAAAAATATTTTTTCTCCCCGAGTGTCCTACACATCTGAAAAACTCTATGAACACTTATTTGGACATGTTGAAAACGAATCAGGAATCAGATTTGATCCAAGACTTTTCGTTAAAATTTTCAAAAATAGCAATTCATGTTGATATAGGTTAGTTCAGGTGGAAAAATATTTTTTCTCCCCGAGTGTCCTACACATCTGAAAAACTCCAAAGACACTAATTTTGACATGTTAAAAACGAATCAGGAATCAGATTTGATCCAAGACTTTTCGTTAAAATTTTCAAAAATAGCAATTCATGTTGATATAAGGTTAGTTCAAGTGGAAAAATATTTTTTCTCCCCGAGTGTCCTACACATCTGAAAAACTCTATGAACACTAATTTGGACATGTTGAAAACTAATCAGGAATCAGATTTGATCCAAGACTTTTCGTTAAAATTTTCAAAAATAGCAATTCATGTTGATATAGGTTAGTTCAGGTGGAAATTTTTTTTTTCTCCCCGAGTGTCCTACACATCTAAAAAACTCCAAAGACACAAATTTTGACATTTTAAAAACGAATCAGGAATCAGATTTGATCCAAGACTTTTCGTTAAACTTTTCAAAAATAGCAATTCATGTTGATATAGGTTAGTTCAGGTGGAAATTTTTTTTTTTCTCCCCGAGTGTCCTACACATCTGAAAAACTCCAAAGACACTAATTTTGACATTTTAAAAACGAATCAGGAATCAGATTTGATCCAAGACTTTTCGTTAAAATTTTCAAAAATAGCAATTCATGGTCATATAGAATAGTTCAAGTGGAAAAATATTTTTTCTCCCCGAGTGTCCTACACATCTGCAAAACTCTATGAACACTAATTTGGACATGTTGAAAACTAATCAGGAATCAGATTTGATCCAAGACTTTTCGTTAAAATTTTCAAAAATAGCAATTCATGGTGATATAGATTAGTTCAGGTGGAAAAATATTTTTTCTCCCCGAGCGTCCTACACATCTGAAAAACTCCAAAGACACTAATTTTGACATTTTAAAAACGAATCAGGAATCAGATTTGATCCAAGACTTTTCGTTAAACTTTTCAAAAATAGCAATTCATGTTGATATAGGTTAGTTCAGGTGGACATTTTTTTTTTCTCCCCGAGTGTCCTACACATCTGAAAAACTCCAAAGACACTAATTTTGACATTTTAAAAACGAATCAGGAATCAGATTTGATCCAAGACTTTTCGTTAAAATTTTCAAAAATAGCAATTCATGGTCATATAGATTAGTTCAAGTGGAAAAATATTTTTTCTCCCCGAGTGTCCTACACATCTGAAAAACTCTATGAACACTAATTTGGACATGTTGAAAACTAATCAGGAATCAGATTTGATCCAAGACTTTTCGTTAAAATTTTTAAAAATAGCAATTCATGGTGATAGGTTAGTTCAGGTGGGAAAATATTTTTTCTCCCCGATTGTCCCACACATCTGAAAAACTCCAAAGACACTGATTTTGATATTTTAGAAACGAATCAGGAATCAGATTTGATCCAAGACTTTTCGTTAAATTTTCAAAAATAGCAATTCATGGTGATAGGTTAGTTCAGGTGGGAAAATATTTTTTCTCCCCGATTGTCCTACACATCTGAAAAACTCCAAAGACACTAATTTTGACATTTTAAAAACGAATCAGGAATCAGATTTGATCCAAGACTTTTCGTTAAAATTTTCAAAAATAGCAATTCATGGTCATATAGATTAGTTCAAGTGGAAAAATATTTTTTCTCCCCGAGTGTCCTACACATCTGAAAAACTCTATGAACACTAATTTGGACATGTTGAAAACTAATCAGGAATCAGATTTGATCCAAGACTTTTCGTTAAAATTTTCAAAAATAGCAATTCATGTTGATATAGGTTAGTTCAGGTGGAATTTTTTTTTTTCTCCCCGAGTGTCCTACACATCTGAAAAACTCCAAAGACACTAATTTTGACATTTTAAAAACGAATCAGGAATCAGATTTGATCCAAGACTTTTCGTTAAAATTTTCAAAAATAGCAATTCATGTTGATATAAGGTTAGTTCAAGTGGAAAAATATTTTTTCTCCCCGAGTGTCCTACACATCTGAAAAACTCTATGAACACTAATTTGGACATGTTGAAAACGAATCAGCAATCAGATTTGATCCAAGACTTTTCGTTAAAATTTTCAAAAATAGCAATTCATGTTGATATAGGTTAGTTCAGGTGGAAATTTTTTTTTTCTCCCCGAGTGTCCTACACATCTGAAAAACTCCAAAGACACTAATTTTGACATTTTAAAAACGAATCAGGAATCAGATTTGATCCAATACTTTTCGTTAAACTTTTCAAAAATAGCAATTCATGGTCATATAGATTAGTTCAAGTGGAAAAATATTTTTTCTCCCCGAGTGTCCTACACATCTGAAAAACTCTATGAACACTAATTTGGACATGTTGAAAACTAATCAGGAATCAGATTTGATCCAAGACTTTTCGTTAAAATTTTCAAAAATAGCAATTCATGTTGATATAAGGTTAGTTCAAGTGGAAAAATATTTTTTCTCCCCGACTGTCCTACACATCTGAAAAACTCTATGAACACTAATTTGGACATGTTTAAAACGAATCAGGAATCAGATTTGATCCAAGACTTTTCGTTAAAATTTTCAAAAATAGCAATTCATGTTGATATAGGTTAGTTCAGGTGGAAATTTTTTTTTTCTCCCCGAGTGTCCTACACATCTGAAAAACTCCAAAGACACTAATTTTGACATTTTAAAAACGAATCAGGAATCAGATTTGATCCAAGACTTTTCGTTAAAATTTTCAAAAATAGCAATTCATGGTCATATAGATTAGTTCAAGTGGAAAAATATTTTTTCTCCCCGAGTGTCCTACACATCTGAAAAACTCTATGAACACTAATTTGGACATGTTGAAAACTAATCAGGAATCAGATTTGATCCAAGACTTTTCGTTAAAATTTTCAAAAATAGCAATTCATGTTGATATAAGGTTAGTTCAAGTGGAAAAATATTTTTTCTCCCCGACTGTCCTACACATCTGAAAAACTCTATGAACACTAATTTGGACATGTTTAAAACGAATCAGGAATCAGATTTGATCCAAGACTTTTCGTTAAAATTTTTAAAAATAGCAATTCATGTTGATATAGGTTAGTTCAGGTGGAATTTTTTTTTTTCTCCCCGAGTGTCCTACACATCTGAAAAACTCCAAGGACACTAATTTTGACATTTTAAAAACGAATCAGGAATCAGATTTGATCCAAGACTTTTCGTTAAAATTTTCAAAAATAGCAATTCATGTTGATATAAGGTTAGTTCAAGTGGAAAAATATTTTTTCTCCCCGACTGTCCTACACATCTGAAAAACTCCAAAGACACTAATTTTGACATGTTAAAAACGAATCAGGAATCAGATTTGATCCAAGACTTTTCGTTAAAATTTTCAAAAATAGCAATTCATGGTGATATAGATTAGTTCAGGTGGAAAAATATTTTTTCTCCCCGAGTGTCCTACACATCTGAAAAACTCCAAAGACACTAATTTTGACATGTTAAAAACGAATCAGGAATCAGATTTGGTCCAAGACTTTTCGTTAAAATTTTCAAAAATAGCAATTCATGATAATATAGGTTAGTTCAAGTAGAAAAATATGTTTTCTCCCCGAGTGTCCTACACATCTGAAAAACTCTATAAACACTAATTTGGACATGTTAAAAACGAATCAGGAATCAGATTTGATCCAAGACTTTTCGTTAAAATTTTCAAAAATAGCAATTCATGGTGATATAGGTTAGTTCAAGTAGAAAAATATTTTTTCTTCCCGAGCGTCCTACACATCTGAAAAACTCCGAAAACACTAATTTTTACATGTTAAAAACGAATCAGGAATCAGATTTGGTCCAAGACTTTTCGTTAAAATTTTCAAAAATAGCAATTCATGGTGATATAGGTTAGTTCAAGTAGAAAAATATTTTTTCTCCCCGATTGTCCCACACATCTGAAAAACTCCAAAGACACTAATTTTGACATTTCAGAAACGAATCAGGAATCAGATTTGATCCAAGACTTTTCGTTAAAATTTTCAAAAATAGCAATTCATGTTGATATAAGGTTAGTTCAAGTGGAAAAATATTTTTTCTCCCCGACTGTCCTACACATCTGAAAAACTCTATGAACACTAATTTGGACATGTTGAAAACGAATCAGGTATCAGATTTGATCCAAGACTTTTCGTTAAAATTTTCAAAAATAGCAATTCATGGTGATATAGGTTAGTTCAGGTGGAAAAATATGTTTTCTCCCCGAGCGTCCTACACATCTGAAAAACTCTATGAACACTTATTTGGACATGTTAGAAACGAATCAGGAATCAGATTTGATCCAAGACTTTTCGTTAAAATTTTCAAAAATAGCAATTCATGTTGATATAGGTTAGTTCAGGTGGAAAAATATTTTTTCTCCCCGAGTGTCCTACACATCTGAAAAACTCCAAAGACACTAATTTTGACATGTTAAAAACGAATCAGGAATCAGATTTGATCCAAGACTTTTCGTTAAAATTTTCAAAAATAGCAATTCATGTTGATATAAGTTTAGTTCAAGTGGAAAAATATTTTTTCTCCCCGACTGTCCTACACATCTGAAAAACTCTATGAACACTAATTTGGACATGTTGAAAACGAATCAGGAATCAGATTTGATCCAAGACTTTTCGTTAAAATTTTCAAAAATAGAAATTCATGTTGATATAGGTTAGTTCAGGTGGGAAAATATTTTTTCTCCCCGATTGTCCCACACATCTGAAAAACTCCAAAGACACTAATTTTGACATTTCAGAAACGAATCAGGAATCAGATTTGATCCAAGACTTTTCGTTAAAATTTTCAAAAATAGCAATTCATGTTGATATAAGGTTAGTTCAAGTGGAAAAATATTTTTATTTCTGACTGGTATATTATAAGCTTGTATCATCTTAGTTACTATCAATTAGGAGGGTCATAACTCCCTTGGGATGTTATAGATGCTATAATTCCCTCCAGCTAAAATTAAATAAGAAATGCATAGCAACAACCACGCAATAACGTAGCAATAAGGAATCTCCTATTCGCGGTAGTCAAGATCATCATCTGACGTTCTGATGACATTGAAACTATACGGAAAAATATGTCTAACTTCCAATCGGGAAGGTATCTAATGAATGAAATCAGTCAGAAATAAAATTATCTATGTATCACGGGAATTATAGAGCCTTAATAACCTCTGGCAATTGCTGTCCCTCGGGCCAGAGGCCCTCGGGACGCAAACTTTGCCATCGGTAATTAAGGCCCTCATAATTCCCTTGATACATAAATAACTATTTCTCCCCGACTGTCCTACACATCTGAAAAACTCTATGAACACTAATTTGGACATGTTGAAAACGAATCAGGAATCAGATTTGATCCAAGACTTTTCGTTAAAATTTTCAAAAATAGCAATTCATGGTGATATAGGTTAGTTCAGGTGGAAAAATATTTTTTCTCCCCGAGCGTCCTACACATCTGAAAAACTCTATGAACACTAATTTGGACATGTTGAAAACGAATCAGGAATCAGATTTGATCCAAGACTTTTCGTTAAAATTTTCAAAAATAGCAATTCATGTTGATATAGGTTAGTTCAGGTGGAAAAATATTTTTTCTCCCCGAGTGTCCTACACATTTGAAAAACTCCAAAGACACTAATTTTGACATGTGTAAAACGAATCAGGAATCAGATTTGATCCAAGACTTTTCGTTAAAATTTTCAAAAATAGCAATTCATGTTGATATAAGGTTAGTTCAAGTGGAAAAATATTTTTTCTCCCCGACTGTCCTACACATCTGAAAAACTCTATGAACACTAATTTGGACATGTTGAAAACGAATCAGGAATCAGATTTGATCCAAGACTTTTCGTTAAAATTTTCAAAAATAGAAATTCATGTTGATATAGGTTAGTTCAGGTGGGAAAATATTTTTTCTCCCCGATTGTCCCACACATCTGAAAAACTCCAAAGACACTAATTTTGACATTTCAGAAACGAATCAGGAATCAGATTTGATCCAAGACTTTTCGTTAAAATTTTCAAAAATAGCAATTCATGTTGATATAAGGTTAGTTCAAGTGGAAAAATATTTTTTCTCCCCGACTGTCCTACACATCTGAAAAACTCTATGAACACTAATTTGGACATGTTGAAAACGAATCAGGGATCAGATTTGATCCAAGACTTTTCGTTAAAATTTTCAAAAATAGCAATTCATGGTGATATAGGTTAGTTCAGGTGGAAAAATATTTTTTCTCCCCGAGCGTCCTACACATCTGAAAAACTCTATGAACACTAATTTGGACATGTTGAAAACGAATCAGGAATCAGATTTGATCCAAGACTTTTCGTTAAAATTTTCAAAAATAGCAATTCATGTTGATATAGGTTAGTTCAGGTGGAATTTTTTTTTTCTCCCCGAGTGTCCTACACATCTGAAAAACTCCAAAGACACTAATTTTGACATTTTAAAAACGAATCAGGAATCAGATTTGATCCAAGACTTTTCGTTAAACTTTTCAAAAATAGCAATTCATGTTGATATAGGTTAGTTCAGGTGGAAATTTTTTTTTTCTCCCCGAGTGTCCTACACATCTGAAAAACTCCAAAGACACTAATTTGGACATTTTAAAAACTAATCAGGAATCAGATTTGATCCAAGACTTTTCGTTAAAATTTTCAAAAATAGCAATTCATGTTGATATAGGTTAGTTCAGGTGGAAAAATATTTTTTCTCCCCGAGTGTCCTACACATCTGAAAAACTCTATGAACACTAATTTGGACATGTTGAAAACGAATCAGGAATCAGATTTGATCCAAGACTTTTCGTTAAAATTTTCAAAAATAGCAATTCATGTTGATATAGGTTAGTTCAGGTGGAAATTTTTTTTTTCTCCCCGAGTGTCCTACACATCTGAAAAACTCCAAAGACACTAATTTTGACATTTTAAAAACGAATCAGGAATCAGATTTGATCCAAGACTTTTCGTTAAACTTTTCAAAAATAGCAATTCATGTTGATATAGGTTAGTTCAGGTGGAAATTTTTTTTTTCTCCCCGAGTGTCCTACACATCTGAAAAACTCCAAAGACACTAATTTTGACATTTTAAAAACGAATCAGGAATCAGATTTGATCCAAGACTTTTCGTTAAAATTTTCAAAAATAGCAATTCATGGTCATATAGATTAGTTCAAGTGGAAAAATATTTTTTCTCCCCGAGTGTCCTACACATCTGAAAAACTCTATGAACACTAATTTGGACATGTTGAAAACTAATCAGGAATCAGATTTGATCCAAGACTTTTCGTTAAAATTTTTAAAAATAGCAATTCATGGTGATAGGTTAGTTCAGGTGGGAAAATATTTTTTCTCCCCGATTGTCCCACACATCTGAAAAACTCCAAAGACACTGATTTTGACATTTTAGAAACGAATCAGGAATCAGATTTGATCCAAGACTTTTCGTTAAATTTTCAAAAATAGCAATTCATGGTGATAGGTTAGTTCAGGTGGGAAAATATTTTTTCTCCCCGATTGTCCTACACATCTGAAAAACTCCAAAGACACTAATTTTGACATTTTAAAAACGAATCAGGAATCAGATTTGATCCAAGACTTTTCGTTAAAATTTTCAAAAATAGCAATTCATGGTCATATAGATTAGTTCAAGTGGAAAAATATTTTTTCTCCCCGAGTGTCCTACACATCTGAAAAACTCTATGAACACTAATTTGGACATGTTGAAAACTAATCAGGAATCAGATTTGATCCAAGACTTTTCGTTAAAATTTTCAAAAATAGCAATTCATGTTGATATAGGTTAGTTCAGGTGGAAATTTTTTTTTTCTCCCCGAGTGTCCTACACATCTGAAAAACTCCAAAGACACTAATTTTGACATTTTAAAAACGAATCAGGAATCAGATTTGATCCAAGACTTTTCGTTAAACTTTTCAAAAATAGCAATTCATGGTCATATAGATTAGTTCAAGTGGAAAAATATTTTTTCTCCCCGAGTGTCCTACACATCTGAAAAACTCTATGAACACTAATTTGGACATGTTGAAAACTAATCAGGAATCAGATTTGATCCAAGACTTTTCGTTAAAATTTTTAAAAATAGCAATTCATGGTGATAGGTTAGTTCAGGTGGGAAAATATTTTTTCTCCCCGATTGTCCCACACATCTGAAAAACTCCAAAGACACTGATTTTGACATTTTAGAAACGAATCAGGAATCAGATTTGATCCAAGACTTTTCGTTAAAATTTTCAAAAATAGCAATTCATGTTGATATAAGGTTAGTTCAAGTGGAAAAATATTTTTTCTCCCCGACTGTCCTACACATCTGAAAAACTCTATGAACACTAATTTGGACATGTTTAAAACGAATCAGGAATCAGATTTGATCCAAGACTTTTCGTTAAAATTTTCAAAAATAGCAATTCATGTTGATATAGGTTAGTTCAGGTGGAAATTTTTTTTTTCTCCCCGAGTGTCCTACACATCTGAAAAACTCCAAAGACACTAATTTTGACATTTTAAAAACGAATCAGGAATCAGATTTGATCCAAGACTTTTCGTTAAAATTTTCAAAAATAGCAATTCATGGTCATATAGATTAGTTCAAGTGGAAAAATATTTTTTCTCCCCGAGTGTCCTACACATCTGAAAAACTCTATGAACACTAATTTGGACATGTTGAAAACTAATCAGGAATCAGATTTGATCCAAGACTTTTCGTTAAAATTTTCAAAAATAGCAATTCATGTTGATATAAGGTTAGTTCAAGTGGAAAAATATTTTTTCTCCCCGACTGTCCTACACATCTGAAAAACTCTATGAACACTAATTTGGACATGTTTAAAACGAATCAGGAATCAGATTTGATCCAAGACTTTTCGTTAAAATTTTTAAAAATAGCAATTCATGTTGATATAGGTTAGTTCAGGTGGAAATTTTTTTTTTCTCCCCGAGTGTCCTACACATCTGAAAAACTCCAAGGACACTAATTTTGACATTTTAAAAACGAATCAGGAATCAGATTTGATCCAAGACTTTTCGTTAAAATTTTCAAAAATAGCAATTCATGGTGATATAGATTAGTTCAGGTGGAAAAATATTTTTTCTCCCCGAGTGTCCTACACATCTGAAAAACTCCAAAGACACTAATTTTGACATGTTAAAAACGAATCAGGAATCAGATTTGATCCAAGACCTTTCGTTAAAATTTTCAAAAATAGCAATTCATGGTGATATAGGTTAGTTCAAGTGGAAAAATATTTTTTCTCCCCGAGTGTCCTACACATCTGAAAAACTCTATGAACACTAATTTGGACATGTTGAAAACGAATCAGGAATCAGATTTGATCCAAGACTTTTCGTTAAATTTTTCAAAAATAGCAATTCATGGTGATATAGGTTAGTTCAAGTAGAAAAATATTTTTTCTCCCCGAGCGTCCTACACATCTGAAAAACTCCGAAAACACTAATTTTTACATGTTAAAAACGAATCAGGAATCAGATTTGGTCCAAGACTTTTCGTTAAAATTTTCAAAAATAGCAATTCATGGTGATATAGGTTAGTTCAAGTGGAAAAATATTTTTTCTCCCCGAGCGTCCTACACATCTGAAAAACTCCAAAGACACTAATTTTGACATGTTAAAAACGAATCAGGAATCAGATTTGATCCAAGACTTTTCGTTAAAATTTTCAAAAATAGCAATTCATGGTGATATAGGTTAGTTCAAGTGGAAAAATATTTTTTCTCCCCGAACGTCCTACACATCTGAAAAACTCCAAAGACACTAATTTTGACATGTTAAAAACGAATCAGGAATCAGATTTGATCCAAGACTTTTCGTTAAAATTTTCAAAAATAGCAATTCATGGTGATATAGGTTAGTTCAGGTGGAAAAATATTTTTTCTCCCCGAGCGTCCTACACATCTGAAAAACTCCAAAGACACTAATTTTGACATGTTAAAAACGAATCAGGAATCAGATTTGATCCAAGACCTTTCGTTAAAATTTTCAAAAATAGCAATTCATGGTGATATAGGTTAGTTCAAGTGGAAAAATATTTTTTCTCCCCGAGTGTCCTACACATCTGAAAAACTCTATGAACACTAATTTGGACATGTTGAAAACGAATCAGGAATCAGATTTGATCCAAGACTTTTCGTTAAATTTTTCAAAAATAGCAATTCATGGTGATATAGGTTAGTTCAAGTAGAAAAATATTTTTTCTCCCCGAGCGTCCTACACATCTGAAAAACTCCGAAAACACTAATTTTTACATGTTAAAAACGAATCAGGAATCAGATTTGGTCCAAGACTTTTCGTTAAAATTTTCAAAAATAGCAATTCATGGTGATATAGGTTAGTTCAAGTAGAAAAATATTTTTTCTCCCCGAGCGTCCTACACATCTGAAAAACTCCGAAGACACTAATTTTCACATGTTAAAACGAATCAGGAATCAGATTTGGTCCAAGACTTGTCGTTAAAATTTTCAAAAATAGCAATTCATGGTGATATAGGTTAGTTCAAGTAGAAAAATATTTTTTCTTCCCGAGCGTCCTACACATCTGAAAAACTCCGAAGACACTAATTTTGACATGTTAAAAACGAATCAGGAATCAGATTTGGTCCAAGACTTTTCGTTAAAATTTTCAAAAATAGCAATTCATGGTGATATAGGTTAGTTCAAGTAGAAAAATATTTTTTCTTCCCGAGCGTCCTACACATCTGAAAAACTCCGAAAACACTAATTTTTACATGTTAAAAACGAATCAGGAATCAGATTTGGTCCAAGACTTTTCGTTAAAATTTTCAAAAATAGCAATTCATGGTGATATAGGTTAGTTCAAGTAGAAAAATATTTTTTCTCCCCGAGCGTCCTACACATCTGAAAAACTCCGAAGACACTAATTTTGACATGTTAAAACGAATCAGGAATCAGATTTGGTCCAAGACTTGTCGTTAAAATTTTCAAAAATAGCAATTCATGGTGATATAGGTTAGTTCAAGTAGAAAAATATTTTTTCTTCCCGAGCGTCCTACACATCTGAAAAACTCCGAAAACACTAATTTTTACATGTTAAAAACGAATCAGGAATCAGATTTGGTCCAAGACTTTTCGTTAAAATTTTCAAAAATAGCAATTCATGGTGATATAGGTTAGTTCAAGTAGAAAAATATTTTTTCTTCCCGAGCGTCCTACACATCTGAAAAACTCCGAAGACACTAATTTTGACATGTTAAAAACGAATCAGGAATCAGATTTGGTCCAAGACTTTTCGTTAAAATTTTCAAAAATAGCAATTCATGGTGATATAGGTTAGTTCAAGTAGAAAAATATTTTTTCTTCCCGAGCGTCCTACACATCTGAAAAACTCCGAAAACACTAATTTTTACATGTTAAAAACGAATCAGGAATCAGATTTGGTCCAAGACTTTTCGTTAAAATTTTCAAAAATAGCAATTCATGGTGATATAGGTTAGTTCAAGTAGAAAAATATTTTTTCTTCCCGAGCGTCCTACACATCTGAAAAACTCCGAAGACACTAATTTTGACATGTTAAAAACGAATCAGGAATCAGATTTGGTCCAAGACTTTTCGTTAAAATTTTCAAAAATAGCAATTTATGGTGATATAGATTAGTTCAGGTGGAAAAATATTTTTTCTCCCCGAGTGTCCTACACATCTGAAAAACTCCGAAGACACTAATTTTGACATGTTAAAACGAATCAGGAATCAGATTTGGTCCAAGACTTGTCGTTAAAATTTTCAAAAATAGCAATTCATGGTGATATAGGTTAGTTCAAGTAGAAAAATATTTTTTCTTCCCGAGCGTCCTACACATCTGAAAAACTCCGAAGACACTAATTTTGACATGTTAAAAACGAATCAGGAATCAGATTTGGTCCAAGACTTTTCGTTAAAATTTTCAAAAATAGCAATTCATGGTGATATAGGTTAGTTCAAGTAGAAAAATATTTTTTCTTCCCGAGCGTCCTACACATCTGAAAAACTCCGAAAACACTAATTTTTACATGTCAAAAACGAATCAGGAATCAGATTTGGTCCAAGACTTTTCGTTAAAATTTTCAAAAATAGCAATTCATGGTGATATAGGTTAGTTCAAGTAGAAAAATATTTTTTCTCCCCGAGCGTCCTACACATCTGAAAAACTCCGAAGACACTAATTTTGACATGTTAAAACGAATCAGGAATCAGATTTGGTCCAAGACTTGTCGTTAAAATTTTCAAAAATAGCAATTCATGGTGATATAGGTTAGTTCAAGTAGAAAAATATTTTTTCTTCCCGAGCGTCCTACACATCTGAAAAACTCCGAAGACACTAATTTTGACATGTTAAAAACGAATCAGGAATCAGATTTGGTCCAAGACTTTTCGTTAAAATTTTCAAAAATAGCAATTCATGGTGATATAGGTTAGTTCAAGTAGAAAAATATTTTTTCTTCCCGAGCGTCCTACACATCTGAAAAACTCCGAAAACACTAATTTTTACATGTTAAAAACGAATCAGGAATCAGATTTGGTCCAAGACTTTTCGTTAAAATTTTCAAAAATAGCAATTCATGGTGATATAGGTTAGTTCAAGTAGAAAAATATTTTTTCTCCCCGAGCGTCCTACACATCTGAAAAACTCCGAAGACACTAATTTTGACATGTTAAAACGAATCAGGAATCAGATTTGGTCCAAGACTTGTCGTTAAAATTTTCAAAAATAGCAATTCATGGTGATATAGGTTAGTTCAAGTAGAAAAATATTTTTTCTTCCCGAGCGTCCTACACATCTGAAAAACTCTGAAGACACTAATTTTGACATGTTAAAAACGAATCAGGAATCAGATTTGGTCCAAGACTTTTCGTTAAAATTTTCAAAAATAGCAATTTATGGTGATATAGATTAGTTCAGGTGGAAAAATATTTTTTCTCCCCGAGTGTCCTACACATCTGAAAAACTCCAAAGACACTAATTTTGACATGTTAAAAACGAATCAGGAATCAGATTTGGTCCAAGACTTTTCGTTAAAATTTTCAAAAATAGCAATTCATGGTGATATAGCGGTCAAACCAGAAGTGAAAGAAAACAACTGAATACGTCAAATAATGCATATTCATATACTATACTTACACACCGAATTTCATTTGTTCATCTGTATAAAGAAAAAAGTTATAGAGGTGGGCCACTTTTGAGAAACACCCGGTAAGGTACAGTTATATTAGGCAAAACGACTATCTCAGCTATACTTGACTCGAAAGGTCCCAAAGCAGGCCATGCAATGCGACCAATATTATATAATACCTAGAATTTTATCGCACTGAATTGCAATGAAGATTTTTCTCATCGCCGGTTATATAACAGTGCTGTTTATGCGGCAAATTAACCTACTTTTGAGGCACATACTTGTCATGTACAGAAATATTCATATTTTGTCGATAGCAGTAGAAAATTTGAGCATTTGGTGGGTACGCTGATGGAGAATATGGTGAATGCGCCTATGAATTTGAAATATGGCGAATACTCAAATGGTGATAGGATAAATGTTGAACCAGAGATAAGCTAAACACACTGTATTGGATGTTTTGATGATAATCTGTATTTACTAATGTTTCTAGAATGGAAACCATGCTGGATGATAAGAACGAACTACCCGAGCAGTTTCTATCGGAAATCTACAAATGGGCATTAGAATGTAAGTTTTCTACTAATCAAAATATTTTGTGTGCAGATATTTCATTTCATGAGAAACTATTTACCCAATAACTAGAAAAAAATGATAATTTGATTTTTCAATGATTATTGGTTGTCTTTACGTATGCATAAAACATTACATTTTTGCTTTGACTTTACTCTTTAGAGGAACTCAAAATAGGTCCCTATTCTTCCCAGCTCGTCTCATAGAAAAATGTCTTGTGTGTCATTCTTTACTAACTCATGAAACACTGACATAAGACGAAATTGCTCGATTTACGATCTCCAATTTTCAATTATTTTATTTTTATTAGTTAAAATCTGAATTTCCGGATTTTCAATTTAATTTTTTTCGGACGTTAGATGTAAATATGACAAAACTGAAAAAACATCTTCATGGAAACTTTTGATGGTAGTCAATTCGGCATCATCGATTTTCTGAGCTAACGTTTCGTCTTTGAGCAACCATCATCAACTTCATATTTTCAAATACGGCCGATATTTTGATATCAGATTCGAACAGCCTCATTTGAAATATGGACCTGATATTTTTCATAATTCTGTGAAAAAATGAGGTTCACTCATCAGATTGAACATTCAACAATGCTACATCAATATCAATACGCATTTTAGAATACGTTGAATAATCAATAATAACCAATGCACAAATCAAAAACTTCTTTGAATGTCAAAACCTAGGTAAAAATATTAGAGATACGAAACTGATAAATTCACAAGAGATGTTCAAGAAGATTGCCATTGATTTTCATGTCTGCATAACAACTTCCTACTGATGAATTCGAAACATTATTCATAATTCCTACAGTTATACTCTGGAATGCTTCAAAGACCAGAGTTCTTCTTCTGTTTCGAAGGCTCGGTCATAAATAAAGTTAAATCATGAAAATCATCCATATCCCAAAGTGGTAAAAAGTAATTTCAGAAGAAAAACTAAGCAACGCAAAGTCAGTCGACCACAATTAATATAGAAATCTTCAGTAAAAAGTTACCGGTTTCGGCACTACGGCCATCATCAGACAATGGTACATTACATACCAAACAATATGGGACTCAGCATATAAAACAATAAATCATGGTATATGATGATTTTCGTCAACGGGTTAGCAGAATCGGGAAAATGTGTAGCTCTTTTTTAAATTTATTGAAGAGCCAGAAAAAAATGGCTGTGATAAGGTAGAACATCTTATCAAAGAAAAATTTTTCATACAATCATCAGCATGCCATCAGTAATACGTGTTCTTTTATTCATCGATGAATAATGCCCATGAAATATAAATTCATCAAATAGTATTTTATATAATTCACCAATCCGAACATGGCTTAACCAGCAGATAGTTATCAAATTCAGCGGATAATTCAATCTAATATTTATCTGATACATCGGCATGAAGGACTGACTGATTAATTGATGAATTTAAAGAGGGGGATATGTCAAATGTGAAATCACTGAAAACTGTGAGGTTATTCGACTATGCCATTGATGAAATAGGATAAATCTTCAGCGATCATAGGATCAGTGATACAGTGATCAATATAATGATGAAAGTTTATGGTCAATTTGCAACTACAGTTGATTTCAAAGCCTAATTTTATCTGAGAATATTCCTTTTCAATACAGATGAATAATATTATTTTTTCAGCTGTTGCAAGAGTATCTCTGAACACAAGATTAGGCTGTTTGGAACCAAATCTTCCGGAAAATTCGGAATCACAAAGGATCATAAACTCGATAAACACGTTTTTCTGGAACGTGGCCGAAGTAGAATTGAAATTTCCTGTTTGGAGGGTGTACAAGAATAGAGCTTTTAAAAAATATATAGGCGCCTTGGAAGACTTTCGAACGTGAGTGATAATTTATATATTCATATTATCTGACAGCTACGGAAGCGTAGAAGCGACATGATATATTTTTTTTTATAATCGACAGATATACTGTCAACTATAGCCTAATTGACAGATACTAAGTGGTAAGTAGCTTACTTGACAGATCATAAGTGGTAACTAGCATACTTGACAGATACTTAAGTGTCAACTAGCATAATTGACAGATACTAAGTGGTAAGTAGTCTAATTGACAGATACTAAGTGGTAACTAGTATACTTGACAGATACTTAACTGTCAACTAGCATAATTGACATATACTAAGTGTTAAGTAGCCTACTTGACAGTTAGTAAGTGGTAACTAGTATACTTGACAGATACTAAGTGGTAAGTAGCCTTATTGACAGATATTAAGTGGTAACTAGCCTAATTGACAGATACTAAGTGGTAAGTAGCCTAATTGACAGATACTAAGTAGTGACTAGTATACTTGACAGATACTTAAGTGTCAACTAGTATCTGGAAAGCAGGCTAGTTATCACTTAATATCTGTCAATTGGGCTAGTTGACACTTAAGTATCTGTCAAGTATGCTACTTACCACTCAGTACATCTATCAAGTAGGCTACTTAACACTTAGTATCTGTCAATTATGCTAGTTGACAGTTAAGTATCTGTCAAGTATACTAGTTACCACTTAGTATCTGTCAAGTAGGTTACTTACTACTTAGTATCTGTCAATTAGGCTAGTTGACATTCAAGTATCTGTCAAGTATACTAGTTATACCACTTAGTATCTGTCAAGTAGGCTACTTACCACTTAGTATCTGTCAATTAGACTAGTTGAGTTATATCTGTCAATTTGAAGAAAAAATCATTTGGCGCTTCTACGCTTTCGCAGACAGCGCAAAAAATAGTGGTTTATAAACCCAGGGACTTATGTGGCACTTTCAATACCGATGAGAAAAATTTGAAGCCCGACCGGAGGGAGAAAAGAACTTTAGTCCCTTTGGTTTATAAATTATTTTATTCAGAGTGGTATAAATTATTTAGATCCCGGTAAAAAATATCCTCCCCAAATAATAAATATACATTTGAAAAAACAAAGTTCCAGTTATTGAACCAGAAGAGACAGAGCTTATTGAATATTGTTAACAGCTAATATAACTCATTTATATGAGTCATCCTGTAAATCATAAGAATAATGTCTTGACATACTTTCGCGTGACACAAAACAAGAGAAGAACTAACTTTCGGTTACGATTGAAATCGAAAGTCTTGACCAAGAACTTGAACTGTGTGCATTAGTGCGAAATAGTTATCTTTCAACCACGTTTTCCTTATGTAACTGTAAATTCAAGGCTATCCTAATTTTATACAGACTATATTGATGGAAAGAAAATACTATACAGGGTGTTTCAAAAAACCTGACCCCCTTGCTAGGGTAGGTAGAACACTGCAAAATAAGTTGGGTTTACTCAGTAAAAAAATATCGTAACGGCATCCGTTATCAAGAACCGAAAACAACAATACATTTCTGATGCTAAACTTATTGTTTCACAAGAATAACATCGAAACAGATTTGACTAAGAACATGGATTACACAGTTTTGTTGTATCTTGAGCAGAAAGACTATGCTACATAGTTAAATTCACGTCAACAGATGTAAGACATAATTGAACATCACTTGAATGACCTAACAGCTGATTCTCAACTGTCTAAAAGGATAATCATTTTGAACACTTTTACTCTGATTCAATATTTCATGTTTCTGCAAATGCATATTATTGAAAAAAGCATTACAGGGACTATCATAGGTTATATAACTTATATGTTTCTGATTCATTTTCACTTCCTAAAATTACACAGGGTGGCCAAAAATGAATGTTCAGTTCGGAATTTCTCACTATATGGTATATTGACTATATAAAAAGCTTTACAGGGACTATCATAGGTTCCAAGACGTCTGTGATATGTTATTTCTGATTCATTTTCACTTCCTAAAATTACACAGGGTGGCCAAAAATGAATGTTCAGTTCGGAATTTCTCACTATATGGTATATTGACTATATAAAAAGCTTTACAGGGACTATCATAGGTTGCAAGACGTCTGTGATATGTTTCTGATTCATTTTCACTTCCTTAAAAGTACACAGGGTGGCCAAAAATGAATTTTCAGTTCCTTCTCACTATACCTATATTATTAACTACCTATGGTATATTGACTGTGTCTGTATGTTCGGAAATGATTTCCAGTTATAGTTTCTTATCGATCTGTTACTCAATGGCAGAACCAGAACAATCACGAGCTCTGACGCACTATTGCCCCATCACCATGTACAGGAAACTTGGAATAATTGTCTCTGTTCATCAGGTTATGTTTGAAATATATCAACCAATCGATGGATCAAATGAAAGATAAAAATTACGATAATATCAAAGAGGAGGATATTTCTATAGTGGAAAGAATACTGATCAAAACTGGAAATCCAAAATTGGCTGCCGTTTTGGCTCTGGATCTACTACTCGTTGGTGTAGATACCGTAAGTTTTTAATCAATTTCGCAAGTCCACCTTACATTTAACATTGTATTTTTTTTAGACTTCCATAGCTGCAGCATCCACAATTTACCAGCTATCACGAAATCCCGAAAAACAGGAAAAATTATTCCGAGAATTACAAAACATACTACCAAAACGCAATTCAAAGGTTGATAATAATGTACAAGAAAATATGCCTTATCTGAAGGCATGTATAAAAGAAACATTGAGGTATTTCAGTGTTGATCATCTATATTTTTATCAACAGTAAAAAGACAAGAGAGGTTTTCGAGTGTTTATCATGAATGACGTTAATAATCGTAAAAAAATTTATCGCTCAAAAACGATTCGGCTTCTGTATTGGTAGAGCACGTCTGATAAATGGTCGATTCTGATTGGTTCTGGAGAAGAAGAGTGGAATAGTCATTGAGAAAAATTATTTTATCGAGATCAATAATTCTATTTATTTTCAGAATGTATCCTGTGATTATTGGAAATGGTAGAAGTTTACAATCAGATACCATACTTGCTGGATATAAGGTTCCAAAAGGGGTAAAAACATATATATCTATAACACATCTTTCAACTATTATTGAACGTCCGGCAAAATTGCAAAAGTCACTGGAACTTATGCCTCTGACATCGCCGAAAGCTAAAACTTGGGTTTGGTTGTTAACACTTTCAATCATCT
The DNA here is from genome assembly GCA_918026855.4 of Phaedon cochleariae. NCBI lineage: Eukaryota > Metazoa > Arthropoda > Insecta > Coleoptera > Chrysomelidae > Phaedon > Phaedon cochleariae. The sequence continues at coordinate 80,703,199 of OU896707.1, read as the reverse complement.
CATCACCAATTACTAGGTAGTCTTATTTTAATGAGGAGTTTTTCTATTATCTAGACCCACGTGATATTTCCGCATTTGGTGGTGAGCAACAGCGAGGAATACATAGAGGAACCGAACAAGTTTATGCCAGAAAGGTGGCTGAAATCGGGACAATCTGGTGGCTGCCCGGCACACCAAAACAAAATACATCCATTCATATCTTTGCCATTCGGGTATGGTAGGAGATCGTGTTTGGGTAGAAGATTTGCTGAGACTGAACTGAATATTTTATTGGCAAAGGTAATGAAGCAACCTGTAGAAAAAATAAGTGGCCTACTCTATTTTTTTATTATTTCAGATTTTTAGAAAATATGAAGTTGGATATCACTATGGATCGTTGACTTACAAAATTACGCCTACTTTTGTTCCTGAACAACCACTGAAATTTCGGTTGACTGAAAGGAGCTGTTGAAAAAAACTCTTATCAGGCTATATATGTGTGGTGTTCATACATAATCATTAGGAATCCTGAGACTGTACATATTTCACTAATAATTGGTTATTAATATATTATTTTATTTCTCTCTTGTCCATTTTACTGCTTTATGATGTAACCTTGGCAACGGTTGCTATAAACAGACCGATTATGAATCATAACGTCTGCTATTGTTTTTTTCTGTAGTTCATAAACTTACATACCAATTCTTGAAACTACAATAATCCTTGTCCTATATACACGAGTCTGGATTTTTCCCACAATAAATTAATCAATCTGCATTTTGATGATATTTTTGGGAAAATTTGTATTCATTTCCATTGTTTCTAAAAGACTATACACAAAGAAAGCAGCACAGCAATGACATTCCTAAATGAAATGATAACAGCAATATTCAACAAACGTCAAAATATCAACAAATGCCATGCCTACCATGAGAATAAATATGGAGAGAAAATGCTAGGAACAAAGAACCACTTCTTAATATCGAAATTTGTTTTTTTCTTCAATGTTAGTTTCAGTGCTACATATTGTTCCAAAAGGTATAATTGACTACCATGTTATTCTCTTCAAAATGGTTTCCTTTTGATATCATCATAGATAGAGAACTTTTCTAGACGCAATAGAGAGTTGAAGATCACATGAAGGCACTTCAATAGCCATCTAGTAGAAAGAATAATCCTGGTGTGAGATTTCAAACATTATCATCCGCCATTTTGTTTTGGATGAATATTTTCGTCTAAGATTCTGAGGTTGTATAGAGAATCGAAAGACATTTCAATTGAGGTATCTTTGAACCCCCCACTCCATTTAAAAATATAATAATATTTTTTTTCAACAATATATGTAGCACTAAAACTACCATTGAAGCAAAAAAAAATGACATAAAAATTCCCAGCCGTTCAATATTTTACCAGGGGGCGGGGTGACTTTACGGACACAGTGTATAATTTTTTTATCAAAAATAATATCTTGTATGCAACAGGAGCATTACTAGATCCTAACAATGATCCTAACGCCCATCCGCCATCATTCATCACATTACATCAACTAGGAAAATTTTATTAATGCCTACTTGCCTCTTGCCTATAAACGCAGAAGAACTTCGATTGTAATGCCTACTTGCCTTTTGCCTATAGACGCAGAAGACCATTGAATGCAAAGGGCTACCAAATGAGAACTCAACTACTCATATTATATAACCTCATTCTCAGATTCAGGAGCAAAACAAAACATTGTTTTCTATGGATGAGAGTAAAAGTACACCTGAAAGTGACTTCAGTATAGAATGTTTTCAAAACTATTCTGCTCCAGAAGTTTTCATACAAGGACTCGCAGGAATAGTAGACCAACAAGATGTAGAATCAATGATTAGAGCCCAAAAATTGATGTGAGTATTTTAGTATTTACCTACCTAGGAAATATGAAACCACTGTTTACCACCCAAACTTTCAAAGGTTGCAGAGATTTGAAAAAACTAATGAGATGTTGACCAACTGCAATGCACTTAGTGCCTCCCGCTTGAAAACAGTAGCACCAGAGTTCAAAAGACACATGCAACTATTGATGGACACCAAAAAAGACCTAGACTATATTTTCAAGAAGATAAGGATAATCAAGTCTAAACTGTCAGCACAGTATCCTGAAGCTTTTGCGGAGGCTGTTAGGAGTAGTTTTGCAGAAGAATGTGAAGAGGATGAAAGTGGGGCCAAGAGCCCCAAAAAAGGAGACAACCGGAGAAGTTTGCATATTAAGAGTGAGAATTTTCAAAATTCAGACACTAGTACCAATAGAAGGGCATCTGAATAACTTTAGATGGAATTTAGTACTATATAAATATAAATATGTTTGTCATAGCTGTATATGTTGCACATGTAGTTAATGTTTAAGTTGCATTTATTGTTTGTATAAACTCATATTGAGAGATGTAATATAAAATTATTATAATGCTGTACTGCTGTATAAAAAAAAATTGGTGACAACATTTATCCCACTTATAGGATATGAAGTGATATGAAAATAATCAAAACACTTACAAAAAAAAACTATTGTAAGTCATAATACCTGCAAAGTTCTACTGAGCATATTTTTCTGTATACATTTTAGCTTTCTTGATATAATTGTCCTTGTAGTTTTTATATTCCTCTGCAATATCAGCCATGAGGGGATCATCTGGATTTGGATACTCCATGAGCATCCTGACTGCTATTAGAAGGCCTTCCAAACCAATTGTTGGTTTCCAACTACCAGAAGGAGGCATTTTTATCAAATCTAGACATATTCTACCATTATCATCTATGTTTGGATGGTATATTTTTGTAATGAACCTGATAGATGGTGGTGAGAAAGGGTATTTTTCTGGGACCATTATTTCCAAGGTAAAAACTCCACCTTTGTAAGGAGTTTCCTCTGGACCAGTAATGTTGGCTTCTAAATGTTGTAGCTTGTCATCCTTTTGGAAAACACAAATACCTTGAGGTGGCGAATTAGTTATTTTGGCCAGTTCACGAGATAATCTTTGTCTTTGCATAATTATCTCATTCACTCTCAATGAAATCAGCAAAACAGTATTTCCAAATTACTAAAATGAATAAATATAAACAGAAACACCACTAACAGAAACTTTTCAAAATCAAAATAATCAAGTCTCTTCTACTCTTCAGCGAACAAAATCATACAAAATATTAAAAACGTACCTAGCCAACGTAGCCACTAGTCTTGCTTCGCCCTTGCGAAAAACATTTAATAGAGTTAATGGCTTAATGGCCTCGGTAGTATTCGATAAAAACAAAAAGTTGAATGAGGAAGAAGAAGCATAGTGGGTGGGTGCGCCTCAAGGCGGTGCGCCTGATTGGCTGATTTGAAAATTAACCCACAATGTCCCACAAATCAAAGTTCACCATTTCTTGTCTATCATTCACCTATCATCATCTCTTTTATAACGAATTTCCGCTGTATGATATTTACCTTTCAACTAATCAATTTTGATAAAAAAATAGAAAAAATCGAAAAATCGAAAAATGGCCCTCAACGTGAATCCTCTCTTCGAGCAACAAACTAGTACGAGAAAACAAAACGACGAAGCTAAAACATCATCCAACGACAATCATGCAGTGACTAAAAGGTATGTTTTCTTCATATCCTAACCTCATTTTTTGTCTATAAGACTATTTTTTGTTCTGCAGATTACACAAAGAGCTCATGACTCTTATGATGAGCCAGGAGACAAACGTGTCTGCCTTTCCAGAAGGTGAGAACCTTTTCAAGTGGATAGGCACCATTTTGGGGCCCAAAGACTCTGCCTATGATTCTCTAAAATTCAAGCTCAGCCTACAGTTCCCTAATTCATATCCATACACAGCACCTATAGTGAAGTTTATCACACCCTGTTTTCATCCAAATGTAGATACCAGTGGCAACATATGCCTGGATATTCTCAAAGACAAATGGTCTGCTCTATATGATGTGAGAACCATTTTACTGTCTGTACAGTCATTGCTAAGTGAACCTAACATTGATAGTCCTTTGAATGCCTTGGCAGCTGAAAAGTGGCAGAAGCCTGATGAATATAAAATACATGTGATTGAAACACATAAAGAAGCCTGAATTGATTAGTTTGGATTAAATTAATTTGTAAATCTTTAGTTATAGGAAGACATTTTGATATAGACTGCCCACATGCTACATTCAACTACTGTGTTTTTCGTTTATGTTGCTAGAATTCTTTCCTAGTCAATGTTTCTTTAAATTCAGAGTGATGTGAATGATTGAATGTGGAATATATATTTATTATTTACAATGATTTAATTTTGAGAGGATTCTACAGATATATATGTCTTTGGTCTACCTCATGAAAAATGTGACTGTTGGGTAGTTCTTGCTATTTTTTATTGATTATTAAATTTTTTTAAACCACACCTCACTTGATGAATTGTATGATGGATAATGGATACACATCTTTTATAATGGAGTGTTGTGTCGAAAACACAATGTAATATACTGACATTGGTTGCCAAATAATTTCAATCCAAGGATGGACTATTCTGATAATCATAGGACTGAAGATTATTTTTCTAATGATCAATTTGTCAATCTATTAGCAACATGCAATATTTCCATTTAAATATATTCCTGAACAGACAAATTTCTTATTAATGAATATTTCTAGTTGTCAGTATCCTGCTTGTTTGCTATTTTGGTTTGATTTGTTTGTTATTATATCCCAATAAAAAATTTTAAAAGTATGTAGATGTTCTATTTTTCATCATTTTAAAAACCTAAAAACTAACTGTTTTCTTGGTGCAAAGCAATCAGTTTACAAAATTTCGAGTCGTAGGTATTAGGGAATAAGGAAATTGTAGGGTCGGTAGGGAACAGAATGGCGTTTACGAATAAAACTAGAAAATGAATCAACGCATATTTTTTTTATCGCTTGGAGTGCACGAAAGGAAATCCCTATAATGTTCAAAGAACATATCGAGCGTTCCTAGGGAAGATTGGGACAGGAGGTAGGTATTGGAATTTTTTTTGAACTTCTGGAGATTCACGATGGAGATTATATGTTGTTGGGAATACTTCCTCAGGCAATGAATTCCAGAGCCTAGCCGTTCTATGGATAAATTCATTTTATCTGAGATTTGAAATGTTTATAATCTTACTCCTATGAGCATATGGAACCTGCCCTAAACTTGTGATCCTCACGATAAAAATGTCTTCTACAACCTTCTACTAGAGGGTCCCTTGTAAGTCATTAATGTCTTCTACTTTCAAAAAGTTTCGTCAATCTAATAAAATTTTTTGACAACTGTCAACAGTCATTCCTACGAAAGCGTAGAAGCGCCACATGATATATTTTTTTAATAATTGACAGATATAACTGTCAACTAGCCTAATTGACAGATACTAAGTCGTAAGTAGTATACTTGACAGATACTAAGTCGTAAGTAGCATACTTGACAGATACTAAGTGGTAAGTAGTATACTTGACAGATACTAAGTCGTAAGTAGCATACTTGACAGATACTAAGTGGTAAGTAGTATACTTGACAGATACTAAGTCGTAAGTAGCATACTTGACAGATACTAAGTGGTAAGTAGTATACTTGACAAATACAGTCGTAAGTAGCATACTTGACAGATACTAAGTGGTAAGTAGTATACTTGACAGATACTAAGTCGTAAGTAGCATACTTGACAGATACTAAGTGGTAAGTAGTATACTTGACAGATAGGCCAAGAAACTCGCCATCGCCAAGAAACAAAGAAGATTAAGAAGAAGAAGAATACAATGCCGACATAACACAAGATAGGTTGAAAATCACTTCGGATTCGGAATCAGGACGTCCAATTTTTGCAAGACAATGTTTAAATTTATATATTAAATAACAATTTGCTCAATTCCCAACAATTTACTTCAGAATCAAAATCTGCACCATGTACACGGCCATTTCTGTACACAGGGAGTTTCTTAAGTACGTGTACAAAATTCAGGAGCATATGTTGCTGACGTCAAAATAAAAAGAAAAGTTGTTATAAACATATGTCCACAAGTTATTCGTTTCTGAGATACAGAGTGTCAAAGTTTCATTGTCATTCCGGTTTTTGGTGAATTCGAGTGAGATACCAAATTTATTCCCAAAAAACAGGAATAAGAATCCTTTGACACTCTGTATCTCAATAATGAATAACTTATGCGGACATATATGTTTATACGAACTTTTCTTCTTTTTTTGACGCCAGCAACATGCTCCTGATTTTTTTACACGTACTCAAGAAACACCCTGAATATTTAAAGAGCTTCTACAGGGTTTATCATTGAGGATAGAAACAAACTTCAAATACAAAAGTTGTAGGGTGTGTTCTCAACATCCAGAAAATTGTACGAGGTGGAATATAAAGACCCAAAAATACCATAATATTTAGAGAAACCTAAATACGCGTATTTCAGCAACTAAATTGCCAACCTGTAAAGTAAAAATGATTAGCTAACTCCTTCGATTTATCTTTCGGATATCGTCCAGAGGTCGACCTGCAATATCCGAAAGATACTAAGGAGTCAGCCAGAAGGAGCCTTTGACAATACCTCAATAAACTCTATAATTAGAGCTCTCAGACAGAGAGGAATCGAGGAACCCTGTGTGGCCTGGATAGACTCAATGTTGAGAAACAGAACGATTTACACCACTGTGATGGGAGAGACCGTAGAGGCCAGGGCGACCAGAGGATGCCCGCAGGGAGGAGTACTCTCCCCACTTCTGTGGAATCTGGTTATGGACGGGCTACTGAGGGTACTCAATGACAGTGGACATAGAGTCCTTGGATACGCAGACGACATAGTAGTCTTGGCACAAGGAAAGTATAATACCACAGTCAGAGATCGTATGATACAGGCTCTAGAACTGGTAACGGAATGGACGGATCAAGAAGGGCTGAATATCAGTCCTCACAAGGCCACCATGATAGCATTCACACGAAGACATAAACTAGAGGGATTAGGTCCTCTTAAACTTCGAGGCGAAACAATCCAGTTGAAAGAGGAGGTCAAATACCTCGGGGTGATATTAGATCCGAAACTGACTTGGAACCAACAACTGGAAAAGACAACCAAAAAAGCGGTAACGTCACTGATGATGACCAGACGCTCTTGTGGGAAGAAATGGGGACTGAGACCAAACATGCTGTACTGGTTGTACAACAGGGTGGTGATGCCTTCCATAACATATGCCTCTCTGGTATGGTGGAAGAAGACACTACAAAGAGGAGCTATAACAAGACTGAGCAAGATACAAAGACTTGCATGTCTAGGAATCACGGGGGCTATGAAGTCAACGCCAACCGCAGCCATGGAAACACTACTGGATCTGCCTCCCCTCCATTTGATGGTACAGGGGGAGGCGAGACTTGGTGCCCTAAGACTGCAAAATACACTGGGCAATGTTAACATAGGAACAGGACATATGAGCATCGTCAGAATAGTGAACAGGGACATACTTAATATGAGAACAGATCACATTTCGAAACGATATATATTTGACACTTCATTCAGAGTGTCCATACCAGACAGATCTGAATGGAATGACGGAGAACTCAGCACCATACTGCAGGGAAAGATCTGGTATACAGACGGGTCCAAGACTGCGAATGGGTCAGGAGCAGGAGTATACTCCAAACATCCGGAAACTAGCCTCAGCTACTCATTGGGGAAGTACGCTTCAGTTTTCCAAGCAGAGGTGTATGCAATTCTCCAATGTGCGGAAGAAAATAACAGGAGAGCTGTGGAAAACGAGCAGATCCGTATTATGTCAGACAGTCAAGCGGCACTTAAGGCAATAGAAAGCCAGGAAGTGACATCTCGACTGGTATGGGATTGCAAGAGGGAACTGAGAACTTTGGCAGACCGGAACTGCGTCAAGCTAATCTGGGTGCCAGGTCATCAGGGGATCGCTGGCAATGAGAAGGCTGACGAACTCGCAAGAAGAGGGTCGGACAACGAGCCAGATCCAGGACAGACTCTTGGAGTACCAAAACGTACAGCACGAGGGTCAGTTAAAGACTGGATTCAGGCAAAACACAAGAGCTACTGGGAAAACATCCCAAGAAACAGACATGGGAAACAATACATTAAGGAACCAAGTCATAAACGAACTGTAGACCTGCTCAACTTGAACAGAGCACAGATAAAAACTGTTACGGGACTCATGACTGGCCACGCGCCAGTAAAGGAGCATCTCACCAGAATGGGACTGTACAATGGCGACCCAAGCTGCAGATTATGTGGCAAGGAACCAGAAACAGTAGCACATATACTGTGCCGATGTGAGGCATTGGACCGCAGAAGACAGAAGATCTTTGGGCAACCAGTTGGCGAACCAGAAATATTCAACTCACATCCAGTGAAGGATTTGTACAGACTTGTTCAAGGTACAGAGATAATGGAGTGGGCACAATAAAGAACATTAGGTAAGATACAATGGGCCACCATAGGCCTAAGTGTCGTCGGAGACATGGTCAGACGAGCCTACAAACGGGGTGGAGTTTTTAGTGGGTAAACCCTGGCTAGAGTCAGGGGAGTCCCACACTACCATATGGGGGATAGGACCCATATGATGTCCATAAAGGATTTAAACCACCTCGACAAAAAAAAAAAAAAAAAAAAAAAAAAAAAGGAGTCAGCCACTATGCGAGTCAGCTAATCATTTTTACTTTACAGGTCTACTGAGGATGGCAACTTAGTTGCCAAAATACGTATTGTGGTATTTTTTGGTCTTTTTATTTTGTATTTTAGTACTTATAACCAGTCTCCAAATCTTCACTGTACGAGGTGCTGATATAAGAAATGGGTACCAACTTCGTTATTTTAAATAGAACACCCTATACATATTTTTCGAATGAATTGAGAATCCTCCTTTTCTGATTTCAAAAATATATAGGTTGTTGAGCCGGTTCAGCCGTTCATGAGGCTTTACGAGGTCGAACACTAAGAATTAGAAAAAAAAATGTCATACAAGCTTATGCAGTATTTTGTTGTATTGATATGTTACAGTTGAATCATCATTGATAAGTCGACTAGCTCTGAGCCAGTATCTGTCATATATGCTACTTACGACTTAGTATCTGTCAAGTATACTACTTACCACTCAGTATCTGTCAAGTATGCTACTTACGACTTAGTATCTGTCAAGTATACTACTTACCACTTAGTATCTGTCAAGTATGCTACTTACCACTTAGTATCTGTCAAGTATGCTACTTACGACTTAGTATCTGTCAAGTATACTACTTACCACTTAGTATCTGTCAAGTATGCTACTTACGACTTAGTATCTGTCAAGTATACTACTTACCACTTAGTATCTGTCAAGTATGCTACTTACGACTTAGTATCTGTCAAGTATACTATACTTACCACTTAGTATCTGTCAAGTATGCTACTTACGACTTAGTATCTGTCAAGTATACTACTTACGACTTAGTATCTGTCAATTAGGCTAGTTGACAGTTATATCTGTCAATTATTAAAAGAAATATATCATGTGGCGCTTCTACGCTTTCGTACATTCCTAGTCAATTCTGGTCAATCCTTGTAGGGAGACGGAATGAAAAGTAGCAACCGGAATCGGATAAATAAAACGCAACTTTCAAACAACCTGCTGACATTCCTGACAAGTGAAGTGAGACATGTGTTTTGGTCGTTTGCATTTGTTTTCTTTTCCTAATCAAAAACAAAAATAAATAAATAGGTATTTTTCAACATTATACCAGTTATAAACTGTACTGTGTAAAAGAATTGTAATTTGTAAGCTACAGACTTCAAAATGATGCAACAGTTCATGAAAGAATTGGAGCAGGTTGGTAAATACCATTTCTACCAAATACCTTCCTAATGAACTCCCTTTCAGGATCCTTTTGATGCTGAGGAATTTGTTGAACGCCTAGCTTGGAGAACAATAGCAGAGACTAAAAACGATGGAGATGAAGGCGAATTGAATCCAACTTTATTGCATGAATCATTTGTACAGGCCATAAAGTAGCTCTTCCTTGCTCTTGTATGAACATTCCTTCATTAATATTGCATTTCAGAGATTTAACATTGCTACAAGAAAGACAGCAAAAAAAGTGCGAGAAACTAGAAACTGCTGTGAGAGAAGAGGAAGCAACATTTTTTCAAGAAATATACACACTACTAGAACAAAACAAAGTGAGATTAACAAATTATCACATGGAGAATGTAACACAATTGTGTTTCTAGCAAGCCATTGGAACATTTCAAGAGCTGGACAGTAAAATAAACCATGTGGCTACAAAGGTTCTGCATTTGGGTGATCAACTTGATAGTGTGAATGGTCCTAGATCAAGGGTAGTGGATGCCCAAAAAATGCTGACACACATGACAGAGTTCCTCTCAGCTGACTCTCCATCATCACCTATTTTCACAGATCCTGAGTTAGTAAGTTATAACTTTTATCAAGAAACTAATATAATATGATATTCACTGATATTTCTGGTTATAGATTGATGAAGCAGCTGATATGATCCAGAAACTATACATGATTTCACAAGATTTGCCTGAGGGAAAGTGAGTAAAATTATATAAACTTACCTTATTTGAATTGATTTTTTTGAAAATATAGACAGGGCATGGTTTTGAATAGGTATAATCTCATTATCTGAAAGTTAATCCACATTTTCATCACCAAATACAGTGTTCAATCCTAAGAATATTTTAATTATTCATTCTTCAGGATGTAGTTTCTTCTCAAAATCAAGTAGTAGATGATTATCAGTAATTTTTCTAATTTCACCTCTGTTTTTTCAGATTTGATAGTGTGATACAAAAGATAGAAAGAAAATATTGTGACATTGAAAAAAAGTTGATAGAAGATTTTGTAAATGCAATGTCCAATAATGATCTTCAAAAAATGAAGAAAATTGCTAATACTCTATCCCAATTTAGAGGCTATTCTGAATGTATAGATGCTTATATTGAACAAAGTCAACCAGTTAGTATGAATTTCAATAAAAATTGTCCTATTGTCTGAAGTTGAAATTCTGAACATACATTTTGTAGGAGTCCCTTACATCAAAAGATGTCTTTGGTCATCTCTTTTCACTTTGCAAGTACAACAATGAAATCATACAAAAAGTGTTCAAAAACCCTGAACAAGTGATGGCTAAGTTTGTTCTTAATATTTACCAACTAAAACTCATGGAATATATTGGACAAAGGCTAGATTCCAAACTTGGGAGCTATAATTATCTGCAAACATTGTTTGAGTTATATTCCAAGTGAGCCAATTGTTATTTAAATTATCATCTTTTGTCTGAATGATGATTTTTTTAGGACTAATCAATTATCAAATGATTTGGCAGTTTTCAACATGGGGAATGATAAAAATTATTTGTCCAAATTGACCACAAATATCTTCAATAAATACTTGAATGATTATATATCGTAAGTAGGCACAGGTTATGACCAAACTTATCAGTTTTAAAGGTATAGTTTCTAGGATTGAAACAAAATGCTTGAAAGAGCGTTGTGTCACCAATTTACAAAAGTACTATGAATCCAAGAATCATCAGAAAAAACCCATACAGTCAGGGGGGTAACTATCTGAATTATTCTCAATTTTCAACAGACAAAAAAAATAAAAACAATATTTACTTGTAGTTTTCAAGATCTTCGTAGAGACTTACAGGCAGTTATAGGAACTAGAGCAAACATCAATATTGCTCAAATAGAAAATTATGGTGGGGAAACCTTTTTATCAGAAGAATTAGCTGTGATGGTGCTCCAGGATACCAAACATGCCTTTCAACGTTGCCAACTGGTAATCATCAAGAAACCATTCATTCATCTTCTCACATCACAAGAATATTTTTTCCTCAGTTATCCAGACCAAAAGATAGAGCATCAAATGCTGCCCAAATTTTGGACAGGTTGATAAACAGTCTGTTGATTGAGCATGTGGACTATGCTGTGGAACTGGGGCTCCAGGCTATACCTGTGGAGGGGTCTAGGAGCTCCCCTGTTCTGTATTTTTTCAAAGTGATACACCTGAGCAACAATATCTTACACCTGATAGAAAAACAGTTTACTGACTTGGTTGTACCCATGGCAGAGTAGGTCAAAAAATTGGTTTAATTCAAAATTGATGAAATTAGTATCAATCCAGCATTTTCTAACTTGAATGTATATTCTGGTTTGATTTTTTTTCCAATTTGGCATGTTGTTTTGTGTTTTGTAATTCGAATTTCATGTTCAATATTTGTTCATTTCAGGAATACACCAAAGTATAATGAATGTTTACAAAAGAAAAAGATGGTTCTAGATGATATTGAAAGAAAAATTAAAACTGGACAAGACAGGTTAGTAACTATATCAACATTATTACTTTTCATAGACTGCTGTAACCACCTGCTACTTCACATTTTTTATCAGATTACTAAAACTAAAAAACAATAAGTTTGCTCAAATTGATTTGATAAATATTACAAACTGATTCAAGTATCAAATTTTTTTGACATACTCTGAATCATAAAGAAATATTTGCTCAAATTCAACAATGTTCCAAGTTTATATGAGTAACTTTTTGTTTGAAAATATGTGTTGAAAGTGCCATGCAAATGATGTTAGTTATTCTGAGGAAAAAAAATTAAAAACACAATGCTGAATACAGGAAAAATCGCTCAGTTCATTGAAAATGATGATTTTTATATGCTTCCATGAATTATAAAAAAATGCACTTTTTTTTTCAATTGGATAAAACAGCAGAGTTTCATTATTATAATAATTCAATTCTATTTATCAGATGTATAAATGCCATATCTACCTGGGTAAGAGTATATCTCCAATCAGAACAGAAAAAAAGTGATTTCAAACCAGAAACAGATGATTTTGATACAGTCTCATCTCCAGTGAGTTTCAATACTTTGAACCCTTAATATCATTGAATGTCATCCAACATTTCTTTACTTCTAGGCTTGCAGAGCAGTTTTAAACTATCTCAATGCTGTTATCAAAGAAATTCGGTCCAATCTGGATGGAAACAAAGTTACTCAGGTTCTTGAAGAGTTGGGCATAAAATTGCATAAAGTTATTTATGATCATATCTTGCAATTTCAGTATAATACTGCAGGTAACATTATTCTTTAAAAAATTCATGGAATAATATCTTGTTCAAATGTAAAAACTTCACAAACGATAAGATTTCCACAAATTGGTTACTTTGAGTCAGACTTGTCAATCTTGATCAATCTCCTTATTAGAGATCCTTGAGGTAGAAACACTGTAAAATATATTTTTCCTTTGTCTTGATAAATATTCATAAATATGTGTTGAACATCAGGAAGGATCAAGGATCTCACCAGAGCAAAAATTTTCATAAAAAAAACTGTTTTACCACAAGCCGGTGACTGATCTCAGGAGGCTAGAAGAAGGAAGAAATATCATATGTTGTGGGTGACATCACTTGACTTCAATGTTTGAATGATTCGCTGGTCTAGCTAGAAGCTTGTTGTTTTACCTTATTGATCTTTTCAAGGTGCCATGGTGGTAATATGCGACCTCAATGAATACCGCGCTTGTATGAAATCTATGGGTCCCCATGTTACAGATCTGTTTGAAACCCTACATGCCCTTTGTAACCTGTTGCTTGTTAAACCTGAAAATCTTCCACAAGTGTGTTCTGAAGATTCCTTGGTAAGTTCACCAATATATTTTCATTAGTGCAGATCTGCTATCATTGAGAGAGAAAAAAATATCTTCCCCATCTGTCTGCACGAATCTGTTTTGCCCAAACCTATGCATAGGCGATTCCTATAGACCAATCAGAGCATGTTTGGGCAAAACGGATTTGTAATTGCACTATCAATAATGTGGTGACCAAAAGTTTGTGTTTTCTTGCAGGGGAGATTGGACAGGATGGTACTACAGAGTTTCATTCAATTGAGGAGTGATTATAAGTCACAAAAGCAGGCATTCTCGAGAGTCTAAAATATTCATCCATACTAGTACAGGGTTTCTAAAAATGATTGTAGCATGAGAATGAGAGGTACTTTTCAGCTCTAAAGGGGCAGAAAGTGGCTGATGGAATATGCCAATATAGTGTATTTTTCAGTTGCTGGTCCAGGGAGTCGAGTTAAAGAAGGCAATTACCCCCCAAAACCTAATCCAGATATTGATAGTTAGTCACCATTTGTGTTATTTTATATGTCTATTGGAAATATATTATTCCTATTTTACTTTTTATTTTCATTTCTTACCAGTATGCAATTAATTTCAAACTTACTTATGAATTAGGATGGCTATCCTTCCTCTGCAAACAGTAAAGTAACCACTAACTTGACTCACTATGAACACATACAAATAAACAATGAACTGAAATGCATCCGATCAATTGGAAGCCTCGCGGAAATTATAAATGAGTTAATAATCAACTTCATGTTTAAATTTACACAATTGCGCTAAAATCTGTTTGAAAATTGAAATTTTGCATCAGTTCTACTCAAGTTCTACCATTACCGGCAAAATGAGAAAGAAATCTAGTCTGGCCAGAGCCACAGCCGTCTCTTCAACTTAGACGGCTGTGCCAGAGCTGACTAGATTCCTTTTTCATTTAGCCGACATTCGTTCTATGGGTTCTAGTTCTACCAACCTTGATATTGAAAACATCGCCTCACTGGTGTCAGAGACTTGCAGTTTTTTTAAATACATGAACATCACTGGTAAAATTGAAGAAGAATACGAAATGTGTTTTCATTCATAGCGGGTGCCTACTAGATTTTTAACAAAATATCATATATGAATTTTGTTTTCATTTGTTCATGCGAAAACGGTTCGTATGAAAGTAAGTCTGAGAACCAAAGTTGCTCAAAATGAATCATTTTCTTTTTATTATTAATTTTATTAATTATGACCCGATTCTATATTTAAAGTCGGAGATTATGATTCCTCCCATTGTGGAATTCCACCATGATTCCTCCGTCATAATTAGAAAATTCAAAATGGCGGATTGACATTAAATTTTGGAAATTTAAGATGTCAGATCCAATACAGCATACAGAGTTTATTAATTATGATCCGATTCTATTTAAAACTGGTACCTGAGGGTTTTTGTGGTCGGAGATTGTGATTCCTCCATCATTATTAAAAAAATTCAAGATGGCGGATTCAATAGGTCGGACGAGCTTTGTAATAGTGTTTCCAAAAATTATTTTCTAGAAATAATATCAGCTATAATCAATACAATGACTGGAAATATGCCATGGACTATATCTCAAATGATCCTTTTCCCAATCCTTACATGGGTACATTATTTCATTATTATTATTTTTTATACCCATATATTTCATATCATATTTGCATCACATAATTTGGTGTCCTGTTATTGTGTAAAAAAACAGACAGGATGTTAAATCACTGAATTTGTTCAGGGTGGATTCTCCAGACAAATAATCATCAATAAAATTATAAATTTATTGAATATCATACAATCAATTACTTTGGATCTTACAAAATAAATAAAAGTTATTTCACAGATCATCAGAAATCAACCTAAAAAATGACAGATCCTTAACTGCTACCTTGAGAAATTGAATACAATAATCCTGATGGAAAGCATTAGATCTCAAGTAAATGTTTTCACAGAGTCATGTCAAATGGTAAGACAAATTACCTGTATGCTACTAGTCAAATTTAAATGGTATAAAAAACTCAGACTAGCTTCAAAGTGAGTAGGAAATTGAGGGCTAAAAATCTAAGCACTTAATAGCACACATTGACTTGTATCAGACTAACGCATGCGGTACCTATTAGTTTCATGCACCTCTCCTAGTTCACCTTTGAAATTCAATTCAATGGAGAAATCAAGATCTCTGTTGTTCCTTGGGTTAGGCTTCATTGTAAACACCCCATTTATCTCTTCATTCTTCTTGACAGTCATGTAATCCTCAAAATAAAAAACAGTCTGCTTCCAGTGGGTGTAAGGAGCATCAGGTGCTGTTGTGAACCCTATACGTTTGTGGCATTTTGTGAATTCCACAGTAAAATAAGTCACTAAGGCTTGGACATAATCATTACGTCTAACTGTTAGAGTGAAGGGAGCATGGAAGTCCAGATCTTCCTTCTTCACTGTATACAAATCCACTTCTTTGACCAAAGCTGGACCAGTGACAACTTGTTTAGGGTCCACTACATCCACAAGGGGTTCACTGATAGCTACCTTTCGAATTGAGCTCATATCAAAACCATATACATCATCCCACCAGTTGATTTTCTCATCCTTGTACTGACGATCTTCTATGGCTGTGATGAAGAGGGAGCAGCGGTCTGGGAAGAGGAGACCATCAGGTTCCAGCCACTTGTCTCGGGCAAACAGCACGGTATCCAGCATGCTCTCATAGAACAAACAGTATCCCATCCACTCAGAAATGATGATGTCAACCTTCTCAATACCGTCGGGGAGCTCGATTTCCTCAACTTTGCCTTTGACAATGGTGATGATGTGGTCCAGATTGTTGGTTTCGATGATCTGTCTGGCATAGTCGACGATATTCGAGCACTCAACAGCTAACACTTTCTTGGCTCCAGCTTTAGCAGCAAACATGCTCAAGATTCCAGTGCCACAGCCAATGTCCATGACCACTTTGCCGGCGAACAAATGTTTATTGTGGTACATGGAGTTCCTGTAGGTAAGAGTCCTCACTTCGTCTTTCAACATTTCTTCGTGGATGCCGAAATGGGCGTAGGAATCGAAGTAGTAGTCTCTGGAAGTCATCTCGTCGGCAGGAACGTCTTCCATTTTTTCTTCTTTGCAGTCTTTGCTAACGTGATTGTTGATGGTCGGTGCGACTTCCATGGTCTCCATTTTGTTTGATTCGTTGTTCTGCAACGAAAAATGCGGATGTTCAGCCGGCATCGTTCAACACGTGCAGAACACAAGAACAAAGCAAGAATGGCGGTAGATGCAAATTGTTTGGGTAGCCGGATGAGGATGATTTTGGGCTAACAAGATTATGCGAATGATACTGAATAACAAAAACGATTATTACCTTGTTGAGGATGTGCGAAAAATGTAATTTTACGACCACTTT
Organism: Phaedon cochleariae; assembly: GCA_918026855.4. Taxonomy (NCBI): domain Eukaryota; kingdom Metazoa; phylum Arthropoda; class Insecta; order Coleoptera; family Chrysomelidae; genus Phaedon; species Phaedon cochleariae. Next base: position 80,686,134 of record OU896707.1, on the reverse strand, counting down.
CTTCGCGCCCAACCACAACGCTTGTTTGGCTTTCTGAAAGATTTTTTTTCTAATTTGTCAGTTAGTTATTCATTATTCTGTCAATGTCAATATTGTCAATTTGGATCAGTGTTGCCAAACTTCAAGTAAAAGGTGAAATTATTATTTCCAATTGGCCAAGGAACAAATTATAAAAAACGATAAAAAAAGAAGAAACAAAATGTCTCTCGTTCTGACAAGTGACAAACTTGAGGCCCCGCTTTCCCCCGCTTCCCGCTTTTCTAAACTCCTCACAAGCGACACAACACAAGCACAGCTCACAAGTTTGGACTACAGGGAGTTGAGGGAGTAGGTATTGCAAATAGATTATTAGCATTATTATGTTATTAGTATAATTATAACTCCGACGAATCAAGGGTAGTATACAAAATATTAGGAATCATGATTCAAAGATTGTGATGAATGGGAGCTATAGAAATCTTGTTATTACTTCATTATGAATTTTATATAATGGTTTCATAACAAATACTTATATGCTCAATCTACGGTATTTCACTTGAAAATAATATAAATTCCAATTTCTACATAATTCTAGGTAGGTTTTTTGTTTACAAAATACAATAATTATCATTTATTCATCCCTTATATTCCTATCTTCTTCATATCAGTTTCAAGAAATTTGGTTTGGAATAACCCTAAAATAAATAAAAACATTATAAAACATTGATATCTTCCTATTAGAAGAATCTTACGATTTTCTCATTCAACTCCAGCACAGTCAAAGGGGCTATTGTTGGTCTCCCATGGGCACATTGAAAAGGCAAATCACAGGATGATAATTGTACTAGGAGTTTTCTACATCTCTCTTTACTCAAACTATCTCCAAACTTAATGGCACCTAAAATAATTTTCGATTGATTGTACATTGATTAGAATCAAAGTTTTGAATGATGTCACCTCTACAAGCTTCCAAATTAACAACATTCTGTAACAGTTTTGGCAGGGACTTCAAATGGACACCTCTTGTAGATTTGAGATGCTCAATTATTTCTTTGATTAGCAGTTGCATCATTTTATTCAATGTATCTGAAAAATTCTGCAAAAAACTCAAACCATTGCATACAATTTGAATTTTCTAATATAGAGCATATCTTTTCATATAAGTAAATTATTTTGCCATTCACATTGATAATTGATTATCTAAAACAAAAACCAAAATTAGAAAAACACAGAATCATACATTATCTTTGAATTTCGAGAACAAACAAAGGGGCACAGCTGAAATGTTAACACCATTCCCGAAAATCTCCATAGAAATTCCTAGATAATCCAAGTATGATTCATGATTTTGCAGCAAGGACAAATCATTTTGTGGAACGAAAAATACCAATTTTTCATCACACTCAGACTTTGCACCATCATATTCTGGAAGAAAAAAATCAAAATTGTAGAGTCACAAGAAAATCAAAATCCAACTAACTTTTCAACAGTTCCTCTAAGCGGATTCTCTCATGAACTGCATGCTGATCGAAAAGGACTAGCAGATCTGATTTCTTGTCCAACACAACAATGAACTTTTTGTCAAGTTGACCTATCACTTCTATATTTTCAAATAACTCTTTATTGAAACTTATTACATTGTTGATATTATTCTTTTTCTTACTGGTACTGATATCTGGAATACACCCTTCAAACATTTTGAGTTTCTCTTTGTAAATATTTTTGAAAAATGTTTCTGGATCTATAAAAACATGATTTTGAAAGATTAAAATCTACAAGAAAAAACTCATTAACATACCAACATCATTCAAGTAATGTTGCCATTTGATATAAAGCAGCTCATTTTTATAAGTCTCCATTATGTATTCTAAAAGTTTATCTTTGCCATTTTGACTCAAAGACTTATCAACTTGTTTAGTTTCTGTTAAAATTGGGGACATTCCTTTTGGCAAAAAATCGAATCTTTTACCAAACTTGAACTGCTGTTTCTTGCCAAGTTCAGGGGTCTGAAATGTGGTGAACCCTGTCTTTTTGTTCATGTAGTAGCAGTTTCCACATTTGTTGAATTTTTTGAGCCAGTCATTTCCAAAGTCTTGTGTGAACTGACTATCCCAATTCAGAAATTCTTTCGCTAACAAACTTTTTTCACCTTCCAATTCTTTATCCAAAATTTCTTGAGTCCGTTGTTTGCTCAGAGAAATGAGTTTGGAGTGATCATTAAGCTTTGATACAGTCCCATCTTTTATTTCTTCAGGTCCTTTTTCAATATCTTCACTATTTGAATCCAAAATTTCGATAACCTCTTGATGATTCTCTTGAGAATCGTTCAATAAATTTATTGAAGTTTCTATGGGTGGATTGCAATGTTCTACAGGAGATGGTGTGAACAGCATATCAGTTTTCTCGTTTTTTTGTGTACTAAATAAAGAAGGTTGAAATTGTCCAAAGGAATTGATTGTCCATTCCTTTTCTTTATTCAAATGAAAAGGTTCAAACTGTTTGAAAGAACTATTTCTCCAATCATTATTTTTTTTATCTTTTTGTGTACTCAAATGGACCGGTTTGAACTGACCAAATGTGCCGACAGTCCAATCATTAGGGTCGTTAATTTTCGATACCTCCTCTCTCAAAAAATGTGTCTTGTTTTCCATGATAATGGGATTATTTTGAAAAACTTTATTAAATGGGGGTTGGTCATGTTCAGCGGTATTACGTGTTGGAAAATTTCTGTTCAATTCTACAGGATGTAGATTCAAATAAGGTACTGGTATATAAGGTTCATGAACAGTGTTGAAATATCCGATAGGGTAGTCAGGATGCTGATGATAGCAAACTAAATTGTTATCTAAATATCTTTTTGGCGCGAAATAGGGACTTCTTTCATAATTCTGAAATGGTTTCTCTTTTCTTACAACATTGAAATTACAATTTTCAAAGGTGCCTCTGTTTGGTCGTAGGTATTGATTCACTGATGGGTGGTGATAATTGATTAAATTTTCATATTTCTTTTTTTTTAATAATTGATCCATATGTGAATAGGTCTTGGGAAGTTTGATATTTTCATTCAACAAACTGTCACCAATTGATTGTTCTTCAAAATTGAAAAGTTTGTTATCACCTTTGTGACAATTGCAGTGACATTTTTGAGAGATATTGAATTGGATGTCGGGGTCCACATCATTTTCTTGAGCCTTTTTGGTGACAAATTTGAAATGCGATTTTTTTCCAATCTCAGAAAGCACGACAGTATAATTCTCTGGATTCATAGCAAATTTGATACCCTTTGATCTATGTTTTCTTACCTTTTTCTTATATCTTTCATTAATGCTGGTCTGTACAGCTTTTGAAACAATTGTTTTAGCTACTTTATAGGTCTGAACATATTTAGAGGGATTCTCTTGTTGTTTCTTTCTTTTCCTGATTTTTCTAGTGCTTTTTACATTGACAGAAACAGACATAGTATTGCTCATACCCTTAAATTTGGTCTGGTAATTATTTTCCATCTGAAAATTCGATTCTTCTTCATAAATTGTTTCTTGGCTTCCACCCATCTTGTCTAGATTTTCATCACTGCTGTAAATTTGAGTGGATTTCAGAAACATGTCCATTATGAGATTTTTTCCTTTATTTTGATCATCTGTGAATTTTGAAATACTTGATTTTATATCATCTTGCTTCTCAGGCAAAATATCATCGTTTTTAGTAGTCATTTGATTTTTCGCTATTTTGGCTCTGCTTACTGTTATGGGCAGGGGTTTTTTAAATTTCTTCTTATTTCTGAAATCTCCTTGGAAAGAAGTTGCCTCACTAATATTAAGACTGTCACCATAATCAATTTGTTCACTACTAGTAACTTTCGGATTATTTTCTATTTCCAATACTGATTTATTATTCCTAGAAGTTTTTTCCTGAACATTTTCTGGTATTTGTGTTGCTATAACATCATCGTTTTCCGTTTTTCCCATTTCATTAGTCTCTTCTACATTTTTTCTTTTGTAACCAAATCTTCTATAAGCCCCAACTATTTGAGACACTCCACAATCTTTTTTGAGTTCTTCTTCACTGAGAAATTTCTCTTTTTTCTTCATGTTACTGTCTTTACCAAAAAATGAATCAATCAATTTATTGATACAACGATGAATGATATCCCAATTTTCAAATACCACCATGGTTTTCGTGGGATTGAACAAGACATCAACTTTTGATATTGGACATTTTATATTAATCACATAAACAGGATACTTGGTTAAAGCAGCTACCGGATTTTTCCTATCTATTTTTTTATTCTTCTTGAATAAACTGCCCACTAATTTTTGTATTTTTGAAGAGAATATAGGCCTCTTATTCACGTAAATATACTGAAGGTTCTTATTTTCCGACATAGTTTTATAGATCAAAGCATCGATTGTTAGTTGGTTTTTAGATATTTTCATTAAATTGAAATCATCGCCCAAGTTGGGATGCAAATGTTTGAAAGATGATATCAAGTCCTGACTTTTTTGGCTATTCAAAATGAGCTCACAAGTGACATCATTCCTAACCGAGAACGTCACTTTCGGATGTAATATGATCAAACTTTCAATTCCCCTTTTTATCTCATCTAGCTCTAACTCGGGTATTATCCGTTTTCTTCTGACTGGCAGATTGTGAAAAAAACCTTCAATTGTAACTGTAGTGCCAACGCTTGGCCGTGATTTGGTTCTGCTCACTTCAACACTGGAGTGTTTCCCCAATGTTCTACTGTAGGTGTTACCTGTATTCAGATGCCTGGATGTGATATTGACGGATTTTGAGCACGCCACTATGCTTGCTATAGCTTCCCCTCGGAAACCATAATGACTTACATACTTTTCCAACTCTTCCAGACTCTTACACTTATTTGTGAAGTATCTCAAACCCAAAAGGGGCATATTTTCCTCAAGGATACCATCTCCGTTGTCCACTACTTGGATTTTAAAAGACACTAAGTTTAGCCTTATTGCTATGGCTGTAGATTTTGCATCTAAGCTGTTTAAAACCTGGAAATTTATAATTGATGACACGAAATTATAGAGAATCAGATACTGACTAGTTCTGTTACACACTGTGAAACTGTGTTAATTGAGAAAGAACTTCTCAATTTGTCTATTACATTGGATTTTAGTCTTTTCAACTCCATTTTCAAGGTTACTGTCACCTTATTGCTGTTATTTGTGATTAATTTTCAAAGCCTACTTATGACATTGTAATTAATTATTCTCTCAAACTTTCATAACAGAAGAAAATGGTGGGAAGATATCAAGAAAAAGATTTCAATTCACGTTTTTTTGCGCTCATCTATTGGCGGTCATTTTTTCGCGGTCATTTTTCTACAGTTGTTTCTTAACACAAGCAATGCATGTTCATATTATTAGGAAACATCATCATGAATATAAAATGAACCTGAACCTTTCTTTCTCTTGTAGTACATTCCTGAAGAAAAATGCTACACTAATTAGTTTGATAAAATGAAGACATAAAATAAGCTGGATGATTTATTGACTAGATAAAAGCCCCAAACAGGAAATTAAAAAAATATTTCCTATGTATAAGAAATATGAGTACCTACCTAATGAATATAGGAATATAGTTTCAAGTGGAATGCATTAAACAAAAAAATCAGTTAATCAACTTATTGCACTGTTTTTCTCAGTCTGCTGTTGCTGATACATCTCTTTCAACATATTCAAATTGTCTCTGAGAGAAGCAATCTCCTCAAATCTCTGTGCATCTCTAGCTTGCTCAATATAACTCCTCACAATATTCATTTGTGCTAAAAGAGGATCATCTTCAATCACTGCATCCTGATTTGGGACATTAGCTGGGGACCATCCAGTGGCCACAGCAACCTTTTTAATAGTTGTCCTGGGGACTGATATGATGTCATCTTCTCTATTCAGCTTGGCTGAACGTTCACCTTTCATTTTTTCAATTTCCTCCTTGCTAGGGGGTGCTGGTAATGTAAGGAGATGGTCTTTTATGTATGCAGAGGTAGCTTTCCTGATATTGTTATGCAGTATAGCTGCTTTTGGTGTTTCCTCCTCTACAGGCAATGAAGTTATTTTTTTGCTCAGGGTGTCTATCATTTGAGCTTTGTCTGCAATAACAGTTCTAAGGGATTGTAGGTCTTGAAGTAAGTAGGTCGTTTCACCAGAAACAAGTGAATTATACATCTAAAAAGGGAATTTAATTACAAAACAAATCAGTTAAGTGCATTTTTCATCAAAATTTTCTAGAACAGTAAATTTATACAAACCTAAAAAATTTCTAAATCTGATTTTGTTATATAATGGGACTAGACAATTGAATTACTTGATAGCAAGTACATTCAAGTAGAATATTGGCAAACTATTTATATTTCATAATGGCATAATTTTATACAATTCATTATCTAATGAATTGAAAAATATACATGATGTAAGAAGATTTGAGGTCAATTTTAAACTCCTCACCAGGACAATTTTATTGAAAAATATTTGACATGATTTGATACTCAGAATTGAAATGTTATAACTTTCATCTTAAGAAAAAGTATGTATTTGTTCTACCATGTGGAATTCATTTGTTAACCTTTTAATATTATTATTATTTTTTATATGTGTTCATGTATCCCTATTATAGAAAGATATGTTTCTTGGGATAATAAAAACAATCAATCAAGTGGTATCATTTTAAATGAGCCAATTTGAGAGAAGAATCAAGATCACTTCTTCAAATATGAAGGAAACAATCAAAACAATAAATGAGAGCAACAAAAATTAGAACAATTACCTTATTATACATTTCAACAGAATTATGAGCTTGTGACTTGTTATTCTGCAAATGCATATAGAGCTGGCATATTATTGGCTGTATAACTTGTTCAATCTGAACTCTTCTCCTACTTTCAAGCATCTCTAAGCAATGATAACATATCCTCAAGCTCTCCATTTCCTTGGCTGAACCTCCATCCCTACTGCTCACATTATTAACTTGTGCCACTATTGTCACTAGGAAGAAAAGTCATCTGGTACTCATGCTTTACTGAGACCAATTATTTTACTTACTGGCAGTTTCATATGAAAGAAAATATGAACAGGAACTGCACATTATGCTGCCACATAGCCTACAGTGGTGTTGTCTCCTTGTGATGTTGAAAGAAGATGCACAAGAAGGGCATCTGCTCACTGTGGTACCATCTAACCAAGCTACAAGTTCTTGTTCATGTTGTTTTCTATCAGCACCATATACTCTCAGTAGTCTATCTAACCTTATAATGAGTTTATTGGTTTCTGCAGTTCTGTGATCTAAGCGGTCCCTTCGTACAGATTTGAAGTAGTCAGTGTGTGACTGGGTAAGGCCTGGTTCCTGTGGTTCACTGTATTCTAAGTAGTATTTTTCCTTTTCAAAGGAAATTTCTGTTTTGAATGATTCAAGATCTTGGTCGTCTAAGGTGAGTATTTTCTTTTTTACTTTTCCATAAATATCTACAAAATTTATGGGCTGAAATCATATGGAAATAAGTATTTATAATCTGATTTACCTTTAATTGATCTCAATATATCCTTTTCTTCAGAATGCAAGTCTTGAAAGTGGGTTATCAAATTGTTAGCTGAACGTAAATCTTTGTGACAAATTGGACACAAAAAGCCCTCTTGGATTGAAGCTTCTGCCATCACAGCAATATAATAATTGAATATTTAAAACATAAAATTTAAATAAATGACATTTTCAATTTTCGCGACCCTCCTACTTAACCTAACAAATGCATGTCAATAAATCGTCTACTTCTTCTGATTTTAGTAACCTAGTACTCTTATCGATAGCCTTTGCTCTTATTATTATTAGCTCATTGGCATCTAACCAATGTTGGAATACTGCAAGTCGTTTGAAAAACAAGACAAGAAGATAATCCTGAGAAGAAGCAAGTAGATCTATTCTTCCCAAATTTCAAATTGTATTTTTTGAATTCATAATGAATACCTACCTAAATCAGTTCAAAAAATCAAGTTAAGATGCCTTCAAGTTTAGAACTGCTTGCTTCATTTATGCTCCCACCCTATTAGAAAAATAAATCAATTTAATATCAGTTACCAGAGCAACTATTTATTAAAGCTTCAAAAAGTTCAAAATCCTCTCAATTTTGATGTTTGATCAATATAAGGATTCAATATAGTAGTGAAACGGGTATTCAAAAAAATGGATAGTATTTTATTGCCCTCCGAAATTGAAACCTACATTGACACTATGAAGCCTCAAAAAATGAAGGATCTTGGCACCATACAGTTGAATATTTACTCCACATTAATCTAAAAAACCAGTGTTTTCACAAAATTCGTTTTAGTTGGTTCGACTGGCATCATAGATTGCAGAAACTGAATCAAGAAGCCCTAATCGAAGCATCACTCTTGAAAGAGGAACATGTAAAAGAAACCTTGGTCACTTTCGGCAAAGTAAAACATGCGTATACAAGTAGCAGGTAGCAATTCTAGAAAACATTGAACATTTTGTTGTAGCTGAACATCTTGACTCATGAAGCTATACTCATAAACATTTGGAAATACAAAGTCCTGCCTATTCTTACCAGCCTAGAACCGTGCCCTGAAAGCACTTTCATAGTCTACTCCATATTATACCATGAGGCAGTTTGTGTTGCTCTACTAGAACTCGTTCTCTACCACCCAAACTGCTGTGAAGCCCTGGAAGACACAGCTGGCGATTTGCTAGAATACGCGACTAGTAACGTGTCTCAGTTGCTATCGGTCAAATCAACCGAGCCTGGTAGAAATGAAAGTGCTTCTGAAGAAATCAGTAGGCAGAAAAACAACTTGACTTTCGATATCGGGATAAGATCCTTGTCCATCACGAGATACATCTGTGAAAACCTTGAATCGTATGTCTTAAAATGCCAGCAGTAATCAATTTAGCTAGCAAAAATGTTTATTGTAGGCTGCCTGTCAGTATTCGCTCAAAGATTTATACAGAGTATGATATACCCGTGCTGTTTACTGAGATCATGTTGGCTAAACCTTGGGCAAAGGATGGCAAGCTTTATTCAGGTGGAGTATGGAAAGATTGGGACAATGAACAATTAGGACAGTGTGAGGCTCAGGTCAGAATTTTTCCTTTAGTGGCATGTCACAAAAATACACTATGGCAATGCCACGGCCATTGTCGGTATAAAGACTAGCCCTTTATACAATGGCAACACATTATTTCAAAATCCTTTTTCAAGTACCTACCCCTACCTGTTATCCGCGATAGAAAATAACACGTCGCTCCACCTGGCGGCAATAACTTGAACACTTCTTGAGCGGTTTGTTTTGATGATATGACCAATGAGCAGAAACAAAAAACAAATGTGAACCAATAAAACCAAAGTAAACATGCCGCTTTGACAACTTTCAATAACTCCGATAGGTGGCGTGCGCTTATTTTCTATCGCGAATAGTAGGGAAACAAGATCTCTGAATCAACATGTCTGAAAAAGTTTTCATTAGGTATGGCTTACTTTGAGACAACTGCTTCTGGACCCTGAATGTCAAAGTTACTACTCTCTAACAGAGAACAGACGCAAACAACTTGCAAAACTACTACCGTTAATGAAGCCAATTCTGCTGGACCAATTGTCTCCTCTTATGGAGCTGAACCATTGGTTGTGCAGGATGAACATGATGGAACAGAATGCTGCTCCCCCAAAAGCTCTTCTGATCGAGGCCATTTTAGAGATAAAAGACAGTATATTGAAGGAAACTGGTGGAAAGTGGAGAAAAATGGCAACCAACCAGTTGCCCACAGTTTTTACAACTGATAAGAGTTTGCTTACCAATATTGCAACTAAGTTAGTAGAAATATGAAAACATTTGATTTCTTTTAGCTTTTTTAAAAGTACAGTTTCAGAAACAATTAGATGTTTTTTAGGTTGAGTGAATCATACAATACAGAACTTTTGGAAAAATTTGGAGCTGAAAGTCAAACAAAATGCATTAAATGTGACAAAGAAGCCATTCAGAGGTGTTCCCATTGCCATAAGGCTTGGTACTGCAGCAGGACATGTCAAATTGACCATTGGACAGAACACAAGCCTCACTGTTTAGCCTAATTCTAATTTAGGAATGTTCTCTAGAGGAATATGAAATAAATGCTTGGGATTTATGTTGTTTTTTTTTATTCATTAAAACCTAACAAGTTACGAATTTTTAAGATATTCCCTGAGGACATCAAGGGCAGGTGATTCTTCGCCATAATCCTGAAAATAAATGAATCAAGATTGACTCTGGAAAAAGTGAAAATAAACGGTGTTTCAATGATAATTAAATTCAGATGGCATGTATCAGCACAACATTATTTTTGGGTAACCTCAGTTGAGGGAGCCTGCCAAAAAAATCATCATAATAAACAGTAATTTCCTTCAATTAGTTTTCATTCCCAAGTGAAAATGAATTTGTTTCAATTAACTCACAAGATCAAGCTCAATAGATTTGAGCCATTCACAGCTGTAAATCTGAAAGAATACCAAATACAAAATGTTCCCAAAATACCACATTCAAATTCACTGCAAAAATACCATTCTTAGGCTTCTAGGCAACCCTGAAGATAAAATTCAAACTTAATAATAAATCAAGTACTTATGAGATGAATAATAATGTTATATTGGACAAACATGTGGAAACATTGGTACAAGATTTAAAGAGCATATTGCTCACTTCAGATATCAGTTGATAAATCAACTGTTACCCAGCCCAACATATCCTTGTGACTAGTCACCCAATCAGTCCTCCCAGTCCCCAAAACCTCACTTCAACTTTTTCTGGAGTGAAAACAAAATCAAGTTTCAAAATCCAAGTATAATAGATATCGATTTGAACTGTAGAAAAGCTATATAAATTAAAGATGGAGTTCAAAATTCTTACCCTGATCACAACACAAGAACACCCAACAACTTTGCGTGCCTTCCCTGTATTGTCAATCTTGCAGAGCCCAGACCATTCTCCCAACTTCTTGTTGTTGTCGACCTTGATGAGGGGGATCTGGTGCTCCGAGCAGAGCGCCTGCACGAGTTTCTTGTACATGGGTTCATCGCAATTGTCAGCTAGCACGCACAACACAGCCTGCCTTTTGTCCAAAGCTTTAGCAGCCTCATGTATCCCATGAACGACTCCGTCGTGAATCAAGGCGGTTTTCAATACACCTTGAAGCGCTTCGTTCACGTCCATGGGTCCCCCAGATGGGACTGGGGCCGAGGGTGCATCATCACTGAAAACAGGCTGATATGAAAACACAGATTTGGAAAGTACAGGTTATCAGAAAAAAGTGGGTTATTGTCGTTCAGATGGCGATTATCAGCACAATTTTTGTAAAATTGGGTAACCTCAGAAGAGGGAGCCGCCAAAAATCATCATGAAAATAATTAAAACAGGAATAATAATAAAAACTAGGTTAGGTACTCACACTTCAACATCAGACATTTTTGGTTGTTTGGCTGAAAAATTAATAAAAATAACAGAATGAGAACATGATATCGATTGCAATTTGAGTGAATAGTTTCCATTTTTTCACTGATGGCTTGAGATTCGTGAGAAAAAATAAAATTCGAAGAAAATATAGTAGACATTTACCTAGCAAACTTGACGGTCAGCAACGAAAAAGATGGAAAACGCAGAAGACGAAGATGAAATTTTATTTTTATCACCGTGTTTATCTTTTCATTGGTCACAATGGCAAGAATTCAAACAGCCATGACTTTCGAAAGAGACGTATTTTTAGACCAATCAGATGGATTCTAGCTATGGCGGTTAATTTGATTTTGGTCAGGTATCCTCTGATCAGTAATAAAATAACTTCTTTTTTTCTGTGACGGGAAAAAAGTTTGGCATTTCATCTCTGTTGGCAGGTTATAAAATGTCACTTTTCATAAATTACTTTTTTCCCGTGGGAAAAAAGTGAGTACTTCTTTCCCGGATATATATCACATATATATACTCTGTTAATGGCTTTTGTTGTGCTATAGTTCCGAAAAATGAGTCAATAATACCGTCTCCGAGAAAGATCTGCAAGTCCTTTTATCTTCCATTCGACTTCGCGGTTTCGTATATTACTACTAGACAACTACTGAATTCGCAATTTTTCGAAATCAAATCACAGAATTGAACTGACAGAAGTGACATCAGATATTTGATTACTTCAAAAGAATGATAAAGATGTCTATAAAACGCAGGTGTCCCTACTGTTAAAAACTTGAAATTTCACGTCGATAATTTTCAGAATTCGAAATAATGTAATATCTCCTCAATATTGATTCGTCCTTCCTTCTGCCACAGAAAAAAATAGTGTATTATACACGGGAAAAATATTAGATTTTAGCTCACGGTTTTTTGTCTCCCTCCGCTACGCGTCGGGAGACAACACAACCTGGAGCTAAAATCTACTACTTTTTTCCCTTGTATAATAAATAACTATTATTATTCAACAAGGAACTTTTTGATAAGGGTTCCATTCTGCTACTAGAAGGTACTGGATCCAAGTTAATATAAATCTCAAATTATTAAAAACAAGTGTTTAAAGACAAAGTCAATTATTTACAAGAATGTCTGTTTTTTCAATAACAAAAATATTATATTACATTTTAAATAGTCTTAAACCTGATACTATAGAAACAACTTTATAATTCATCTATGGGACTAATAACTTCAATTGTCTGATTGTATTTCTTCACCATCACTATTGAACTGTGAGGAGACCCAAGCAAGTCCCCATTTCAAATTGGTTAACATGAATTTCAAAGCTTTGGTCCACTGTTCTTCTGAATTCAACTGAATCCTGAAATTAAAATCATCATACCACAGAATATACAGACTTGAAAATGTCTCACTTGATTGAGTAACTGGCATCTTTATCTTCTATCTTTCCTTTATTTGTTCTGTATGGAAAACAGAAAACCTTGTTCCCCTTTTCCAATTTCTCGACTTTTTCCTGGAACTGTTGCAAACAATCCAAAAATGCCACCATTCCACTGTCAAACTTTGTGTCCCACAAGAATTTGAAACCCCCTGATCCATAGAGAGGAAGTTCTTTTTCTTCCTCAAGAACCTGAAAATATTAAACAATAATATACATATAACTAGTATTTTATATAAATGAAAAAAAAAATGTGATTTGTTGAATTATGCAAGTCTTGATTAGATTTTATATTGAAAAATAGATGTAGTTACATACCACAATATGTGAATGGTTTCCAAATGGCACAAGCTTGAACCTTTCAAAAGTGAGGTTGATTTTTCTAGCAAGAGAAGACAATAATAGAGCTGTCTGGCCCCAAGCTGCATTGATCTCAGACCAGTCCACTGGTGCTGATGGCAGTCGTCCTAATCTAAAATTATTTATAGTACCAAAATGACCCTTATGCCAAATATGGAAGGTGGCATTGAAAACATTGGTCCTCTGCAGTTTATCAAGCTGAAGACTTATGTAGTTCAATTGACATTCTAGGCTGAAAAAATCATGAAATAATATTGAAACACATTTAAAAAGTTCAGGTACCTTCTTCCTTCTTCTTCAAGAACTAAGAAATCTCTGCGATGTCTTGTGTATTCTTTCCAATATTTATCTTCCTCTTGGGTAATTTTTTCTGATATAGCTTCTTGCTGTCCAATGGATCTCAAGGTTTCCTCCTCTTCCTTTTGCAGAGCTTCCAACTCATCAAGAAGTCTATTTTCTTCTGATTTCAGATCATTCAGTTCTTTTTCAAGATCACTGAGTTTGGGTTCATCTTTTTCACTCAGTAACCTGTAATAATAAGTATCAGCAATAGTTGAGCCAAAATGTCTAGACATTTGTTCATACATTTTGTAATATCTGCTATAATCATCATAATCTTCTTGTGTGATTTTGAGTTGTTGATCTAAAATTTCTATCAAATTATCTGTACATTCATCACATAAGGGGTGATCAATATTTGAATTCCCTGAAATTGTATCAAATAGAGCAGCTTGAATCTGAAAACAAAATCATCAGTAAAATATACCCAGCTATTGTGAGATGTAATAAAAGTGTGTACCTTGAACTGATGACTCAGTAGATCAACTTCATTTTCATCTGATATCAACATAAAACCATTAGCTCCATTTCCAGAATCAGACAGCCTACAAGGGGGCACATAGTGATCGAAACTGGTCGCTTGGGACTCCAAATCAACATCAGGATTGGAATGTATTGGCACTAAAACGATACCTAATTGTAAATCCTATAAGATAATAACAAAGGAAACACACACAATTTAGCTCTGCTGAAGTGTGTTCACTGAAAGAATTCAGGGAATCATCGAGACGAAGTGCCTGGGAACATCTCTGGCATGCAAAGGATATGAAGAGTTTTTCTTCAGCCATCACTAGAGATTTATATTTTCAGTTTCATTTTGCTTTTTCCTCTCTTCTCACCATTTTCAACCACAACAATAACTTCCACGCATGCCCGTCATCATCAGCTGATATCTTGATATCTGGGAGATTTTTTAGATTATTTACGGATTGAAGCAAAGGGACACAAAAGCAAAGCCGTTTTATATGAAACGAAGAGTTGAGGTAAAAAATACATCTGTCAATGTCAAGATGTCAAGTGTCATCAAGTTACAAATGTCACTTATATAAGGTAAGGTTTAATATTTTTTAATTTACGGAATCATGTCCGAAAACTCCGAAATCAAGCCATACAGCTACTTCGACGCCCCGAGTGGTGAAGATGTCTTCAATAAGTGGTATTGTTTGATGAAGCCCACAGCTCTCACTGCCGCTGGGATCGGAATTTTCGACGTCCTTGCTTGGTCTCACCCCAAGGGCTATTTGCCAACCCTAGGCCGTTTGGTACATGTATGCTGGCCACTTTTTGGGGCCAGCACAGCCTTTGTGGTAACCTCCAACATTTCTTCAAGCTTGAGAAAGAAGGACGATAACTTGAACTGGTTCATTGGGGGATTTGCAGCAGGAAGTGTTTTTGGACTCTGGAGGAAACGGACCATTGTGGGATTCAATATGGGGATGCTTTTCGGAACGCTGGCTGTCATCAGGAAGATCATGCATGATAACAACTGGTTGGTAACTCCTCCCAATGATATTGTAATTGGCAGTCAAGGTGTTTGGGACTATGATTTCACTTTAACAAAACATAGGCCAGGTAACTGGACCACTGGTAAATAATTTGTGTGTATTTAGATGCAGTTGTGTAAATATAAATATCTTATTGAGTAGCAGGTACATCTTTTCAATTTACCAACCAAAATAAATGTATATCATCCTCTAATCTCTGACATACTATCCTAGACATGAGTCAAAAATTTTCTAGATGTCATCGTGAAAGGGCTATGAATTATTATTGAATGTTCCTTTAAATTTCTCACAAAAACAAGTGGAATAATGTTCATGAGAATTCTAAACTAACATGCTTCTTTAACTGTTTTCATTGGTAGACAAATATGTTATATATGTGAAATATTAAAATTGGGGATTGGTTTATTTTTCAGTAATAAATGAATACCTATATGAATCCAACCATTATTTTTGTTCCATAATGAGAAATTGGTTAAAAATAGACTCTAAATGTTTCATAGTCATTACAGGAGACAATTAAACTTATTCCAAAAAAAAAGATTTACCCATGCAGCTCTAGCTGAATAGTGATTTCACTAAATTACCACATAATATGAAAGATTGCAGACATATTTCCAAATTTAAAGTAGCATTAAAAGACACATGATTTCATTATGAAATAGATAAAATTGATACTTTGCCATCAATTGATTGATCCCTGTTGCTATTTTATGATTGATTCATTTAGCATTTTTAGATTCTTCAGATTTTTTGTCACCTATTATTATTGTTGGTAATCAACTTTCTCATACCAGAATTTCATTTCTGACCGGAAACTATTTTCTCAATAAACAATAGTGTATAGTAACATTATTTTATTCTATAATCATTCAATGTAATACATTTTAGGATAAAAGTTCTCATGAAACCCAATAATATAAATATTCAAAACAAATCATCATAAAAAAACACAAACATAACAATGAATCAGGAGAAAAACCACTCTAAATGACAATCTCTACAATCTATTAAAATGCTGTGCAATCTAATCTATTGAAGGTAATGGGGCTGTTTCAAGGGTTGTTTGTTCTGTAGGATGAAATAGCATGATAAGATGCTATGTTGAAAAGTTACAAATCTAAAATCACAATACTTTCCAAACAATATTATTTTTTTCAAAATAATCAAGTGTTAATAAGATTGAAATGTCTGAGCTGCAGATATTGTTCCTTCTCAATTGTCATTCACATGATTTACACTGTTTTCAATTAAATCTGCATCTTCTTCATCACTCACATATTCTATGATTTCTTCTATAACATCTTCATCATCTGAATTTTCATCCTGAAAAAAATAAATTCATGTACAGTCGTCTTCAGAGATCATGTCGCGGTTGGACGGTGTCAGCGCTCTTATTGCAGGAGTTTTTGAGAATGCCATCATCGTCCATGTGTGACATGTTTTCTGAAGATGACTGTACACAAAAGACTAAAATTGGGTGTTCATTTTTGTCCTCTAATTGTTTGTCTAGTTTGATTTAGACCATCTGAAATTCCAGTCCAGAACTTTTTATTTCAGACTCAAAGGATGAGGAATTATTTTATCTTCATTCAATTTCATTCAATATTTGGGAAAAAACATCATCCTTTAGAGAAATGAATTTTGAAATACCTGAAGAAATAAATCATTTACATTACATTATAGAGAAAAACAGTGATTGAAAATAATGTTCATAATATTTTTTTTTCAATTATTTAGTAGATGTAGATATCTAGTTAAAATTTAGTGTCCAATTAAGATATTAGTGAGGAGTAATCCGTGGTGGAATTCTGGTGTATAAACAACTGGAATTCCGGTGTATAAACAACTGGAATTCCTTGGAATTTCTTGGATTTCCTTAGAATTCTTTGGAAATCCTTGGAATTTCTTGAATTTCCTTAGAATTCCTTCGAAATCATTGGAATTCATTGGATTTCCTTGGAATTCTTAGGGTGCAGTGTGGTATAATTCTGGTGTACAAACAACTGGAATTCCTTGGAAATCCTTGGAATTCCTTGGATTTCCTTGGAATTCTTAGGGTGCAGTGTGGTATAAATCAGGTGTACATACAACTGGAATTCCTTGGATTTCCTTAGAAATTCTTTTGAAATCCTTGAAATTTCTTGGATTTCCTTAGAATCCTTTAGAAATCCTTGGAATTTCTTGAATTTCCTTAGTATTCCTTGGAAATCCTTGGAATTCTTAGGGTGCAGTGTGGTATAAATCTGGTGTACAAACAACTGGAATTCCTTGGAATTTCCTGGATTTCCTTAGAAATTCTTTGGAAATCCTTGGAATTTCTTGGATTTCCTTGGGCGAAGTGTGGTATTTCTGGTCTACAAACAACTGGAATTCCTTGGAATTTCTTGGATTTCCCTAGAATTCTTCGGAAATCCTTGGAATTTCTTGAATTTCCTTAGAATTCCTTGGAAATCCTTGGAATTCCTTGGATTTCCTTGGAATTCTTAGGGTGCAGTGTGGTATAAATCTGGTGTACAAACAACTGGAATTCCTTGGATTTCCTCAGAATTCCTTGGAGTTTGTTGGAACTCCTTGTGTGAAGAGCAGTATAAGTTTGGAGTACAAACAACTGGAATTCCTTGGAATTTCTTGGATTTTCTTAGAATTCTTTGGAAATCCTTGGAATTTATTGGATTTCTTAAAAATTTCTTGGAGATCCTTGGAATTCCTTGTGTGAAGAGCAGTATAAGTCTGGTGTACAAACAACTGGAATTCCTTGAAATTCCTCGGAATTCCTTGTGGAATTGAAGTTTGGTGTACACAATTTTGACAGCAATTTACCCCTGGGATATTAGTTACATATTTTATTCAACTAAATTTTTTAAAGATATTAGATACTATCCAATCTAGGTTTCTAGGTTTTTGTAATTCATCTGATTTGTCTTCACACATATTATTGAAATAATACTAATAATTTGATTTTCAGCAAGGAGGAGAGTAAAACCCCTCCTAAAACCCCAAAAGTATCCAGAGAAATTATTACAGGTTTACTTACATCAGAAATGTCATTTTCTGCCATATTAGCATCACTTATAGTCCCATTCTTCGAATGGTCAAAATCACCACCATTCATTCTCTGAGAGGGTCTCTCATCCTGTTCACCCATCCTTTCAACGTTTCTTATCTCTTCATCCACCTCATCATCACTCTCCTCATACTCATACTCGATTTCTTCCTCTTCTTCCTCTTCCTCAACTTCCTCTTCACTCTCAGAAATTGTGGCTCCTCCATTAGCTTCCATTGCTTCCCGATCTAAGTTAATACTTTCCTCAACAGTTTTTTCACTTGGATGCAAATCAACAAGAATGTCTGGTGAAGATTCTTCATTGATGTCAGAAGATATTTTTTCTTCAGTAACTGTTTCTTTCAGTTCTACTGGAGTGCTTTGGGCCAGTTCTTGTTCTTTGCTTTCTGCTTCTACAGATTTCTTTTCATTGATGGTGGATTTTTCAGTTGTTTCTTCAACATTTGTTTCAAGTGTATCTTGATTCAATGTCAGTTGCTTGATTTCCTCCATTTTCTGTTCTGATTCTTCAATTTCACCTTCCAATTTCAACTCATCTTCAGTGATCGGCAATTCCGGTTCTGAATAATTTTCTTTTAGTTGAGCTTCTCTATTTCCTTTTTCAGAATCTTCAACTACTCCTATTATTTCCATATTGGCATCTCCTTTGTTCTGATTGGTTTCGTCTCTTATTTCATCTAGCAAACTTTGCTTTACTCCGATATTTTGTGCTTCTTCAATTGCATTATCGATCTGTCCCAGCTGACAGTCAGCTTCGATTTTCTCAAAATCTTCAGAGGTATTGCTGCTGCTTCTTTCTCCGTTTTTGCCTCCGTTCGACGACTCGTCTGTCAAGTTATCTGCAAGAAGAAGAACATTTTTCATTGGTATAGGCTGGTCTGGATTTTTTCTAGAATAAACGATTTTTTTTCAGTCTGCATGAGGTTTGTTTTTTTTATGTGTAATAAGATGAAATTGATAATAGGGGATTTGTAAGATGTATTAGTATGACTGGAATATTATGGTTATTTTTTTGTTAGATTACTACATCTACTTTGACGAAAACATACCTAGTCATGAGATGTAAAGAAGCCTGCAAAACATTCTAAAATCACAGTTTCAGAAAATGAAAGATCAGTTGAATAAGGGTCATTTATTCTAGAAAAAGTTCTTATTTCAACATGAAACCCATTTATTGGCAACAAAAACAGAATTAACAATACAGTCCCTTAAAATCCAGTAATATTTCACAGTATAACTATCTTGCTAGGTGTCTAACTGCATTTTTTCATGTACTTACCGGAAGAATCGAGACTGATAACAGACAAGGTCATTTTTCCTGCTAGAACAACGGCTGGATCTTCTTCTGAGTTGACATTCTGAGCCTCCGTAGCAGAATCAGTCACCAAAAGATGTGACTGAGGAGGTAAAGAACCTTCCAAGAAAATTTCCTGTATAAAAAAATCGATTTCAATTGATAAATGTCAATTCTACGAAAGCATATAAGCGCCACATTATATTATATTTTTTTTATAGTTGACAGATACTAAGTGGTAAGACTAGTATTAATCTAGTAAGTAGCATAGTAGACAGATACTAACTAGTAAGTAGCATACTTGACAGATACTAAGTAGTAAATAAGTAGTATACTTGACAGATACGTAAGTGTCAATTAGCCTAATTGATAGATACTAAGTGGTAAGTAGCATACTTGACAGATACTAAGTGGTAAGTAGCATATTTGACAGATACTAAGTGGTTAGTAGCATACTTGACAGTCACTAAGTGGTAAGTAGAATACTTGACAGATACAAAGTGGTAAGTAGTATGCTTGACAGATACTAAGTGTTAACTAGTATACTTGACAGATATTTAAGTGTCAATTAGCCTAATTGACAGATACTAAGTGGTAAGTAGCATACTTGACAGATACTAAGTGGTAAGTAGCATACTTGACCGATACTTAAGTGTCAACTAGCCCAATTGACAGATATTAAGTGATAACTAGCCTACTTGCCAGATACTAGTTGACACTTAAGTATCTGTCAAGTATACTAGTTATCACCTAATATCTGTCAATTGGACTAGTTGACACTTGAGTATCTGTCAAGTATGCTACTTACCACTTAGTATCTGTCAATAGGCTAATTGACACTTAAGTATCTGTCAAATAAGCTAGTTAAGAGTTAGTATCTGTCAAGTATGCTACTCAGCACTTAGTATCTGTCAATTAGGCTAGTTGACACTTAAGTATCTACCAATTATGGAAAAAAAAATCATATGGCGCTTATACGCTTTCGTACAATTCACTGTGAAGATTTTTTTCATGTGGAAAGATTGGTGTATAGGCTCGAGGAAGTTCGGGGAATTTCGAGGAAGTTTGGGGGAGTTCTAGGATATTTGGAAAGTTCGGGGAAGTTCGAGGAAATTTAGGAAGTTTTGCCCTATGGGAAGTGTGATGTACAGGGTCATTAAATATACATTGCTTTTCTTTAATGCCCTCCCCCTCTCATTTTTTGAACGGGTCGACTGAAAAAACTGAAACTTGGGGTAATGAAATTGATGCATGAATACTATATTTTGGAGGGAAATTGACAAATGAAAATTTCAAGATGACGACTGGGTGCCATCTGTGAAAAAAAAAATGGGAAGGGTGTCTTGTGATCATCTTGTGTCATCTTTTTGAAGCTCCTGAGGAATATTTCACAACCCTAGAATATGAAGTCAATATCTTCAGCTACTACAAAATGGCGGAACAATTAATAATAATAATACTAATTCATCAGTCCACTCGCCCAATGGTACCCATTTCTTATATCAGCGATATTCATTTGTTCCACCTCGTACAATTGTCTGGAGGTTCAAAACAAAACCCTACAACTCTTATGCTTGAAGTTTTTTTCTATCTTCAATGATGAACCCTGTAGAAGCTGTGCAAATATACAGAATGACCCTGTACAAGTTTTCAGGCCCTGATTACCTCCTCGATTTTTTTTTACCTGAGGCGGTTCGATTGGGTCTGCACTTTGAGGATGAGCTGGCAACACGGGAGAATCTGGACGGGACCATTTTTTGCCGCCTTCGCAGCTTGCTGTTGTTTCCATGCCCAGCACCTTGACAGAGGCATGATCCTCTTCTCGGGTCACTATTCTTCCGTTAGCCACTACGTCCTTAGAAAATATAAATTCAATTTGATATTTTTTCGTATAGAAATGTACGAAGGTGTTCTAACGGCAATACAAACTATTCAAAGCACGGCTGTATCCATGAAAAAATAGGACATTGAGTGGGGAAACACTTGCCAAAATGTGCTTCTGAAAATAAAAATCGCTATCTGGAAAAAGCATGCGCCTCATTCAATCACTACCTTCAATAGCAAGGGTATTTTATGAAAAATTAAATAAACAAACAAAATTTCACCTTTTCGATATTAAACGAATCTACAAAGCAGAAAACTCCATTTTGCCTATTCTAAGCATATTCTTTAGCAATGTTAAATTGATTAATGCGTATTTGAACATCTAATTAGGGATTCTCATGTTTCCAGACAGCACAAAACATCATATCATAGAATTTCGCCAAATTTCGGCATTAACGTGTAGGAGATGCGGCTTTCAAAAATACTCTCTCTGTCGTACTCTCTTTTTCAAAGATATATTTTACAAATACTTGAGAAGAGGCATCATCGCTTCCAATATTTTTTCCAATAATTAAAATTATAGAACTTCAACATATAACGATACATCAGTAAAAACAATCATCTTCATTCATACAAGTCTTGACACATCTGCTTATTATGGGGAAGTTTCCTATATAGAAGTTTTTATCTCACTGTGAGGTTAATATATTTAATATAATAATATAATTAATTAAATTAATATATACGTATTTTTTCTTTTTTTCGTAAGATCAAATTTCACCTCATAAAAAAACAAATAAAAGAGAAACTTGGCTCCTCCACCATTCCTATGACTTACTTTCTGAACATCTACATTCACACACATGTCTAGATTTCCGATTTCCGGAAATTGTTCTTTGAATGCATAATAACTATATCATAAAAACTGCAATGTTATAAAATAGGTTCTTCAATCCTACTTCGTCAAGTATTATGAATAATTCTCAAAAATCTCTCATTGGCTGAATGAAGTTGATTACTATAAAAAAGGTAAATGATGATATTTTGCGATAGTATCTATAATTTTTCACAATCGTTATATAACAATAATAAATTATTCACAACCACGATTTGTCAGTCATTTTTTTGCTAATGATTTCGTTCCCTAATAAAACGGATCTATTTTCCAGGAAAGTTGCAGATTATATCTTGCAACAGCGCCTAATACTTCGAGTCCGTCCACACCACTCAAAATACTAACAGGCACAACAAAAGGAATGAGCCATGGGTGTCGACTTCATTCTGATCTGATCGATGGCAGTAAATTAGGAAGGATAGTATCGTTGAATGTAGCCGATAGTGATTAATTGTTTCAATGATATGTTCGTTTAGGATCGAGCTATATTCGATATATTCCAATGCATAAATAACAAAACCATAACCTGTCAGAATGAAGCCAACTATCTACTGCATTCCTGCTCCGAGTGCATTTGTGGTTATGTATGTTTTTGTTTACCAGTTATACTTCTTCTATTTTTTTCAACCGTTTTCTTCACCATCAGTTATTTTCAGACTAGATTCAGAATGTACGTCACGAAAATCAGAAATTGCTTTAATTTGAAAATGGAAACAACTTGGACTTTATCGGTCGCCATTCTGTACAGCGTGGACATAAAACTGGAGAGTTCCGAACCTATTTTATGGAAATTCATCTGAAGGAAACTTCCCCAGAATAGTTCAGCTAGCGTTAGCGTTGGGAGAGAAAAAAATGTCTTCCCCATCTGTCCTTGTCTTCAGTGTTTCAACGTAAAATAATGGAAATTTTATGTTGGTAACATTTAAAATAGGAAAAAATGGAGAAGAAGATCATACTAACTCTACTATACTAAGGACAGATGGGAAAGACATTTATTTTCTCTCTCAAAGTCTCAACGCTAGTGAACTGCTCTACAAACTGAACTGTGAATCATGTCCTAAGGTATACAGTGTGTCCAAGATAAGGATGTCTATATCATGGGGTGAAGTTGATGATGGTTTCCCTGAAACGAAACGTCCTACGGAAAATCTCACAACGCTGTATGATAGATCAACAAAAAATAAAAAGTCTCCCATGATAGACATCCTTATCTTGTACACAGTGTATATAGGTAAGACAGGTAGAACGTTTAATTAGCGCATTCATGATGATGTTCATGATTTAAAAAAAAAGACGCTAATATATGACATATTAGAAGGTATTGATGAAAATTTTACATAATTTTATCTTGTGCTGTCTGGTTAAATGTTATAATGCAATACATCTTTGAACGACTAGTTACCTGGTCAGTAACCTCACTAGCCTTATGGCGCGCTGATAATTCTTGATCGACTTCGTCCAATAGTGCAGACATCGCATTCACAACTAGGAATACAGAATGTCAACACTGAGATTCGTATACATATAAACTCAAATCAACAAAATAACACGAATTTGAGTGTTGATCGAGTGAGTATTTGGCAATTTCAAAATATAAATTTGATGATCACTACTTTGTTTTTGAGTTTGATGCGGATGTATATGAAAAAAATTGAAAATTCAAAACTCAGCCGTTATATTATTAGTGATCCATAAAAAAAGGAAATATTCACCCATAACAATTATTTTTTTAAAGTAGTAGTAAAACCCCCAGTCATCTCCACAATTATTCAATCAAAATTCTAGACGATTTTAGAAGGATATGTTTCGAACCTATAAAGGTTGATCATCAGCTTAGCTATTAGAAATTAATTCTACAACAAATCAGTTGATGAAAATTCATCTACATTCTACATACATAGTTCGCACGATATTCAAAATAGTTCAGGAAGTTGAAAAAAATATCCCGATGTTTTGAAAGAAATTTGTATTGAGATTTTATCACCTTGAGAATCAATCATATCTCTTTCCTCGATATTGTCTTAGAGAGCTGATGAGAAACCCAACCGCAACTATACACTACTGGGCTACGAAAATAAAAAAACTCACATTGATTAACCTAGAATCCTAAACCAAGTACAGCTTTTTCCTACAAGGGTCTCAAAAATGAAAAGAATAAAGTTAGTCTTTTAATATATGATTGTTAACTCGGAATTCGATGAATAGAAGAAATTGCAGTTATTGCTACTACTTGACAGAGTTATACCAATACCTCTATTACTACGTGCACAAAATTCAGATGGTGATCTCTTGATCTGAAAACGTTCAATTTCCGAGATACATTTGGTTGAAATTGATTAACATAAATTAATAATGAAAAAACAAGCATTTATTCAATTGCCCTAAATAAAAAGAACCCATCAATTTCTCACAATATACAATTTATATGTACTAAAGCTTCTTGCGAAATTTAATTTAATACATAATTTCATACGTCGTCCACCATCTCGGAGCCGCCATTTTGAATACATAAATTTCGACAAAAAATTCAAAATCTCCGATCCCAAAAACCCCCACAAACCAATTTTGAATCTAATCGGACCATAATCAGAC
Organism: Phaedon cochleariae; assembly: GCA_918026855.4. NCBI lineage: Eukaryota > Metazoa > Arthropoda > Insecta > Coleoptera > Chrysomelidae > Phaedon > Phaedon cochleariae. Next base: position 80,661,388 of record OU896707.1, on the reverse strand, counting down.
ATCTTGTCCGCCATCTTGGATCCACCATTTTGTTTTTCTTCAAACAACAGTTGAATAAAAGCTTTTTATGAAAGAAGGTTGATGCAATTTAGAAAACACTTCAAAAATACGATTTTTTATTGAAATTTAATACCCTGTGTATTTCTAAAACGAAGCGTTTTTGGATACATGTTAGAGAAACACACAGATCAATGTGAACGTACTCACGAGCATGTCTCGCATTTGAAACGCCCCCCTCCCTCTATATCTCAGTTATTAGTCATGCGATCTTCATCAATCAGTTTTTCAGATTCGTATATCACTTTAGACAGTGCCGTGCGTTTTTATTGAAATGAAAAAGGGTCAATTATTTATGAAATCATATTAGGAATTTTTTACAGGAAAACCGACGACATAACATTGCTCTTCATGGCATGAAAAAATGAATAAGTCAATTCTGTTAATTCGGAATGAGGTGATTTTTTGCATATGAAAAGGTTCGAAAGCATGAGGAAGAATGAAATGAAGTTACTTTTCTTGCAAAAAATTCCTAATGTAATGTCATTAAAATCGAACCCTATTTATGTCCAAAAACACTGATAATATTGATGGTTATTCATACCGGTCCAAATTGGGTACGAATCGCAAGCCTAATATAGCTGTGATATAAAAGGGGCGGTGTTTAAAGTGAGGACACGCTGTATATTAACTAGAACCTCGTAGGAAGCACGAATTTGATCTGACCTGACATGAGGCATAGGCAGGCTTCTAGACCAATCATTTTGGCGGAGGTAAATTCGAATGGCGATAAATTTGAATCAACGAGTCACATACATCAAATAATGATCATGATGAAGCATTACATGTGATAGGTAGGTACTGGAAAATAATATTTCGGACAAATTGCCGTTACTAAAAATATATTTATAGTTATACAGGGTGTTCCTTGAGCGGGACAGGGCGATAAAGTTTTGAAAAAAATTCAGTTTTTCGATAATAACTGAGATAATATTGTAGACATCTTTAGCAAATTTGGTACATGTCTTCTATGCATCAAGGTGCATTTTCTGATGTACACAAACTTTCATTCTCTCTACCAGTGGCGCCGTTTGGGGGATATTATTGTTTATATTCTACTTGAAAGTGAGCCACGAAGGAACATTTCCAAATTTTATACAATCCTATGAAACGCCAGTCAATTCTGTACAAAAAAGATCCTCTTGTTGATACTCGATAGAACGCTCCGTTTTCGAGAAAAATCGGAAAAACGAGACCAGACTTCAAATTTTGATGTAAATGCTGAGCTTTAGTACTCCATTCAGGACATAAATTACTGGATAACCACAGTATGTAACATTTTGAAATTTTCCTCCGTTTCATTCACATAGCAGACTGAGTTTTTTCATCATGAAAAGCTATACAGGGTGGACAAAAAAATAATCTATGCTATTTTCAACTTTGATACCCTGTATCTCAAAAGTTAGGACGTTTACGACATACGTTCATATGAAGTTTCATTCTTGAAATGGGTCCAAGAATCACCCCCTTGAATATTAGCATGTCATTGAGGAACACCCTGTATATGTTACCTACATAGTCTCCATCTATGAATTTGATCTTTCGAGTTTCAATCCTAGTGTCTTTATTAAATTGTTCAAAGCATGTTTGAACATTTCATGTATAAATTATTGCAGTAGTAGAGTATCTGGTTCAAATATAAAAACAACTGCAGCCGTACCACGCATGCGTGAATTTTTCAACGTTGTGATTGGTCTAAAGGCCTGCCTACGCCTCATTTCGGGTCAGATTGAATTCGTGCTCGTATAGGAAATGAAATAAATGAAGAGGGGGGAGATGGAAGCATGCAACAAGCGAAAAAGCCTAAAGCGAGAAGCTGCCGATAGTGCGTGTCAGGAGAGAGGGGGCACCTGCAGTTCTAGAGGCACTTTAGCCATTTGTTCGACGATGCGCTCCATCGCAGACTCGGTCTCGCGCAGCTTGCGGCGCAGCTGATCCAGCTCGGCGTCTCCTAGACATATTATATTACAGGATACACACAAACTAGTGGACGAACACCGAACATTATCCTCATTATTGGTCACAATTGATCACGTGATTGGAGGACCTTAAGGACCTTGATACCCCTAGGGTTAATTGACGTTAAAGTCATCTTAACAGGGTACGGACAGATCCTCGTCTCCTCTCACTCTAAAGTGTTTGTGAAACAGTTATATAGTTCCATCCTTATTCAATTCTGGGGATAAACAGTAGATTTTTGACATTTGTTGTTTTTTAGGTTATATTGAGGTCATTGGCGTATCATACGTACTTTCCATATGGAATTCATGACTTAACTATACCAAGATATACAGTGTGGTAATTTAAGTGTGCAACATAATAATATGGGAATCTTTTTAATGAATTAATTTTTTTCAACGATTCAGAAGACTTTCATATACAGAGTGACCCATTTGAAAGCGGGCCACCCCTGTATCTCACGTAATCGTTGGGTAAGGATCATGAAATTTGCTGGAGCGAGAGATATACCAAAAATGCACTCTATAACCAAGTGGGGTCATCTTCAGTGATATACACTGCTCGCCAATAGCCATGGAACCACCCCAATTTCCGGAAAATGATATTAGGAGTCAAAATAGGTTGAAAATCATTTCGGATTCGGAATCAGGACGCCCAATTCACTAACTCTTCATATTTTTACTTGAAAATTTTCAGTTCTGAAACATTACATTTTGTCGCACTTTCATGGAAGCGCACCCCCGTATCTCACGTAATTATTGTGGTAGGGTTCTAAAATTTGCAGGAGGAACGGAAAGTCCAAAGATGAAGACAATTACGTGAGATACGGGGGTGCTTCCGTGAAAAGTGCGACAAAATTTAATTTTTCAGAACTGAAAATTTTCAAGTAAAAATATGAATAGTTAGTGAATTGGGCGTCCTGATTCCGAATCCGAAGTGATTTTCAACCTATTTTGACTCCTAATATCATTTTCCGGAAATTGGGGTAGTTTCATGGCTGTTGGCGAGCAGTGTATATCACTGAAGATGACCCCACTTGGTTATAGAGTGCATTTTTGGTATATCTCTCGCTCCAGCAAATTTCATGATCCTTACCCAACGATTACGTGAGATACAGGGGTGTCCCGCTTTCAAATGGGTCACTCTGTATAATACCCCAAAATGCCATGAGAAATATTCAATATTTTTAACAACAACAACAACAGTACAAAGAATGGATTCTTACTTCCAAGGTCAATAACTCGGTAACGAAACGCGATTGACATATTTTTTATACCATTTACGATATGACCTCCGGACACCCTGTACATGGAATGATTAAAAAAGGTTTATTTTTTTCTGGATTTTTTTTCTAGGTGTTTCATATATGACCCTTTTCCCTCCTTTACGACACTAGACAGTACAAATGAAAAATGAAACATATGGTACGTTTATTGTTCTGTCCTATCGATTACCTTTTATACAGGGTAATCTATTTTCTTCATCAGTATAATTCACATTTCATGATAGGAATATAACACCCCATAAAGAGATTGAGATGGAGAACACAACACATAAACGTACCACGAAGACATGAGGGGTGTAAATAAATTATTCTAATGAATGAATAACTTTTTCTATATAAGTTTTTGAAACAAAGAACATAATATGGATGAAAGATGCTGATGGAATGAAATGAAAAAAATTAGAATGTTCTGCCAAGAAGTGGAATTACTGCAGAGGTCTTTTTTCACAATGTTTTCTAGTTGCATGTGGATATTAGAATGCACAAAAAACTTACTTGTGTCTCGTTCTTTCCATCCTTCGAGAAATTGCAAAAAAATATACAAGGTACTTTTTTTCTAAACCATTATCAGAGAAGGTTGTAAATAAAATTTGGTCGTTCTCAAAATGTTTTGTTTTTCAAGAAATTTCACTCACCTAATTTAGTGGAAACGCCATCTTTTTCAGTCCTAGGTCGCAAATGGACCTTGGCAGATTCGAACACTTCCCTTCTGAACGTCGCGTCAGCATCTACAGAGGGATACAAAGAATCCGGCTGTTTCTTGAACAACACCTGAAAACGTCAATACAATACAATACGTTCATTTTCCATTGGACTTTTTTACATGTATAGGAATCGTCAGATTGAAACCTTAGAAACTAGACAGTTTGAGACAGAGACATAAGATAAAATGATAATAATATTTCGGCATTACAGAGACGGAAACAAAAAAACTATACCGGGTGTCAACGAATCTATTAGACAAGTCATAACTTCTAGACCATTAGGTGTATCAAAATGAGATTTGGTATAGGTAAATGGTATCTGACGAGGAGAGTTCTCACATATTTTTCACTTTCCGGTCACATCCGGTTTCACCGGAAATGGCTCCGGTTCTAAATTTTTAAATGGAACACCCTGTATATTGTAACATTTTTGGATTTCTGAGACAATTCTAGATCAGAATGTGACATTTTCGAAAGTTTATATGCCTACTTGATGTTTTCGGATTCACTTTTGAAATTACATCTAGGTGGCCATGATCGGAAGTAAACAAATCTAAGGACCTCAGGTGATATCAGAAAATTACAATCGCGAAGTTTTTAGTGACAAGTATGATAGTTTGCAGAATTACATTTTCGTGTCTAACTATTATATTTCAAATGGCGACCATTTTTTGACAAGCACTTTCCGAAAAAAGGATATTTTGAGGAATCTAAGGATACTAATTCATTTGTGATTGGATTACAAATGAGAACATAAATTAAATATGACTTGCCAAAAATACTTCATGATAATTCATTTACTTTTGTCAAGAAATACAAAAATGTTACAATATACAGGGTGTTCCATTTAAAAATTTAGAACCGGAGCCACATACCATTTACCTATACCAAGTTTCATTTTGATACACCTAATGGTCTAGAAGTTATGACTTGTCTAATAGATTTGTTGACACCCGGTATGGTGCCGAAAAATATTCTTCTAAAGTTCCAGTAGGCATTGCTTCAAGTTCGTTTTGAAATGACTGAGTTTTTTGAAGTTTTTCAATCGACTGGGAAGTTTATTGAAAACTTTGAGTCTAAACAAATAACTATTTTTTCAATAGGCAGAAAAGTACAAGATTTAATGCCGCGGCTGGCGTTTCATAGCCTAGGCATTACATCTTCTTTTCTGCCATGTGAAACATATCATTTTTTCTCCAAATTCTATTCAATTTCACGAAAAATCCATATAATTCATCATTTTTTGTTCACCTACAGTCATTGTCAATTTTGATTACCAATTTGGTAGCATAGCAACAAACTTTTTCTGCCTTGGCAGTAAAAGTACACCTTCTCTGCTGTCATTGAAAATCCACTTTTAATATCATTTGGAGAAAAAAATATTACCCTGTCATCAATAAAACGTCAAAAAATTGCCGAATTAATTCGCTGGTACGTACCCAAGAGAAACAAATTTCCACTAAAATACATACGTTGTAATGGTGATTTGTCAAAAAAACTTAGTTTGATATGTTGACAATGGGCTTATATCACAAAAAATTTTTATTTCATAATTCGATAGAACTCACCCAAACTAGCTCACCACCGCAAACCGTTTTTTGCTGTGAGCTCCCTACGTTTTATAAAAAATTATTGAAATCCCCGATTTTTCGTACCTCTGAAAACGAGGCGATGATGTGACGTCAAAACCCCTTATACTGAAACAAGACTATTCCAGGCAGAGGTGAATGATACATGATTTCTGACAGAGTGAATAAGCGCGAGATCACAGTTGAAAGAATTAATATATCAGTTGCCTCAGTCTCCGTCGGGCGTTTGGTATTCTCTTTTAACTATGACGAGATGAGGTTCCTACGTCATAAGAGGGTCCGTTTTCAGAAAGTACTATTATTCATGTCCAAAAATAAAACATTCCAGTAAATTTTTCGATCGAATTATGTCGTCAATCATTATTTATGTATAAAAGGATCATTATAAACATGGTTTGAGTTAAAAGTTCTGCTGAGGTGTACACGCCCATTACTGGTGTGGAATTTTCACTGAAAATAATTTCGATTGGGACTCACCTTCATCACAGTATAGGTGAAGAATATAATGATGCCAATGGTGTAGATGGGCATTATGAGACCCATACTGCCAGCGCCCTGTTTAGGAGCAGGAACCACGTGACCTGCGCCCCCTATCGTGGGGCGCATGCCTGGAACCGGACCTGGCTACAAAATTACGATCAATTCAAATCAATTATAATGTACGTCCTCAATTTTTAACGAAAAAAGAAAAGAACACTCGAAAATATCCGTTGCTCTTATTAGTAGGAGATTTGTACCGTCATCTGATAACGGAATGATATATACAGGGTGATTCACGGTGGATGGCACATTAGACGTTTCTGGAGAATGCAACTTGGGATTATTCTGAAAATTCGGTTTCTTGGATAATTAGTTGTGTTCTATCCACCTAATATATTCTCAACACTGTAGTTTTTTATTTGAAGAGATAAAATTTTGAAATTCACAGGGGGTATATAATAAATGGTAGCGCACTTTACGAACTTAACGACAATTTTTTTCAACCACCTGTTTGACCGGAAGTGACCCCAACTTTTTTTTTTAAAGTCACCCTGTACATTTCTTCAGTCTATCTTTTTCGCCTTGAAATTCTCTATCCAACCATGTATCACAAAGTGGCATTTATTTCTTAATTCGCTGTTGAATTGCTTTTTATTCAAAAAGAATAAGTTGACTGTGACATGAATTCGATGATATATCGACACTTGCTAGGCTTTGAAATTTAAAGATCATTAGTTAACCGATATTATTCAAAATGTTTTGATATTCTGATCAATGTCTGCAGGTTGTCAATAGCTTGTTTGAGTCAAGATGAAAACCTTCGAAAATAACTCATGATATTGAGGAATCTAAGATAGGAACATATTATTTTTTAGAATTCAGCTACTCGTACAGAAACTATCTGTCTTTTATTTTCGCCATGTACCTATCACATGATCTTCCCATTTGGAATAATAAAACTAAAATTGTTCCTCTTATACGATGATCCACAGGGCTATCAGTCTATTTTTTCATTATTATTTCACTTAGTAGGCGGTGTACCTACACAAAATGTTTTATGTGTTTGACAGTTAATCGATTGCATCAATAATTTTTCTTCTTCATTTGTGTGTTGATTGAAATTGCACTCTGGGACGTCCAGGGAAAACCAAATGTATCGATGAAAACACTAACATCCGCGACCCGAAATAAAATCGTTCGCCTTAATTAAATTTACGATTTCCCAAAATAATTTGCACATTTTGACTGTTTGATTGATCAATGAAACCATCAGTGACGTAATATGGAAGGCGGTATAAACAAAAAAAAGTGAAGATAAATAAATAAACGACTACGTTTCCATGGATTCGTTGTTGAAAATACAAATGTGAAGGAATCGACGTTATTTTATTTTTGAATACAGGAATTTCATTCATGTTAAATAATGTAAATTTGCGAAAAATGTTTCATTTCTCTCGAGGTCCTCTATAGTAGATTATTGTAGATGAAACCATTAAACCTCAAAAATTGATTTTCCTAGAAAGGTATTTGCAAAAACGGCTAGCCGGAGGTCATTGCAAGGCCATTATCGATCTCAATGAAAAAGTTAGTAGGTGAGCGAGTATACAAGGTGTTGCGTAAAAGCTACGTCAAACTGGAGTTAGAAACTATAGATTCTGCAATGAAATATTCTTATTCAAAATGATCCCATTTTTTTAGATTTTGTTTTTCATCAAACCATTGGATCTTTGCCCATCCCAGTTTAGGTTTTTTCGATTTTTGCATTGCTGATTTGATAGTTCACACTTTTCTAATTATATTTTTTCAGGAAAATGATTATTCTATAACTTTTATATTGAAAAAATATTGTTAACAATCCAAAGGGGATCTATGGGGAATATTTTTATCAAAAGTTCTAGGAGTAGATTTTTCTTCCATGAAGACAAAGACAAAAACAGTGAACCTTTTGATCTACAATTCCTTCCAGTTTGACGTGGTGTTTACGGGAAATCCTGTATATAAAATATTTTTCATATTCTTGAGGAATCTACTAACCAAATGAAATAATCAACTATTCCATTTAGTATAATTTATTTACCTTGTGACATTTTTTCAGTTTTTTTTCAATCATGAACTGTTCCAATATACTATCAGAAAATCAGAACTCAATTCCATTTTGGTAAAATTTCAATTATTTAAATGTGGTTGGTACACATTTTTCATCTCCATCAATATGAATGGAAAAATTTAAATTGGAAATGCCCTACCACATGATTGTTTTCCCAATCATTTGGTATTAGTTATGAAATGTTTGTGTTTTGGAGTTCGAGGCAAACTATAACTTAGAATATTTTAGCACTTTGCCAACTTTGAGCAGACATGATGCCATGTATAAATAAATTTTGGATCAGTACCAACAGTTATTCCTAATAAACGTATAAATAGTGATATTCTTCTATAATATTATAATGACTGCATACACAGATCTGTAACAACTAATCTACCACTTTAATCTAAAGACAGGAAGTTTTTTGTAGATATTATACGGAGTGTTTGATTGATATTGTGAAAATATCAAGGGTAGATTCCCTACAAGAAATAAGAAAATAGTTCCGATGAACTTTGTCTCTAAAACCTAAAACTTTTTGAGATACAGATGGGAAGAAATTAAGGAACTGACAAGAGATAGGAAAACATGGAGAGATATATGGAGAAGAAATACACAACTCGATACGCCTGACACCTAATGGTATAAAGGCATAGGATTAAGTAAGTAAGTAAGTAAGTAAGTAAGTAAGTAAGTAAGTAAGTAAGTAAGTAAGTAAGTAAGTAAGTAAGTAAGTAAGTAAGTAAGTAAGTAAGTAAGTAAGTAAGTAAGTAAGTAAGTAAGTAAGTAAGTAAGTAAGTAAGTAAGTAAGTAAGTAAGTAAGTAAGTAAGTAAGTAAGTAAGTAAGTAAGTAAGTAAGTACGTAAGTAAGTAAGTAAGTAAGTAAGTAAGTAAGTAAGGAAGTAAGTAAATTAATTGTTCTTCTATGCTCTATGAGTCTATGCTTTATCTTTTTAATTCATAATGTGATGATGAAATGATAATGAATGTTTTGAAACCACCTTTATTAGGTGTAAACTTCAAGAAACCATGAACGAAAAAAAAAAAGGACAAATTTGATCAATATCAAATAAGGGTAAATACTTACCCTTCCTGGGACTATTACTTTCGGTATGAGCTTGGATGGCGGCGCAGGTTTTTCTTGCGGCTGGGACTGTGGTATCGCCCTACCCCTTTCTCTGAAAGCGGGGTGCACCATTTCTGATCTCAGGTGTAACGGCCTTTCTTGCTTCACACCTGAGGAAAGATTTCATCTGCAAGTTCTAGGGACAATAATAGTAAAAACAGTTACATGACCATGGGTCCAGAATTGGCCCCTTTTGGGGTGTTTTAGTCATTCAAAGGAAAGCATGAAAAGAACTCGGTGAATAAGGTGTTTGAAAATATGTTCTCAACAAATTACAACTAACTCTCATGAAAGAAAACTAACTGGAAATGTGAAATTTCGATTATCAAGTTTGAATTTTTATTATAAGAGCACATGCTCAAAATCATTATTATTATATTTCATTATCAGGTGAAATAATGCAGTTTAGATCATTTACATAAATTATAAATAGCAAAGGTCCTACTATACTGCCCTGAGGTACTCCAATAGTGAGAATTACTTCATCAGATTTCCATTCTGTATTATTCTTGTTAATCTTGACAAACTGTATTAACTGTATATTAAATCATATTTTCCGTATCACTAAAGGGTTCTAATGCCGTTAGGAATGATTTTCGGACACATGCTATTGGAATCGTCAGCAAATTCTTTAGTTTATGATTAGTATACGGTTGGTTTACGGTTAGCGAGACGGTTAGGTTATGGTTAGTATCGAGGTTCGTTAATGGTTAGTGTACAGTTAGTTTATGGTTATTATACGTTCAGTTTACGGTTAGTATACGCTTAGTTTATGGTTAGTAAACGATTAGTTCACGGTTAAAATACAGTTAGTATCCGAGCTGCTGAGCACACCTCAAGCGGCACACAACGTCTCCTTACTGGAAGATACCACTCTCACGGCCACCCTGTGCGGAACTCCCAAGCTCCAAGGAGCCACCCCGAAGTTGTACTTGAGACAGAGCGAGCCGTTCAGCGAGCGCACCTGGTCCAGGATCTGCCTGCTGGTCTGCCCGAGCTGAACCTGCTCGAGCAGCACGGCTGACAGGTCGATGCCGCATATGTCCAGAACCCTGCTCCGGCACTTGGCGATTAGGGCTCTTGGGTCTAGGGGTTCTTCCGGTTTTATGATGGTGCTGCATATGTGCGACATTATTTTGAGGGTGTGCAGGTCCGTTTCTGAGATGACGTCGCAACAACCTGTTCAGTGACGAAGACCCAAACGTTTTAAATGTCGAAATTGTGAATGATTTGAATTGATATTTTCTGTGATTTTTGTTTCTGCCTGTAAGATGATCCCAGCGAGCACAAACATTCCTGGGTTTGTTTTTGGATGTTTTGAAAATGTTGGTTTTGAGACGTAATATATGCACTCCCCCAAAGAAGTCTTTGAAGGATATTGAAGTATTGTTTTTGTTCTTCTGTGGCATTTTTTTCTGTGCCTACTGAGAGGCCTTCCTGAGATGTTTTCGTTGCTTCATTATGATTTAGATTGGAGTATTCAACACAATGGTTCTTCATCCAAAAAATAATATAACACTGTGTTAGTTCATAATGTTTCTGTTACATTCAATTCAATTTTGAAATTTATTTTACCAATTTATTCGAATGAAAAAAGGTAAGTCAATTAGTTGAAATTGAACCAGCATGTGTGATGTATCAAATGTAATTTTATAATATACACGTAGGTATCCCTCGAATGTGATTTTCAATAATAATTCAGAGTAATAAGTTGATACGAAAAAAACTGTATTTCATCAGAAATTATAAAGTTGACCAAAAGTCCGCACTTAAATTGAGATTATTGTTACAAATGACCTTGTATATCTGTAGTATATTATATTCCATGTTCCATCCAACCACCCTGTGTAATTCAAATATCATCATTATTATTATTAGTCATAGATAAATACTTGTTTCGGGAGTTGATAGGATCGAAAGGTGACGCAACTAATTAGTCATTCGGGACGAGGTAGTGAATCGTGCCAGTCTCATGTTAGATGTCATCGCGTACGGTCTACTTGAAAGTGCTCGTATCAGTTTCAAGCAAGAATCTAGTCACTAGTGCTTATCGCGAAATAGTATACATGGTTTCTCACAATTAGCTTTAATTAGACGTTTCTGGCAAACCAAGCAACAGATGAATCTGAAAATTTGATGGTATGTGAGAATTTACATGATCTACACGTCTCTAATATTTTAAACGAAGCGGCGTTGCCACTTAGTGTAGATCATGTCAAGTTATACTAACCATCGAATTTTCAGATTCATCTGTTGCTTGGTTTGCCAGAACCGTCTAATTAACGCTCATCGTGAATCACCCTGTATTGTTTAACGAGCACGGAATGATAGTCATTTTAATTAGAAATTAGCATTCCGTGCATACACTATACTTTTTCTATGGCTGTCACAGTTGACAGCGATATTTTGAATTTGTTGGGCTATCTTAGTTCGGCTTGTAGCCATCTGATTTCCTGTCAAGTGATGCTCATCTTAGACAGATCTGCCATTGCTTGAAATGTGACATTTCATAGAAGATGAGATTTTTTGAAATATTTTAGCAATTTTGTGTTATATAGCGGCAGAAATATAACTGTTTTGATTCTACAACTGTGTTTATTAAAAACAGTGATAGTACTGTGTCTTTCAAATACATCGTTCGGTAGGTATAGTGATTAAATCGCGTTATTCTGTGTTGTGTCGGTGTTTTGTGAAGTGTTTTCAGAATTCATATGTGGGCTATATGCAGATTTAATACTGATGAGTTTTTTAATCTTTCCTAACACGTGATTGGCACTTTGCAGAAAAATAAATCGATTTCTCACTCCAAGGAACAAAAATGAATTTAGCAATCCATAATGAGAATTTTAGTCTTCTAACAACAGCGAATAAGTACGCATTATACAGTGCTTTCGTGAAGTGCTGAATGAATTCATTTTAAGCCCAATTATACATTCCTGAGTGTAATTTCATGCTTCTTCCACCAAGGGAGAAGAAATTTCTATTTCCAATTATAACTAACTCAGAGATATAAGTTGAGACAGAAATAAATAGATAACAGTTTTTTTTCCAAATTATTTGTGCTCTATAAAAAAGCAACAGTCGTTTCAATGAAGCAGTGCTCTTTGAAGGATAGATAGAGTTGTCTTTCATAGATGTGGATTAAAATGAATAATATATTGCGCAATCAGAGAAGCATAATATTAATCCAAGTTTTTATTTCAGGACATTCCAGAAGCAATGTAAACTATGACGGATATCTCATCATTTGAGATCCTGAACTCACAAGAACTCTATAATCGTTCAGGAAAATTCACTTAGGATCTCAACATCTGTCAGGCAGATCAATGGAATATGGAGATGTCCAAGATAAGTTTTCATGAACAATAAATTCAAATACAGATCGTATTTTCATTCTTCTTCGAACATTTCTTCATAAGAAACGACTATTATCGATCATTCAATTAAACAGTCGAAAAATTAGTCGACATTGTGAGTGTATGGAATCACGTCAGGTACCCTCACGAGGGGAGTGTATCAACTTTGGCGTTCGTAATGCCTCTCTACAAAGGAGGGTGTCGCCTTCAAGAGTTAGGTATAAACAGTGGTTTTATACCAGTTTTTTCCAAATTATTTGTGCTCTATAGGAACGCAACAGTCGTTTTAATGAAGCAGTGCTCTTTGACTTTGAAGGATAAATAGAGTTTTCTTTCATAGATGTGGATTAAAATGAATAATATATTGCACAATCAGAGAAGCATAATATTGATCCAAGTTTCTTTTCAGGATATTCCAGAAGCAATGTAAACTATGACAGATATACCATCCTTTGAGATCCTGTACTCACAAGAATTCTATAATCGTTCAGGACAATTCACTCAGGAGCTCAACATCTGTCAGGCAGATCAATGGAATATGGAGATGTCCAAGATAAGTTTTCATGAACAATAAATTCAAATACAGATCGTATTTTCATTATTCTTCGAACATTTCTTCATAAGAAACGACTATTATCGATCATTCAATTAAACAGTCGAAAAATTAGTCGACATTGTGAGTGTATGGAATCACGTCAGGTACCCTCACGAGGGGAGTGTATCAACTTTGGCGTTCGTAATGCCTCTCTACAAAGGAGGGTGTCGCCTTTAAGAGTTAGGTATAAACAGTGGTTTTATACCAGTTTTTTCCAAATTATTTGTGCTCTATAGGAAAGCAACAGTCGTTTCAATGAAGCAGTGCTCTTTGAAGGATAGATAGAGTTTTCTTTCATAGATGTGGATTAAAATGAATAATATATTGCGCAATCAGAGAAGCATAATATTAATCCAAGTTTTTATTTCAGGACATTCCAGAAGCAATGTAAACTATGGCAGATATTTCATCGTTTGAGATCCTGTACTCACAAGAACTCTATAATCGTTCAGGAAAATTCACTTAGGAGCTCAACATCTGTCAGGCAGATCAATGGAATATGGAGATGTCCAAGATAAGTTTTCATGAACAATAAATTCAAATACAAATCGAATTTTCATTCTTCTTCGAACATTTCTTCATAAAAAACGACTATTATCGATCATTCAATCAAACAGTCGAAAAATTAGTCGACATTGTGAGTGTATGGAATCACGTCAGGTACCCTCACGAGGGGAGTGTATCAACTTTGGCGATCGTAATGCCTCTCTACAAAGGAGGGTGTCGCCTTTAAGAGTTAGGTATAAACAGTGGTTTTATACCAGTTTTTTTCCAAATTATTTGTGCTCTATAGGAAAGCAACAGTCGTTTCAATGAAGCAGTGCTCTTTGAAGGATGGATAGTTTTCTATCGTAGATGTGGATTATAATGAATAATATATTGCGCAATCAGAGAAGTATAATGTTGATCCAAGTTTTTATTTCAGGACATTCCAGAAGCAATGTAAACAATGGCAGATATTTCTTCATTCGAGATCCTGTACTCACAAGAACTCTATAATCGTTCGGGAAAATGCACTTAGGATCTCAACATCTGTCAGGCAAATCAATGGAATATGGAGATGTCCAAGATAAGTTTTCATGAACAATAAATTCAAATACAGATCGTATTCTCATTCTTCAGTCGACATTGTGAGTGTATGGAATCACGTCAGGGACCCTTACGAGGGGAGAGTATCAACTTTGGCGTTAGTAATGCCTCTCTACAAAGGAGGGTGTCGTCTTCAATAGTCAAGTATAAACAGTGATTTTAAACCAGTTTTTTCCGAATTATTTGTACACTTCAGGAAAGCAACAGTCGTTGTTTCAATGAAGCTGTGCTCTTTGAAGGATAGACCCATGTTTTCTTTCATAGATGTAAGTTATAATGAATAACATATGGCAGATATCTCATCACTAGAGATCCTGAACTCACAAGAACTCTATAATCGTTCAGGATAATTCACTTAAGAGCTCAAGATTCGGAATTGGCGAATGGACTAATGATGAATTACTTCACTGTGTCGATAGAAACCTTATTAATTTATGCAACACGTCTCACGCTTCTTCATGTAAATTATAAGTCTATGTGTTGTTCAAAATCGTTGAATTTCAAAGCTCATTTGAAACGTAACGTCAGTTTTTATGCTGTTTCGTTATTGGTCAGATAATCTTCCATTCCCACCAAGATTCCCACTCATGATGCAAGGTTGCCAAGTCACCAATTTTAATCCAGTTATCGAAAAGTCTTTAGAGTCATGTCGTTAAATAAAACAGAGTAGGAGGAACCCATGATATTATAGTTCATTCTTGACTTTTTCGAGCAATCAGCATGTGCAAATATTCATTATACTCTATATCAAAATATCATGTAAGTGTTGGAGACATGGCAACATTGCGCTCAATGCAGAGAACTGACGAGACACCTCCCACAATTCGTGCGCTGTGTTGTCACGTTTACCGGTTCAAATGTCCTCTAGTGATAATTAATATACTGAATTAATATCACTGCTGATTAGGAATATCCGACGGAATATCACCAATACATAATTGAGAATTTATGAATTATTGGATAACTAATATGTCTGAAGGTCCTAGTTAGATCCTAGGAAATCGTAACGTCAGTTTATACTCCCGGTAAATTTCTAGCCGTTTGAAAATTACCATGGCATTATTGATGATTTTAGCAAATCGACCGAAATATTCTAAAAAAATATGACATTTGTATATTTGAGTGATGATCCTATTTAGGCACTTAAGAAATAACAAAAAAATTGTCTATTCGCCTATTGTTATCTATTATTTTATCTCGTATTTTATCAAAGTACCTATTATTTCCAAGGTATAATGTTTTCACTTTTTTCATTGATATGAACTTTGCTAAAAATTATGCCCCACGCCCTCTCTACGAGTCTTTTAATGCTTTTAATAACCTACCTTTCGTCCTGTCCATGGGACTGGGTTTGATATGCCTATTCGCAGACCCCAAAAGCATGGGATAGAAAACCTTGGGCCACAACACCGCGAAACACCCGACAACTATCACCAAGACCACCATAGTTTTCCTAGGGCTCAAATCGTTGGCCATCTTTGCCGAAATGTAGCCCCCCGTTAGGCTGCTAGCCTTTCGTTGTCGATCCGACATACTTTAAATTATTATGTTCGTTCGTCGTTCGTTATTACAGGACACCCTCACAAATGCTCCATCGAATCGCAACTAATCATATTCCCGATCCCGACTCCCGTTCCCGATTCCGGCCGGATCCCCCACGAGAATCCAAAATTATCGGGAATTTGTTTGGGAAATGGGAAGAGGTGGTAAATGGAAAATTAGCAGAAGCAAAACGCGCATGCGCAAGATTTCGATTCTTCAAAAAAGAATCTGTCTAGGCGACCGATCGGTGGTCCACAAATTGTCAGCTATGTGGCTGGGTCTAAAGCAAGGTTTATATCATTAGATTAGGTATATTATCCTTGGGTCTAAAGCTTAGGTCTAAAGGAGATCCATATTATTTTTATTGATCATTAAGAATAATTTATTATTAATAGGAAATAACCAAGATTTGACAACAGCTCAAAGATTATCTCAACATTTCAATGTGTCTTTATCAATTTCATTCACTTCACAGGGTGTTGCTTTGCATACTTGATTTCCATTTCCGTCTACACATCTACAACTCCCTCTTCTACACTGCATAGGAGTGTAATTTCCATTTTCCAAACAAGATGGTTTCTCATTAGTGGTCATAACACTTAGAGCCCTCAAACATTCTAAAAATGCATGAAATTTCAGTGATATTGAAACAAAGACCAAAAGACTGGATAACTCACTACAGTCCATTGAATCTGCCAGGGTTTTGTTATCTACTTTGCTCAAAGCTGTCAAAATGTTTCCCTCTTTGTCCATACAATATTTGCTGAAAAGTGGAGACATTTCATTATCATAAACATATCTTTAACACTACATCATTGTATGATGTGAGTGTGTATTTAGATATATACGGATGTGCTTACTGAGTCGAATTTTCCTGAACTGCCTTGTATGTCCCATCAATGTCACAATTTGGGAATGTGTAGCCCAATATCATATTGTAGTTGTTTTTCATCTTCTGTGTTTCTGTTTCGTTAAGAATGGTAATATATTCCTCCTCACATTTCTTGAGATAAATGCCTACCGTGTCTCCCTTATCTAGAAATAGGAACCAAAAGAAAGATGAGTAAGAGTAACCATAATATTTATTCATTGATCTAGATCTCATAACTAATAAGTGATCCAGGATGAACAGAGTTGCCCCCATAGACCAATTATCTCATGGGTGCCCCAATTGTCACAGCAGCGAAACAGCACCGTTTCGGCCCGCCAGGCCACATCAGCCGCTCTCGGTTTGCTGACAACTGGAACAATTCTACACTACTAGTGTGAATATTCAAAGGCTTCAGGTATATCACCCATAGAGTGTAGTTTGTTTATGATATCACCCAGTTTGAAGACGCGCAGGGTATTGCATGATGATTTAGTAATGCTATTGCCATCTAGTGGCGTTAGTTCTAAGGTTGAACCTTTCGGCAGAGATAAGTTAGTCTGGTAACTTATCTCTGCTTTCGGTACGTCATACACAGCATGACGCTGCCATCGTAGAAAAGTTGGCGATCTGGCTCTATTTTATAAATATTTTCATGGACGATACTCTTCTGAAATATCAACAATTGTTCCTTCCTTGGTAGTCCCCGCGAGATTTACCCGTCGAGTTGAGGCTTCGCACCCCTTCGTGGTCAACTTGGAGACCTGCTGAACATATCTCTTTCCAAAGACTCGTTCATCCAACGAACAGCGAGGCTCTGGAACACATTGCCAAGGGAGGTGTTCCCCGAGGCATATTTCCCTTGGTTCTCACGATGTTCTCTGAACATTACAGGATATCCCTTTTCGTGAGAACCAGAACATAAAAAAAATCTATAGTCAACATGTGGAGACCCTTATTACGACTCCTTATTAGAAAGTGCCCCAGTTGTCAGCAGAAGCAAGACAATACCGTACGGCAGAGATTATATACTCCCCTA
Organism: Phaedon cochleariae; assembly: GCA_918026855.4. NCBI lineage: Eukaryota > Metazoa > Arthropoda > Insecta > Coleoptera > Chrysomelidae > Phaedon > Phaedon cochleariae. The sequence goes on along the minus strand of OU896707.1, from coordinate 80,643,613 downwards.
ATCTCTGCGTACGGTAGTGTCTTGCTCCTCCTCTGTTCATCCACTAGATGGCGTTAGCATGACTACATCATAAATGCGATACCCTGTGACCATAATAATTTCTGCATTTAGAGAAAAACTCACAACATCCTAATGTCTGGTTAGAAATGTTCCGAATATTGACCATAGGGTCGTTCGGGTAAGTTGGAGCCCCATCAGTGGCGTCAGTGCACAAACACTGTTCCCTCATGCACTGAATAGTGTCATAGTCCCCTTTCGAGGAGCACCTGAAATGTTCGCTGGGATTCAGCTCTCTGCCGAATAATTGTTTGGCTTGCTGGTAGTCCCTAGAGCACTCTGAAACATGATCAGAATAACAAAATGTTTGTTGCATTGAAGCAGTTTTGAACTGCTATACTTACTGCATTGCATTTGCATTTCAGGAAGGGATGTGAAATCTGATTCCCCGAAGATTCTTGTACCGTCAATATCAACGCAATAACATCTGAGAAAAAAAATATACATAAAAACCAGTGATATACTGAGGGAAATTAAGGGGATCCTGATTCCTGAATACCAACTACTGAATTCGTCTACAACTCTACAGCTACAACAATACCGGCCTGTCGATATGTTAGCCACTTCCATAATCTGACTGACTTTCAAATAATGAAATTTCAACAATTTTGACATTATTGATTGTTGACACTTGATTGACTTAATACTCTTGACATGCTCTTGACAGTTGACACTGTGGGTCACATTTGGATGTTTGTTGTTTATTATTATTTATTTTTTATTTTATTTTTTTTTAAACTTTGGAAAATTCATAGACGTATTCTATGGGAAAATTTAATTTGGTGATGTTGATTGATAGATGAATAATAATAGAATTTCATCATCCAGCTACTAAATCAAAATTTTCCAAATTAAAACAAACACATGATATGCCAAAATAAATGATAAAGTTAGAACTTGGATGGAGCTTTTATTGGGGCTTCCGTTGATCTTTGATCTGAATGCAATTGCAAACAGTATTCATCATTTCCATTCTTGTCCTCAACAGGAAGATATAGCAATGCATGTACCTACTTACGTTTGACCTGGTATACACTTATATGAGGCAAATTCTCCCTCATCAGTGCATGTTTGACGAACTTCCATTGAACCCAGATTCGGACCGTTTTTCCTCCTCTCATCATAATCATCCTGAAGCTGTGTGCAAGTTGTCATCACTGAAATTAAGTTGCCATTTGAAGCCCTATTTAATGCACAATGAATGATATCACCAACTCACTTCTAGAGCAAATACCATCATATAAGTTTCCATTTGTAAGCTTGCAAGCTAATCCTGGGCCACAAATTGATGTTGGAGTGGGTGCAGAGGGATATCCAATGCTACATTCATCTCCTTCATCTACAAAAACAAAAAAGGTGTGTTTCAAGTCATAGAAATGAAATGCAGTATAACTACAAAAAACAGACAGAGTCTTATTTGAAGGATCTATATAGAGTCATTATCCACACAAGGTCGTAATAAAAGCAATACCCCAACAGAAAATCGAAAAACATGAATTGCTTACTCAAATTTTCCAAACAGTATTGACAGCAATTGCAAGCTTCTGGGGATGGAAGGAATGTTCCACTGTGAGTGGCATTTTGAATATTACATTTTTCTGGAAGCGTTGGGCACTTCACTCCCTACAAACATAATGATATTGAATTATTTGATTATGAAAATTCAGAAAATGAAACATTTCCATATACCCACATCACAAACACTGGGGGAGCATAATATACTTTCGTCCCCAAATACTGATGTTGAAATGGTGAAAAATATAACAAGTAAAATCATTTTTGTTTCCTAACAAATGTTAGTTTCATACCTAATCAGAACTGTATATTATAGGGTCACATTAATATATTGATTGTAAAAACTCTAGATATTCTTATCAGTTTATCTTATCTTTATCCTATTTTCCAAGATTCTAATCAATTCCAATTGATAATAATTTGTGAAACCATTCCCATTTTCAGCACTTCAATATGATTTTTTGATTTTAAATTCAAATTCAAATGCTTGATGGGTGGGGGTGGCAAAAAAGTGTGGCAAATTCTGATGTATGTATGGTTGCCTAATCAAAAAAATAGAAAGAATGAGATTAGTCTCCTGCATAGATACCTAAACTACACTCTAGTTTGTTTATGGTCTCCTGTAGTTGCTATGCTGTAAAGGATTTTATTTCTGACAGTGACATTATAAGCTTATATCGTCATAGTTACGATATCTATTATGAGGGTCATAACTCCCTTGGGATGTTATAGATGCTATAATTCCCTCTAACTAAAATTAAATAAGAAATGCATAGCAACAACCACGCAGTAACGTAGCAATAAGGAATCTCCTATTCGCGGTAGTCAAGATCATCATCTGACGTTCTGATGACATTGAAACTATACGGAAAAACATGTCTAACTTCCAATCGGGAAGGTATCTAATGAATGAAATCAGTTAGAAATAAAATTATCTATGTATCACGGGAATTACTGAGCCTCAATAACCTCAGGCAATTGCTGTCCCTCGGGCCAGAGGCCCTCGGGACGCAAACTTTGCCATCGGTAATTAAGGCCCTCATAATTCCCTTAATACATAAATAACTATATTATATCTGATTTGGCCTTCCTAAATGAATTGAAAATCGTTTGCGAAATTCAAAATTAGGAAATTGATTAGGAAAGTCACTACCTGATCTGACATCCTGTCATATGTCATGTCGGTCGATAAAACAGGTACCTAAGCCCATAGGTGACATTCTGACATTTCTTTCTGGTCTGGTTGTGCATATTGAAAGGTGTGATTTTCATAAGTTCTCGCCAAATTTATTCCATTGTATGCTCAACATTTCTTAATATTCCAGAAAATGGCAGATTTAGATGATTTCTTCGCCAAAAAAGACCGTAAAAAGTCGAAAACCACAAAAAAATTCGCTACCACCGAAGAGGTAGCGAAAAAACTAGAAGATACCGCGAGAAAGACTGAAAAACAAAAAAAGGAACGTGTTCCTGAAGGAGAAGTCGATTCCTCTGCGCCAATCCACGTAAGTAACCTAGAAACAAAACACAGAATGACTGATCACAAGACCATCATTAAGATCAAAGAGTAGCCATATTGATGTATCATTTCAGGAACAAGATGAGTGGAAGGACTTTGAGGAAGAGAAAAAAGATTACACCGGCCTGAAAATCGGTAACCTAGCCATCACAGCCAACTCAGATGGTAACCAGAGTGCCAAGGAACCAAACTCTGAGGATTCCAAAGAAGATGAGATGGGACAGGAAATGGAAAAAAAATCAGGTCCCTGGAAGCGAATTGACCCCAATGAGGTGCAGGAAGAGGTGGTAGTGGTCAAAGAGAAGAGACCTGAACCAACACCAGCACCTAGTGAGAGTAAATCTAGTTATGTGGCCCCTCGTCTGAGGAGTACCCCAGGAGGTGGGGGTGGACAGCAGGTTGCTCCTTTGAGGCACAGGTCGAAAGTTGCTCCTGATATACACAATGAGGAATCTTTCCCTGGATTATCCAAAACTGGAGACTACAAAAGGTAAGATCTTTGTTTTATCACACAATATTTACTTAACTGTAAAAATCTTTTGGGAATAGAATAAATTAATAGTTAGTATTTGTATGATGACTGAGTCTCTCTCATATTCATATACAGAATACAATAAAAAAAAGGTTTTCATTAACAAAATTAAATTATTTGACATCCATAAACTTTGGAATAGATTGCAAAATCACAGTTATACTCTTGGTGGATTTGAAAATCCCGAGGAAAATCCTAATTATGAGTATGAAGACTTACTAAATATTTTCAGAAATTAATTAGTTGAGAAAACCATAAGAGAGACAAAAAAACAATTCCCAAATTTCCACCAGTGGTTAAAAAATTATTTGTTGATTATAATGGGATTCAAAGTTCTATGATAGATATTGAATGTGGTATTCCACACAGGATCAATCTTGGATTCAATATTATTTTTACTTTACATGAATTCAGTTTCAAAATTCAAACTGAAAGGTAAACTGAAATTATTCTCAGAGGATACTACTCTATTTTGTTTAATGCTTGGTGCTGCAGGAAAGGTTATCCCTATAATTTACTTTGCTAACAATTTTGATGGTGTAAAAGTATTTAAAATCACATCTGGAAATGTTATCATCTTGGCTGCAGACTCATAAACTGATATTGAATTTCAAAAAATCATCTCATGGATATCACAAAAACAATGAGACACATACCCACAAAATAATCAATTAGTTACAAAAATAATGACATAGATTACACAACTACAACATTTTTAGGACTCTTTATTGATTTGTAGAAAACACATTGAAATCCTCAGAAAAAAACTGAACCCAATAACTGGAATTTTATTCATAATAAGAAAATATATCAATAAAAAACATTTGAATAACATATATTTTTGCCTCATTTATTTGAAATTACAATATTTAATATCCATTTAGGGAAGTGCAAGAAAATCAATATTGAAACCATTAGTATCTTTTCAAAATAATACTGTGAAACGTATTTATCAAAAGCCATATTTAGAACACACTAAATTGAAGCAAAACAAATGTTTTAGTTGATTTGAAGGAATAAAATGAAAATATCTAATATAGAGATACAAGAAACTCAGTCACTTCATTATCACAATAATAGGCCATTACATAGCTCAATGGGCTTATATCACAAAAAAATTGTATTTCATAATTTGATAGAACTCACCCAAACTAGCTCACCACCGCAAACCGTTTCTTGCTGTGAGCTCCCTACGTTTCATAAAAAATTATTGAAATCCCCGATTTTTCGGACCTCTGAAAACAAGGCGATGATGTGACGTCAAAACCCTAATACGATTATTCCAGACAGAGATGAAATGATACATTATTTCTGACAGAGTGAATTAGCGCTAAATCACAGTTGAAAGAATTAATATTTGGTATTTTCTTTTAACTATGGCAAGATGAGGTTTCTATGTCATAAGAGGGTATAAGAGGGTCCGTTTTCAGAAGGTACTATTATTTATGTCCAAAAATGAAACATTCCAGTTGATTTTTCCATCTATGTCGTCAATCATTATTTATGTATAAAAGGATCAAGGATCAAACATGGTTTGAGTTGAAATTTCTACTAAGGTGTACACGCCCATTACAAGTAGATTTCAGTCTAGGATGATTCAACAGTCCATCTACCATAATTTCATCAAGTTTTATAATTCTCTCCCCACCAGAATGAAGAACATGAAAGAGCAGATTCAAAAACAATTTGAAAAAATATTTATTATTGACCTAAAATAAATGAAATCAAGTACCTTTATCACATCAGCTACTGAAATCAAATTTGACTATTATCATATATTTAAATTATGTTTCTTTATCATTTCAATGTCTAGGTATTACTTAGTTGGTTATTTTTTTGTCCCATTCTTTTTAATGTACATATTGATTGTTATGCCTCCCTATCATAAACATATATTGTGTTTCTTGGAATCTACAATAAAGATTAGATTACCTAGATATTGGAAACTAGGATGAAAATAAACTTTGAATTATTATTATCATAATTTTTGTTTTCATGTCTTTCCTTGTTTCTGAAGGGATACAATTTTATTGACTGATTTTTTTCTAGAAACCGCAGTGAAGGTGCTTTTGAAGTGGTGCAACAAAATCGGTCAACTTCGTACAGACAGGCAGAGCAATCCAAGCTGAACTCTGCCCAAGGCCCCAAACTGAGCCTCGGCAACCGTTATAATTCTCTCAGTAATGATAGCTAGTGATTTAAATGCAATCTAGGGACATGTTTGTATTCAAGGGTGGCCATTCAAGAATCCAGTCTAGCTTGATTTACTCTGTCAATAGGATTTTTTTAGATTCTAATCTGTGGGAAATCAGGAACTTTATTTGTTTGTATCATCATTGATTCTTGATGGAGTAAATTGAGTTTGTGATGAATATTTGAAAATTTGTGCATAGATTTGTTGATCATTTTTGAAATTTTCTGTTGGAATGGAATTTACCATTGTCTCCCATAGTCTTTGAAATCAGTGATGTGTTTTCATCTATTGATTTTTAAACATTACGTTTTTTACAAATGAAATTATATATTATTTCCTTCTCCAGACTTTTCTCTCTTCATGTGAAAAAACATATTTTTATATCCAGTATCTAGGTATACCACATTTCTAGAAATACTGAATATTCTTCAGAAAAAAGACACTATAAATGATCGACTTTTTAGGTTTTCCAAGATTTGAAATAACCCTCATTTTTCTTCAACAATCCACAAAACTAATAAACAATCTTAAATTAATTTGATCATATTCACCATAGAAAATGACACGTCGCTCCTCCTGACGGCAGCAACTTGAACACTTCTGAGCGGTTTGTTTGATATGACCAATAAGAACAAACATGAAACAAATGTGAACCAATGAAAACAAAATAAGCATGCCGCTTTGACATCTTTCAAGTACTCCGATAGGTGGCGTACGCTTATTTTCTATTGCGAATTGTCTTTTCTGAACATAATGAGACTGCAGCATCAGCATTTATAAATGAATGATATATGATTTCTACATACTTTGAAGCTATAAAGTCACCCTTAAAAATGAGAGGTCTGGTAGTTGTGCCTCCAATGACTATAATAATACTGTACACCAGAGTAGATTGTGTAGCACTGATACAGTTCGGTGTTATATGGTGTACACTCACACTGTGTTCTTCATATAATTTATCGCCAAAACAGTAAGAGGTGTGAGAAGTGTAGTGCAGATAGTTGTTAGAGGCTTCCTTTGTATTGCTAAAGTTGCTAAAGTTGATTTTTTTCCATAATAGTCTCTGTTCATGGGTTGATGTAAACAGGTCATAGAAAAAAATCTAGTTCAACAGGTAGAGCAAGCACAAATGGACAGAACTTAGGTTGAATGTTTGTTTTTGGAGCATAAGCAACAATCTCTGATTTGAGTGTGTTGTATATCATCATTTATTCATTCTGGTCAACGTTTATAATCCTTAGATCGATTATCCAAGTTATCCAACTACTAATAAAACAGATTTCATTGATTATTGATCCTCGTCACAAGAAAGCAAATGTTAGAAAACTCTGTAGTGTATGATATAAATTCTTCACTGGATGGTATTGTTAGATAACTAACATTTCCAGTGACTAATAAATTCATGCAGAAACAGGGAACATTAAAACAAAAGACAATTCCTTGAGAGACGGTTGACCCAACTTTTTATCCCAAATTCAAATCATCCAGTGTTGAATACTCACTACAATGAAAATACAATCAATTCAGGTCAATTCTTAAATCCTATGCAGAACCTAGTTCTCGTCTATAATCATAGCTACTATCTCTAGAGTACCTTTCCACGTATTTTTTCCCGTGATTCCCTAAACTGCTGTAATTTTCAAAGAATGTTTCATTTAGTAAGTCTGGATTGAACGTTTCAATCATGTAAATCCAAGCTTTAGATGTTGTATTTTGGCCATTCAATGTAAGAACGTCATACAATTTTCTTCTATAAAAATTCGGATGATCCTCAAGGATATCTAGATCTGCCATTACTTTGTCGTCTACCTCGTATAATTCTCCTATAACATTTGTGCCGTTCCCTGGAAAAAATAGGAGCTAAATGTATGTGCCCCAAATTTGTCTAGTACTGACCTGGACTCTCTAAAATGAATGGAATGTTGTATTTGGTTGCTATGATGAGAGGATATTTTTCTGTGGTTTTCGCATCAGCCAGATATTTGTAGAAACCTCCAGCATTTTTTGAAAACCACGAGTGGTTCGGTTCTCCTTTTTTAAGAGTACCATACACGAAAACCATATGTTTTCCCCTAGAGTCCATTTGCCCGTTAGTTCCTGTTGCTAAAATACTGGTTAGTAAAATGATGATGTTGACAATCATGTGGTTTTGAATATTTGATCGACTAATACTTAGATCTCTGCTATTAGATAAAATATTATTGCATTTTGAACGGTTTATCAAGGTTGATGAACTTCTAAAGTCCGCTTCTGCCTACACAACACAACTGTCAGACGAGTCAGACCAGACGTGTCTCACGTGTCCCGTGTCCGTGTCACTCGGAGTTCTGAACACTGTTGCCGTCTATAAATTTTCTTCTGTACGGTACCACATTTTTTTTTATTGATAGTTATTATTTCATCATAAAAAATAGGAATTCATATTTCCATATTCTAATGACATGATTTTATCAGCGATGTTGTTGTTGTTCTTTATTGTAATTGGATTTAGCGTTTTTCTTAGGTGATCTATATATATCATCAATATAAATCTGAATATATTTTCTGGCTTTTCTGGTCGAAAAATATTGTTGTTATCGATATATCAGTTTTTATTTTTGAAATATCTACATATATACGCGTAGATTTGTCATATAGTTAAGAGTCGGCTTATGAATCGGTAGCCAAAAGATGATGATATAATTTTCAAGTCAATTTTAATATCATCAATTATGTCATTAAATTCTTTAGAGGAATATAGATTATTGCAGTATCATTGATGCAAATAACTTATTAGATTTCCTTTCAGTTCCGAAGATGATATATTGAATTGATATGTAAATTAAAAATAAAATTGGACCTAAAACGGGACCTGTGGTACACCACATTTTATCTCCCTTATGGAGCTACAAATATCAACATCAACGTATACGTACTGCTTTCTATATTTCCCAGATACTTTTTTAAGCAATCAAATATTTCTCCAATGGTATACCTATTGAATGTATTTTACTCAGTAAAATATCATGATTTACAGTATCGAAAGCTTTACATAAATCTAAAGATCATACATTTACAATTTTGATCAATTTTAAACTGAATATCCGAAATAACATCCATAACTCTTCTACATCTCAGTGTCTTTCGATCTGCGAAATCCATATTGACCACTGACGACCACTGTATAAAAGACCGTAGGCCATTATTTTCAAGAAAATCAAGAATACGCTTATTTATAATTTTTTCAATATTTTTCGAGAAGATCGGGAAAACTCTGAAATCGGTCTGTAGTTATATTATATAAGGTCATCTCTTTTTCCAGTTTTATGTCGTACGGTAGTTTGTGCAAAGTAACCAGAGTCCACTACCAATGAACTGTATGTAGTATTGAGTTCATTGGACACTACAGAGATACTGATACTGTGTCTGTGTCTACTGTGGAATTTGCTATACATACCTCTTCGCACCTAGGTCGCCTACTCTAGGTTTTCATTTAATGGCTAAACAAATTGTATACTGTTTACAGATTTACTACGGCATGTGGCAACATTGCCGCGAGTGCCCTTATGGCATGGCTGATTTTTTATGTAGTCAGCAAATCAGCTGATTGAAATGCGGGGGGTGTGGTAATCGCAGCTGGATGTGATGATGTGAATGTCAATCCTCATTAAATTCTTGCTGAGCACCTATTATTCAAAGATATTTCAACAGTCGTTGCAGGTGAGTTCATCCAAATTACCGGTAGATATTTGCAACAGGTTGGATTCTTATTATCCCCCCTACTTGGATGATAAAATTAATAGATCTAGGCGGTAAATTTGAACTTGTTTTTATTTATTTATTCTCGCTTGGGGACCCTATCAACACTATAAATATTCTCGTTCGACTTGTATGACTAAGCAGGACTAAGTGAAGCTCGAATTTCTCTTGATAATGTTCTGGCTGTTAGATTGTTTAGTGACACTGTGTTTTCTGGTCAGCAGTTCCTCAATTTCGTCACAGGCCCTTGCACTTCCATCCAAGACATTTCCTTCGATTGAAATACGTGATATGCCTCTATCATTAGCATAGTTATTCATTTGATAGTCGAGCATATCAAGTATTCTTCGTATGCCTTCCTTTGTTATTCGGTTGTCTGCAAGTTGTTTATCGTGGTAAGTTTATGCTTGCTTCAGCACAAGTTATATTACATGATAGGTTTAAATTGGTTAATTTGTCGTTTCCCTTGCAGTAAATTTCATTGTTTTCCTCATAGCTGTCCTGTACAAATGGGTGATAAGGTAATTCCGGAATTAAACTGCAAGTTGACGTTTTTTTACCTCTATAAAGTTAGCAAAGCCACTTGCATGAAAATCGATAAAAACTATGCCATTAATTGTCGAATGATTGTCGAGAATTTGTCGTGAAGAAAAAAAAATTGTCGCGCTCTTAGTTTTTTTTATATGGGGTGGCTCTGCTAACTTTATATTAAGTTAGCAGTGCCACTAGAATAAATCGACAACTGAAAATCAAATATCGCAACTGTTGTTATCAATAATTGTCGAGTAATTGTCGAAGTCCATCTAACACAAAAAAATGCGAAAAAAGTGTTTTTTTAACGCGTATATTTACATTTTTAGTGAAATTTCCTGGAATCCGTGGAAATTTCCAGTATTTGGCAACACCGCATTCTTATTTCGACCTCCTACATCATTTTCAGTGACATAATTGATAGATATCTATATATGTTTCATTTTCTCTCTTCTATAGATCAGATAAAAATCATTGTAAATGATGAATAAAAGAAGAAAAAAAGTCACCCATGTGAATTGTTGATTTCTATTTACATTTAGGAAATCCCATAACTTTTATAGGGTGGCAAAAACTATTTGTCGCTTGACCTGTTGTTACGAAAAATTGTCGACTCATTGTCGACTCATTGTCGAAGTCTATTTAACGTAAAAAAATCAACAAAAAATTGTTTATAGCTCTGTTATATTCATTGGACTTTCTGGAAACTGATGTGTAAAATCTTTAGTTCATTATTCTCCGCTTTGAAATTCATTGAGCAATTGTCGAATGACCTAAACATATTTGTCGTGAAGGAAAAAAAATTGTCGCGCTCTTAGTTTTTTTTTTATATGGGGTGGCTCTGCTAACTTTATATTAAGTTAGCAGTGCCACTAGAATAAATCGACAACTGAACATCAAATATCGCAACTGTTGTTATCAATAATTGTCGAGTAATTGTCGAAGTCCATCTAACATAAAATAAATCCAAAAAAGTATTTTTTAACGCGTATGTATACATTTTTAGTGACTTTTCCTGTTATCAGTGAAAACTGATGTGTAAAATCTTTAGTTTATTATTCTCCGCTCTGAAATTCATTGAGCAATTGTCGAATGACCTAAACATATTTGTCGTGAAGAAAAAAAAATTGTCGCGCTCTTAGTTTTTTTTATATGGGGTGGCTCTGCTAACTTTATATTAAGTTAGCAGTGCCACTAGAATAAATCGACAACTGAACATCAAATATCGCAACTTTGTTATCAATAATTGTCGAGTAATTGTCGAAGTCCATCTAACACAAAAAAATGCGAAAAAAGTGTTTTTTTAACGCGTATATTTACATTTTTAGTGAAATTTCCTGGAATCCGTGGAAATTTCCAGTATTTAGCAACACCGCATTCTTATTTTGACCTCCTACATCATTTTCAGTGACATAATTGATAGATATCTATATGTTTCGTTTTCTCTCTTCTATAGATCAGATAAAAATCATTGTAAATGATGAATAAAAGAAGAAAAAAAGTCACCCATGTAAATTGTTGATTTCTATTTACATTTAGGAAATCCCATAACTTTTATAGGGTGGCAAAAACTATTTGTCGCTTGACCTGTTGGTACGAAAAATTGTCGTCTCATTGTCGAAGTCTATTTAACGTAAAAAAATCAACAAAAAATTGTTTATAGCTCTGTTATATTCATTGGACTTTCTGGAAACTGATGTGTAAAATCTTTAATTTGATTTTCTCCGCTCTGAAATTCATCAAACAATTGTCGAATAACCTAAACATATTTGTCGTGAAGAAAAAAAAAATTGTCGCGCTCCTAGTTTTTTTTTTATATGGGGTGGCTCTGCTAACTTTATATTAAGTTAGCAGTGCCACTAGAATAAATCGACAACTGAACATCAAAAATATAGCAACTATTGTTATCAATAATTGTCGAGTAAATGTTGAAGTTCATCTAACATAAAAAAAGTATTTTTTAACGCGTACATTCTCAGTGAAATTTCTTGGAATCCGTGGAAATTTCCATTATTTGGTACCACCGCATTCATATTTCGACCTCTTACATTATTTTCAGTGACATAATAATTGATATCGTCCATAATCACATAGCCCATCCGCCATATTGGAGCGGCCATCTGGAATTTCTCGATTTTGAAGGAAGAATCATAATCTCCGACCTCGAAAACCTCAGAAACCAATTCTGAATAGAATCGGATCATAATTACAGAACTCGTTCGCCATATTGGAGCCGCCATCTTGAATTTTTCAATTTTGACAGAAGAACCATCATCTCTGACCCCGAAAATATCCAGATACCAAATTTCAATAGAATCGGATCATAGTTACGAAACTCGTCTTCCATATTGGAGCCGCCATCTTGAATGTTTCAATTTCGACAGAAGAACCATCATCTTTGACCTCAAAAACCCCTAGAAACCAATTTTGAATAGAATCGGCTTATAATTACAAACCTCGACCGCCATATTGGAGCCGCCATTCTGTTTTTTTCTCTAACAAAAATGCCATAATGCATTGTCACCGGAATTATGTACACCTGCCAAATTACAAATCAATCGGACGATTAGATGTGGTCTAAAAATTGGTTACAAGATTTGACTGACATTTTTTTATCACCAACAACAGATTGAATATAAGCGTGTTAAAAAACATTTCAAATTTGTATAGTCATATTGGATCATCTTGAGATAACCTGGATAATAAGAGTCCTCCAGGAAATCATTTTATTTGTTATGAAAGAAACATTGCCGAACATGGCCGAACTGAATACCTTTTAATAATTTAGCTTTTCCCTATGAACTATCTGGATCGTAGGTATATCAACATTATCAAATCCACTCCAAACTAAGTTTACCCGATGCGTTAACTTATTCGCTGGACAGACTGTAGACATCACTTGACCACGTGACAACACGGGGCACGTGATATTCCCAAAGGCGCCAAAGCGGGAATATCACTAATATTAGTAGATCACAGGTCAGTCATCATAGTATTGTCTTACTGTGGTGTACTTATTAGGGTGCGTTTTGTTCAGTCGAATGCAATTCAATTCAGATTCTCGTGGTGTTAGTTATTATTTCAGTGAAAGACTCTTGGTGATTCTCGTTAATTCAATAATGGAAAAACTTGTTCCTGGAAAAAGGCCCTTAGTTCCTCGCAACATTTTGGTGGAGACTATTCTTAAACATAAACATGAACTTGTTTTCAACAACGAGATTGCGCGGGCAACAGCGGCTGTTTGGAAAGTGATTGAAGCTGGTTTAGACAATAAAATTAAGGCGACATCTCTTCACTCGATGTGTGTGGGTAATCGGTATCATTTGAAAAGTTTGCTCACAGACACAGCAACGCTGGATGCTGATCAGGAATATGAGGTATCCCTAAACGAGTGTGAATCGTCTGAATCGAATCGAAATTCCATGAGAAATTCCCTCGGAAATTCCTTCAACTTCATTCTCTCTATCAAGACATCCAAATTCGAAAGTCTCTTGACTGAAAGAGTATATGCGAGGAAAACCATGAAAGGAAAGATAGGAGAACGTCGAATTACAATATTTCAACCAAGTAAATGGACTGAAATAGTATCTAAAAAAATTTATGATGATTACCGACTCAATCATGGATATCATTTTAAAAACCATTATTTGACCAGGCAGGCAGACTATGGTGTTTTCAAAGGTGAGTTCATTAGAAGCTTGCCAGGAAAAAATAACGATACATCAATAAAAAATATAATTTATCGATATTGCTGATTAACGTACATAATTCCAGTGACATTCCATTATGAAATTTTTATTAGAGGTAAAAACAAAATGGCGGATTCAAAATGGCGGATAAGTTTTGTAATTATGATCCGATTCTATTCAAAATTGATATCTGGGGGTTTTCGGGGTCGGAGATGATGATTCTTTTGTCAAAATTAGAAAATCAAAAATGGCGTACAAGTTTTGAGACGTTCTGAGATTATGGTCCGATTATATTCAAATTTGGTATGTAGGGGTTTCGGGGTCGGGAATCATGAATTCATTGTCAACATTTACAAATTCAAGATGGTGTCTTCAAAATGGCGGAAGGTTTTGAGAGATTGAAAAATTTAGAAAATCCTTGATTTAATAGACTATAAAGTAGAAAATAAAATATAAAAAAAATGATAAAACCACGGCTGAAGGACTTCGGTCGATTGCCATTTGGTAAATTTTACCAATAAAGGACTTTTATTATTATTATTAAAACCACTCTTATATTTTTAAATGCACTAAAAAAGAAAAATATTATTTCTGCAATCGACTCAAAAGTCATCCATTTTTGTTCAAAAATCAGCTCTAGAAGTTGACGTTTACTAACACAAAAATAGGAATGTTCCTAGGCAACACTATGTTGCTAGACAACACTTTTAGTTCCTAGGAGCTAAAGTTGAACTATCAACTCCTACTCATGATATTATTATAATAATCTGTCAAGTGAGTCACATTGGCGGTTACTTCATTTATATTTATTTTAGTTAGGTGTTTATTCTTTCGGTTGCAGAAAAAATAGCATGTTTGATCCTAATAAAACAATCTACTATTTTTTTCCTGATGATGATCCAAAAATGAAGAGTATGACTAAAAGCGTGGAGCGCTTTCATCATCGCGGAATATATGATTTTCTGGTGCTCTTTTTGATAATATAATATTTTTTACATCCCATGCGTTTTTGGAGGGATTTCTCATAGCATATTTTTCAGATATTCAGGGTGGTGCGGAATACAGAATTCTGAACCACCTTGTATTTGTTTCAATTAAATACCAGTAGATAGTGATTCAAAAGTTAAGATAGGGACATGTAAGCCGTTTTAACCAATAATTAATAGTTTCAACAGAAAAAAATCGTGAAGCTGAAAAATCTCGATTTTCAACACACTATATCTCTGTTATCATTCCCGCTAGACCGATAAACTATAAGGTACCGTTGAATAGAGAATTGGCCGTCCTTCAAAATGATGTGCCACTTGACCCCCCTTCCCATTTAAGATTCTGAGGGTAACACCTACCCCTCCTAGGGGGTTGAACCATTGGGGTTGAAAATATCCATTCAACGTGTCCCCCTCAAAATAAAATTGACCTGTCTTTTTAATTTTTCATATTATTCACTGGAAGGGAGATATTGAGGGTGGGAAGTTTTAGAAATGTCACCCTGTATATCTAAATAATTAGACAAAATCATTACCATTCTTAGGTTTATGCAAATGTGGAAGTACGGTCATTTGCAAGGTACTACCCCCATCAGATGTTGATAAAGCTATTCGCAAAATAGAATGTTCGATTTCTGAAGGCAAAGGAAAATGTGGAAAACGCCAACTACGAGGGAATCTCAGAAAAAAAATAGCGAAAGACCTGCAAACCGAATCAACGGTTAAATGGAGACACAGAGTAGCCAGTGAAATGATGGATAAGGGGATTTCTGTGGAGCCACCGCATTTGTATAATGCAGATGTTTTGAGGGTTGCAAAACATGAATGCATTCGAATGCAGTATCTGGACCAAGACCCAATCAAGGCCATTGCAATTTTGAAAAAAAGTTCTGTTGGACAGAACGTGATACGTGACATCGGGTATGACCCATTCCATGTCACGATTGCATCGGCACACCAAATTCGTGTATTCAACAAAATGAATAGAATATGCGAAACAAACTTGAGTATCGATGCAACTGGTGGGGTTGCGAAGAAAATTGTTCATGTTGATGGACGTGTTTCAAAACACATTTTTTTATATAATGCAGTGGCATACTGTAGAAATCAACAATTTTCTGTAACATCACAATTCTCAGAGTCACATGACATGGCATCCATAAGTAAATGGTTATTGGGAACAATAAGATGTGGAATGGAATTTCCTCGACAAGTGGTAAGGAAGAAATAATTAGAAATACGTGTGTCCAAGATAAGGCAACATGGGTGTATCTCGGTAACCATAAAAGTCAAATGGACAAAAAGTGGCGCATTTAAGGGGTTTATGAAAATATGTTGAAAAATCCCAAAATTGTTGTTTACTTCCGGAACTATTCGAAAAAAAAAAATTGGCGATTTGGTTTTTATTTTTTTCTGAAGTTATTTGAAAAGTTTTGAAGAAATCAAAGACACTTTCTCCACTTTTTTAGCTCTACAGAATGGCGTTCACAAAATCTCCATTTAACGTTTCGTTTCGAAGAAACCATCAACTTTTTTTATATAGTATATGACACGATATAAAGTACACCATGTATGACATACCATTTTTTATTGTTAACGATTAGACGTTCGGCGCAATTTGTTTTCTTATGTTCATTTAGAAAAAATATTTAATTGCACAACTTCTTTCCTATAAGGCCTATTTTTAACCTACTGTGTAACTATTACGGAAACCAAGATTCATGAAGTTCATCCTTATCTTCGGCACACTGGTATATGAAAAATTCATATAAATTTTTTTTACAGACTATCGACGAATCGAAAGCACTTGAAAACGCATGTGCTTTGATATTCTCAGGGGATTTCAATATAACAAAATATGCAAACAGGTGTTTCAATACTGGTAAAACAGATTTTCCCAAAACATACATAAGAACTGACGTGGCACATTACATCAAGAGTTGGGTAAATTTCTTCAGTAAAGAAAGTAAAGAAAAATGGAAAAAAAAATTCTACTTGTGTGCTATTGGCCAATTGATTCTTTGTCGTGACAGAGATTCTGCCAAGTGCTTAATTACTGCACTATTGACAGTTTCCCTTTCTGAAAAAGCGGGTGTAGGTGCAACCTCTTTAAATGAATCTCTCCATACAATTAAGTCCCTTGTTCTTGGCAACACTTGTCAAGAAGAAGAAGTTGAGGAAATAATAAGCAAGACAATTGAAGATTCTGAAAAAGACATCGAAGAGGCAACAGAAGAGGGAGAAGATGAAGACGAACCTCAAATGTCAAATTTGGTCGCGAATCAATGGCAGCAGTGGGGCAATGATATTAGGAATGAGGTTGAAAGAAAA
This sequence comes from Phaedon cochleariae, assembly GCA_918026855.4. Lineage (NCBI taxonomy): Eukaryota > Metazoa > Arthropoda > Insecta > Coleoptera > Chrysomelidae > Phaedon > Phaedon cochleariae. The sequence continues at coordinate 80,626,521 of OU896707.1, read as the reverse complement.
TTAGAGTACGAAAATGGAGATGATTATAATCCCAGATATTTTCCCGCCTTTGCCGAACGTCTCATGAAAAAAATGGCAACAATTCCTCTTTGGAGTTGCATTTGCCGAGATGATTTTGGTTATGGGCGAATTCCTGCCAGTAGTGCTCCTGTAGAGGCAGAATTCAATATTATTAAAAATCGAATTCTCTGCAAGCGGATATTACGTGTAGATGTCGCAGTAAGAACATTTTTGGAATACATTGATGGGAAATTGAAAATATTCGAAGCTAAATCAAATCCTACGAACGAAAATATCAATATTGAAATAAAATCAACTATGGAGTCACCTCGGCGACCAAAGAAAATAGATGTTTCAGATGACGCCACACCAAGTAATTTCGAAATTGAAAAAGAATTTTCTTTAGATTTCCCAGTTGTTTCTCTTAATAGCACAACTGCTTATGAGATTGCACAAAAATTCAATAGTAGCAGATCCAGAGATATTTTCAAAGATGAACTTTCTCCAATCAGTTCTACAAAAAATGATACGCATTGTCCAAGTGGAAGCATTGAAAAAGAAAATTTTTCTGGTTCCAAATGCGAATCTTACGTACCAGAAGAATCGATTCGGAGAAGGAAACCACTTCAAGATTTGTCCTCAGAAATGAATCAAGAATTCGTTTGCGAATATTGTGAAAAAAAATCGAATAATGAACAAGTTTGTGTAATTTGTAAACGCATAATGTGTTCCGAATGCACGGTATCTCAAACAGAAGAGGAAGGTGAAATGAAACTATGCCTCGAATGCTTCCAAAATTCGAGAAAAGACGACCGCCTTGCAACTCAAAAAATTGATAATTGGAAAGGAAAGGGCGGATCGCCGAAAATTTCCAAAAAATCCCGATATCTGAATAAAAACACAGCAGAGTTCCTAGACGCAATGTCTTTCAAAAAATACTGTAAATTACCATGTCTAAAAAATGGAACAATTTCATCTTTACGCCTAATCAAAATTGGAAATTCAGAAGTGTCACTCACAAACACCTGTGCGTTTGACAGCATCACCCAAATATTAATGGCGGCAATGAGTGACAATGACAATATAAAAAAATTCATGAATATCCATAGATATCAAAATAATTTTTTTGATCTTGTGTATGACACTGTGGAACATGGTATAAGTCAAAAGACTTATAAGAGAAGGGCTGAGATAATTTGTCACTTATTTGGAGAAGAAATAAAAGATAATACCACACATGAAATCAACTGCACAACAAGTGCGAGCTCTCTAGCTGCCAAAATATTTAAAACTCATCCAAGTTTTATAGAAATTCGTCAATGTGAAGATGGGTGTTATCGAAAAATCGAGTACGCAACATATGGTTGGCATGCGAGATTACTGAAAGAAAATTTACAGACCTTCATAGAAACTATCGCAACAAAGGAAAAAAGATGTAAAAACAATTGCGAAACATATCAATCAGTTTCATTGGAAATGGGTAAGTTCATATTTTTTATTCAACTTTGAGATGACATTCGAATATGAAGAATATCAAAGGGAGAAGGGAAAGCTTACAGTCGGATTGTCAAGTCAACATGCTTGTTCAGAATCAAATTCCGGAGCAAATTCCTATATTATTGTCTTTCGCAAAAATGTGTTTTGTATAAACATTTTTTCTTCCATTTTTGTTATAGTTCCACTAAATTAAATATAAGATTTTCACACCTTTAAAAGGTCTTCTTGTAACCAAACACTGATGATGAAAGATCTTCTGGCAGTGTCTGAACTAAAGAAATTGTTTGGAAAATTGTATACATTCAAATTTTCATTGACCGATATTGACGTGAAAAAAAAATACAAAGAATATTTTATGTTCCAGGAGACATCGTATTGTTCGAAGTATATGGGCAGGAGGATAAAATACCCATAGACTCAATAAGCAATTCGTTCATCAATAAATCAAATGAAACCTACCATCTCATGGGTGTCATTCATTATGTTGGCCCGAAAATGCTTACACGAACTCCAATTCCAGGCCATTATATTGCTTACTGCAAAAGGGGAACGTGCTGGATGGTATACGATGACCTGAAGGAAAAAGCAGAAAGATCTTCACAAAATTTGAAAGTGTATCCTGAAATATTGGTCTATTGTAAAATATAAAGTAAAATGAAAATCGAAGTCGTATTCAGTTATAAAATGTTGATTTTATAAAAATGTAAAATAGCTGCATCACCAAAGACTATTAGCAACTCAACAGTCATTTTATATTTCGAAAATTGAGAGATGATAAATAAATTCAAAACTGTTAAGATGATCACATGCAATATATTATTTAGGCCCATTCCATCAGAAAATTCATTACTGCGCGATTTTGAAACAATTATAGTTTTCCATTGCGAAAGCTTATTACTTTAGAATATTCAGGAAATGAATGACCAACCTGATCAGATCAGATCGATGATCAGATATTGAATGGATTCGACTTTATTTACTTGATGAAAATTCATAATGAAATGAGGAAAGACTCACCTGAGTGTAAATTTTCACAAAAACATAACACACACGACAATTGTTTCGCTGAACATCAGCTTCTTCAAAGTGCAACGTGCACTCTGCACGCAGGAGTAGATTTTAAGGGTTAATTTAAGGGTTTACGCATAGGTGATTGCTGAGAATATTGATTCCTTCACGACAGATATGTTTAGGTCATTTGACAATTGTTTGATGAATTTCAGAGCGGAGAATAACGAACTAAAGATTTTACACATCAAATTCCACGGATTCCAGGAAATTTCACTAAAAATGTATATATACGCGTTAAAAAATACTTTTTTTGCATTTTTTTGTGTTAATTACTCAACAATTACTCAACAATTATTGATAACAACAGTTGCGATATTTGATGTTCAGTTGTCGATTTATTCTAGTGGCACTGCTAACTTAATATAAAGTTAGCAGAGCCACCCCATATAAAAAAAACTAGGAGCGCGACAATTTTTTTTTCTTCACGACAAATATGTTTAGGTCATTCGACAATTGTTTGATGAATTTCAGAGCGGAGAATAATAAATTAAAGATTTTACACATCAAATTCCACGGATTCCAGGAAATTTCACTAAAAATGTATACATACGCGTTAAAAAATACTTTTTTCGCATTTTTTTGTGTTAGATGGACTTCGACAATTACTCGACAATTATTGATAACAACAGTTGCGATATTTGATGTTCAGTTGTCGATTTATTCTAGTGACACTGCTAACTTAATATAAAGTTAGCAGAGCCACCCCATATAAAAAAAAAACTAAGAGCGCGACAATTTTTTTTTCTTCACGACAAATATGTTTAGGTCATTCGACAATTGCTCAATGAATTTCAAAGCGGAGAATAATAAACTAAAGATTTTACACATCAGTTTTCACTGATAACAGGAAGTCACTAAAAATGTATACATACGCTTTAAAAAATACTTTTTTTGCATTTATTTTATGTTAGATGGACTTCGACAATTACTCGACAATTATTGATAACAACAGTTGCGATATTTGATGTTCAGTTGTCGATTTATTCTAGTGGCACTGCTAACTTAATATAAAGTTAGCAGAGCCACCCCATATAAAAAAAAAACTAAGAGCGCGACAATTTTTTTTTCTTCACGACAAATATGTTTAGGTCATTCGACAATTGCTCAATGAATTTCAGAGCGGAGAATAATAAACTAAAGATTTTACACATCAGTTTTCACTGATAACAGGAAAAGTCACTAAAAATGTATACATACGCGTTAAAAAATACTTTTTTGCATTTATTTTATGTTAGATGGACTTCGACAATTACTCGACAATTATTGATAACAACAGTTGCGATATTTGATGTTCAGTTGTCGATTTATTCTAGTGGCACTGCTAACTTAATATAAAGTTAGCAGAGCCACCCCATATAAAAAAAAAACTAAGAGCGCGACAATTTTTTTTCCTTCACGACAAATATGTTTAGGTCATTCGACAATTGCTCAATGAATTTCAAAGCGGAGAATAATGAACTAAAGATTTTACACATCAGTTTCCAGAAAGTCCAATGAATATAACAGAGCTATAAACAATTTTTTGTTGATTTTTTTACGTTAAATAGACTTCGACAATGAGTCGACAATGAGTCGACAATTTTTCGTACCAACAGGTCAAGCGACAAATAGTTTTTGCCACCCTATAAAAGTTATGGGATTTCCTAAATGTAAATAGAAATCAACAATTCACATGGGTGACTTTTTTTCTTCTTTTATTCATCATTTACAATGATTTTTATCTGATCTATAGAAGAGAGAAAATGAAACATATATAGATATCTATCAATTATGTCACTGAAAATGATGTAGGAGGTCGAAATAAGAATGCGGTGTTGCCAAATACTGGAAATTTCCACGGATTCCAGGAAATTTCACTAAAAATGTAAATATACGCGTTAAAAAAACACTTTTTTCGCATTTTTTTGTGTTAGATGGACTTCGACAATTACTCGACAATTATTGATAACAACAGTTGCGATATTTGATTTTCAGTTGTCGATTTATTCTAGTGGCACTGCTAACTTAATATAAAGTTAGCAGAGCCACCCCATATAAAAAAAACTAAGAGCGCGACAATTTTTTTTTCTTCACGACAAATTCTCGACAATCATTCGACAATTAATGGCATAGTTTTTATCGATTTTCATGCAAGTGGCTTTGCTAACTTTATAGAGGTCGTTTTTTTGGCGATTCCACCTGCTGATGAACTCTTTGATAACCTGCTGCTTTCTGTAAACGTCACATCAATAATATACAGGGGGCACAGCATGCAGGGGGTGTGATCATGCATTCTTGCAATTTCTGCGCCCCTATATATATACTTGGTTTTATCGAAAAACAAAAAATATTGAAGGTTCTAGACTTAAATATACATAATAGGATACAGGGTGTGGGTCACGGGTCGATGCTATATCTTAGAGTTCTTAGACGTTTACAGAGAACGGGACATAGGATTTATATAGTCGGCATGGTTACCTACTCAAGTATAGTTGCTCTTGATAGTCTTGGTCTCTGAAAAATAAAATTGACGCGCATAAAAAACTATTGTGTTAAGAAGGAATCACACTCCAATCCGAATCAAAATCAAGCTAAATTCAACCACGCAATTTTGCCACAGGGCGTTGATAAATATTATAAGATGAAAGAATAACTTTGGTTTTTCCCTGTATAATCAAGCCTTAATCTTTTCAGGAGAACTAATATTCAGGCTAACATTCCGGGACATAAAACTACGATTTGATTCAAATTTCACAAAAATCAGACAAGAATTAAAAAAGTTACAGGCTGAAAAAGTTGGGCAAATTTTTTGGTGGCAGTTTTTTTTTTTGCCGGTCCCGTTCTCCGTAAATGTCACCCTGTATATATATGTAGGTTCCTCTAGAAGTCATTTTCTGAAAGAGCTTACTGAATTTCGGTATCTATATTATTTTAATATGCTCCAACTAACCTCTGACTGTTTTTTTAATGGATTTCGAGGAACTCCTTTCGATGTCTTGATTTGCAGCCCTCTCAATCTGAAATTTAAAAATTATTCTAGGCACATAAAATGTAACATATACCTCGTATTTATCTTGCATTTTGTTTCTGCAACTCGAATTTGATTTTTCGTCTCATTAGAACATCGTTGTGGCCGAGTTGAAATTTTTGCAAAGGCTGTGTCAAGATGGCACAAGCCTTGCTCCTCAATTTGTTATCTGCCAAATTTAGCGACAACAGGTTCCTGTTAATTCGCAAAAAATCTGCCACATACAATATGCCTTCATCGAAAATACTGTTACTTGCAAGATTCAGGTGTAACAGAGAATTTCCTAAAAAAAGTGTTTCAAGTGTTGTGGCTTCGGTCTTTATCTATAACGTTAGGTGTAGGTATTCTATCATGCAGACATAATATTTCTTCCTGAGGAAACATCCAATTCCAAATTGGGGAGGAAAAAATATTACCTCCCGTCTCATTTACCTGTAGGAGTACTAAGTTCTTTGGCAATTCTCTCAACACCCACTGTATTGATCCCACATAACTTTAAAGATACAGAAAATAGTTGTGTGTCACGCAATACTAAAAAATGGTTTTGTTCCTCTAGGGGATTCCCATTCAGACTCAACTCCTTTATTGTATCGTGGGTTTTCAAAATGTCCACTAACGAGTCTATATGGTCCAGTGTCATATTGCAATTCTCAAATCTGGCGTAAAAAAAATTTCTCAGGGGGAATTATTCTTCCATTGTTCTACAGGTTGATAGAAAAAAATTTGGGAGTATCGTCACATAAAGGTAAAATGTGCTTACTTCAATGTACTGATGAATTTATACGGTTCCATCCAGTATTTCAGAGCAAACATCATTTTATTCTCGATACCATTGTTCTTGATGAAAATTTTGTCCAACTCATTCAATTCATCTATCTTTTTGAAACCAAACTGAATCTTGTATGGATTGTCGTCTAAGTGAGTACCGTCGAATGAGGTGGCTTCGGACGATTTTTACAGTTTTTTCGCTGTAACTTTTTGAAAAATCAATGTTTTGACACGAAATTTTCACGAAATGTAGCACTCATATTAATGAACCGATTCGTAGTATAGAACTTTTGTTTTCATTTTTAGGAATATTTTTTTTTTATTTTGAAAAGTGTCCGAAGTTACCTGGATAGGTGTGGTGAATTCGGACACCCCTTCAAAAGCGCATGAAAACGACATCCAGCTTCATCAGACTCAACTTCGGACATGAATTCGAATTTAAAAAAAAAATGGAACATCAAAAATTCAATTTTTTTTCCGAATTTATTTTATCTTAGGAAATTGACTTCGGACGCGCATTGTTGACGATAGGAAATTTATTTCTCGTCTCAACAAAAATAATTCGGACACAACATGAGAAAAATATTTTTTATTTGAAAAAGATTCTTTAAGAATAAAATAAATAGTAACATTCTTACAAAAATAAAATAGCATTCTGCCTAAAAAATAATCAACAAAGTAGGAACTTACTTCATGTATCACAAAAAAACGAATGAAGCTATCCTATGACAATATCATTCAAATCACAAAATTTGTATTTTCCTCTTCTGAACTCAAGAAGCTAACTTGGAAGTGATTATCTCCCAATTGTGATGAAATTTGGGCAACATAAAGTTTATATTTCTTAGAATTGAATATAGGCACTTTGATTATTGCGAAATCATTTTTCTTCAAATTTTCTAAATCAGTCTTAGTAGAAATAGTTTCTACTCTCTCGTTAGTGTCCTCTTCTGACGATTCATTGGTACGATTGGTACGAACGTCCGCCAAGGATTTTTCTATAGGTCCGGCCCATGTCCGAAGTCTTCCGCAATAATGCTGATGTTCTGGTTATCGCCCTGTATAAAAAAAATTCTATGAAATTTTCAAACAGATACATCATCAAAGCATTCTTTGAACATCACCCTTTGATTGAACATATGCCACTGAGCTCTACATTCAACACAAAAAGTGCTACAGCAGTTACTTTTTCACTTTTGAGAATTCGCAATAAAAATACGCTCATATAAATACCGACGTGAACAATTCTTCCTTACCTCTCTACGCAAACTACACTCTCGACCACCGGACTATACTAACAAGATTCAACCTGCAGAAGATTCACGTCTATCGCGATACCTGCTTCCGCGACATTCACGATTGAGAGCGAAAAGTACCGACTGTCCGAAATCACCGGTACCGTCCGAAGCCACCTCATTCGACGGTATATTTCTAAAACGAAGATGTAGGCCATAATGACAAAAATTGAAAACGTGTATGGGTTTTTTTTCTCGAGAAACGAAAAAAGATTCTTTTGATTTTTCAATATCCTCAATAAAATATAATGATACGAAACGAACGAATAATGCGAAAAGAACGATTGAAACGAATGAAATGAATGAAACAAATGAAATGAATGAAACGAAAGAAAGGTATGCGGAGAATGAAACGAAAAAACTAATGATAAGAAAAGAACGAACGAAGCGAAAAAGACGAATGAAGCGAAAGACACGAATGAAGCGAAAAGAACGATTGAAACGATTCAAATGAATGAAACGGATGAAACGTTTGAAATGAATGATGGTGAAATCATATGCACAACTTAATCGAATAAGATATACTATATGTAGTAAAAATAGCTTTTTATATATCAAGGGAGCAAAGCTATCCATTTCCTCCCGCGTGTCAAGTTTGATGCCCGACACACATGGGAAGAAATTAACCTTTGCTCCAAGATACATATACAGGGTGGCATTGAAATAAGTGCAAATATTTTAAACACTGAGAAAACTCGACGTGTACTATCGAATAGCACTTATAGCACTTTGGGGATCAAAATAAAATTCGAGTTCATGTGATAGGCACAATCACGCGGAGTTCAATCATTTAAATTGTTTTAAAGTGGCGTACTTGATTTTTTTCTCGTATTTCGCCCAATTTTTGGGATGAAATTTATTGAACCTAACCTACGAATAAGAAAAAGGTAAAACTGCATTTAGCATGCGATGGTTTTTTTTTCGAGAATTTGTTTTGGTGAAAAGAAGGAAGAATATCATTTGAAATAATGGCGTGTGTAATGTCATTCCAAGGCAATCTATTGACATTTGACATCTTGTATTTGGATTGCCTATGGATTAAATGGCCGTTATCTGGTATGCTCTTGCTCACTAAATAGGAAAAATTCACCATAAAAATCATATTTCCTGTTGAATTTTCTGTATAAAAATGTGTCATAGAAGTACATCATGAGTATATTATATAAAGTGTCCAAAGACAAAATAACAAGAGCAAGTAGGTACCTGTAAATGCATCCAACGCAAGGAGAAAAGGGAGTCGAAATTTCGAACTTTTTTTGAAATATCTCGATAAATAGTGGTTTGTTCACATTTTCATTGTCAAATTCGTGTTTTTCAGACAAAAATACGTAAGTACAAAAAAAAAAATCGAAAAAAAACCCATCGCATGCTATATAAATGCAGTTTTACCAAGAAAGATATAATAATCATATGGATGTACCTTATCATCATCGATATTGACAGGGCTGGGCATTTTTGTACATTTGTAGAATTCGCACGTTTTCCTCAACGCCGCATAGATATCGTTCATGTATACCATGATGTTAATGGTTGCTTTATAAGGCGATGGGCCCAAACTTTTTCTTATTTTCGTCTTCGGCGTACTTTCCCTATCTGCACTAGAGCTTCCATGTTTGGTTGGAGCAGTCGACATCTTTTGCTGATTTCCTCACCTTATCTGGATTTCTCTCAGCGTTTTCAGATCACTGATTGTCGTCTAGTCAACGTCACTTTGACAACAGATAGTAATTTTTTTCCGGACTATTTCATACCGGGTGACACGTTATTATTCCTGTAGTCTTGTATTTTACACGTTCTATGTACAGTCGTATTCAATAAAAAAGCGTACAAGATTTAAAAAGAGAGGTTCTTGTCATTCTAGTTCTAGTTGTGTAAAACTGTGCTCAGCCAAGACTATGTGTTTTTGACAACTTATCGACAACTTTACTGTCAACATTTGGCGAAAAATCATCCCCAATAGACCGTTTTTCGCTAATAGAATGACATTAATTTCTCGCTGTAATATACATGTACGCTACGCTTTTTTTTAATACGACTGTATCTACTCGTTTTATATTCCATAAAAATAATGTCGATCCAAGAATTAACTCAACTTAATGTGAATTTTAGTTTTCTAAGTGCGGATTAATGCAGCATCAATTTACAATTATCAAGTAACAATTATCGAGTAAGGAGTAGCTAAAATGTTACCATTTATGCTAACCAAATTAACAGTCAAAAATAAAGAATACGCAGGCGCAAAAGTCCATTCCAAGCCATTCAAGATAACCAAAGAAATTTTTTTCATAATATATTAGACACAAATTTGGGATATTGCTATCACAAGTGGGGCCAAGACTCAAAAATAATAGGAATTATGAAAAGTATAAAGTAACACAAAACCGGGAAATGTTTTGAGGTTATTCTCCATCATAGGATGACGAAATAATTGAAAATCACGTCCAACATGGTGTAATTTTTGCCAGACATGATCTTCCAACACTTCTAAACCATGTGGTACCTGATCGTGACGGCCCGCAGCCTCGTCTGGGTCCTTCTCACGCTCTTCTCTGCCCTGCTGATGCTCAGCGCCCTGCTGAGCCCCTCCTGGCTGATCTCCTTCCCTGAGACAGCCACCTTCGACAACGAAACGGTCAAATTCAGGCCGAGCGTCGGCGTGTACGCCAAATGCGGTCGACCGGCGGGGGTGGATCACCCCCCTTGCACCCTGTTGGCAGTCAGGGGGCTGGGCACCGAGGCGCATATCTACCCTGATGCGTGGAAGGCGGCGACTGTGTTCATAGCTTCAGGTGAGTAAAGTCGGGGGTCTACGGATTTTTTTTTAATTGGCAACATTGTAAAGTAATGAAATTCCAGTTCATGATGTCTATGGAAATTATTCGTGCAGGCAACATTGAACATGATCAACATTCCGTTCTATAGTACTTCTCATTCAGTTATGCTCCGTCCTCATCTTATTAAATTAACGAGAAAACCCCGTTATGTTCGTTGATTTAGTGAGAAAGATAATTTGGATGTCTACTGAAATTTTTCTTGAAACTGGCAATATTGTACATTTTGTTCATAGTACTTTTCATTCCGTAATGTGGAAGGCAGCGACTTTGCTCAGGTGCGTCAGATGAGAGGAGTCGGGGGTCTACGGACTTTTTTTTTCGGTGTGGATGGCAACGTTGTGAATTGTCAAAATTTCAATTTTTAGTAAAAGTAGGAAGATATGTTCGTTGATTTAGTGAGAGGAAATAATTCGGATGTCTACTGAAATCATTCGTGAAGCTCGCAACATTATACAAGATCAAAATTTCGTTCATAGATGGAAAACTCTAATAAATTGGTTATTTTTATTTCAGGTTTATTCATTATGTCAGTAACCGTATGTATGGGTCTGCTGAGTTGTTGTTTCCAAAGTATATTTAAAAAGAGCATTTTCAACATATCTGGAGCTGCTCAAGCCATTGCAGGTATGTCATTAAAATTATTTTTTTAACTTCGAAAAAAAATTCTATGCATGTGTCCCGTGACTCGAAGCCCATAGCTTAAGGGCATATTCCCTGAACAATAATTTCAAGTCAAAGGTGCGCCTTATACATTTTGTCTGAAACTCGCTATAGTCGAGGAGTAATAGGCAATATTAATCAAACAGTAATAATATACAAGGTGTCCCAGAACAAAAGTACCATAAATTCTACATACATATATCAATTGAAATTCAAATGACACTTCCTGAAATACAATTGACGCTTTCTGAAATACAATTGCCACTTACTGAAATAGAATTGACATTTCTAAAATTGAATTGACCATTCTGAAATACAAATCGCGCTTTCTGAAATAATACAATTTATGCTTCCTGAAATTCAATTGACTATTCTGAAATCAATTGACGCTTTCTGAAATTCAATTGACTATTCAGAAATACAATTGATGCTTTCTAAAATTGAATTGACGATTTCTGAAATTGAATTGACGCTTTCTGAAATTGAATTGACGCTTTCTGAAATTGAATTGACGCGTTCTGAAATACAACTGGAGAAGAGGTAGTACCTTTATCATGCTTCTAACTTTCAATCACTAATTATCCACAGAAATATGTTTTTTTTAGAAAATAACAATCTCCGCTTCAAATTTCTGTTATGTTGTATACAAAGTTGATGTATCATCTATCATTCAGGAGCACGTTTATTTTAATTCATTTTTTCAGTATTAAAATGATGCCGAAGTCATCTACCAAAATATCATCAAACTACTTCACGTATTTAACCAAAGTTTTTAGGATAGCTTTGTCGAAGTAACAATTATTAGAATAAGAAACAAAAATATGTCAGGAACTAAAAGTTGTAATAAAACGTTCAAATTCGAGACAAATGTGTAAAATTGTTATAGAAACAACTTTTCTCGGTGGACTTTCTCGAAATTCGAACAAATAAGCCTATTTTCAGCGATTAATTTGAAAACACTTAACTTTTGACATGTAGCGAAGTCACGTGACTCCGACCGAGTAGGCCGTTTTTCATATTTTTGTAAGCAAAACTCAACGGTTGAGTCGAATTTCAAAATAAATTATTAAAAAATTTTCCCATATACAGCTAGGGCGTATCTAAATAACACCGAAAAAATTCGACGGCTGATTACTTGTGATATTCTAGCAAATAAAGTTCATATAAACATGTGTCCTAACTTGCTCCGTATTTGAGATACAGGATGTTGAAGTTGGAAGTATTAATTGTTTTTATTTATAGCCCCCCTGTATAAGCTTTCATGATTCCAAAATTTAGTATGGTATGGAGACTTTGAAAGCCCTAATATTTCAGAATGATACTAATTGGGGTTATCTAATAATCTCAAAGGAAGTCTTGAACACACGCCTAAATTAAAATTTGGAGTCAAATCGAATTTTTATTGTTTCCCAAAAAATTAAGCTAGATACAAAAATTACTCAAAGGATAAAAAAGTTCAATAGTTCAATCTAATTTTATTGAAATTGATGGAAAGACAATTGAGGAATTGAGTAATGAATAAAAAAACGATTTTTTATGGAAATATTAATACCCTGTATCTCGAAACGAAGCAAGTTAGGACACATGTTTATATGAACTTTATTTCCTAAAATATCACAAGGAATCACCCCTTGAATTTTTTCGGTGTTATTTACGGCACACTGTATACACAGTATATATTTAACAAAATTGAACTTTTCGCCACAACTGGTGAATTCGATGTAGCTTGTCCATTTGAACGACTTTGTAGCTTCAATAATAACCAAGTTAGCAATAGTGCCGTAGTGCCGAATTCGGGATAGAAATTAACACGTCGCCCTACCTGACGGTAACAACTTGAACACTCCTAAGCAGTTTTCAAAACAAAGTAAACAGACCGCTTTGACAGCTCTCAACAACTCCGATAGGTGGCGTAAGCTTATTTTCTATCCAATTTCTATCGCGAATTGAGTTTGAAAACCCTGTAGGTATACGCTGAATTCCAGGTATCTGCTACATAATCGGGGTGATGCTCCACCCGATGGCGTGGGGCAGCTCGAGAGTGCAGAAGCTGTGCGGCAGGGACGCCTCGCCCTTCTATCCGGGCGACTGTTCGCTGGGCGCGGGCCTCTATCTGGCCGTCGCCGGTACGGTCCTGACCTTCGCGTGCGCCTGTCTGTCGCTGCCCGCCGAGAAGTCCACCAGCAGCGATAAGGTGCAGGACAAGATCTACGAGGGGCAGACGCTGATTTGTTTGACGTAGAAATCGATGTGAGTGATAGTTTTTGAGATTGAGGAATGATTATTTATTGATACTGCCCGAAATGGTACACCATGTGCCATAAGGATGCGATGCAACGAATAATCCGTGTGGTGAGGATAATCTTTCCTCTATAAATCTGTTTTGTACTTAAATTCGCAGGCACTTGATATCTCCAAGGCATTCGATCGAGTCTGGCACCACGGACTCCTCGCCAAGCTTCCATCTTTATGGCTTGCCTCCCCAGCTATGTTCTCTGCTAGCTAGTTTTCTCTCAAACAGGTCTCTCCATGTAGTGGTCGACGGAGTTTCATCTGACTCTCTTATCATGAATGTTGGTGTTCCACAAAGATCAATTCTAGCACCAACACTATTTCTACTCCATATCAACGATTTGTTGGAAGCAACTTCATGTCCAGTACACAGCTTCGCGGATGATAGTACCCTCCATACCGCCGTCTCTTCCAGGGCTCCAATACCAGCCAGGCAAATCAGAAACGAACGAGGAAGAAATGTTGGCAATATGAATATGTACATAGGAGTGGGTGATAATTTTTGTTGGTTACTCGACCGAAAAGATACATATAATAATGAAGATGATGGAAATTAGGGCTTTCCATCATCTTCATTATTAAATATGAATATGGACTTGGCAACAATTCTCGAATGGGGATCCAATAATATGGTAGATTTCAATGCAAACAAAACACAAGCATGTCTTTTCTCTAGAAAAGCCGATCTCACTGTTCCAAACATAAGTTTGTCAGGAGTAACCATACCTTTGAAGACATCCATTTTGATGCTTGGTATTATTGTCAGCAATAATCTTTCTTGGGAAAATCACCCTGAAACTGTTGGATTCTGTCCAAAAAAGGGCAATTCGTCTCGTGGGTGATGCCTCGCTCACAAACTCACCCACTTCTCTAGAACACTGTAGAAAAGTAGAGATCTGGTTCTATTTTATAGATATTTTCATGGACGATGCTCTTCTGAAATATCAACAATTGTGCCTCCCTTGGCAGTCCCCGCGAGCTTAACCCGTCGAGTTGAGGCTTTCGCACCCCTTCGTGGTCACTTTGGAGACCTGCAGTACATCTCTTTCCAAAGATTCGTTCATCCAACAAACAGCGAGGCTCTGGAAGACATTGCCAAGGGAGGTGTTCCCCGAGGCATATAACCTCCACAAATTTAACACCAATTCCTACCTTATTTCCCTTGGTTCTCAGGATGTTCTCTGAACATTACAGGATATTCCTTTTCGTGGGAACCAGAACATAAAAAAACTGTGGGGGCCGATAGATAGCTATTTGACTGACGTTTTGTTTCAACCTTAAATCGCAACAAATGAGCCCTTGATATTTTCAGTCTATTTTCAGTAACCCAGTGCCATTGATAGGCAGAATAATGTTGGGTCCATAGTGGAAGGAGAAGATGGTGTGCTCAACAGAAAGCTCAAACTCGTCTTGTTCTGCGCATGACGTCAGCTGGCAGTGTTTTAAAATGGCGACTGAGCTGAGCGATGTTACCAAGACAACGACTTTTCTCCAAAGCAAACTTGATTGACAGCAATATATTCGAGTTTTTGGTTGGGTTTGAAATACTTAACCAAAATGTCATTTTTCATTTTCCAAACGTTAATATTTCAAAAACCATTGAATGTGGAGTGAAGTATATGGAATAAAACTATAAGAAATCATGAGAAGATCCCAAAAATGGAATGATATGCAGGGCTGTTCCATTTAAAAAAATATTCAAGATGGCGCTCAGCCGCCATTGTAAAACATTAGGCTGTTATTAAAAAAAAAAAAGTTTTCATCTCCTATTTGAGCCTTCCAAATTTTGATGCAACATACCAGGTGTATTGAAAATTAGTAGAGGGTAACGGAGTTTAGATGGATATACTGTATGCTGCCATTTCATGTTGATGAGGATGGGTTTATACAATGTTGATTCATTATGAATAGTGGATTCATTTCTTTATTCCATTGACGTCGTAAGTATAACGCTCAAATGAATTCAAACATACAGATATGTCAAAAATGATTTAAAATTGCAAATATTCATTCGAATGTTTTGCCTGTGGCATTTCAGTTAGTATTTATTAATACAACTTAGACTCACAAATACGAATTTAACAACAGTTCAAATTCAATCAAATAAATCACAGATTTTGAATTGAGCTGAAGAACGTCCATTATAATCATTCAAAACCTATGAAATCATCAAACATTCTCCATCAGCTTCTCCCAAACCAGACACTTATTGTTAGCAGGCAAATCATAAATACAAACGAGTTTGATCCCGTAAGTCTCCGCTACCTTGACCAAATCCTGTATATCCCTCACCCCACAATTAGGATCCTTCAACCTGATGTTCCTATCGAAATCCCTATTCGACTGCGGTTCCAACACCCCATTGTTAGCGTAAGCCCCGTAAGTGAAAAGCAGCCCTTTAGGCTTGAGCGCCTCGCTCACATTCTTGAACAGCCCTATCGAGCAAGAAAACGGGGTCACGTGGATCATGTTGACGTTGATGACGTAATCAAAGTCCCCGGCTAGCCCCCACTTCGCGAAATCCTCCATTACGTTGACGAATAAGGCCTTTTTGACGTTTTTAGTCGGTACGTCATCAGCGTAGGCGTCGATGCTGTCAAACAAGGACGTCTCGACTTCCGTCGGTTGGAAAGTCAGCTTCGGAAAGTTCGGAGCGAAATGAGCCAGGTGCTGTCCAGTGCCGGACGATATCTCGAGTACTTTGCCCTCGACTGTGTGGTCGATGTGCTTCTGCAGGACTTCGAGGATCGGCGTCTTGTTTCTGTCGGCCGAAGGGTAGTTTATTTTTCTGCTAGTGGAAGCAGAAAAATAGATTTAGGGTCTAGCAAGTAAAGTAATATTCTTTTATCGTCTAGACAGTAAAGTCGCACTTCTACCATCTAGTCGGTAAAGTCGTACTTCTACCATCTAGTCGGTAAAGTCGCACTTCTACCATCTAGTCAGTAAAGTAGTACTTTTTCTGCATATGCAGTTGACGCATATTTTTTCATTGACTGTCGAGTAAAAGCTGCTCACAATTTTGATAATAATTGGCACTACTCTGGTATATCTACAATTTGTTGGTGTCTTTCCTGGCTGCCTGTATAAATACATGAAGCATTAACATCACTCAAAGACCTAGACACACAAGAAGCGCTTTTACTGTCTAGTCATTAAAGTAGTACTTTGATGCTTGGGCAGTGAAGTAGCAATTCTACTGCCTAGGTAGTCGAATTATATTTCGTACTGCCGGATGAAGGTGATAATAAAAAAACACTTTCACTGTCTAGGTAGTAAAAGCGGTCATATTTCCTATTTGAGAAGAAACATATCAAATTGTCTGTCCGTAATTCATCCTTTAATTTCCTGTATGCAGGGTGTTTTCGGAGTTGGGGCGATAGATAAAATAGGCTTTTGTATGAGACACACGATAAATCAAAAAGGAAATGTCCATTTTTTTATTCTTTGAAAGAATGTGCGCTCACCATACGGCACATCTTTCAACTATTATTGAATATTCGGCAACATTGCATAAATCGGTGATACTTATTCGCTGATGTTTATTCTGACTTCATCAGAAGCAATCGTCATCTGATTCACAGAAGTTTGAGTCAATCTTGAACTCAATATCTTCCAAAACAATTTGTTTTCCACAAAAATATGTACTCTTTCATTCCGGTTTTTGTTTTTCATATCCTATTAACTATTACTCACCCATTTCATTTATCGCCCTAATTTCGGAAACACTATGTATATAGGTAGTGATATAGCCCATTTGCTGCCTATGCAGTTGAAGTGTATTTTTACTACCATGGAAGGAATATTGAGGGAACTGTTTTGAGCAAACTAGGAAGATATTATTCTCGTCTTTTGGTTTTGTTCTCCGTCGATTTGTTGTTTCGTCTTCCACCAAGTGTTGCCTATCTTTTGAACTTTTTTCACCGTACTGATGAGGGCCGAAAGCTCGAAACACGTGTCTGCGGTCAACTCTTTCTGAGGGCTATGTCCAATAATATCTTCCTAGTTTTTTACTACCCCTAGAGTAGTTTCTGTTCAATGAAAAAGTGTAATTTGAATAACGGTTTAAAAACACAAAAAATGGAGGAAGAGGAACAAAATTCTTAAAATTATCGGAGGTAAATCTACAATTTTATTTTGAACGTCCTATTCAGGCAGATGTGTAACAACTCACCTCATTCTAATAAGTCCAGAAGAAAAGTGCTTTATCAATAACTGCATCTGCAACAAATTTTTTATGTACCCAGATATCGTCCGAGCATATTTTATAATGATACCAAATATTCAATATCAATGTATGTACTTATATTTATACCTTGAATTTTTTATAATATTTATAAAGGGTGTCCCACAAGTATAGGTGAAACTTTATCAGTGATCAATAATAGTACAGTTAAAATAATACTAGTCAAATTGTCCAAAAGTCTGTCAGTTCTGAAAATATTTGCCTGAAAGTGAAGGTTTTTCTCAATTGTCCTTCCGATTATAATATTTTCATGAAAGTTCATTTGAATTTCTAGTCCTAGTATTATTTTCATCTGTACCTACAAATGAAAATTTTGCCTCAAATACTCAAAAAGGGCACCCACCCTTGAAGCTTCAAGTATAATAGCTTTTGTATCTTATGAAAAAAATTTTTACATTGTACTTTTTAATCTCGTTTTTAATAAATTATATCAGTTTGTAAAATTTGCATTTCAATATCTACCTAAATATTAGAAGTAGAATTAAAAGAGTTTCGGGTAATGTCAATTTTTTATTTTCTCAACAGAAAAACTATTCTGAAAACATGTTATTGAATGAGTAAGATTACACTGATGCTTGTAATAACCACTAGTTTTTTGTTTGAAAGTCAATAATGTTTGTGAAAAGTTCAATTGGCCACAATTAAATCAACAGGATGATAAATTCTATATTCCAATCATAACAATAAGTGTCTATACATCTTCATTTTTCTTTTATATTCTTCTTTTTGCTCTTGGTTATTACATTAGGAGGTATGTAGACTCCATGTCCAGTTTTTTTCAAGTGGTCAAACAGTTTATTTTTGGAAGTAAAATTAGATTTACAGGTGACACAATTGTGATCAGTATCAATTTCTTGTATCTCACTAGCTGTTATTTCATTTTTGCCTTTCTTTTCTTTTTTCTTCCTCATTGCAACTTTCTTTTCACTGACTTTTTCAGGAGTTTCTTCAGTGGACTTCTCTTGGTTTTCCTGGGCATCATCTTTAACTTTATTAATAGTATTAGTAGCATTTTTTCTATTTTTTTTCTTAGGTTTTTTGTTGGTACCAAAGTTATCATCAGAATTTTCTACTAATTCCAAGCTACCTAAATCTTGAATTTCCACTTCATCCAAGTTTATTATGTTCCTAGGTTTTTTCTTCTTTTTTCTACTCTTCTGAGTATCATCTATAGACTCAGATTCTGAAGGGACATCTGTCAAAACTTCTTCCTCCACAATTTCAACTAGGGAATCATTGGTTTCTACTTCATCATTATTCTCAATATTTGAGGATATATCAATTTCTTCTTCCAACATGGTTTCTTTCAAAGAAAACACATTTTCTTTGTGTTTTTTACTGCTTTCATGATTTTCAAAGGCCTTAGGAGTTTTGAAAATTTTGTTGCAAGCCACACAATATAAATTATTAAGATATTCATCATCAGATTCGTTTTCAGAATTAGAAAATTCCTCACCAAATTGTTCTGCCAGGGTCCTCTCAATTTCTTTCAATTCTGACTTCACATTATCAAACTTTGTCCACTCAGGTTGGTCCTTAGATTTATTCAATTCTTCTTGCCTCTCCAATCTTTTCTGTTTACTCAGCATTTCTCTTTTCTTCTTATCCTCCAACAATTTTTGTTCCTGTACCTTTTTCTGAGCTTGTACACGTTTGTCACGTTTTCTCACAAAAGCTACAAGACTTCTCAGTTCCTCATTTCTTTCCTTCTTGGCATTCTGTCGGACCTTTTTATTTTCCTTTTCAACTAACTTAAGATACCTCCTGTCCCTTATGTCTTTAATGTCATGGGGATCTAGCCAAACATAGCTTTTCTTAGTAGAATAGTTGAGCCAATATGCATAGAACTCTGAAACATTTTCATAGTCAGATTGGGAGTTGCCAAAGCTAGGAATATCACAGAACTCTTCTTTATCTTCCATAAATTCCATATCTTCTTTGGCAATTTTCTCAAAAACATTGCGATAAACAGCATAGAAACCATTCTCATCATCTCCATACCCTTTGAAACATGTTGTAGTGAAATACTGGAATACGTCCAGACTCTTGTCTTGGAAATTCGAACTGGAACCACGCAAAATCTGCTCCCTGTGGTTGTCATACCAAGCTCTCTCTTGTCGGTCACTTAGAACTTCATAAGCTTGCTGAACGATTTGGAACTGCTCCTTAGCGTTTTCTGGATCGTTCAAATTCTTGTCGGGGTGCCATTTCAGGGCTAACTTTCTGTAGGAAGATTTGATCTCGGCATCGTCTGCATCTCGAGGAACGTCCAGAACTTCATAATGACACTTCATTTTCGCGAGGTTAGATACTATTTTAGGTGAAAAATAGTTATACTGATATGAGACTGAAAGATTCAATGAATGACAGGCAATAAATAGTGGGGAAAGTTACTAATTTTCTCTTGAAACTTTTATATAAATAAATATGTTGACAAAAGCATGCTAAATTTGGTTATTGCTTACCTGTCGCTGAGTTGAAATGTCAAATATATATAAGTTCTTCTGTTTCATTCTTTTCTAGTTAGCTGTCATGACCAAAGGTCAGGACTATAAACCTATCATTTCTAGTTATGGGAGGCTTTAGGCAACTTTTCCATAAACAAGTTATTCGCGAAAATCGCGAAGTGTGCGGCCTCTGGTGGCTAAATTTACAAGCCTTGCGAGTATGAACAACAAATATGGCGACCATTGTTTTGAGTTTCTGTGTTTTATTTGAAAATAATTTATTTGTTGAAGTGCATATTCCAGAACCTCATTTTTCCCTGATAAAAAAAACTCGAATTATTGCATGAACCTTTATTGTTTACAATGATGAAGCCAGCACCTACCTTATAATAATATAATATACATTTTCTGAAGCACAGTTAGAATCCTTGTATGAATATTGGTTGCAATGATTCAATCTTGAGAATAACTTCAAGTCTTCAATTGCTGGAGATCCTTTTTTATGTAAATCGATGATATTGTTCATTCTGAGCAGCCTCTCCAACCATATCTTCTTTTCCCAGCCCCTTCACTAGAATTCCATCTCCTTCATAAAAGCCAGTGATATTTCTTGATGAATTCAATTATTTCTTCATACCTATACCATATTGTTGTAGTAGCTGATTGCTTATATGGCTCCATTCCAGTCCATGCAAGTGTTGAGTGGACCATTCTGACCATTCCATATGTTTGAAAACTGTGGAATTGTAGTGAGATATCAATGATGAATACCACCATTGTCCACATCAAAATGGCAATTTCTCTGCACAAAAAGTAGTTTTCTCCATACTGAAAACCTTGTACGTATTTCACGAAGTCAACTCATTATTCACTATTTTGCAAAATGATTTCGAAATAACCAATTTGCAATGAGTGCATACGGCAATGTTTTTGTTGTTCATACTCAGTTTGAAATTTGACGTTGATTTGACGTTTAATAGAGCCATCTATTGGTTCGTGATTTTCGCGAATTCCGCAAACGGAAAACTTCATTTGGCACATATACCTATAGTGCATTTTACAAAAGCAGAAGAAAGAATCTAACCTATATCGTAAGCCACTGAACACCTGTCAGAAATGTGACGGATTGGTGACGGAAGTAAATGAGAAATGTCAAATTGTCAAACAGCTGATTGCGCTAGAGTGGTGGCTAAAATGGCGAACTGCGAAGTATTTTTCATGGAATAATTTGGGAAATACGATATTTTGAGAAGGAAAATCGTCCTCCGTAATCTCGAGTTGATCAGGTGAAAAATAGGATTTATATGTCAACGTTAGAAAGGTGTAGAATTCACGAGACCCAAAGTCAGTCATCGATTTTTCTGTGGTCATTATTATCATCAGTGTTATTACCAGTTTAAACCACTATCATTAAACCAATATTTATTATTTTCTATTGAATAATTAAATCGAGCGCGGATGTTTTTCAAGATCATGTGACGGATTCGTGCCACAACATAACTTTAATTGACAATAATTTATTTAATTGGATGCAATTCTGAACCACAAATGTCATTAGTTTCCTCTTCTATGTTGTAAAAACATGATTTTTAGATTTCCAAAATGCCTGGCACCAGCCTGGTAGTTCCTGTCGTGCTCTGGGGAAAACATGCCCCCACACATTGTATATCCTGCATTTATTTTTCCAAGGACCTCAAGACCTTGGCTACTGGGTGTTATGATGGCCAGATATGTCTATGGTGAGTGACATTTTGCAACATAATCATATCTACTCATCATTTTTCCAGGCAAGTTGACCCAGATACTCTTCACATGACCCCCAGATGTCTTCTGGTGGGTCATACTGCTCCAATTCTGTGTATATCAAGGGCCTCTATGGTACCTGATAATGACTATATTGTCTCCAGCTCAGAAGCTGGTGAGATGTGCACTTGGGACCTTGTTGATGGAAAATGCAGGGAAGCAGTGAAACTCCAACAAGTTCATACAAATATGCAAGTAAGTCATAGGGGGCACACATAACACAACTAACAAGTAACAAGTGAAATTGAAATAAGAAAGAATAATGATCTGTTCATAGAAATCATTTATAATTAATTTACATTTGATTTAACAGCTTTATTTCCCATAAGAAATGCACTAAATTGAATATTTAACTGGAATTGAAAGTGTTAATTCATTTATTTGAATAGTTGATTTTTGTTTCATTGATGAATAATTTCCCAATAGTCAGGGATTATTTATGATGTGCATACTATGTCTTCTTTATGATGTGAGATAACAACTTGTGTAAATATATCATAAAGTGTAATATTCCTGGTAATGATATTTTCTTGAAAAATTATCACCATATTTCACAATTTATGAGTGTTGATAATATTTTAAATTGACATTTTTCAACAATAAAATTATATCTTGCAGGCCTATCACATGTGCAACTGTGAGGATCTTCGTCTGTTTTGCAATGGATATTATCCTGAGATCATAGTCATGGATCCTTTCAGCTTAGAAATCCTCTTCATGCTCTCATCTAAACAGAACCCTGATTGGATAAGTGCCCTGCATGTATGTATCCAAAACATTCAATTCCACTGGTATCAATTTATTGATTATCTTCATTACAACAAGAAAAATTGGTATAGGTGCTGCCAATTCCTGAATGTTAATTAATTAAAATTGAGGATATTCACACCAAATACAGGGTGATTCACTTCAAATGATGTCCCTGTCTGTAGTTTGTTTTCTCTTGGAAAACAACTACTGCCTAAAGTTAATTAATTTGTTATTCTATCTAGTTTTTCTGAAAGTAGTAAAATGGGAACTGTATTTTCTGAATCTGATTTCATTGTATAAACTCATAATATATTGTTTTCCACAAAATCTAGAAAAATGAAATGATGATGGGTGATACCCAGGAATTTATGATTAAGGGTAAATACCCCTGAGCTGGGTATTTATGAAGATATTTTGTATTTATGAACTTTTCAACAGAAAACATGGAAAATTGCTATTTATTACACTATTTTTGCAAATCTAATGTCTTTGAACAGGTTTTTCAATTTGACAACTTTTTAAACAACCAAAAACAATGTTTAAATTGAACAACTTCATGAACTCACTCCCAGTGGTCTGGGATCTGGTATCTGGTACTACAGAAATTACACCCTTTACAAAAAACCCACTTAAAAAAAACTGAATAAAACTTATTCATTAAAAAAACTGACTCCTACCTTATGTCAGAGGAACAAGGAACAATAAACTTAAAAAACAAAAAAACTGACTTTCAGTTTTCTCTTGTGAGTCTTGTGTAAGGAATAATAAAATAATGTTTAAATAAATAAAAAACTATTTTATTCTTCATGTGAGGAACAAATACAAATAACAACTCAGAAGGTAAATAAAAATTTTCATTTTCCCACCTAAGACTTCAGTACGATATAGTCACCCAGCCATCTTCGGACGACCGAAAGTGACAGAAAACGGCGAAAATCCACGCGAATTATCGCTTTTCCAGTAGAAAATGACACGCTGAATCGAATGAGACCATAATCAGCTCCATAGGAGAGATAGTTTTTGAGATATCTGCGCTCAAAGTAAGATTTTCGCTTTTATTGCCAATAGGAGCACTCCGGTAGGCTACTACGTCTCCATTTTCCAAAATTCCCCAATTTTCACCACAGATTCGTTCATTTTGACATCGAATTAGTCTATGTGAATTTTTTCAGATTTTTAATAGGCCAAATAAAAATTTTCATTTTCCCACCTAAGACTTCAGTACGATATAGTCACCGAGCCATCTTCGGACGACCGAAAGTGCCAGAAAACGGCGAAAATCCACGCGTATTATCGCTTTTCCAGTAGAAAATGACACGCTGAATCGAATGAGACCATAATCAGCTCCATAGGACAGATAGTTTTTGAGATATCTGCGCTCAAAGTCAGTTTTACGCTTTTATTGCCAATAGGAGCACTCCGGTAGGCTACTACGTCTCCATTTTCCGAAATTGACCAATTTCTACCACAGATTCGTTCATTTTGACATCGAATTAGTCTATGTGAATTTCTTCAGATTTTTAATAGGCCAAATAAAAATTTTCATTTTCCCACCTAAGACTTCAGTACGATATAGTCACCGAGCCATCTTCGGACGACCGAAAGTGCCAGAAAACGGCGAAAATCCACGCGAATTATCGCTTTTCCAGTAGAAAATGACACGCTGAATCGAATGAGACCATAATCAGCTCCATAGGACAGATAGTTTTTGAGATATCTGCGCTCAAAGTCAGTTTTACGCTTTTATTGCCAATAGGAGCACTCCGGTAGGCTACATCGAATTAGTTTATGTTAATTTCTTTAGATTTTTAATAGGCCAAATAAAAATTTTCATTTTCCAACCTAAGACTTCAGTACGATAGAGTCACCGAGCCATCTTCGGACGACCGAAAGTGCCAGAAAACGGCGAAAATCCACGCGAATTATCGCTTTTCCAGTAGAAAATGACACGCTGAATCGAATGAGACCATAATCAGCTCCATAGGACAGATAGTTTTTGAGATATCTGCGCTCAAAGTCAGTTTTACGCTTTTATTGCCAATAGAAGCACTCCGGTAGGCTACTACGTCTCCATTTTCCAAAATTTCCCAATTTTCACCACAGATTCGTTCATTTTGACATCGAATTAGTCTATGTGAATTTCTTCAGATTTTTAATAGGCCAAATAAAAATTTTCATTTTCCCACCTAAGACTTCAGTACGATATAGTCACCGAGCCATCTTCGGACGACCGAAAGTGCCAGAAAACGGCGAAAATCCACGCGAATTATCGCTTTACCAGTAGAAAATGACACGCTGAATCGAATGAGACCATAATCAGCTCCATAGGACAGATAGTTTTTGAGATATCTGCGCTCAATTTTCTTGCCAATAGGAGCACTCCGATAGGCTACTACGTCTCCATTTTCCGAAATTGACCAATTTCTACCACAGATTCGTTCATTTTGACATCGAATTAGTCTATGTGAATTTCTTCAGATTTTTTATAGGCCAAATGAAAATTTTCATTTTCCCACCTAAGACTTCAGTACGATAGAGTCACCGAGCCATCTTCGGACGACCGAAAGTGCCAGAAAACGGCGAAAATCCACGCGAATTATCGCTTTTCCAGTAGAAAATGACACGCTGAATCGAATGAGACCATAATCAGCTCCATAGGACAGATAGTTTTGAGATATCTGCGCTCAAAGTCAGTTTTACGCTTTTCTTGCCAATAGGAGCACTCCGGTAGGCTACTACGTCTCCATTTTCCAGAATTTCCCGATTTCCACCACAGATTCGTTCATTTCGACATTGAATTAGTCTATGTGAATTTTTCAGATTTTTAATCGGCCAAATAAAAATTTTCATTTTCCCACCTAAGACTTCAGTACGATATTGTCACCGAGCCATCTTCGGACGGCCGAAAGTGCCAGAAAACGGCGAAAATCCACGCGAATTATCGCTTTTCCAGTAGAAAATGACACGCTGAATCGAATGAGACCATAATCAGCTCCATAGGACAGATAGTTTTAGAGATATCTACGCTCAAAGTCAGTTTTTCGCTTTTCATGCCAATAGAAGCACTCCCGTAATGTGCTACGTCTCCATTTTCCAAAATTTCCCAATTTCCACCACAGATTCGTTCATTTCGACATTGAAATAGTCTATGTGAATTTTTTCAGATTTCTAATCGGCCAAATAAAAATTTTCATTTTCCCACCTAAGACTTCAGTACGATATAGTCACCGAGCCATCTTCGGACGGCCGAAAGTGCCAGAAAACGGCGATAATCCACGCGATTTATCGCTTTTGCAATAGAAAATGACACGCTGAATCGAATGAAACTATAATCAGCTCCATTGGACAGATAGTTTTTGAGATATCTGCGCTCAAAGTCAGTTTTTCGCTTTTATTGCCAATAGGAGCACTCCGTAGGGTAGTACGTCTCCATTTTCCAAAATTTCCCGAATTTCACCACAGATTCGTTTATTTCGACATCGAATTAGTCTATGTGAATTTCTTCAGATTTTTGATAGGCCTAATAAAAATTTTCATTTTTCCACCTAAGACTTCAGTACGATATAGTCACCGAGCCATCTTCGGACGGCCGAAAGTGCCAGAAAACGGCGAAAATCCACGCGAATTATCGCTTTTCCAATAGAAAATGACACGCTGAATCGAATGAGACTATAATCAGCCCAATAGGACAGATAGTTTTTGAGATATCTGCGCTCAAAGTCAGTTTTTCGCTTTTATGCCAATAGGAGCACTCCGGTAGGCTACTACGTCTCCATTTTCCAAAATTTCCCAATTTCCACCACAGATTCGTTCATTTTGACATCGAATTGGTCTATGTGAATTTCTTCAGATTTTTAATAGGCCAAATAAAAATTTTCATTTTCCCACCTAAGACTTCAGTACGATATAATCACCGAGCCATCTTCGGACGCCCGAAAGTGCTAGAAAACGGCTAAAATCCACGCGATTTATCGCTTTTCCAGTAGAAAATGACACGCTGAATCGAATGAGACTATAACCAGCCCTATAGGACAGATAGTTTTTGAGATATCTGCGCTCAAAGTCAGTTTTACGCTTTTTTGCCAATAGGAGCACTCCGGTAGGCTGCTACGTCTCCATTCTCCAAAATTTCCCAATTTCCACCACAGATTCGTTCATTTTGACATCGAATTAGTCTATGGGAATTTTTTCAGATTTTTAATCGGCCAAATAAAAATTTTCATTTTCCCACCTAAGACTTCAGTACGATATAGTCACCGAGCCATCTTCGGACGGTCGAAAGTGCCAGAAAACGGCGAAAATCCACGCGAATTATCGCTTTTCCAGTAGAAAATTACACGCTGAATCGAATGAGACCATAATCAGCTCCATAGGACAGATAGTTTCTGAGATATCTACGCTCAAAGTCAGTTTTACGCTTTTTTGCCAATAGGAGCACTCCGGTAGGCTGCTACGTCTCCATTCTCCAAAATTTCCCAATTTCCACCACAGATTCGTTCATTTTGACATCGAATTAGTCTATGGGAATTTTTTCAGATTTTTAATCGGCCAAATAAAAATTTTCATTTTCCCACCTTAGACTTCAGTACAATATAGTCACCGAGCCATCTTCGGACGGCCGAAAGTGCCAGAAAACGGCGAAAATCCACGCGAATTATCGCTTTTCCTGTAGGAAATGACACGCTGAATCGAATGAGACCATAATCAGCTCCATAGGACAGATAGTTTTTGAGATATCTGCGGTCAAAGTCAGTTTTACGCTTTTTTGCCAATAGGAGCACTCCGGTAGGCTACTACGTCTCCATTTTCCGAAATTTACCAATTTCTACCACAGATTCGTTCATTTTGA
This sequence comes from Phaedon cochleariae, assembly GCA_918026855.4. NCBI lineage: Eukaryota > Metazoa > Arthropoda > Insecta > Coleoptera > Chrysomelidae > Phaedon > Phaedon cochleariae. The sequence continues at coordinate 80,599,005 of OU896707.1, read as the reverse complement.
CATCGAATTAGTCTATGTGAATTTTTTCAGATTTTTAATCGGCCAAATAAAAATTTTCATTTTCCCACCTAAGACTTTTCAGTACGATATAGTCACCGAGCCATCTTCGGACGGTCGAAAGTGCCAGAAAACGGCGAAAATCCACGCGAATTATCGCTTTTCCAGTAGAAAATTACACGCTGAATCGAATGAGACCATAATCAGCTCCATAGGACAGATAGTTTTTGAGATATCTACGCTCAAAGTCAGTTTTACGCTTTTTTGCCAATAGGAGCACTCCGGTAGGCTACTACGTCTCCATTTTCCGAAATTTACCAATTTCTACCACAGATTCGTTCATTTTGACATCGAATTAGTCTATGTGAATTTTTTCAGATTTTTAATCGGCCAAATAAAAATTTTCATTTTCCCACCTAAGACTTTTCAGTACGATATAGTTACCGAGCCATCTTCGGACGGTCGAAAGTGCCAGAAAACGGCAAAAGTCCAGGCGAATTATCGCTTTTCCAATAGAAAATGACACGCTGAATCGAATGAGACTATAACCAGCCCTATAGGACAGATAGTTTTTGAGATATCTGCGCTCAAAGTCAGTTTTACGCTTTTTTGCCAATAGGAGCACTCCGGTAGGCTGCTACGTCTCCATTCTCCAAAATTTCCCAATTTCCACCACAGATTCGTTCATTTTGACATCGAATTAGTCTATGGGAATTTTTTCAGATTTTTAATCGGCCAAATAAAAATTTTCATTTTCCCACCTAAGACTTCAGTACGATATAGTCACCGAGCCATCTTCGGACGGTCGAAAGTGCCAGAAAACGGCGAAAATCCACGCGAATTATCGCTTTTCCAGTAGAAAATTACACGCTGAATCGAATGAGACCATAATCAGCTCCATAGGACAGATAGTTTCTGAGATATCTACGCTCAAAGTCAGTTTTACGCTTTTTTGCCAATAGGAGCACTCCGGTAGGCTGCTACGTCTCCATTCTCCAAAATTTCCCAATTTCCACCACAGATTCGTTCATTTTGACATCGAATTAGTCTATGGGAATTTTTTCAGATTTTTAATCGGCCAAATAAAAATTTTCATTTTCCCACCTTAGACTTCAGTACAATATAGTCACCGAGCCATCTTCGGACGGCCGAAAGTGCCAGAAAACGGCGAAAATCCACGCGAATTATCGCTTTTCCTGTAGGAAATGACACGCTGAATCGAATGAGACCATAATCAGCTCCATAGGACAGATAGTTTTTGAGATATCTGCGGTCAAAGTCAGTTTTACGCTTTTTTGCCAATAGGAGCACTCCGGTAGGCTACTACGTCTCCATTTTCCGAAATTTACCAATTTCTACCACAGATTCGTTCATTTTGACATCGAATTAGTCTATGTGAATTTTTTCAGATTTTTAATCGGCCAAATAAAAATTTTCATTTTCCCACCTAAGACTTTTCAGTACGATATAGTCACCGAGCCATCTTCGGACGGTCGAAAGTGCCAGAAAACGGCGAAAATCCACGCGAATTATCGCTTTTCCAGTAGAAAATTACACGCTGAATCGAATGAGACCATAATCAGCTCCATAGGACAGATAGTTTTTGAGATATCTACGCTCAAAGTCAGTTTTACGCTTTTTTGCCAATAGGAGCACTCCGGTAGGCTACTACGTCTCCATTTTCCGAAATTTACCAATTTCTACCACAGATTCGTTCATTTTGACATCGAATTAGTCTATGTGAATTTTTTCAGATTTTTAATCGGCCAAATAAAAATTTTCATTTTCCCACCTAAGACTTTTCAGTACGATATAGTCACCGAACCATCTTCGGACGGTCGAAAGTGCAAGAAAACGGCAAAAATCCACGTGAATTATCGCTTTTCCAGTAGAAAATTACACGCTGAATCGAATGAGACTATAATCAGCCCCATAGGACAGATAGTTTTTGAGATATCTACGCTCAAAGTCAGTTTTACGCTTTTTTGCCAATAGGAGCACTCCGGTAGGCTACTACGTCTCCATTTTCCGAAATTTACCAATTTCTACCAAAGATTCGTTCATTTTGACATCGAATTAGTCTATGTGAATTTTTTCAGATTTTTAATCGGCCAAATAAAAATTTTCATTTTCCCACCTTAGACTTCAGTACAATATAGTCACCGAGCCATCTTCGGACGGCCGAAAGTGCCAGAAAACGGCGAAAATCCACGCGAATTATCGCTTTTCCTGTAGGAAATGACACGCTGAATCGAATGAGACCATAATCAGCTCCATAGGACAGATAGTTTTTGAGATATCTGCGCTCAAAGTCAGTTTTACGCTTTTTTGCCAATAGGAGCACTCCGAGGCTACTACGTCTCCATTTTCCGAAATTTACCAATTTCTACCACAGATTCGTTGATTTTGACATCGAATTAGTCTATGTGAATTTTTTCAGATTTTTAATCGGCCAAATAAAAATTTTCATTTTCCCACCTAAGACTTCAGTACAATATAGTCACCCAGTCACCTTCGGACGGCCGAAAGTGCCAGAAAACGGCAAAAATCCACGCGAATTATCGCTTTTCCAATAGAAAATGACACGCTGAATCGAATGAGACTATAATCAGCCCAATAGGACAGATAGTTTTTGAGATATCTGCGCTCAAAGTCAGTTTTACGCTTTTATTGCCAATAGGAGCACTCCGGTAGGCTACTACGTCTCCATTTTCCAGAATTTCCCGATTTCCACCACAGATTCGTTCATTTCGACATTGAATTAGTCTATGTGAATTTTTTCAGATTTTTAATCGGCCAAATAAAAATTTTCATTTTCCCACCTAAGACTTCAGTACGATATAGTCACCGAGCCATCTTCGGACGGTCGAAAGTGCCAGAAAACGGCGAAAATCCACGCGAATTATCGCTTTTCCAGTAGAAAATCACACGCTGAATCGAATGAGACCATAATCAGCTCCATAGGACAGATAGTTTTTGAGATATCTACGCTCAAAGTCAGTTTTACGCTTTTTTGCCAATAGGAGCACTCCGGTAGGCTACTACGTCTCCATTTTCCGAAATTTCCCAATTTCTACCACAGATTCGTTCATTTTGACATCGAATTAGTCTATGTGAATTTTTTCAGATTTCTAATCGGCCAAATAAAAATTTTCATTTTCCCACCTTAGACTTCAGTACAATATAGTCACCGAGCCATCTTCGGACGGCCGAAAGCGCCAGAAAACGGCGAAAATCCACGCAAATTATCGCTTTTCCTGTAGGAAATGACACGCTGAATCGAATGAGACCATAATCAGCTCCATAGGACAGATAGTTTTTGAGATATCTGCGGTCAAAGTCAGTTTTACGCTTTTTTGCCAATAGGAGCATTCCGGTAGGCTACTACGTCTCCATTTTCCGAAATTTACCAATTTCTACCACAGATTCGTTCATTTTGACATCGAATTAGTCTATGTGAATTTTTTCAGATTTTTAATCGGCCAAATAAAAATTTTCATTTTCCCACCTAAGACTTCAGTACGATATAGTCACCCAGTCACCTTCGGACGGCCGAAAGTGCCAGAAAACGGCAAAAATCCACGCGAATTATCGCTTTTCCAATAGAAAATGACACGCTGAATCGAATGAGACTATAATCAGCCCAATAGGACAGATAGTTTTTGAGATATCTGCGCTCAAAGTCAGTTTTACGCTTTTATTGCCAATAGGAGCACTCCGGTAGGCTACTACGTCTCCATTTTCCAGAATTTCCCGATTTCCACCACAGATTCGTTCATTTCGACATTGAATTAGTCTATGTGAATTTTTTCAGATTTTTAATCGGCCAAATAAAAATTTTCATTTTCCCACCTAAGACTTCAGTACGATATAGTCACCGAGCCATCTTCGGACGGCCGAAAGTGCCAGGAAACGGCGAAAATCCACGCGAATTATCGCTTTTTCAGTAGAAAATGACACGCTGAATCGAATGAGACCATAATCAGCTCCATAGGACAGATAGTTTTCAAGATATCTACGCTCAAAGTCAGTTTTTCGTTTTTCATGCCAATAGGAGCACTCCCGTATTGTGCTACGTCTCCATTTTCCAAAATTTACCAATTTCCACCACAGATTCGTTCATTTCGACATTGAATTAGTCTATGTGAATTTTTTCAGATTTCTAATCGGCCAAATAAAAATTTTCATTTTCCCACCTAAGACTTCAGTACGATATAGTCACCGAGCCATCTTCGGACGGTCGAAAGTGCCAGAAAACGGCGAAAATTGACGCGAATTATCGCTTTTCCAGTAGAAAATCACACGCTGAATCGAATGAGACCATAATCAGCTCCATAGGACAGATAGTTTTTGAGATATCTACGCTCAAAGTCAGTTTTACGCTTTTTTGCCAATAGGAGCACTCCGGTAGGCTACTACGTCTCCATTTTCCGAAATTTCCCAATTTCTACCACAGATTCGTTCATTTTGACATCGAATTAGTCTATGTGAATTTTTTCAGATTTCTAATCGGCCAAATAAAAATTTTCATTTTCCCACCTTAGACTTCAGTACAATATAGTCACCGAGCCATCTTCGGACGGCCGAAAGCGCCAGAAAACGGCGAAAATCCACGCAAATTATCGCTTTTCCTGTAGGAAATGACACGCTGAATCGAATGAGACCATAATCAGCTCCATAGGACAGATAGTTTTTGAGATATCTGCGGTCAAAGTCAGTTTTACGCTTTTTTGCCAATAGGAGCATTCCGGTAGGCTACTACGTCTCCATTTTCCGAAATTTACCAATTTCTACCACAGATTCGTTCATTTTGACATCGAATTAGTCTATGTGAATTTTTTCAGATTTTTAATCGGCCAAATAAAAATTTTCATTTTCCCACCTAAGACTTCAGTACGATATAGTCACCCAGTCACCTTCGGACGGCCGAAAGTGCCAGAAAACGGCAAAAATCCACGCGAATTATCGCTTTTCCAATAGAAAATGACACGCTGAATCGAATGAGACTATAATCAGCCCAATAGGACAGATAGTTTTTGAGATATCTGCGCTCAAAGTCAGTTTTACGCTTTTATTGCCAATAGGAGCACTCCGGTAGGCTACTACGTCTCCATTTTCCAGAATTTCCCGATTTCCACCACAGATTCGTTCATTTCGACATTGAATTAGTCTATGTGAATTTTTTCAGATTTTTAATCGGCCAAATAAAAATTTTCATTTTCCCACCTAAGACTTCAGTACGATATAGTCACCGAGCCATCTTCGGACGGCCGAAAGTGCCAGGAAACGGCGAAAATCCACGCGAATTATCGCTTTTTCAGTAGAAAATGACACGCTGAATCGAATGAGACCATAATCAGCTCCATAGGACAGATAGTTTTCAAGATATCTACGCTCAAAGTCAGTTTTTCGTTTTTCATGCCAATAGGAGCACTCCCGTATTGTGCTACGTCTCCATTTTCCAAAATTTACCAATTTCCACCACAGATTCGTTCATTTCGACATTGAATTAGTCTATGTGAATTTTTTCAGATTTCTAATCGGCCAAATAAAAATTTTCATTTTCCCACCTAAGACTTCAGTACGATATAGTCACCGAGCCATCTTCGGACGGTCGAAAGTGCCAGAAAACGGCGAAAATCCACGCGAATTATCGCTTTTCCAGTAGAAAATCACACGCTGAATCGAATGAGACCATAATCAGCTCCATAGGACAGATAGTTTTTGAGATATCTACGCTCAAAGTCAGTTTTACGCTTTTTTGCCAATAGGAGCACTCCGGTAGGCTACTACGTCTCCATTTTCCGAAATTTCCCAATTTCTACCACAGATTCGTTCATTTTGACATCGAATTAGTCTATGTGAATTTTTTCAGATTTCTAATCGGCCAAATAAAAATTTTCATTTTCCCACCTTAGACTTCAGTACAATATAGTCACCGAGCCATCTTCGGACGGCCGAAAGCGCCAGAAAACGGCGAAAATCCACGCAAATTATCGCTTTTCCTGTAGGAAATGACACGCTGAATCGAATGAGACCATAATCAGCTCCATAGGACAGATAGTTTTTGAGATATCTGCGGTCAAAGTCAGTTTTACGCTTTTTTGCCAATAGGAGCATTCCGGTAGGCTACTACGTCTCCATTTTCCGAAATTTACCAATTTCTACCACAGATTCGTTCATTTTGACATCGAATTAGTCTATGTGAATTTTTTCAGATTTTTAATCGGCCAAATAAAAATTTTCATTTTCCCACCTAAGACTTCAGTACGATATAGTCACCCAGTCACCTTCGGACGGCCGAAAGTGCCAGAAAACGGCAAAAATCCACGCGAATTATCGCTTTTCCAATAGAAAATGACACGCTGAATCGAATGAGACCATAATCAGCTCCATAGGACAGATAGTTTTCAAGATATCTACGCTCAAAGTCAGTTTTTCGTTTTTCATGCCAATAGGAGCACTCCCGTATTGTGCTACGTCTCCATTTTCCAAAATTTACCAATTTCCACCACAGATTCGTTCATTTCGACATTGAATTAGTCTATGTGAATTTTTTCAGATTTCTAATCGGCCAAATAAAAATTTTCATTTTCCCACCTAAGACTTCAGTACGATATAATCACCGTGCCATCTTCGGAAGGCCGAAGAAAGTGCCAGAAAACGGCGAAAATCCATGCGAATTATCGCTTTTCCAATAGAAAATGACACGCTGAATCGAATGAGACTATAATAGCAAATCTGACGTCACCTCTGTTCAAATTTCCATGTGGTCGGCACAATCACACAGAGTTAAATCATTTAAATTATTTTAAAGTGGTGTACCTGATTTTTTTCTCGTAATTTGTTCTGGTTTTGGAATAAAATTTCTCGTTAATTGGAAGAATTAAAGAAATCTGATATCATGGAAATATTTCTTTGACTTAGACTGTATCATATTTATATGCTGAATATGTGCCCTTATTTCACTTGTATATCAAATTTTTTCATTTTCATAATTTGAGTCAGAATATTCCTTCTCAATACTTTTATCCGATCAAGTGGTTCAATCTTGGACGATGGAAAAGCGTTATTTTTTTAAACCATTAATCGGAGATTCGTGTTCTCTGAGCATTACAGGATAATCCTTTTCGTGGGAACCAGAACATAAAAAAAAATTCACCATCCTTCTAAAACAGAATTGAATAATGTCGTATTAAGATCAAGTATGAAATTAAAATTTGGTAAGATCTCTTTTAACGCCTATGAATGTGACGTGACAGCAATTTCATGTCAGGGACGCCAATACACGAAACCAAAGTGACTAGATGATTAAAAGAGAAAGGAGCTATGATCTGTCCGTACCCTACGTCAGTTGCATCAGGGACCCAACCTGTAATGGTTGCTAGGAGATGAGTTTTTCTGAGCATATCTCGAGAACTGAACACTTGGACACCTTATGTCCCTATCTCAGTGATTATGGAATCACGAGAGCTGTCACCTGTCAAACGTTGTCGGTCGAATTTCGCAACACCATGTATATGTGCATATTTTACATGATTTTATAGTTTCAATATTAGTTATAGCTCATCATACACATGGCTTGTCTACAAAAACTTTTGGTTTTTAGTACAATAAAGACTTTCTTCCTCTTCTTCTTCTTCTTCATACTATTTCTTTCGTTTCGTTAGGTGTTGCGACCGGCGAAACGCAAAGACGACGTCGTGTTAGCCTTGACGACGACCGGCATGGTGAAGGTGTGGACTTTGACAGGCGCCGAGCACCGCTACCAATCGCCCATCTACGAGAACGAGAGCAAGCAGATCAGGACGCTGAACGCCGTCTGTCTGCAGTGCTGCTCCTACAACCAGAGGACGGTGTTGGTCGTGTGCACCAAGTACTGGCAGATATACGATGCGGGTGAGCAACTAGTCAAATGGGCGAGTGGACTTAGTTAATTACTCCACTGGGTCGTTAGGGACTGTACCAAGCACATAATTTTATTCGCGAGATTCACGAAGTGAGCGACATCTAGGTTACATAATACGAACTTCAAACTGGGGGAAAACAAACTATTGTCTATGGATAAAGTGCATAGACTACATTGCATACATCTTGCTGTAGCTGTAGTTGTCAAACTTGTCAATGACATGAAGTGTTATCACTCTTATCAGTACACAGTACACAAGCTAATGGCACTAATGGGATTGAGTGAGGATTGAGTTTGTTTTCCCCCAGTTTTGACGTGGCTTTGACATGGAACGATGAAAACCGAGCGCCACCTGGTGACATTGATTCCCGCGAATAGTATTATTATAAGATAGGTTTAGGTAGAGTTCCTAATTGTACTTGACACTGCTGTTTTGACGTTTTTTGTATATTAGAGCACAGACACTATGACAAGCACTGACAATCAGACATAACCACAAATAAATTGATGGAAAACGCGGGAACAGACAGTACACGGACGTACATGACATAAATTTCAAAGGTTTGACAAATTGAGAGAATCGGGAGAAAGATGGAAGTTTGTGCAGTATCCAACTGTGAAAATATAGAAAATCAATTCACTCTAGTCGAATTTTCATCGGATAACGCAATTCTACAAAAATAGAAACAGAATATGATGCGGCCGGCATGGAATACAGTGTGTCCCACTTACCATGCTCACCATGGGTATCTTTTTAACGGTGAGAGATACGAGGTCGGTTAAATGACACCAAATGTGGAGTTTGTCAAGGCCAACTATAACGGGGGTTTTCGAGGTCGGAGAACATGATTTTTTTGTTAAAATTTATAAATTCAAGATGGCGGCTTCCAAATAATTGTTTGTTTTTGTATAAATGACGATAACTCCGTTGTTATCAACACAAAACTATAACTGCGACATATCATCTGTAAGAGAGAAAAAAGTTATTTGTAACTAAGTCATAGTGAGCTATGACCTACATTTGGAAAACTGAAGTTGGTGCTGATATCTCAAATTCTAGGAGAGTTGGTATAAATTTCATATTTTTTTCGAAATCACTTTGAAAAACCGCCATGAGAATGTGATATTCCTATTTGAATATTTTCATAAATGAAGAAATTACGGAGGAGACAAGAAAATGATCAAAATCTGTTTTCTGCGTATAAAACAAAAACGAATAGATTTTATCAAAATATTTTTTCACATTATAGTTGGCCTTGATGAACTCCACATTTGGTGTCATTTAACCGACCTCGTATCTCTCACCGTTAAAAAGATACCCATGGTGAGCATGGTAAGTGGGACACACTGTATAGGTTCAGGCCACAAAATTTGCGAGGTATTCAAATTTCTTGGTTGGATATAGAACACTTTTCAACGCATTTTCATCAGGTACAGTTAAGAACAGAAGATTCGATGTTGAAGAATAAGATCGTATTGAGAGAAAGAGCCGAAGCCACAATGTATAAACTGAGCAAGTATCGAAAAGAACCTTATTCCAACAAGAAACGAAAAACTTGTAGATTCGAATTTTTAGAGCAGAAATATTAAAAATCCAAGGTTTACGCGTGGAAGAGCTAGAGTGTGGAATTCAGGAAACATATAGAAGAAAAAAATAGCAATGTGGCGGTCTATAGTGAGTCGAGACGCTGGAGTCCATTTATACCTTCTTCCTTATGTCTTGGAAAACCTTCATTATTTATCCTAACTGAAACCAGCTGTTATTGTTTCTATATGATTTGTTTATTCATCAATTACTTATCACCTACCACTCTTGTACAAGTGAAATTGTTCCATACGAAATGAAAGTATGTTTCATTTGTTGAAATTTTTCAGATTTTATCCCATTCTAAACTTTTGTGATAAAATATATACCGGGTGTCCCAGTATACCTGTTCCAATAGAATAGATTATCTCAGTCATTTCGAAAGATGAAAATTTGGAAATTACATGATCTACTACAATTCTAATGATTCGGAATTATTATTGAAGTCAAAATCAAGATCACAAAAATATCGTAGCCTACCGCAGTTCGTTCAATTTGAAATTTCAATTGACGTTCGCTCCATCAAATCAAATTTAAAATACGAAGTGTGATACATCGTTGGAGCGGTAATTTTGAGTAGAAATCAAAAATTGCAAAAAATATACAGGGTGCTATCTGAAATAAAAAAGTTAGAGTCACTTCCGGTCAAACCAGAAGTGACTCCCGATTTTCGTTTCTCTCAGTTGAAGCTTCCTTGAACGAATTGGAGATCATGAAATTTTCTAATTTTTATTTCATGAAATGGCTGAGATAATTCATTGGAACAGGTATAGTGGGACACCCGGTATATAAGTACATACCAACTTGATGTCGACCTCCATTAAGGTCCTTCTGCCTTATCATTCAATATTTCAAGAAAAAATAATTTTCTAATCAATTTATCTTACCCTTTTACCCACTCGAGGAGACGCTATGCACTCTCATACAAAAATCAAAGACAGAGAAAGATATATGGATGTACTCTTCCCAAGGCTTGTGAAGGATGGAAGATGCAAGGATCCTTTATCTAAGCGAAAAACATATTTTTGTCCTTGTCTGACAAGAGATAAGATTTGCTTCAAAATCGTTTGTGGATATGTCTAGTGTCCGTACTCTGATATACAAAAAACGTCAAAACAGATATTGTTTGAATGATTCTGATTGCAACAAAATTCGAAAATGACGGTTGACAGTTCCTACAATTGACATTCCGTACTCGAACGAGACTCGAACAACTGGAGATGTGTTTAAAAAACTCTGTTGTATTGGACATCAGAAGGCTCAAAATTTATTACTGCATGGGAGATACCCTTCAGATTTTTTGCTATTCAGTGACTTGACCACAGGCAATCAAATTGCATGATTCAATACTACCTGAATTGGTTCATCTACAGACAGGGCGCAACAAATAACTTATTTTTGTTGTAGTGAAATACATTTCAACTTTTCCTGTAGTAAATTATTTCAATAAAGCATGCTTTCAGTTTTTGAAACTTAAAAAAATGTGTTTGAAATTGTATTGCCATGGTAACGTGTTTAGTTTTTTGAATAAATCATAGATCATCAATCCGTGATTAATCGATCATTTAGCATTTTAATTTAGTTTAGTCTTCATTGATCCATTAAGATGAGCTTAAAAAAGCAATTGGAAAAGTTATAACAAACACTTTCATAAATAACAAAAGGGATTAAAGCAATAGAGTGAGTAAAGATAAAAACAATGAAAAATACAAAACATTTCACTAATTTAGATAAGAAAAGAACATCGATTGTATAGGGGCTTATTTCAAGAAGTAATTGTTTTATTTCATATTTGAAAACTTGTTCGTTTGTGATGTTCTTAAAAAACTCCGGAAGTGCATTATATAGTCTCAGCCCCAAAAATTCGAACGAGTTTAATCGCACAGATAAACGGTCTTGGGTAAGTGAAAATCATTTTTGATACGGGTATTATAATCATGGAATGATTGGTTCTGTTTGAAATCTTCCTTATTTTTATGAATGTAAAACAAAACTTCCAGAATGTAGAGACCTGAAAGAGGCATAATATTCAATTTTTTAAATAATGTTCTGCACGATGCTGTTTGTGATGTGTCACCAAAACGCTGTGTACTGGTGGAGAATTACCCCAAACAATTAGCCCATAGTTAATTCTCGATTGAATCTATCCGTGGTAATATAAAAGAAGACCAGAGTTGTCCAAAATTCTTTTTAAGTTTTTTTAGCAGGTAACACTGCTTATTAAGTAATTCACTAACATTTTCGCAGTGCTAGCGGAAGTTGAGGTTGCTATCTAGAAAAAGCTCTAGAAATTTTACACTCACCTTTTTCTATCTCAACACCGGATATTTCGATATGGTACATATCCTTACGCTAAATGCCATTTTAGTTATGTGAGTAGAAAACAAAAATTAACCAGAAAAAACCTGAGTAAAGTCGGAGAGTTCCTCAGTTGATTATGACGATCCAAATTTTATAAAAAATAAGAGAATATCTGTGTATTTGGTCTCAGAACTGTTTTCTGTTTGAAGAAGACTATGATTTTTTTCCAGGTGATTTTAGCGTGTTGTGCTCCTATCTGGCTCCCAGAGGTGAAAGATGGATGTCCGGGGACTTTTTGGCCATCGACAGAATCATCATGTGGTCTGATGCCGGAAAAGGTTACCTTTACAAGTTGCCGTCTAAGTAAGACCCATTTATCGCTAATGTTGGAATAATTCAGATTGCAGTAGTGGCGAAGGACATTTCTTCAGATTATTTTTGGAATAACTTGGTGATTTGGTACTAAAACAAAATTAACTAAAATAATGGATAATGGGAAAAAGCACGCTAAATTATTCTGATGGTATACATCGTTTTAGTTTTCTTTTTCCACTTTCATTTTCACAGGTTTCATTATGGGATTGAGATGAACTCATTTTACACTTAATTGAAATCGAATCATGCTAATTAGATTTTGTTTCACATTTTAATTTCTTGTGATTGCTCTACCGAGTGGCACAGGGTATCGGGACACCCCTGTATTTTCTGCATTCGTAAACGGATTTTTGTGAAATTTGAAATCCTATATGGTTGACTTCCGGTTTTTCTGGAAATGCCAGAAACTTTGTTTTTTCAAATGGAACACCGTGTACTAACAAAGTCAATCTACAAAAGTACTATGACTGATGATGACCATTTGAATGGTCGAAACATGTCTCAATCAAAAGTAATGAGGGATAATTGGATGCACAATTCACCACTAAACTTATGGAGACGACTTTGAGTTTTTTCCTCTCTTTGATCACCCCCTTCCACTTCGAGTATGGAATACTTCAAAAGATTCTTATGAGTTTATTTATATACTAGTAAATATATATCGAACAATATATGAAACCAAAACAATATTTGAGACACAGAAATAGAATACTATTTATTCATAATTATCAAGTGATACTAAAGTTTTAAATTCGTGGAATTAACTACATCGGCTTCAAAGGTACATTAATTCAACAAAAATATTAACCTGGTACAAACTAGACCAAAAAAAGAGAAGAAAAGAAGAAAATAAAATAAGAATATGGCAACAAAGAGTTAGTCATGGAGAAGTATACAGTTAAACAGCCAGTAGAAAGTATTCATATTCATGGCGACCGATAAAGTCCAAGTCGATATCATTTTCAAATTGATGCAATTTCTAATTTTCGGGGCGGCGAACTATGAAGTACATTCTGAATCTAGTCTGAAAATAGCTGATGGTGAAGAATATAGCTAGCGAATAGCTAACGAATGAAAAAAATAGAAGAAGAAGTAAAACTGGTAAACAGAAACATACATAACCACGAATGCACTCGGTGCAGGAATGCACAGAGTAGTTGGCTTCATTCTGACAGGTTATGGTTTTGTTATTTATTCATTGAAATATCTCGAATAGAGCTCCATCCTGAACGAAAATATCATTGAATCAATGAATCACCGTCGGCTACATTCAATGATACTATCCTTCTTAATTCACTGTCATCGGTCAGAACAGAATGAAGCCGACACCCATGGCTCCTTCCTCTTGTTGTGCCTGTCAGTATTTTGAGTGGTGTGGACGGACTCGAAGTATTAGGCGCTGTTGCAAGATATACTCTGCAACTTTCCTGGAAAATAGATCCGTTTTATCAAGGAACGAATTCATTAACATAAAAGTGACTGACAAGTTATGAATTGAATAACATATTGCAATATAACGATAGTGAAAAATTATAGATACTATCGCAAAATATCATAATTCATCTTTATTAGTAATCAACTTCATTCAGCAAATGAGAGATTTTTGGGAATTATTCATAATACTTGACAAAGTAGGATTGAAGAACCTATCATATCTCATTGCTGTTTGTTATGATATACAAAGAACAATTTCCGGAAATCTAGACATATTGATGATGTCGGCAACGTTGTACTGGCACAGGAAATCTTATTTTAACTCTGTGTGAATGTGGATTTTCAGAAAGTACGTCTTAGGAACGGTGGAGGAGCTAAGTTCCTCTTTTATTTATTTTTTTCTGATGTGAAATTTGATCTTACGAGAAAAAAACAAAAATTTCACAGTGAGATAAGAATCTCAATGTAGGAAACTTCCCCATCGACCAACGGAACCGACTATTTATCGTCTCGTTGAAAAATTTGAACGAAAAAATGAATTGTACAAGGTGTTCCTATTGAAAAATCAAAGTTGCTGGCATTTCCATAAAAACTGAATTGTAATGTGATCAAATCCGAAATGGTTGCTTATATATCTGTACCAAATCTTTAAAAAAATCAGTTCACGAATGCAGAAGTTACAGGGCTGACCAACTCTGTGTCACCCTAGTAACTTTTATTTTGTATTTTTCTTCTCATGGGAGAGGGCAGGTATCAAAATATTGAACAGTAGAAATCCGGGCAATGTGTGAAATGTCTGGTAGTGAATTGTCGCTTTGGTCATTTTTTATTTTTCATGATTGGCAATTTTTATTTGATTTGTTTATTTGTTAAAACGCACCCATAGTTAGCAGAAATATTAATACTTTCTTTTTTATTTTCACCCGGACTACAGCAGGATACGTGGCAAGAGTATTAATAATAGGTTAGAATCTCATTTCATTTACATTTCTTTTTGTTTTGCTTCACCACAAAAACTTCTTTACTGTGAGACCATTTGGCCTGTTTATTTATTTTAGTCATTAATTTATTCATTTTAAAAATATCATACATGTCAGCATATGATAGTAACAATTTTTTATATTCAATTGAAACATGATTCAGTGAAGCTGTGAAATTCATGGTATGAAAAATATTGTTCTCACAGTGAAGAAGTGGTTTGAGAAAGCTTTTTCTTTCAATAACCTCACATCTGTAACATATGTATAGTTAATATTGAATTTTGGGTGAAATATTATTTTTCTCACCGTGTAGAGTGAAACTCCATGTCTCAGCTCTATTATGAGAAATGAAAAAAGTGGAGTCAAATTTGCGTATTCTTCCTAAAAAATTAACTCCTGGATTTCACCAAGAAGTTTTTTCTCGTTTCTTCTTTTTTCAAATCATCAAATCAAATTTGGACTTGAATAAAAACCCCTGGAAAAAGTTCTCCCAAAAGAGAAGTTTGGCTAGCTTTGGAAGAGAGAAAATATGTCTTCCCCATCTATTCTGTTCTTGTCTTCAGTGTACCAACGTAAAATAATGGAAATTTCATGTTGGCAACACTGGAAATGAGAAGTAATGGAGATGAAGTTCATATTAACCTCAATATAAAAAAGGTTATAATGGTCTTCTTCCCCATTCCTTTCCATTTCTAGTGTTGCCAACATAAAACTTTCATTAATTCACGTTGGAACCCTGAAGACCAAGAAATAATGGGATGACATATTTTTCCTTCTCAACATCTATATTGAAAAAAACTTTTTTTCTCTCATGGACTCTTATGTGGGGTAAACTCCGTGGACAGAATTATAAAACTTGAAAAAATTCTTGGGAGTGATTATGATTAATTAAATTAGTATTATTTTCTCGACAAAATTCGTTCAGATAAGTTGGCTCTTTTCAAATACGTCAAAGTATAGGTGTATTGCAAAATGGGCCTGAAATGTACCTTACTCCATGCCATTCAAGAAACTCTTTTCAGATTTTGTCTCGCTTTTCCTTTTCTTGTAATAGAGCTGAGACATCAAGTTACACTCACCCTGTATATACAGTTAATACTAGATGTTGGGTTATTCATTTCATTATGCACTTTTCTGTTGGACATCTTTTGGAAATTTTCTATCTGCATGCATTCTTTCCTTTCCTACTTCTTCTGTTTCTTCTTGAATTTAAAATAAATCCAACTCTAAACTCCGCTCAGAAAAATGAGTGTATGAGTGGCCAACATAACAAAAACTTCATAACTTCACACTTACACAATTAAAATGATGACATTAAGAATTTAGAAACTGTAACATTTCAAAAGTGTTTCACAGGTAAAAGGGAATATTTCGATGGTGCACTGACCTGAAATGTGTAGTTCTGAGAATAATAAACATTTCTATACATATTGTTCACGTTTATTTAAAAATATTTACAAAATATGAATTGAAAATACACTTTTCAGCGATAGAAATCGATATTCGCTAATCGTTTATCGCCAATCGATTTTTTCCTATTGAAATCTGAAACGCCCTGTATCATGAATAGCTTTACCTGTGAAACACTCTGTTTGCCACCCAATTTTTCCAAAACCAAATGTGTAAATGTTTGTTTTGATGTTTACCGGGTGTCCCAGATCTTTTCATGCAGCCAATATATCAGTTATGCTGCTTGGATTTTTGTTAATTACACTTTTGTCAAACCCATATGTCTTTGAAGTCGTTGTGTCAAAGTCAACTTCTGTTGATGATGTAACCATGGATAGAACTTCAATGATGTATCACACTTGATATTTTGCCAAACTTATTACTACCAAAATTAGAAAATTCGAAGGAAACAGTTTCAGGTTTAGAATTGGATTATTTTTTTTGTTATGTTTTTTTTAAGTGTTTAGGTTTACTCCAAATGATTATTATGTCAATTCGACATCAGTCAAATTATCAAGTGTGATACATCATTAAGTTAGAATTGATCACACTTTCCAAATCAACAAAAAATGTTTAGGGTGTAACTTGGAAGTTGGGGTGATATTTCAGGGGTAGTTTGACAGAAGTTGGCTTTGACACAATGGCTTCAAAGTCATTTGGGTTTGACAAAAGTGTAATTTTAATTTTTTTCTTCCAAGCAGCATATCTAAGATATTGGCTGTATGAGAAGATCTGGGACACCCAGTATTTGTGAATATTGTATAAATCTATTTGCTACAATAACTGTCCAATTATCTAACACCTTCTCTCCATAACTCTGCATTTTCTTGACTTTTTGCGTGCTGGGTGCCAACTTCCATATCATGGCGTTCTTTCTCCCAATAATATTTACTATTACAGCAGCATACCAGACAGTGCAGATTTCCACACACCCAGTATAGCGAGCGACAGCCCGTTTTTGTACTGTCTGCTGAACCAACCAGACAGCAAGGTAAGAGAAAAACGCATTTTTATGTTTGAATTTCAACACCTACTTGATAGCTTCTTTGTCGTTCTAAATGGAAACCTAGTAGCAGGCATGGTTCAATACTGTCTTTCATTGGAAAAAAAAGTGCATCGTCCTTATCGACAATATTTTCAGTAAGCCAGTGACCTCTATTTCAAACTAATGAGTTATCCTAACCCTGGAAAATGTTTATATCCCTGTCAAGTTTATAATAAAAAATGTTGAAACATTTCAAGTATGAACTTTGTTCAATTTGACCAATGACAATAGTATGGATCCCAGATTATTTTGTGGCACGGGCAACAATGTAATGCCTAAGTTCCCAGAAATCCAAAAAAGAAGAAGAAGACAAACTACACTGTCCACCTAACTTCCTGACGTCAATATCTGTCACTTGCGTCGTCAAATCCTCATATTATCTGATTCTTTAGTTGTGTGTTGTATTCTCTGTTATCTGCAGTAAGTATTCAATCTAGAAAAATTATTCCATATTTTGATATGTTCATCTTCGAAATGGGTGATATACCCGAAGCGTAGAGTTGTCCCAGTTGTCAGCAGACCGAGAGGGGCTGATGAGACCTGGTGGGTCGAAACAGTACTGTCTCGCTCCTGCTGACAATTGGGGCAACTCTGTTCATCCTGGATCTCTTAGTTATGAGATCTCGCAGTTGAATAGGTGGTGGAAAATTCCACTCAAGTATGTCAGGTAGTGCCATCTATCAGCAGAGTGGTTTTACTTGTAGTACCACTCTGTAGCATATAGACGTAGGGGTCTGTACGTGTGACTATAGATGGCAGCGCCATACAGCGATTTCTGTATCCTACCTTAGAGCTTTGCCACTAGATGGCTACAACATGACTATAACTTCATGTTATACCCTGTATCTCATTGGTGTTTCAGCCGCTGTCTTGCCCGCCGGCGATGACCTTCATAACGACCTCGCGCAACAGTCGGCAAACAAGATCGCGGTACCTGTTGCGCGGCGACTCCGAGGGCTACGTACTGGCGTGGCGCATCCCCGAGCTGTCGGCGGCGCAGCTGGACGAGATCCAAAGGCAGAAGCTGCCGCAGCCGGCGACGATGACGGCCACGCTGACCACCAGTCTGACGGAGGCGTGGGCGAGCATGCGTCCTAGTCCGGTGGGGATTCTGGATCAGCTGGAGAAGCAAGAGGGACAGGGTGAGTTGGTTTATTCGTTTTTTGTTTTTTCGTTGTTTTTGTTTTTCGTTTTGTTTCTTGTTTTTTGTTTTATCATTTTTTTTTCAGTTCTTTTCTGTTTTTGTTATGTTTTTCGTTTTTTTTTGTTTTTCGGTTTTTGTTCTTTTCCGTCCGAGTCCGGTAGGGATTTTGAATCAGCTTAAAAAGCAGGAGAGGTAGGTTGTTTTTTTTTTCGTTCTTTGTTTATTGTTTTTGTGGCGGAGGCGTGGGCGAGCAAGAGTCCGAGTCCGTTGGGGATTTAGGATCAGCTGGAGAAGCAGAAGTCGCAGGGGGAGTTTTTTGTTTTACGTTTTTCGTTTTTCTGACGGAGACGTGGCCAAGTATGATTCAAAGTTTTTGTTTGTTTGTATTTTGTTCTTTCGTTTTTTGTTTTTTTTTTATTTCGTCCGAGTCCGGTAGGGATTTTGAATCAGCTGGAGAAGCAGGAGGGGCAGGTTGTTTTTTTTTTCGTTCTTTCTTCATTGTTTTTGTGGCGGAGGCGTGGGCGAGCATTAGTCCGAGTCCGTTGAGTGTTTTGGATCAGCTGAAGAAGCAGAAGTGGCAGAGTGAGGTTTTTGTTATTCGTTTATCTGACGGACACGTGGATCAGCTGGAGAAGCAATTTTTTGTTTTTTGTTTCTTGTTTTTGAATTTCATATTATTATTCTTTGGGTACTTATGGGTATTTTGTATCACTTGGAGAAGCAGGAGGGGCAGGGTGAGTTTTTGTGGGTGTGGGAAATTCCAACCTACAAACAATGACAAAAAAAAAATGACGAAATAATTCAATCACTCTACAAACAGTATGAATATGATTTGCGTGGATATATTTCGCACAAGAGAATGTTTAGCTTTGGAGTTGAGGATGGAAACATGACGAGTGCATGAATAGTTTTTTTCTGCAACTAACTTTCAGAAAAATTACTGTTATTACTCTATTTTACAGAAAGTGTTAAATAAAAATTCCTGGTTGCTACTAAACAACGATACATTCGAAGGATCAAACATTCGAATAACAACAAAAGCCTCTGACAAAGTATTTCATATCTCTTATCTTATCTTCTGTAGCCACCTTAGACCACATAGCAATAGATGAATGAAAAAGGTATGCAGATCAACAATGTAACACTTAACACCACTATTTATAAATCACAAAACGCCAAATACGATTTTAGTAATTAATGAAATGGTGAATGATGCGGAATCATGGGCTTAGAATCGATATAATGAGGATATAATTCAATAATTACAATAAATGACGCCATTCTTCAAAAAAAAAGCAAATATCGAATATTCCTACTACACATATTGCTTGTCAAATTTTCAATGTTGCCAATCGTATGTAAAATCAATCCATACTTAACATTTTGGTTCATACCTCAGAATCACTGATCAACGTTCATAATTCATTAGTCGATCTGCTTCTCTGACAATTATGTTATTGATCTTGTTCCATTATTTTTTTATAAGCTATCCATGCTGAAATGAATAAGATTTTTATCCAGATAATTCTACTGAAATGTCACTTTGACTGCACTTTCACAGAGGTCCTTAGAATAGGGACTCTACTTAGAATGTGATCTCTTTTTTTTTGCAAAGAGAAAACGAGCTTATCTATCGATATACTAAATAATGTTGTATTTCTTTGATTTCAGCTATCAAATTAACGGCCAGTATTTACCTGCCAGTACAAAGTAGACTGGTGGTAGGCAGAGAAGACGGTACTATAATAATAGTGCAAGCCACACAGACCATAATGCTCCAGCTTTTACATGGGAATCACCAACAATACAATGGTAAATAGTGCCTAGTGTCAAGTGGGTATCATCAACTCTTTTTTTTTTTCAAATGTAAAGAGGGGTCAGGTGGTACCTTGTTTTGAAGGCTTTTCGATTATCTATCCAACACCTGCTTCGTTCGTGCAAATCCGCCAAAACGTTTTAAAATGACAAGCATTTGAAATTCGCATCAAATATTGATATTAATTAATATAAATATATAAAAAAATATCTCCAATTATTGGTGCATTGAGAAGATGTCCCAAACTTGATATTAAAATTGCAAACATGATTCTCTACTCTCATATACTGAGTCGTATCAACTATTTAATAAATGTTTGGGGAACTTGTTCAAAGAACAATTTCAATAAAATATCAACATTATATAGAAAATCGTTAAAAGTATTGTATCGTCTCCCATTTGATACACCAACCAATCAATTGTTTGAAATAACAAATACGTATTCTTTAGATGAAATATATAGAATTGAAACTCTCAAAATATCATATAATATCATAAATAAAAAATTGAAGTCGAATTTTATGTTGATACGGAATTCTGAAATTCATAATCATGAAACAAGACAATATAACTTGTTTCATCTTGACGCCGCTAGCTCCATTATCGGACAAAAAAAATTCACTCATTCAGCCTCAACTGAATTCAATAAACTACCTGACAATATAAAAAATTGCAGAAATATAGGTTCATTCAAAAATGAAGTGAAAAAATTGATTATTTCTGAGCGAACTGGATAAAATTGAACATGCCATTTTATTTTACAAATATTATTCTTTGTTTGTCAATTTACAGTTGTTGATATATTTTGTATAATGATATGTTTACCTATAGGTATATAATTATGTACTTCCTTATACCAGAGCTTATTCTGTCTGGAAGTTATTTGTTCAATAAATAAATAAAAAAATAAAAAAAAATACAATAACTTTCAATAGTTCACCTAGCGTTGAGAGAGAGAGAGAGAAAAAAAATGTCTTCCCCATCTGTCCTAGTCTTCAGTGTTCCAACGTAAAATAATAGAAATCTTATGTTGGTTACATTGGAAATGGGAAAAAATTGAGATCATATTAACCTCAATATGAAAATGGTTAGAATGGTCTTCTTCTCCATTTCTTCTCATTTCCAGTGTTGCCAACATAACATTTTCATTATTTTATGTTGGAACACTGATGACAAGGATATATGGGGAAGACAGTTTTTCTCTCTCAACGCTAGCTGAATGGGAAAGACCACTGATTTTTTAAAACGACATTATCGTGAACCTTATACTGAAAAACTACCAGTGAATTAATTTTGAATTTTTTCATTCATGCTAAGACGATGGAAAAAATAAATTAGTATATGTCCATTTCAAAACACACAATTCCTGCGCCATTTGAAATTTCATCAATTCATTGGTGTGACTCGTGCGACGTCTTAGTCCCAACACGCCTATTGTCCTTGAACTGACCAATTACACTGCAACACTGCAGAATGACGAGGTATCAGAGAGAGATAGCTACAGTTCGGGACTAATACGTCACGACTCCACCATCATATTTGGCTGTTTGAAATATCGAATGAAATATGCTGATTTCAAAACGATATAGATTCGATTCCCTTCAACTTCAACTCATAATATTGATTGTACATAAAATGTAAATCATGATTCGTCGATTGAAAGAGGTTTGCACGGATTTCTTCTCTCAGTGGTCTTCCCCATTGCTTCTATTGCAACAAAATTTCCACGAGATGGTGCATAGATTTCGGGAGGATGTAATTCAATGTTCTGCGTGGAATTAGCCAGGAAATTAGTTGTTTTTCTCCCGAAATCTACCATTGTTGTTCATTTCATGAACATTGTGTGGAAATGACTGAGCTTTTTGCATTTATTTAACTATCTATTTATCTTCCCATCCTTTCAGGTTGGCCGCCGCACCAGATCCTCTCAGGCCATGGAGGCCGCGTGAACTGCCTGCTGTACCCGCACGGCGAGCACCGGCGCTACGACAAGCGCCATCTGGTGTCGGGCGGCGTCGATTTCGCCGTGTGCCTGTGGGATCTGTACGCCGGCACGCTGTTGCACCGGTTCTGCGTACACGCCGGCGAGATCACGCAGCTTATGGTGCCTCCCAACAAGTGCAGCGTGAGTGGAAGTCATTTATTCATTTATTTCTCGGGACTAAATAACGAGATGGGTAGAGGGGTTCAGTCATGAATCATAAAAAAGTATACGCTAACAATCCTGGAGGCCAAACACGGATAAGTGGATGAAATCGCAAATGGTGGGGATAATAAGACACTTGTACATTTGCGGGCGAGTGCTGAGACTAAATAACAATAGATAGACATAGCGATTATTTCATGATTCATAAAAAAGGTATACGCTAACAATCCTAAACGCCAAACACGGATAAGTGAATGAAATCGCGAATGGTGGGGATAATAAGACACTTGTAGTTTTGCCGGTGAGTGCTCAGGCTCAATAACAATAGATAGACACGGCGATTCATTCTTAAATCATTGAAAGGTATACGCTAACAATCCTGAACGCCAAGCTCGGTTGAATGAATGAAATCGCGAATGTTGTGGATAACTTTGCGGAATCATTGCCAGAAAATTGATATACTTTGTAGATATTTCATATATCTAATAAATCGGAGGTTCTATAACTTTGTGTATGTGCATTAATAAATCATTATGTAATGTCTTAGTGAGGTCATCTGAAATTTTCAATATTTTGAACACGCTTTTCATTAATAACGAAAGCCATCAAATAAGACCGCCACTGGACCAAATTTCGTCGTATCTGTGAAATATTAGGTTATGATATTCATAACAAACTTTTCTTCGCTGCCGAACGACATGAAAACAACAAAATATCAATAATAACAACAAAAACGACAAATGACATTTCAACAATGAATATTGTTATTATTACTACGAAAGTTTGCAGTGCCGCCACGTTCATCATTTTGTTATTTACCCTACAATAACTAATATGTTTATAATAAACATTAGTAGTGCGTTTCTGACATTTGTGTTGTTATGGGTGCATTATCATGTTATACAGGTTGTTCTGATTTTTGTCATGAGCTATTTATGCCGATGTGAATGAGATATATTATCCTAAATATCATCTTGAATCATCAATTTGACAGTGATTCCACAGAGATCCTTATACCAAAGCCTATTCTCTCTGGAAGTTATTTGTTCAATAAATAAATAAATAAGTGCTAAAAAAATGAATCACTATTTTCAACTAGTTAATCTATATTATTTGTTGGTAACTGGAATTGATCTATTACTTGAGAAACGTATGTCCGGAAACGCTTAGTTTCCGCTATACAGGGTGATGCAGTTTGAATAAATAATGTTTTTATCTTCAACATCTCGGAAATCCAGATTAACATTTTTTTGAAACTTGGTATAGATGTTCATGATACCGGAACACATCTTTGGGCGTCCAAAAAGGGATTTATTCTACGATATCGATCTATTACTTTCAAAACTTAGTTGATTGTTTTCGAATCTCCCAAAAGTTTATATGAATATTATCCTTTATTTTTAGGCGAGAATACAAAAATGTGTTTGTTCCGTGGCCTCCGACCATTCGGTAACTCTTCTGAGTCTGGCAGAAAGGAAATGCGTGTGTCTAGCTTCTAGACATCTTTTTCCCGTGACCACGATAAAATGGAGGCCTAACGATGATTTCATGATCATCGGCTGTTCAGATGGCACCGTCTACGTCTGGCAGATGGAAACCGGGCATTTAGATAGAGTGCTGCAAGGTATAATCTTTTATAGGAAAATTTAATTTTTATTTTTTAATCTTGTTTTTTTTTTCATAGGTATAGCAGCTGAAGAGGTGTTGTACGCTTGTGAGGAACATGAAACTACGGAGAATGCAACAACCGAAGTCGGTTTGGCAAATCCAGCTGTACATTTTTTCAGGTAAGATATCTGATTGATAGAATTGAAATTCGAAGAAAATAGAGACACACAAGCGGCAATATTACAAGTAATGCGAGCAATTTGAAGAGCACTTGATACAGGAAATTATGTGTTAGCAATTTTTATTGGTATCAAAGAGGAGTTTGAAACAGTTGACCACATTACACTTTTAAAAGATGTAGAATCAATGGGACTCTGAGGCATTTTGAGGATTTTTCGAGATTTGTTTCTCGGAAATAGGACAGTTAGAATCTCATACAGATGATAAGAGGTGTTCCTCAAGGATCTGTTTTAGGACCAATCTTATATATTCATTTAATCTACATATATTCGAAATATCACCAAAATTGTAAAGTAATTATACTATTCATGCAAATCATACGGTAAGTTCTTTTATATGAAAATAGAGAAAATAGAATTAAGAGACCTGATGAAATTTGAAAAATTGATCAATTCAAATCTTTTATCAATAATTACTAATAAAAATAAATACATGATTTTTCACAGAACAACAAACAAGCTACAGAAATATCTCAACTCTTAGGTTTAACTATAGACCATGCAGTCTCATCGTGGTCATCGCATATTCAAATGCTCAGGAAAAAATATCTTCCATGGCTGGTATATTATACAAATAGAGGTCTTTCACACCTCTTAAATACTTGAAATTGATTTGATTCAGTTTGATTTACTCTAAACACAGTATCTGATATTGATCTGGGGAACTGCAGCAGAATCTGTTTTTGAAAACTCTGAAATCTCTTCAAAATAAAGCCATAAAATGTATTTACAAACTACCATTTCTGGAATCAACATCTAGACCATACAAACCAAGGGATCTGCTAGATATTGACCCTCTCTTCAAAATTAAAGTATGCATTTTCATCCATTTCACTAAAAATAAGAAAAAGCGCTCGAATCTTACTTTCAACATCAATTCTGATACTGTCAAAATGAAAACCCGATTTGGGAAAAAATCATTGAATTTTTGTGGAATAAATATTCATAATAGTCTACACAACAGAATAAAATCTATTAAGTTCGTCACAAAATTCAAGAGTGAACTGTAGAAATATATTTTATCAATTCAACCCCCTGTATCAATTGATTCTGATTGAATTGTTCATTCTCTATTTTATTGCATATTTGATTTATTCATTAATTTTTTTGTGTATCCCTCTATAAACATGTATGTTTCTTGGGATCAATAAATGATATTATAACTATGATTCTCGATCTCGAAATTAAAATCAAATCATAGAAACAAACTTATGAGGAGATTTGGTTTGACGATATTTTGAGGTTGTATAAACATATGAAAGTATTGACAAAAAATATATCCTATTATTAGAGTTTTGAGAATGTTTCCCACACTTGATAAAAAAGTTACAAATTTAATCCTTCATTCTCACATACTCAGTCGCATTGACTATATTGTATCTAGAATGTCATTCAAAGTATTGTATCATTTACCATATAATACACCAACTAATCACAAACAAACATTTTCATGTATTGTTCAAAATTAAAAGGATGAAAATGTCATAGGTTAATATCATATATAAAGTATAGAAATCCAATTTGATTATCGTATCCATCTAAGGTATCATCGACCGTGAGACACCCTCTATAATATTCAACAATTCAGCCAGCTTTGAAATATTATTCGGAATTCTTATTCATTGGACTTTTTTCTCTCAGAGGTCTGAGGCATAGAAATTTATCGGCTATCAGACACGCAACACAAAGAGGTCTGCATCAGCTGCAGATGATGGGAGCTCACACCAACAACGACGATCCTCACATGCAGAGAAACTACAACTCCCCCCTATCCATACAAGGCCTAAGAACAAATCCCAAAGGTACATGTCGTCGAAAATAATGTTATTTTCATAGACCTCAATAGCAGATTCGTGATTAGGTTTTCTCAATTCAGAATTTCTTTCCACGTCCTGTATGATGAATATCCATTTACATTACATAAAAAAAATTTTTGTTGAAAATCTAGTAAGTAGGTGCCAGGTATATTCGGGACGATTCTGTTTGCGAATAACAATATGGTTGTAGAGAACATATCACGATTACAGCAATATTCAAAAAAGTGGAATTCTGATCATCGACTTTGGCAACATCTTGTTAGTTTCCTTGCTATATCGGAAACATCAATTTTTTGCTTGCTATCTCATAAAAAAGTTGAAAATCGTCTATCGATACTTGGTAGTATTTATACAGGGTGAGTCAGTTTTTTGTAGCACCACTTCAACAACTTGAAGAACACATATTGCTTCGTTTCCAAAATACAGGGAGTCAAAAATCGAGATTTTTTCAATGTTTTCCAAGTTTTCTCCTACAATTTTGAATATAATGAATTGAAATTTTGGTAAAATTATTACACTTGGAAAACTCGGTATTTGGGGCTATTAGGCGATTTTGATTAAAGTGCTGCCTCTGCTTTCAATGGAACATTCATTTAGATTCTCTGTTCTATTGTTCTATTGGGATACTTTTTGATCTCCTATGTTTTTCAAAAACTATGGATTTGGAGATAAATGCAAAAAATAATTGACTTTTGAAGAAATACACTATGTTTGTCATCGAGGTAATTTCTCAATAATTGGCTAAAATACCTGGGATGATCAAAAGCTTTGATATGTTGTGTCCTAAAATATATAAAAATATCACTTCCCCTGTATATCGGTCAAGTGGCTCCTATGCATATAGATTTTTATCTTGAAATAGTATCTTCTTTGAGCTGTTGGAGTTCTGTTACATAAAACTGACTCACTCTGTATACAGGGTGTTCCAAAATTCAGTATCAAGGTATCAGGGGCTTATTTTTCAGATCAAAATAAGACTTTTTTTTTTGTTCTCCAGTTTTGGAAAAAACAAAGGTCCTTTCAAAAGGACGGCAGGATAAAGGGCTACTATCAGAGAAATAAATGAAGATTTGAAAATGTTTTTATATTATATCTCACAAAATGCTTATCAAAATTTTAGCTCCTTCAGAAGTGACAAAGATATGAGAAAATTGTCAAAGAAGAAGTGAAAGGGCTGGTAAGGCATATTTTGCAAAACATCTGCATATTGGAGAACAAGTGACGCTCCCAAACCCGTGTATTTATTGTCTCGAATTGTTGTCGACGCACCATAGTAGGGATTAAAATAAACAATCTATCCACTTGAAATTTGTACCCCTATATATCATAGCCTCATCAAAGCTGTGTAAAGCGGGTAAATTATTTGGAACTACATCGTCTTCAGACCCAGAATCTTTATTGGTATCGCAGTTTTCGTTGGCATTTAGCGTGGAAAAATTATAGTGTCTGTAGAATGTCCGGCGTAGAGTCATTCTTCAATTCCTCTAAGTGCTTTGCCATGGTTAGTGGATTTTTCCAATAACTGCAAAAAAACGCATAGTAGCTTATAATCCTACCGTCCTTTTAAAATTAGTCGTTCAATTGAACGCCCCTGGATTGATCGAGAAGTGTGAAACATAACCACAAATATAAAGAAAAGTGAGTAAATTATGTTATTCGTTGATAATACTCAAAACAACAACGGAAAAATAAACGAGTCTCAACATGTCGTACCTTGAGTCACTCAGTTTTTTAACCGTCACTATCGATCCAAAACATAACAAAATCCTAACGATCGCTATCGACCTTGTTCAATATGTCAACTAAATATAATCTGACACTGTCGACATCTTCAAACCGTCAGCTGAATCAGAAAAATACAGGTTTCGTTTTGAAGTCCTTTTAAAAGGACGGTAGGCGTAAATGGGTTAATTGAAATTTTTAACAAGGAAGAACATTGTAAAGAATAAGAAACCTAGCGAAGCAAACCTTGAAACATATTTATAGGAGAAAAAGAGTCGTATTTTGAACTGAAAAATGAGACCCTGAAATCTTGATACTGAATTTTGAAACAGCCTGTAGATTTACTTATAACTCGCAGTGCATAATTCTAATGAAATATCCATTTTGCAGATCCGGAAAGTCACATTCTGTTTTTCGACATAGAGTCTTTGATAGTAGAGCTGTTGAGTGAAGAGTACGACATGATGTCCCCCGGTAGTTTGGAGGCCGCCGGTCTCATTTCCCAGTCTGAATACCTCAAAGTAGCTGCCTTAACACAAAGTGCCAGTCCCGATGTGAACAAAAAAATCGTCGGTGAGTTTCAAATAATAATAATAATTTTGTTGAACGGACATTTTTAGTATCGAATGGGTATCTGGTTTTAATTTGGTTAGTTGGTTTTTCAAACTACTACCGGTTGACATGTGATAAATTAACACCCTTTATAACTCAATTGAAAAATGTCTTCTTTTTTCATCTGGTAGATTTTCGCTATCTAAGGAAAGATACATGGAGCAGCAAACATTGTATGAATTTCAAATAGCTCGTTTCTGACTTTGATAAAATCCATATGAGCCAGAAATCCATTTGATATTGATAATGTCTATTTAGTAACGTGATATTGTTGATTGTTCTAATTTGTAATGACCTTTTTTCTGCAACAAGACTTTTTCGGAAAAATGAAAAATAAGGCTGAAAATATGGAAATGATTATAAAGGAAAAAGATAAACATGGTAAAAGCTTGTTTAACAATTAGTAGACCGTAGATAGATTTTCGCTCAGTAGTCAAAGAGTTGTGCTTTCATAGATTAAAATGTTTGCTTCCCGAACTTTCTTTGACGATATCTTGAGAAAAATGGCACATGTATTTATCAATATGTAATGAATATTAATATTACAGAAAATCCAATAGAGATTCTATCTCACTACTTATTTTTGATATTGGTGAACTGTTTTCTATTCATTATTTCTTGTGTTTTTGATGATCTAGTATTTTCAGTGTACGGTTACAATTTATTTTACAAAAAGAAAAATCAAACGACCAATCAAATGTTATATTCAAAAAACTATAGCTAACAGATGTAGCTCACAGAATTAATTTTATTTTTATTGAAAAAGTATAAAGTTTATTAAAAAAATTAAATGAGTCACTTATCCATAAACATTTCTTGGTCCTTTAGTTTTTATTTTGACACTTCTCGCAGATGCTTGTCAAATAATGACGTTCCATGGAAAACGTCAATTTTTTTTTAGATTTGACAGCGTTTAGGACTACTTTGTAAATTGGTTGTAGAAAAGCTCCTAATGGTTGTGGTCCATACATACATACATGGTACATACATATAGAAAACTGAAAATGTTTGATGAATCAGTGAATGAATCTCAAGGATCCTGAGAAAACTCATTTTATGCTACATTTCCTACTATCTAATATTTATCTATTATATCAACTAGATAGGATATAAGAATGTGTCATTTTTTCGATAGATTATCGTCAATTTCTCATACTTTGAGTAATAGCATTTACCCCTATTTAGGTATTTTGGCAAAAATGAAAGAGAGTGCAGAAACTGCTATAGCAAAGGCAGAAAGTGTGTTGAAACAGGGCGGAGATCAAACCAGAGGTATTTTGATGAATGTGTGTGTCTCCTGATTTTCATTTTCTTTTGATCGCACGAAAGGGAGTTTTTATTATGTTCTTCAAACAACGTCTATGCACAACTTCAATTTCAATACGATTTTTCTTCTCAGAAAGTAGAACAATAACATCACCATTTTATCGAAATCTACTAATTTTTGGGGTATACAGAAAAATCATAGTGGAAGAGATCTTATGATAATATATTCTGGATTGTTTTAATCTTCCAATCTTCAATTTATGCTTTTTGTTTTTCTTATTTTCTTATGATTTTGTTACGAGTGATGACTATGATTTTCTTAAACCTTTTAATATGATTTGATTTTTAATTGTTTCCATTTTCATATTTTTTTCACAAGGCTCATCAAATTGTCAAACATTCTCTGAAATTCTAGATGGTATGGAGGGCAGCAGTAGAAACAACAAACCCAATAATCTGAGCCCTCTGGAAACTAGTCATGGAATGGAAATCGCACAATTGTTGCTGTCTCTGTTGCATTCTTGGGGCTTGGACAACGACCTCGACAGGGTGTGCCAAGTCAAATTGGGATTACTCAGGCCTATGGTAAATTTTCAAGATAATCACTACACTATACAGTTCATTTTAAATGCACGAATTCAGTGAAACACGGAAAATAGTAATTTGGTGTCAGGTGTGGGATCAATTTTTTTATAGAAAAAAAATCTGTCCAAACAGGTTCCAGTGTCTTTTGGCGTCCTTTCTAAAGCCAATCACATGTCTCTCTTCCTGCCGACATGGCACAACACTATTCCAGTAGACGACGAACCCCTGCCTGCAGACTTGTCTCTCACCAATAGCCTTCCTGCGGAGTTGGTGCGACAAGAACAGGTCACCAGGATATTCTCCTCTCACGCCCACTGGGAGTTGAGTACGACGTTGACTAGGTAAGTTAATCAAGGAAACAATTCACTTATCATAATCCTCTGATAGCACCTTCACAAAGATTAAAAAAAGCTTATCATACACAATAATTCGAAAATCAATTTGGCGTTCGGAAATTTTTTGTTTAACGACCTTTGTCCAGTATCTTTTCTGAGGGATCAAATACTCATATATGTAAAAATCTTGATTTTGTGGAATGTTGTCGATGAGCAACACGACATGTTGTTCTCCTTCCACAGTTTCACTGTTAGGTAAACTATTTCGTTGTGTTTTATACTCACCGAGACAGAGGCAGATGTGATTTTTGCTTTTAGATCGGTTTTAAAGCCCATGAAACGCAATATTTCCTTTGTCCTCACCTTTGGAGAAAGTATTCTGCTGTGTTTTATCCCTATTGAGACACGCAGAAGTAGTTTTCGCTTTTGTATCGGCGTTAAAGTGTGTACCATGACACCATAAAATATACCTGTGTAATACTTGTATGACCCTATAATATAATAGTTTGGTACTTGTATTACATAAGATTTATTGTTTATTGAAAAACTAGCTTCCAGTCAGAAATAAAATTTTGGTATGAGGAAGTTGATTGCAAACAACAATAATAAAATAATATAAGGTGACAACAACAACAACAACAAAATCTAAAAAATCTAAAAATGCTAAATCGATCAAGTCATATAAATATAAAAATGGAAGGATTGCAATACTAATTCAATTCTAATATCAATCTTCATTTCATTATCATGTATCATATAACCATGCAAATACTACATACACTATTAATAGATTCACGTAAAAAAATTATCAAAATGATTGGTTTTACTGAAACTTTGAATACTCATAACGAAATAATAAAAGCAAGTTCGCAATCTAGTTGGCAATGACTGACTGCTAGAATTGTGCTTGACAAATTGTGGTTTTTGCCCGGTCATCAGATTTGCATTGCTGGATCCAGTCGCCGAGAAGGTGATGAAATCATCAGTGGCGGATTCTCGGACGCTAACATATCAATATTTATTTCATTATCATATATTATATAACCATACAAGTACAGTTCACTATCTATCGAGCATCGAATATATTGGTCCTTCGAGCCGGATCTATTCAAATCGAACATTCAAGACTGCCAATTGTATCGCATTCCAGCAACCACCTGTTGGCGATCATCGCGTTGAGTCACACGCTGATGTCGATGAGCAACGCGACGTTCGTGCCGGAGCAGGAGCGAAACAGGAAGCTGCACCGACAGTCGACGCGTTCGAATTGGAGCAAGGAGCAGGACGAGGAGCACGAGGAGATGTACAACCAGCAGCAGGTACACATTTTTGTCTGTATAATATTTCTTTGCGTGTGAATGAACTTAGTGAAAACCTACGCACAACTTGCTAGCCCCTTTCAGAGTAGAATATGAAGCAGCAATTGCTATCATGACGTTTACTTGCATTTTAATTCCATTTTCAATACATCACACCACTGCTTCCTTGAAACATTTCACCATGAATTGATTTGATACATTTCTTGACGTTATAACGTACGTGCAAATAAATATACATTAGCTGAATATGTAACGAATATAATTTTACTGCTGGCTGCTTTCATCACTCAACAATTATGAAATTTTCAAGTGGTCTAGTACTGCAAACATTTTTATCGTAAAATTTTTTTGTGTTATGTTTCTTAAAATAAGAATGAGATGTCATCTTCGACAATAAAGTACAGTTTGATATGATTTCAGGCGCAGATTAAGCAGGGATGGTCGCTGCTAGCGACGCTGCACTGTGTCTTGCTCCCAGACAAGGTACGGAGGGTTGGGTTTGTCAGGGGTAATACCACAAGTGATTACATTTTTGGTTATAATTGCAAAAATAATTACCGATAATTGCTAGAGTTTATTTTCATATTTTGAAAATATTCGCGATAAGTTTGCTGATAGTAGGTCAGTGACGTATATTTTGAACTAAGTTATCTTTCTGTCAAGTTTATATACAAGTTTACAAAAGCTCGCATGTTGAAACATTTCAGTTATGAACATTTTCCGTACTTACACATACAGTTTAATGAATGTTTACACTTTAATGAAATAATGGTATGTGAAAATTACTGAAATTAACGCAATACAAAATCAAACAACTCTGTGTCAAATAAACTATTAATCAATAAGGGTGTCCCACAAGGCTCTGTTTTAGGACCTATACTATATTTACTTTATGTTCAAAATATCAGTGAAATTGGTCTAGCGTGTGAATATACCATGTATACAGATGATACAGTACTTTTATATGAAGGCAAGAATCCTTCAGATTTAGAAAATATGATAAATGAAGACTTGAAAATATTTGAAAAATGGCTCCAATCTTACCTTTTATCGATAAATACTAACAAAACAGAATATATGATTTTTCACCAAAAAAATAAACAAAAAATTCACCTCAACCTTAAAATAAAAAATGAACTCTTGAAACAAACTGACCAGATAAAATATCTTGGTATTTGGTTTGATGACAGGTTGAAGTGGGACAAACATATTGATGTTCTGACAAAAAAAATATCTCCAATTATTGGTGCATTGAGAAGATGTCCCAAACTTGATATTAAAATTGCAAACATGATTCTCTACTCTCATATACTGAGTCGTATCAACTATTTAATAAATGTTTGGGGATCTTGTTCAAAAAATAATTTCAATAAAATATCAACATTATATAGAAAATCGTTAAAAGTATTGTATCGTCTCCCATTTGATACACCAACCAATCAATTGTATGAAATAACAAATACGTATTCTTTAGATGAAATATATAGAATTGAAACTCTCAAAATATCATATAATATCATAAATAAAAAATTGAAGTCGAATATTATTTTGATACGGAATTCTGAAATTCATAATCATGAAACTAGACAATATAACTTGTTCCATCTTGACGCCGCTAGCTCCCTAATCGGACAAAAAAGATTCACTCATTCAGCCTTAACTGAAATCAATAAACTACCTGATAATATAAAAAATTGCAGAAATATAGGTATATTCAAAAATGAAGTAAAAAAACTGATTATTTCTCAGCGGACTGGATAAAATTAATCATGCCATTTTTTTTTTACAAATATTATTCTTTGTTTGCCAATTTACAGTTGTTGATATATTTTGAATGATGCTATGTTTACCTATAGGTATATAATTATGTACTTCCTTATACCAGAGCCTATTCTGTCTGGAAGTTATTTGTTCAATAAATAAATAAATAAATAAATAAATAAAAAGGTGTATCAGACCAAATCTAATCAGCATATTTCTCTACGGGTTCGGATGACTGTCTGTGATTTTTTTGGGACTTTTAGGATACTCAGAAGTTTTGTTTCCTGCCATGAATTAACCTCGAAAATCAATAATATCGAAACAATATTGATTTTTGATATTTTTCGAAAAAAAAAGAGTGATAACATAATATTTATTAGGTCATGGAACATGGTGGAAAGCATTTCAAAAGACCACAGGTTGAGATGATGGTGAAGAGGTGGCAGCACCACTGTGTGGAGGTTAGGGAGGCTGCACAGACCCTCCTTTTGGCAGAATTGTCAAGGTAACCAAGTTCTTCAATTTTCAATCAACTTATCTCGTTATTTCTATTTACGTGAATTCAAAATGTAGTATGATTTAGTGAAATTTGTTTTTGGTGTTAGGATGGGTCCTAGAGGTAGGAAACAACTAGTAGAGGGTTGGTCTCAGTATTTGCCGCAATTCACCCACATAGAAACCATCAATCAGCAAGTCAACTCGTCCGCCACACAGAATCATACTAATGGCAACTCTCCAAATACTCCTGATCCAGTGGTGAGTGGTAAAAATCAATAAAATGTACCAAACGTTTGAAAATTCCAGCTCTGCTTATAAATCACAAATTCTTAAATTCATGACGAATTTTTATACGAATGTAATTTTTCTAGGATGAAGAATTTGAGGAGGAAGAAGAGGAACAAATAAGAAAACCTTCCAGCCTGTCGGAATTGAAAAAGAAACAGTCGACTGCGGTGATAATATTGGGCGTTATAGGAGCCGAATTCGGTCAAGATATCACTGGGGCCGACAACAATAAAAAAAGAACAAGCGAAGAGAGAAGAAAAAGTTCTGTTGTTGAAGGTTTCGGTAAGGAATTATCAATTTCCAACGAAACATTGCTCAAACTTTCAACGGGAATTTGTGAGATCACACTAAGGAATTAAATTATTCAAAACAACACACAATTTTTTCCGTTTCCAATCAAACAGAAAACGAAAATTCCACGATTTTTTAAAATGTATTTTCTGTGATTTCTAGAATGGCTTGTCATGTCACTATTTTTTTAAAGGTCCGGGCAACAATAATTTAGCAAGACTGACTTCGATGGCGCTGTCTCATTTGCTTTTAGCGCCCTCCAACCCCAAATTGCCGGCACACATTCCATTGCGTAGGGCCGCCATAGATTTGATTGGTAGAGGCTTCACTGTGTGGGCCCCCTTCCTAGATATTAGCAAAGTATTGTTAGGTAAGATCATATTTTCTTTGACCAAGTTCCAGAAATTCTTCTTGTTCAAGAGATTTTGGATTAATTTCAACAAAACTTTGTAGAAATATCGCTTGTGAATCTCTTTCGGTGGTAAGAGATGATGGGCAAACACGAAATTTCATAGGGGTTCCCCAAGGGTCCTTACTGGGGCCTTGATTAATCCTGGTTTACGTAAATGATCTTTTTCAATTTTATCATAGAAAATTCTACTTCCTTCGCTTTGTTATTTTTTAATGAATAAAATTAGCGACTTTTTTAATTATTTATCTTCAATAATTTAAGACTATATTTTCTATTGTTGTTTTGTTCCTAGGTTTATTAGAATTATGTTCGGAAGCTGACAGGTTAGTCCCTAGTATGACCTATGGGTTACCGCTGACCCCTCAGGCAGATTCCTGCAGGACTGCCAGGCATGCGCTAACTCTGATAGCTACTGCTAGGTACGTGAACAAATGAATGATTCGATATTTAAATATAGTATCACCAACAAAAACATTGTCCTCCATCTTGCGTAGAAGTCCATAGTAGTCCACTGAAATTAGGATTTTCATACTAAAGGTTTCAGCGTGTTTTCGGGTATATATTGGTGTCCTTAATAGCTTCTCAACACACTCTAAAGATGCTGAAAAATGATTTTTCTGATTTGTCTTGGTAAATATTGATTTTACGACAAACATGACAAATATACCCATATACAACATGAAAGATGAAACAATTCTAAAACAAAAAAGTCCCATAACATTTTTTGTCCGAGTAATATTTTTCATGATAAACGCCGTTCAAGTTTTAGAAATATTAAAAATTTTGTATTAAATATGAAAAGAAAGTGATATCAAATCCTATTTTGAGAATTTTATGGGGAAGGATATTATGCAAATTTACTGTATTCCAAAGACCTGATGTGAAATTAAATTTGTTGCCACCCACTTTTGAAGCAGCACAACAGTACCTCTTCCATATCTACTATATATCAGATACAAAAATAGTTGGGCAACGAATTGAATCCTCTGGACTGGGGATGGGTATTGATGGACAACCTGCTGTGGCCGAAGACGACAACTCACCGTAGCATCTTCAGAGTGTTGCCAATTATTGAGCGTACACGCTATCGTAAGGGACTTTTGATGAGGTATTGAAGACACCAATATATACCTGAAAACACACTAAAACCATTTGTATGAATTATTCCTCAGTTTGGCATTATTTTCGACTAATTTCAGTGGACTATAACTGGAAGTTTGACTGTAGTGAAAGACTCCTAGTCATTTTCACAACAACTTATTGGGGGTGTCAAATTAAGGTACATGTTTCAATTCAGTTTGGATATATAACATTAATAATATTGTTGTGATAAGATGACAATAACTGCTGCTTTCTGATTATCAAGCTGTCAGGTTAGGTTAGGTACCATTAGTGCTATGATTTTAGGACGAATAGTTTATTTTTCACACTTTCACACAGAGAAAGACATGTTTAAAACTCTATCATCACCTTATGACAAAGGTCAGACTGAAGAGAAAAAATTATATTGATTTAACTGTGTCATAAAAATTGAACATACTCATTGTTGTAGAATAATATTAGTTCAAATTCCCATGGTATGAAAGTGAGGTTATGAAATAGAAGTAAAAAAAAATCATAATTACTATGTAACATGGAACTGACGTTGAGGAGCATCAAAAGTTCGCTTCCTCATAGCAAATAGAAAAACAGAGCAACAAAATTGACATGTGCTTAAAATATCTCTAACAAGTGGCGAAAGAGCGAAATCAGAGGGATGTACAGCCGTCTTCAGAAAACATATCGCACATGGACGATGATAGCATTCTTGATAACTCTGAAGACGACTTTACTGGAAGCGAAGAACTGAAAAATGTCATTCACTTCCACTTCTTCTCCATCCTCCTAGCGAGCAAAAGACCTTTTTGTTTTGAGGTTGAAATGCTCTTCTTCTCCATTTCTTCACATTTCCAGTATAACCAAGATTGAATTTTACATATTTTACATTGGAATCCTGAAAACAAAGACACAGAAGGGGAAAACATACTTTAGAAATTCACTAATTTTTCAATATTTTGACATTTCTCATTGTGAGGTAGTCTATGAAGGTGTCAAATGTCAAATGTGAATAAAATCGGCGTCATTAAGTATTGAAAATAAGAGCAAGAACAACTTCTTGGAATCTCCATTTCACAAACTAATTATAATTGACAAAAGAAAACAATGTTTTCGACAAATGATACCCAATTTGACAGTTACTGCTGCCAACAAATAGCACAAGATATCGTAAATTTGTTCATGTGAAATATGGTCCATTTGACTTTCCTAATGAATTGTTGTGGAAATGACTTTGAGGCCTTTGGAATAAGATTAATTGGATTTTTTGTGGTTTTAGACCTGCAGCTTTCGTTACCACGATGGCCAAAGAAGTAGCGAGGTATAACGCGATGCAGCAGAATGCGCAAACCTTGAACATCAACATGCACAACAACGTTCTACACAAGGCGAAACCGGAGATCCTGAGGGGCGTGGAATTGCTGATCGAAAAAATGCAAAACGAAATGGCCGAACTCCTAGTCGAAGTGAGTCGATAACAAAATCAACAAACATAAAATGAAGTGAAGTTTTGGAGAATGCCGCTAACTAATCCAATGCAAAATATACCCAAAATGCCACATTAATATATTGATAATATTGAGCCTAAATACGCATTTGAATACTTTCCAAACTATTTTTCTTCTTCATCATCATATGTTAGATGTTTGAGGAGTCTTTAATTATCTGACATGATAGAGTGATTGGTCTCAAGGATATGTTGGTCAACACTTGATGTTATATGAGATGAGCAAAATGTTCTTCAAATCTTGTGGCAAGACTTTGACGTGTTTGCCCAATATATTTCATCTTACAATCCATACAGTTCATCTCCTAGATACCCGATTTATCATTATTATCAATTTTACTCTCAAGGTTTGTCTAGAAGACTATGGATGATAGTTTTTTGCAGTAAAAGCTACGTTCAGACCTTGTGTTTCAAAAATACCATTCAAATTGTTTCACGATCCTTGTTTCACGATTTCATTCGATTATAGGCATAGACCAGATCAGACTTTTGAATGATGAAGAAAAAACGTGAATTTTCACTATGCATTTTGTATTTTATATTGTGTTTTTCAGTTGATGGATATAATTCTACACTGTTTGGATCCTAGTCAACTGAAGAATAAAGGATTACAGGAGGTTTTCCCTGCTGTGTGTAGATTTAATCAAGTATCTCATTGTCCAGCCACAAGAAGAATAGCCGGTAAGCAGATAGTTCCAATTAATATTTACTTATGTTGTGTGAGGCTCCAGTTTGTATTTTCAATTAAACATGGCAATGTGTTTCAAGTTGAAACACATTGATCCCACATCAATTGTCTGCAAGATCACACAGATGATTTCTTTCATCATATTCCTGAAGAATGATGTGATGTTTCGAAAAAAAATGAGTATTATAATTCTCCAATTGCTCTATATATCATTCATTATTGAGTAAACATAATTGGGTTTTCTTCTCTGAGAACACATGTCCATTGAAAGAACAATTGTATTGCTTTTCAAATAATAGTGCATAACTTATTTTTTTCAGTTGGGTCTCACACCGGTTCCCTACAGATGTACGAGCTCCGACAAGGGAAATGCGTGAGCATAAGGGCGCATTCCTCGGCTGTCACAGCCTTGGCCTTCAGTCCTGATGGCAAGTTCTTGGTCAGTTATGCTTGCGGTGACAATAAACTGAGCTTTTGGCAGACGAGCACAGGTAATGATTATTAACCTACTTACAGTAATATTCAATGATCATTGGTATTTTATTGAAAATACAGGGTGACATTGAAATAAGTGCAAATATTCCAGACACTGATAAAGCTCGACGTGAACTATCGAATGGCACTGATAAAAAAAATTAGGGATCAAAATAAAATTTGAGGTTAGACCACTTTTCTAACCAAAGTTCTACACTGTAGCAAATCTGACTTCACCTCTGTTCAAATTTCCATGCCGTAGGCTCGATCATCTAAATTGTTTTAGAGTGGCGTACTTGATTTTTTATCGTATTTTGTTCAATTTTCGGGGTGGAATTTCTCGTTAATTAGAAGAATTAGAACAAATCTGATATCATAGAAATATTCCTTAGACTGTATCATATTAATATGCTGAATATGTGCACTTATTTCAAACACCCCTTATATCTATTATTGTTATTCGTGGGCAGAACGACAATGTTTATTTATCAACTGTAATTCCACCCTTTTTTATTACTAACTTATCATTACTATTTATTTTTGATTCATTACGTGTAAATAAATAATTATTTCATCAAATACCTAAAACCGACCGTACGCGATGAAATCTAATACAATACTGCGTGGCTGCTGTTGCCTGATGTCTGTTTCACCATCTCAATGACTTATCAGTTACGTCACCTCTGACTAATGACATCAAGAATATGGTATAACTAAATCATGCAAGTCGTCCACATTTTTGTGTAGTATTGTGGTACATATCCGCAAAAATAATAATTTCACCGGCAATATCAATATCAGATCATTAACATATTAGAGAAATAGCATGGAACCAAGTACAGAATCTAGGTGAAATTTGCAAACAATGTTTTTTATATGAAACAGTTGAAGAGCTGAACAAAAATATCTTCAAAAGCCAAGTGTAGTTTTCATTATCCTCCAAAGGCTATTATAGCTTTGGGGAATTTATGTCAGACTGCGATGTAGAGTCTATTTGATGACGTACAGCTAAATTTTACATGTTTTTGTACCTCTGATGATGTAATATTTTATCTATAATATCACTATTTGTAATTGATGTATTTGTTTTTTGTATGTTCTATACAACCCGACTTGTCTTATACATTCTGTGAATGTCTGAATGGATCAATAAAATAATTATTTATTTATATTTGAGCAAGTTGATTTCTTCATGATCTGATCGTGTAGAGGTCTACAATGTTTTCAAGGATTTTATAAGAAGTTGTTTCACTATCTTTTATCCCTATATCCACTGAACTCTGAACTTGACTTTGACTCCGATTCTCCCATGTAGGCATGTTCGGCCTGGGCCAATCGCAAACGAAGAACATCAAGTCGTACAGCACGGCGCCGATAGCCGACGTGGCCCGACTGAACCCGATGCGGCTCGCCCGCCTCATCTGGATCAACAACCGCACCGTCTCCCTGATGCTGGCCGACGGGTCCGAAACGCGGTTCAACGTGTAGAGGGAGAGATGAAGAGCGCCGTCTGGCGGGGAAAAGAAGCGGTTTTTTTCGTTCGTTGTAAGAGAGGGTTTCGATGTGTCGCGATGAGTTTGTTTTGTTCAGCGGTCAGGGTTGTCATTGAGGTTTCAGTTATGGGTTCATACAGGAGAAGGGGCATAACGTAGGGAATTTTATGGTAGAATAGGCAAGTGAACTATTTCTATTTCATTTTCTAAATAAAATCGTCACTATCATATTTCGCTTCCACATTTTTTTAGTTTTTTTCGGTCGATTTCAAGTTGTTAAAGTCATCAATATGGCCACGGTAATTTTCAAACGGCAAGAAATTTACAGCAAATAAAAACTGACGTCACGATTTCCTAATTAGGGGCAGACCATAGCGCCGTTGCCATATTTTGAAATATGAATGGTCCTTCAGAAATATCATTTATTCGATAATTCGTAAATTTTCAATTAGCTAAAAAAATCCATTGTCTTTTTCCCTTATATGTTGTGTCTTATTACTTATCATGAATTCGTGTCAATAATAATTATGTTAATTCACACCAGAGAACATTTGGCCCGGTAAACGTGACAACACAGGATTATGGGCGTTGTCTTGTCAGTTCTCAACATCCAGCACAGCATTGACAGCATTCACATGATGTTTTGTAATGGAATATAAGAAATATTTTGACAAGCTGGTTGATCGAAAATTAATGACTATAATATGGCTTCCGATCCCTCTCTTCTCTATGATGAAATGACGAAATAAACTGTGGCTTCGTACCATGATCGGCAGGGCTACCCCGTATTATTCTTCTTACATCATTCACCGAAAGTATTTGAAAAAATCTTTTTCTACAAACGTCAAAAAATGACAAGGTTCGCGCATTGATAACAAATTGCGAATGATTCCCTGCACAAAACAACGCGCGAAGTAAAACAGTGCGCGAAGTAGCTACTTCGCGCATTGTTATGTAAAATATATGAGATATTTATATTTCAACTTTATGGTCCTCAATCGAGCAAACATCCACGAAATCATTTATTTCTGAATGTTCAACAATAACTTTCTTTCAGCTCTTGGAGCGCACGAAAGGAAATTCCTATTATGCTCGTGGAACATGGTTCGTACCTAGGAAGGATAGGGGGAGGCCTTTTAAGCCAGTTCAACACTATTTTTTATATCAAGCTGAGCATATTTTTACTTTAGAGCCAGATTTTTTGACGTCTGTAGAAAAAATGTTGTTTGCAACTCCAGCGCGAAATACTTTGGTCATCTCGACTATTTTTTTAACTCGGCTACGCCTCGATAAAAAAATCAGATCTTGATCACCAAAGTAGCATTTCGCGCCCTAGATACAAAAATAACTATTGCATCAGATATTCCAGTTTTTTGTTCGTGAAGGAATCAATTTCGAATGAAAAGCGGGGGAAGAGAAATGACCATTTGAAATTTATAATTACCCATTGGAAATGAGGAATTTAATTTTTTTGCTTTGAAGCATACTTCCTCTCTGCACTCGAAATATATCATCCAAACTCAAAAGAATCGAACAATTCACTGAAAATTTTTGGTATACGGTGGACGGAAAATATAGGAAACATTATTGGCAAACATGTCACTGATGAGATAGTCTGAACAGTGGCTCGTTTGGTAAGAAATATTCATATACGTCAAGGACTTTCAGCTCGAGACGATTTTGGAAATTCATCTCCAATTGCCATAGGGTTAGAATTTGAAATAACTAATAATGAAACTGACTTCTGTTCGAAAGATTGCATAAGAGGTGATCATTTTATCAAAATACAATTATATCGAGAAATATCCATGAAGATTACCGTGATAAACACACATTCAAATGGCACCCGTGCTGAAGTTTCCCGTATATAGAGAAATGTATGTGTAGTGTTGACTTCAGAATTAATTAGATTATGTTCCTGAACTTTCTCAAATGAAATCAAAATTCTTTGTGATATCAAAATAAATGAAGTAATTGAATTAAATGATTCAACGTTGTTCAAGAAAACTACAGATAGCTGTTGAAATTATGCGAAAATGCCCGAAAATGTGAACAAAATCATAACTGAAATCTCAATGCTAATTTTGAAAATCGGAAGATGACAATAATTTGAAAACCGACTATCATTGAAGAATATTAAAAATCTCGAAAATTTATTATATAGCATACCTGGCCTAGCCTAGATGCACCCGAACTTAGCTAGCAAATGTTTTTTTCCAGATTAACCTCAAGTTCCCATAGCAGCCTTCATTATTAAGCTGTGAAAATTTATTGAGTAATCGATAATTGATTCAGTCTAAAGAACACTAGTCAACGAGTCCCTAAAGTTTCTTTTTTGTTATGTAGAATCGCATTTATTCAGGTGGGTTATCGGTTCAATAATTTTCAATTGATCATTGAAGGGTTGAATCGGAAAACAACAGCAAAAAATAATAATTGTGGGTAGAGCCAAGCTCGCAAATTCACTCATACATCAATTTCATTTCAGCCTTCGAATAACTTGATACAATAATAATGACTTAACCGATTTTTATTGTTGTTGATAAACATCAAAAATTTAATTCTAACGATAAGGCTCATCTCAGGAATATTAGACATACCTAAATGGGGTGTTCTTCAAATCGTGTACCTAGGTTCTAACGTGTCTATCCAATGTGCATTGTATCAAATTACTGTGCCTATCCAGTGCAAAAAACCTGTTTATCAATGGCAATAGTAATTATAATTTATTCGACTCTGTTCACTAACCCAGTCTCCAAATCTACACTTCATCTGTCCAATATTTACTTGTCCTCACTTTACAGAAGAACTTCATTTTTACGAGTATTTCTAGTCAGTCAAT
This sequence comes from Phaedon cochleariae, assembly GCA_918026855.4. Taxonomy (NCBI): domain Eukaryota; kingdom Metazoa; phylum Arthropoda; class Insecta; order Coleoptera; family Chrysomelidae; genus Phaedon; species Phaedon cochleariae. The sequence goes on along the minus strand of OU896707.1, from coordinate 80,555,972 downwards.
GTAGGTTTTAGTGTTCATTTATTCCTTCTGGATAAAGTTTTCCATAAAATCATCCTGGATACATTTTTTTCCGAAATAGTAGAAGAATACCCAAAAATCACAGTAATTAGAGAATTTTGAATCATTATTTCGGCAATTAGATTGTCATTTTGGTGCTTTTCAGTTCTGCAGAAGATCTATCACGTATTGACCGAAATACTTATCCAGACATTTATTATAAATATTGTGTTCTTGGGTATTATCATTTCTTGTGCTGTTGATAACTTTGAATAGATGCGATACATATTTTCGTTTAAATGCAGATTTTTTTCTGAAGATTCGACAACTATAAAAGTGTGTTGCAGATATTGAAAATGATGTAATTCAAGTTTTGGAGGTTTATCAGTAGTGTTGAACAATATAGACCACTATTATTATTTATGATATGACTGAATAATTCAGTGGAATGAAGAAAAGGTATATTGCACTATATTACACGTAACTTAGTATACAGGCTGATTCACGGTGGATGGCATATTGGACGTTTCTGGAGAACGCAACGTAGGATTATACTGAAAATTTGGATAATTAGTTGTGCTCCATCGACCTAAAATATTCTCAGCGCTGCGACATTGCCGCTTATATTGAGAAGTAGCAACAACTTTGATTCTTCAATTAGGACACCCTGTATATTATTCCATTTTCAGATTCTTCCCGAAGATCTGATATCATCGACCTATCACACTTGGGGTCTAGCAGTGACAATTACAGAGATATAGGGTGTGGAAAATCGAGATCTTTCAACTTTGAAATTTTTTTGTGTCAAAACTATTAATAATTGGTCAAAACGATTTTCATGTCCCTATCTCAATTTTTCATTTACTATCAATTAATATTTAATTGAAATAGGTACAGGGTGGTTCAGAATTGAGATTTTCAACAACCCTGTATCAATTTCATTTAAATATCAATTGATAGTACATGAAAAGTTGAGATAGGGACATAGAAACCGTTTTGACTAATTATGAATTACCATCTGAGTCAATCCATCTTGCAGTGGAGTGCAGGAAGAAAATCTTACAGTCAACTCCACCAAAACTATACTTTATTTAAATTGGAAATTGGGACATGTTTCGAAGCTTCAAAGCTTCATCATCAGCAATATTGTTACAGGAAGTACTACAATAAGAAAGCCAAAAACCTCGTCAGGCAAAGTATTCAAATAATGAAAGTTAAAGAATCCTCACCTGTTCTGGGGAAAATTCACATGTTGAAAACAAAAATTATGGTTTACATATTATTACAAATTGAAAAGTGAAACATTTAATAAAACAGGGACCGCATTAGTATACTAATTTTTTGACGAAGGTGATCCGCAGTTAATTGCGGTCCCTGTTTTGTTGAATGTTTCACTTTTCAATTTTTGTTTTCAACATGTGAATTTTCCCCAGAACAGGTGAGGATTCTTCAAACTTTCATTACTTTGCCTGACGAGGTTTTTGTCTTTCTTATTGTAGTACTTCCTGTAACAATATTGCTGATGATGAAGCTTTGAAGCTTCGAAACATGTCCCAATTTCCAATTTAAATAAAGTATAGTTTTGGTGGAGTTGACTGTAAGAGTTTCTTCCTGCCCTAATTATGAATAGTTTCGACACAAGACATTTTTGAAGTTGAAAAATCTCGATTTTTCATACCCTATATCTTTGTTATCATTCCCGCTAGACCCCAAGTGTGATAGATCGATGAAATCAGCTCTTTAGGAAGAATCTGAAAATGGAATAATATATAGGGTGTCTCATTGAAAAAATGAAAGATATTATTACTTTTCAATATAAGCGGAAACGCCGCAGTGTTGAGAATATTTTACGTCGATAGAACTAATTATCCAAGAAACAAAATTTGCAGTATAATCCTACGTTGCGTTCTCCAGAAACGTCATCCACCGTGAATCAGCCAGTATAATTTCATAATTTATCAAAACAAATGTCTATAAAGATGTATATAAATGTTATTTATTTTTAAATTCGTTAGATTTACTGTAAGATTATGATTATACGTTTTCTCCTACTATAGCAATTGTAGGTAGAGCCACAGATTAATGTGGTAAAGCATTGTTGATTGATCAAGAAGGAAATGATAGTTTTTGTCTATTTTTTTCTGAATAATTTCTTGTTACAGTTTCAAATCACTCGATCTCTGATTCATAGGATCCGGGAAAATGAGAAAAATCTCTCGGATTCAAGTGGAACCTAAATAAATACAATTACAAGGTCTTATGGAATTCTTCCTACAATGAATTATGTTATTTTTTTAGGTTAAGCCGAGAGATTCGCCACATGTTCCCGAACACCCTGTATATTTGTCCGTTTATGAAAGTTCACTGTGTAATCGATATTTGTGATACAAACTCTTCGATTTTCCAAAAGTTTCCAAACTCTACTTTATTGTGATTCGATATTTTGCATAATTATCATTATTATGTGAAATATTTAGGTGTCCTTTCCTCTTTCACTAAATCAATATTCTCCTTTAGTATTAAAATTCACTTAATACAAACACATGGAGAAAAGTTCAAGTATATATTGCATAACTGTTCGTGTGATGTTTTTTTGCAAACTCCAATTTCATAATCTCTTCTCGATTTTCCCTTACTTATTTCCGTGTGTTTGTAGCACAGGAAGATGGAAATAATATACTGAGCATTTTATTTTCCTCCTCCTGTGTATGTTGATTCACCTATATCTCAGATATTTTTGAAGAAATTGAACCATATTTTTCTCACTTATTCCTCCTAATCCTAAGAATTTGTAGAAAATGTACGTCTTTGAAATAATTCCACCCCTATTTTTGTTCTGATACACCCTAGTTTGACTGTGAAAAAGAAAATAGAGACTAGAACTGATTAACTCCTGAATAAATTCATCTTTCCCAACTTACTTGAATTGATAAAGTAAAATAAATAAAGATTGTATATTGATAATCACTAAAAATAATTCATCTGATGTAAACATTTGTGGTAAAGCTGAATGGATTTTTGAAATAAGTGCGTTGAAAATATGGTCCTTAATGTTATGTAAATATGTAAGACAATTTTTAGCAATATATAATATAAATATATAATATATAATATATATGTTTTATGTCAATATATATTATCCGAAATTTACTCATCTGAATTATTTCAGCAACATTTGAGGAGCCAGCCAGGAGGTATATCGAATGTGAAGACTGATTTCAATTTTAAACAAAATAGAGTTAGTGAGAGGTTCAAAATACAAGTGAAAACCCTGTACACCTGTAAAGTCTGTTGCTTCATAATTGGAACACCAGTATGGATGAAACAGCATGATTTTTCAAGGTACTTACCATTTTCATTTTTTTTTCCAGCTACCTGCCACAGAGTTTTAATAATGACAGTGAAAAAGTTTCATAAAACTATTGGGTGTGTAGACCAAAATGAGAAAATCGTTAATTAAAGAGACCATTTCTGCAGCAAATCTTACCAATATTCATCACACTCTGAAAACAATACAATTTCGATCATTGCCCCAGAATTTCACTAGCTAGAAAAACCGTGCAATCCCCAGTGATTCTACTTTGAAGTGTGTAGCTTCAAATTTGAGACTATGAATAATATGTCATGATTCTCAAGAATGCTCAAGATACTTGTCATATCCCATTTATTTTTCCAAATTCATTAGTGTCATTCATCAACATGACACAAAAATTTGGGTTATAATGATAAAAAAAAAGTGTATTAGATGAAGGGACTATTTCTGCAGCAAAACTTATCAACATTTATCACAGTCTGAACAGTACAATTTTGTTCATTGCCCCAGAATTCCAGTAGCGAGATAATCTTGCAATCCCTACTTCACAAAACGAAAAACCAAAATCGAAACAACAATGTACAAAACCCCGCGAGCACTTTTCATCAGTCCCGAAAGTCATTCTTCTCATTTTTTCCATGTAAAACAGCAGTCCCCAAATCTCTGACCGACTGCCATAGGGCCCTGACGATGTTGTGTTTTTCAAAAAAGTGTCATTTGGATTTGACATCTACAAAAACAATATCTGTATACCTCTGTATACCCTTGAAGTTTCTAGCTTCAAATTTGAGAATTTCAGGATTCTTGTCATTTCCCATTAATTTTTTTAAAATAACCGTGTCATTTATCAAAATGAAACTAACTTTTGGGTTAAAATAATAAGATAATAATAAAAAAAACGTTTATTAAATGAAGACACAATTTCTGCAGCAAAACTTATCAACATTTATCACAGTCTAAACAGTACAATTTCGTTCATTGCCCCAGAATTTGAGTAGCAGAAAACCTTGCAACCCCTACTTGAAAAAACGAAAAACCAAAACCGAAACAACAATGTACAAAACCCCGCGAGCACTTTTCACCACCCCCGTACCAGAGTTTCCATCATCCCCCGCGTTTCTCCCATGTAAAACAGCATTCTCCAAATCTCTGAGCGACTGCCAAATAGCTTTGTCAATATACCTCATTAATGGAAAATTGACGAAATCTTCGCCGGCAGAGCAGTCCCCCAAGAAATCGTCGGTGTCGATGGACCACACCATGGCCCCCGCCAGGCCCTTTTCCATTGCAAACTGTACCTTTTCGGCTATCGACTGCTCGTCATCGTAGGCTATGACGTTTTTACCGGAAACCGCGAACGGAGTTCGTGATTCGTTGTCCCAGAACTTCGACCAGTTGGAAGACTTGTTTTTCAGTTCCAGGCAGATCTAGAAATGAATAAAAACATTGCAATATTTTTCATATTTTTGGCGCCCAACGTGAGACCATAAAATATCTTACATCCATCAGAAAGTATTTGAAATTCAAATCATCTTATATCGAAGTATCGTACTCATTGGTTCTTAAAAATGTGAACATTAAGTTGCTAGATTCAATCAAATATTAAATTATTATTATTAAAAGAAAAAGTTTCATCTTTTTGGCGCCCAACGTCGGGTTGATACACGATAGACAATTTGTTTACCTCGTTATAACCCATGAAACCGCTTTCTCTCGTGAAGGGGCCTTGAAAACCGACATTCTCCGCTAGAGCTCCGAGTCTTGGTTTCCTTTTAGGCGAATGCGGTAGGGCTTCTTGTAGTTTGAAAGTTCTACCATACAGAGGCAGTCCCAGAACCAGTTTGCTCGGCGGAGCGCCAAGTTTTATCATGTAATTTATCGTATACTCCTGGAAAACAAAAGATGATGATTGAAATGGTTTCGGAACAGTGGAACATACTTGGAAAATTTCGAAAAGAAAATTCTTAGAAAATCATTCACAATGTCTGCAATCTCCGCTAATGATGATATTGTTCAAGTTACAAAGGGGAAACATGTTTCGGGTTCATAAAGAGCCCATCATCAGCTCATAGAAGAATTGTAGTGTCATGTAGTTCTTAAGACAGAAGAGTTAGATTCAGAATTATATTAAATAATTAGAATGATGTGAATTGCGACTTCCAAATGTGAAAAGTCCTGCGAGAAAAACCGACCGGAAATGAAACTTGTCATTTTTTCACTTTGTGTCAAATTATGTCAAAATTGAAATTGAAATACAAATTTCTACCAAAGCATCGTAATGATAGGTAAACAATTCGATTCGAAAATATCAAAATCAGACAAGTGGGTTCAGAAGGAGCAAAATTCGAAATCTTTGTAGCCTTTTTTTGTGGCAGTCTTGAACTTTCCTAGACACGAGTCAGAAAAGCCAAAAATTTCGACTATGTCAGTCATAACAATGTACATTGTCTCATAAGTCATGGACCAAAAGCAGTGGGGTGCTAGGGGGGAGACGTTTAAGAGGTTATCCAATTGTTGATGGTTCAAGTAATTTTTTTTCATTTCTAGAAAAAATTAATCTCAAAATGTTGTTTTCCTCAAGTTTTGTCATTGAATGAAATATTTCAGTTGACTTTTTGATGTCGCTGGCAGATTTGAAAACTACCCTACAAAGATAACCAATTATAAGAAAAATTGCCCATTTTCCGAAATGGTATAACTTATGGAGTTATTCAAAACAGCCTTTTTGTAATTATTCATTTTCGAATGGCCGCGTTGTTCAGAAAAAATTAATAACTGTTGAACCATCAACAATTTGATAACATATACCGTTAGTTTGATTGCTGATTTGACCTCCCCCCACCACATCATTTCTTTTGATCCATGACTTATGGGACACCCTGTACCAATAAATTAATAAATAAATAACTAAGTAAATCAATAAATAAAATAAATTAATAAATATATATCAATGTGAACGTCGATATGGATTATTTTTATATTTTTGGCGCCCATCAACGTGTTGTATCCGAAACGATTTCACAGATGAGATCTAAAAGTATATGAAAGTCGCAAAAACATCTTCACGTATAGGTATGATAAAAGTACAGTACTTTCCCAAAAAGTAAAGTTACCTACACGCGACATCATAAACTATGTAAGGTTAAATACTTCAAAGAATTTCGTTTGATATGATAGTGATAGTGTTAATAAAATTTGTGAGATTGTATCTCGTTTCGAACTACAGATATGGTTTATTGTTGAAAACATCAAAAGTCAGAGCCTATGGTAAAATCAAAAAACCTACGAAACTATTTTCGTAGGGGCCTTTGTGATTGTTTTTTCTTTCGTACTCTCAGTTATATTCACTCACCACGCTGAGTATATCGGTGCTTCTCAAAGGTGCGTTAGCACCTGTTTTCCTGTCCCAAGCGCCATGATAGTCGTAGCACATCATGTGAATGAAGTCCAGAAATATCGATAGGCCTTCCACGTCGTACGCCACATCGATGGTGTCTTTTCCAGCGCCGAAGGCCGCCGTGAGCAGCAAATTGTGCTTCCTGAAAGCCGCTTTCAGTTCCTGAAATACGGAAAACGGTCGGCTGAAATATATCTGGGCCTACTCTATCTCTATAAGAAAAAACAATAAGAGTCCCAAAGTCTGTCGACCACGAAAAATTATTCAATATAAGTAGTGTAACTAGTTTCGGCCAAAGGCCATCATCAGACACAAAATTGATGTATACAAAGTACCGTAAAGATAACTATGAACATTGTTAAGGAGTCGAAAAGGGTCAAAGAGTTTATATACTAACCTCAGTAATACATATTAACAGCAAAAATTTACTCAAAAAGCCGAGGTCAAAATTCAAAATATCGGTCCTGAATTTTTAACAATGTTTATAATTATCTTTGAGGTACTCGTATACACCAATTTTGTGTCTGATGAAGGCCTGTGGCCGAAACTAGTTTCACTACTTATATTAAAAATCAATTGGACCACTAAGATGATATAGGATCTTTATTTTCCTAGAAAAAATATTGTATAGAAATAGTCAGAATACACTTAATCTAGGTAAATAATAGAAAATTCAAGATTCAAAATTCAATGCATACAATAATTTAATTATACTGGAGAAATAACAAACAAGACAGTGCAGTTTCAGGGCAAAGTCTCTTCAACACTCTTGCTCTACTATTATAAAGTTACGAGATTTCGTATTGTTGGTGTTAAATAATGTGAATAAAATCGGCGCCATTGTTAAAAACATTGTATTTCTATTTTCTATAGGCTCAAAAACTATTGAATTGTTAATGTTAATTGAAAAACAAAAAATGTCTGACCCTTTCCGAGTGGAATATGGCCAATTCGACAAGGTTTATAGCCACTGGATCGCGATAAAACGTGAAAAAATATTTATGAAACTTCCGATATATTTGAGTGATTGGTTCCTTTGAAAAACTCACCTTCACTAGCAACATGAAGTTCACTTTATCTTCAGTGGTTCCTCCTCTCTTTCCAGGAAACTCCCAATCCAAATCGAGTCCGTCGAATTTATATTTCCTAAGAGTACATGGTGAACCATTGAAAAAATCAAATACCAGTATACAGGGTTGAGGGTGATTCACAATATATGTGCAGGACTTCATGGTATGATAAAAATATAAAAAAAAGTTTATATTAACTAACCCCACTTTGTGATACATAGTTCAATAGAGAATTTGAAGACGAATAAAGCATGCTAAAAAAAATAGAGAGTTACATTCGAGGGTCACTCCGGGGTCACTTCCGGTCAAATAGGTGGTTGAAAAAAAAATTGTCGTTAGGTTCATAAAGAGCGCTATTATTAATTGTTGTTGCTCACTCGGTATACCAATAATAGTATGAATAAAAAATACTGCTATGTCCATAATAAGATTCCCATCATTATTCAACCCTTACCATCTAAATATTGTAGGATTGTTAACTATACAGGGTCATTCCGAATATTTTAACAACTTCTACATGATTCGTAATTGAATTCAAGTTGAAGGTTTTGTTCTGAACCTCCAGAAACTTCGTTATTTTTAATGTAACACCCTATATATTTTTCGAAAAAAAAAGGGAATTGGATTTAAAAAAGAGCCCTGTTTTTGGAATTTGGAAGTCATAATAGTGAAATTCAGTTCAAAGTTATGATAATTGAAACTTCATACTATGGGCTTATATCACATAAATTTCATAATTCGATAGAACTCACCAAAATGAGCTCACCACCGCAAACCGTTTCATGCTGTGAGCTCCCAACGTTTTGTAAAAAATTATTGAAATCCCCGATTTTTCGGACCTCTGAAAACGAGGCGATGATGTGACGTCAAAACCCTAAGAGTGAAACAAGACTATTCCAGACAGAGATGAATGATAAAAGATTTCTGACAGAGTGAATTAGCGCGAGATCACAGTTGAAAGAATTAATATATCAGTTGCCTCAGTCTCCGTCGGGCGTTTCGAATTTTCTTTCAACTATGGCGAGATGAGGTTTCTACATCATAAGAGGGTCCGTTTTCAGAAGGTGCTATTATTTATGTCCAAAAATAAAACATTCCAGTTAATTTTTCGATCGAATTATGTCGTCAATCATTATTTATATATTATTTTTTATTATATTTGAGTTGAAAGTTCTACTAAGGTGAACACGCCAATTGAACAATTTCATATTCTGTTTAAAGAGTCTATATTCTCAATGCTGATTTGCGAATCAGAATTGAGACTTAAAACGTTGTTGTTCAAATAATACAAGCTCTGTAGATAGGTATATGTACCTGATGAAATCAAGTGAATTTGCCACAAAACGACTCCTCCTTTTGGGATCTGCTGCCAGCATGGAATAATTTGAAGATCCCTCGTTCCAACCCCCAATAGCTAGGGATACTTTGAGATGCGGGTATTTATTTTTCAATGCTGTAATTCTCTGATAGCCACCTTTTCCATAATCCTCCGTCAAGTCTTGCCATGGATCTACAACAATTCACAAAAGATATGCCAAGTGATTTAGTTTGACAAGTCCTACACCAACTTTTTTATTTGAATATGAAAGCATACAAGTTACTACCTAATTTTTTTCATCAAATTGCAGAGTGCAATTTTGTTACAAATAGCCATCGCCAAATTTAAAAAAATATTACTAAGGACAGTGAGACAGTAAAATAATAATGGGAATTTGATAATTTACTTATCAATTTATTTACCTAGAGCTCTCATGGAATCTTCTTTGACGTTCAGACCGGCAAAAGAGTATATCAAATGTGTACAGAGTGTTGGATCTACGTGTTCTATAGCAAAAGAACCCCTATCTGGCCTGTACACAGCCCAGCTTCCCAGGTAGCAAACAACAACTTTTCCGTGTGTAGGTCCTGAAAACAACAGGGCATTGTAATTTCCTGAATACATTAAACTAAACAGAAAATTGCAATTGAAAGAAATTGAGTTGAGAAATGATGGATACTGCAAATATTCCAGAAGTTATGACATGTCTAAAAGATTTGTCAACACCCCGTATACTGTTAACCTAAATAATTTTTTTTCACGTTACTGAAACTGGATTTCTGGGTTTCAGATGTGCCAAAATTTATTATCGAGGCATCTGTTTTTTTTTCGTAAAAAAATCCAAATGTTTTTGTCATTTTTCGGATATTTTTTGCTATCGTAGTAGGTTATGGAAAAAGTGAATTTTAAAATAATGCAAACCAGGACGCATAGTCAATTTGAAAGCGAAAATATTAAAAAATCTGCAGAGAGCCGTTAGCCGTTATACAATAATGAATTATCGCCATATAAAGTGAAACACACTGTATATGGAAAAAATTGGCAATCATTTTGTATCAGGTAACAGGATATTTACTTTTGTGGTTTATTTGATAAATAAATTAAACAAATATTAAATATTTTTCCATTCGAATAATGGTTTAGTATATGGTATGAAATAATAATTATCTAAAGTTTTTAAGGTTTCTCATATTTATTGAAAGCATTTTTAACTTCCACAAGAAGTACCTATGTAAATTAAAGAGATTTTTGAAAGTAACAGGCATGATATAATGTAGGTACGCTTTTGGTGATTATTTATGGTTATGGCATTAAATTTAATAGACACATCATGGGAAAGCTAAATTAGCTGTCTATGGGTACTTAGGTAATTAGATTTAGACATAGACGAATGAGGTGTTTGGTTATCATCTTGAGTCGTCTATATGAAACTTATTAAAACTCTAAAAGTAAAACCTGAATCACTCAAGGTTATATACATTTCGGCGTCATTCTAAATAACTAATATGTATAATTATTATGATGCTCCGAATGAGAAAATAAAATCGAATAATTGGTTTGATATCAGGGTAATAAAATAATATTTCCAAAATGTTACCATATCCATACCCTCTGCTTACTTAATGACGATATGTTTATATGACATTTATAGTGATTCATTTGTTACTTTTTGTTTATTTACAATTTTTTGTTTATCTCTGGTGAGACTTTTTAAAACAAAAAACGAGGAATGAAATGGTAATAGGCGGTTTGATCCTGCTTTACCTATATCGGACCAAAAAGAGTGGAGGTACAAATAAAACATTTCCTAGGTATCGATTGCGGGAAACTATTATAATTTGATTATTGTGAAGCTTTGAACAATTACATAACTAGCGGTTTTCTATAATTAGTATTGATATTATCATTTATCTCTATTTGATATAATTAGGGTTTTTACTTTCTTTTTTCAATAAGATCATAATCCATAACTTTTTTCACATGATTGAACGAACATTATTTTAGGCAGTGCCGTGCGTTTTTTATAAGATTTAAAAGGAGTTGATTTTTCTCAAAACCACATTATAGGAATTTTTACGGGGAAAACTTGATTTTATCATTTATCGTCATCCGAAAAATATACAGTGCAGAAGTATAAAATTCACTAGGTACGTTTGCATGATTGTTTGAAATTGTGTTCTCCTAAACGAAACATATTTTAAAAAATCATCAGGGATGAAATATTCACAGAATAATCCAAGGACCAACACCTTGGCTCTTTGCCGAATGTTTAATGCTTTTCATTATTGAATTCAAGCACACAATATACCCAAACTACCACAAGAAAAGCTTAATTACGTATTTCGGCAACTAAGTTGCCATCCTCAGTGGAACTGAGAAGAAAATGATGATTAGCTGACTTTATAGTAGGTATATATCTTTCGAGGTATTCTTTAGAAATTACCAGCGAGAGAGTTATATTAATTTTGGAATTGAAAATTTGACAGGTCAACGATTTCCTCTATTATGAAAATGGGAGGGCTATGAATAACAATTTTATTTACAGATTTTCTTCATTATTTCGATATCATTGAAAGGTCCCAGCAAACATCGAAAGGCGGTAGAAAGCCGGGCCCATGGCGAGAACGGCGGGCAAATGTCGATGCCGGCATGCCTCGAAAGGCCCTCCATATAATTTCGAAGGATTATATGACGGAGGCAGAATGTACACATACTTATGATGGGCCTCTGTTTCCCAGCCGCTAGTTTTCCGCTGTATGTATCCAAGTCCAAGGGCCATCAAAATTTCAACGGAGTGTGCCGTCATCACTCACTCAACGTTGGCATCCCTCGCTCGCGTGAGTTTTTATTTCGATCATTTTGCAGTGGTAACAATGATTCAGTATGGCGTATATTAATTTCTTTGTTCATGTTGTTTCAACACTCTCAACAGAGATTTTACTACTGTGTTCAGTTCGTGTTTGGTTTTCTAGTGGATTTTTATACGAAATGGAAGGATATTACAGAGTGAGTGAGGGACAAACATATATACAAACTTGCACAGCTAAATAATTCCCCTATTTTAGATAATAATTTTACAAACACCATTGGACAAACAGATGCAATAATAGTTTGGACATGTTTAGCGGATACACAAGAATCTAATAATATAATAATATGAGGACTTTGAAGATGCATGAGCTTTCATTACATATGAATCATAAATCTATTTTCAAAACGAAAATCAAAGAGTACCTACTTGAAGAAACAGTTATATTTCAAGAATTACTGTAGGTATGTATAATGTTGCATGTTTTGGATTAGTAGAGAATGAAATCATTCAATCTTTCAGCTACAAAATCAACAACCAGAAGCCCATCAATCACAGATATTAATGAAGAAATCACACAATGATCCAGACTATGATATAAATTTCTTCATGGTATATGATATCTCACTTCCAGGCAACACTCATACCAATATGATAAAGAGTGAGGTTCTCCATATCTGGGAATTGTTTTCTTGTGGATTGAACTCTATTGTTGACAATAACTTGATCAATATAATAACTGATTACCTACATACATAACTTTCAAGTTATTAGGTAGGTACATAGGTGATGTAATTTTGGACCTAGAGTTAGCAACTTTTTGAAACAAGTGGAGAAACAAATATCTATCCTGCATGATGAAACACAAATACCTATTATTGTAAATTGTAGGTACCTTTTCATGATGAGTATACAGAGTGATATGTAGAACTGAAATTAAGATGTTTTATGTTTCCATAGTTGTGATATGTATTGTTTGAGATCATGGCAATAATATACACACATGGATATTTTCAGTTCTTGTTTTTGTATGGGGTATTTATATACTGCTATTTTCCTGGAAATAACTGTGATATCAGGATGCTACCTCAGAGATTTTTATGTAATTATTCAACAACTTCAGGTAAGGAGTGAATTCCACATTTCTGTTATACCCAGAGAGGATTCACAAAAAACTGGAAGACCTCAATTCTGTTTTTTGAAGTTCCTCATTTTTCAACCAGTTTGAAAATAAAGAGAGTGATGAAGATCTGAGTGAAAATGAGATACTTTGCTTTCCAAGTGGTGATATAAACTGGGATACCTTTCAAAAAACTTATTTACACTGAGATATATGCATTACCCTGTATATTTTTTGACAAACCTAATTGAAAAATAGGACATCAAAAAACAGAATACCATGAATATTGAATTCATTCGACCCCGTTAACCAACGGCCCTGAAAAACTCCTCTATCGGGGGAATGAAAATTCTCAAGCGGCCAATTAATGGCAGTCTCTGAAAAGTCTCAATCGGGCCGAAGATATGCCATGAATGCGGTACATTTGAGTACTTGCATCTGCCCACCAGAAGCCCTGCAATGTAATAAGCGGCATACTGATGGCTCTAGAGAGGCGGTCGGCTGTCGGCCGCCGGGACACGGGCTAGCCGGCCCAATTTAGTTGTACAATAGAGGACCGCTGTTACCGCTCGCCGGCTAGCTTCATTGTACCTTTAGAGGGCCGCAAAAATCATGTTTGCTGGGGTACTACTCTGAAATTCGTAGGGCAATTTACTATAGTGAATGTGCATGGAAAACATGTACCATTTCTATCAATATACAGAGAATTAGTTATTTCACATTCTCTTTGATAAAACATAATGTAACTTTTTTGGAGTACGGCACTGGCCACATTTTGGTTTATCAAAAATGTCAATGTCAATTATCTCACTTTTTTCTAACTGCAGTTTTCTTATTATTCTCCTTGGTTTTTGAGATGAATGACAAAATTCATTTTGGTGCTTCTCCATACGACTCGTTTATGATGTTTTATCATGGTTTGCTCGTTTCTAACTCATTTGTGTTGAGTTATTGACCGCAATAATCATGTTTACCAATTCGCAAGCTCTTCATCATATTATTTGGGAGCTGGTCATTCCCAAATTTCAGTTCCAAGATTTCTGGTAAAAAAACTTGATTCGAGAAAAATTAAATAAATTTGAAGATGACCAATAACATTATCATTATGCTGCGAAATAGTTCATAAACATGATTATTGTGGTCAATAAGTTTATTTAACATAAAATGAGGTAAAGACTTGCAAAACTTGATAATGGGCGTGTACACCTTAGTAGAATTTTTAACTCAAACCATGTTTATAATGATCCTTTTATACATAAATAATGATTGACGACATAATTCAATCGAAAAATTAACTGGAATGTTTTATTTTTGGACATAAATAATAGTACCTTCTGAAAACGGACCCTCTTATGGCGTAGAAACCTCATCTCGCCAAGAAAATACCACACGCCCGACGGAGACTGAGGCAAATGATACATTAATTCTTTCAACTGTGATCTCGCGCTAATTCACTCTGTCAGAAATCATGTATCATTCATCTCTGTCTGGAATAGTCATGTTTCAGTATTAGGGTTTTGACGTCACATCATCGCCTCGTTTTCAGAGGTCCGAAAAATCGGGGATTTCAAAATTTTTTTATAAAACGTAGGGAGCTCACAGCAAGAAACGGTTTGCGAGCTAGTTTGGGTGAGTTCTATCGAATTATGAAATCAAATTTTTTTGTGATATAAGCCCATTATAAACAAGTATGGAGGAGCACCAAAATGAATTTTGTTAGATATCTCGAAAACCAAGCAAAAATTATAGAAACACTGCGGTTAGGAAAAAGTGGGATGATTGATTTGATCATCCATCGAAATATCAAAATATGGTAAGTGCCGTACTCCAAAAAAAGTTACATCAATTTTTATCAAAGGGAATGCGAAATACCTAACTCCCTGATGTATATTGATTGAATTATTAGTACGACATGTTTTCCATTCACATCATCACTATTACCTATAATAAATTTTCCAACGATTTTCAGAGCAGTACCTTTCAAGAATTTCGAAATATTGAAGAAAATCTCTAAATAAAATTGTTATTCATCGCCCTCTCACGGCTGAACGGTGCATTTTCATAGAGGAATGTTGATTCCAATCGGCATAATTTCGTCTCTAGTTCACCCTGTAGAATTTATATTACCTTGTTCTGGGACACCTTGTATATGATTATCATTAACTTTTAGCTAGGTAATCTACTTATCTAAGTACACAGATAAGCAGATAAGTATGAATAAAGCATGAACATCAGGTATACAAAAGAATTAGGTAGGTAGGTATAGGTACTCAATAATTATTAATAATTGAAAATAAAAATGGACCACTCACCTGTTGCTCCATTCAAAACCACATTAACGCTCAGAAAGATCACCAGCGAAGAAAGAAACCACATTTTCATTATTACAAATCCCTGAAAAAATCAATGTTAATGACAATATGCCATGAATATTATCATTATTATCTACTGACCTGATGCCTTCAACTCGACGACCTAGTGAAAAAGAACCATGAAAGAAGCTAAGTAGTCGGTGACGTACCACCACCGAAGACCAAGACTTGCTCTTTTGAATATTTTCCTTTCACTTATTTGTATTTACCGTTGTTTGAAGAATCTAGAGAGGTGGCCGTTTACCCGCTCCATCGCTTAAATCGGATTAAATCGCGCGCTAGGATAAAGTTCCTTACGCGTGGCAGTGGCGTAGGAAAGGTAATTTATAAATGCAAAATTATTCTAACTCACCAATGAAATATTTTTTTCTTACGAGCGTGCACAAAGTAGTTCTTTTCCGCACTCATTTGCGTGCGCAAAGTAGTACTTTTCCGCACGCAGTGCGGATATCGGTGTTATCCGCACGGCGTGCGGATAGGTGAAACCACCCAAAAATCTCACTCTCACTGTAGACTATTGTATGCACTATAAGCAGCCGTTATCCCTTTTACTTTTCAACCGTTCTTCCCTCAAAACAAAAAAATGATTTCACGGTTTCGAAGGAGAATACCTTGTATAATGATATATGATTATACATATATAATATTGTCAAGCAACATCGAGTGCATTTGTCAACTTTGCCATGATGTCAGATTTTTACTCAGTTTCTGTCAGCAGAAATCTAGAAACACCGTCACTTCATCAAATCATAAAAAGGTTTTAAAGCAGTTGATATGAAGCTCGTAGGAAAAACGTTGTTCCTAATACGTGCACAAAGTGTCTTTTCCGCACGCAAAAACTTATTGGAACTCCGCTCCGCGTCGTTCGCCTAACTGTATTTGCGTGCGGAAAAGTAAAACTTTGCGCACTTGTTAGGAAAATAACTATTTCAATATCATAGATACCACTACTCTATATCAATGAATTTCAAGACAATTTCTGTTGATCGCAAATAAATTTGCTATCTTCATCAGTCAAAAAATACCCAGACAGCACCAGATATTCCATGAATCTCCCTATCATATTCCTTTTGGAATATTGGAATATTCTAGAAATAATCTGGAATATTCCGGAATATATGTGGAATATTCTCTAAATATGCGAATGGGAATTCCTCAGATATTCATAGAATATATCCAAAAGAATATTCCATGTTGAATATTCCTGGAATATTCCAATAAACATATTCTAAACAAAAAAAAGTGACCCTAGTAGGGATCGAACTCGTGACCTCAAGACTATCAGACCAACGCCTTGACCACTAGGCCAGTAATCGAATTGAAAAATGTTGTACATATCAATTTCTTGTGAGAGCGTTGTTCGAAATCGGATCATAAACACTTTTTGTTTCAAAATCCCCTTACATCTTATTTTGATGTTCGATACTCACAACTCTGAAATAATGATGGGTATTTATGTGTTGAGAAACATAGGAATATTCATGGAATATTTCATGAATATAAACCAAAGAATATTCAGTTGAGAATATTTCATGAATATACCGCACAGAATATTCAGTTGAGAATATTTCATGAATATACCCCACAGAACATTCAGTTGGGAATATTTCATGAATATACAAGAGAGAATATTCATTTGGGAATATTCCTGGAAAATTCATACCTGAATATTCCCTGAACATCACTTTGGAATATTCCTTCTAGATGTTCCAGAGGCATGTATATATTCTAGGAATAATCGATGAATATTCGGAATATACTCCTCCTTTTGAGCAAATTTAGAGAATATTCTAGGAATATCCAGTGCTGTCTGGGTAGTTATTTATTATACAAGAGGAAAAGTAGGTTGTAGATTTTTGCTGCAGGTTGTAGGGGAGGGAGATAAAGAATCGTGGGCTAAAATCTATTATTATTCCCTTATTGTATAATACACTATTTTTTTCTGTGACAGGAAAACCGACGAATCAGTATTGAGAAGATATTACAGTATATTTTGAAATCAGTAAATTATCGACTGTAAAAACTTCACAAACGATAATATTTCCACAAAATTCTTAAACACAACATGTTTCGCTAACACTAGCTTCGACAGGTACAATCAACTAAACCAGCCTTGGCTTGCTCAACTTTTATGTATCCTATTTTCCCAACTTGAAGGATTAGCTACCTGAGGACAGGTTCCAAAACCTTCATTTTCTGAAATCAGGCACAATATACATAAAAATACGGTGTACTGGATTAACTTGAAAGGGTTGATAACTATTACCTACTGAGAAAATAAATTCAACGATGGTGAACTATTGAAGTCTAATTGATCATTAGGTAAATTGTAAAAAAAATTGAGTTTGTTTATTTTTAATGATTCAAAATGATTGAGTTTCATTCCTTCATTTTCTACGTGTAGAATTTCGAAATTATCATTAAAACTATGGTTTTCTTCTAATATATGGTTGGCATATGTTGAATTTGTTTTCTTTTTCAAAAAAATGCATCTTATGTTCATGAATGCGCCGATTAAACGTACGACCTGTCTGACCGATATATACCTTAGGACAAGATCCACAGTCGAGTTTGTATACCCCTGATTTTTCGAATTTAGAAGTTTTGTCTTTATTATTTTGGATAAACCTTCCCAACGTGTTATTTGTTCTATATGCTACTTCCAAGTCTGTTTATGTAGAAATGAAACTAATTTTTCAGTTGATGATCCTAAATAGGTTAAAGTTCTATAATTTTGATTATTATTCTTGATGGTAGGATAAACTTCTTGAATAGCCTTTATTATGAAGTTTTTTAGAAAGACAACGTGAAATTTGAAGTTTTTAACAGGAATTACACCTGTGTTGCAGGTTTCTTTTTGCAGGCATCTTCATCATTCTTTGGAAGTATGTATGCAGATATCTGTCAGTCTAAATCTGTGGTCTAATTCTGTGTTTCGATTTCAAAAAATTGTGAACTTAGTGTTTGTTTAGTAAATTACCTAACAGTGAAGTGGAATGGAAGATAAAAGGACTTTCAGCTCTTCCTCTGAGATGGTGTTATTGGATTATTTTTCGGAATTGCCACAACAAAAGCCATGAAAAATGCACCTAAACAGGGTGTCCCATAAGATTTGCTGTTGTCAAATTAATTATTGAAGAAATCGGATAGATTTCACTTGTGAATAGGACCATGATATGGATATGTGTTTATAAGGTTAACAAAAAAAATGGAATATGCCACTGAGAGAAAAGCTGTTTATTGTCTGGCCTGTACATAAATAACTATTTCATTCCCTGATTCTAACAATTTGAACTCAAGATGAGTACCTACTGGGCCCACAACCATGTTTTCATAATATTCCACTGCCCTGATCTTTTTTTTTTCTTCTCTTGTCAAATAATTTGAACTTCAAAGATCCAATATTCTCCTAGTATCTGTCATAAAAATAGTATTACAGAGGAGAAATTAGTGGACAAATAATCAGAAATTTCTTAGAGGCAGCTAATGTTATTTTTTTCACTGAATATTTTGAAGGAATATTTTTTTTGCTAGGAAACAATAATAGGAATGTTGATTTACTTTTGAATTCTTCACTATATTGATGGTTCCAACACTGCATTTTAAAATTTATTCTTCAAACAACACAATACTTTGGTAATTATAAGTTTTCATCAAATAGTTTACTGAAAAAAATATCCTTGTCCAGGTAGTATTTCAAATTTATTTCTTCCAGTCTAATAAAATGAAAATGAACTTGGTCATTGAACAGCTTATGTCAAATTTAACATACAATAAACCATGCTTTATATTGGGGAATTGATTTGATTTGTAAAATTGATAACTTAGATACCTATCAAAAAATTGTTCATCTTTCTATGCACACTGCAACAGTTTAGATGATTAATCATCAGAATCAGAATCTTTCTTTAGGTCATCTTGGTCCAGATTCTTGAGTTTTGAAATCAATTTATTTGCTGGATTGAAAGAAGTCACTGGAGCATTACAAACAAAGCACCTCTTGTTTTTCTTATAATGTTCCAGGGCACATTTTTCACAAAAGTAGTGTTTACACCTGAAACATAAGAATGTCAAATTACAGTAACAAAAAACAATCAAGTCAAGCAGCAAACTCACTTTGAAACTACAGGGTCAACAAAGCTTTTTCTACAAATCACACATTTGAAGGGCAAATCTTCTCCATCAGAATGAATTTCATATCTGGTATTGTCCTCATCATCACTATCATGACCATAAGAGCCCTCTTGCCATTCCCTTTCCAGCTGCCAACCATGTTTGTAATCACTACGGTCATGTAAAAACTTGCAGCTGTCCCCAAAGCCACAAAAGCCAGTTTCTTTGTAGTCCTTACATATATCTGGCTGGTAGTCCCATCGTACTGTTGCTCTCAGATTATCTGGGGCTCTAATAGGACCTTTACGTACTAATCCTTAAGAAAAATAGGAAGCTACAGTTAGTAAATGTCCAGCTAGATATCCAGATGTTGATTACTTACCAGAACTAGCATTTCCAGCTGCTGTATCTCTGGGTTTGTAGTACTGAGTATAGTTATTCAGCCCCCTGTAGACTTTGTCGTCCTCCTTGCCCTCTAGCTCTTTGTTAACCTCAAGTCTCTTCTCAAAAATAGCTTGTGCATCTCGGTCTTTTTCAGTGTCTATTTCCTGATAACAATTTCATTTTGGTAAGCAATACATTTTTCTATTGATGTTGAAGGATGAGGAAACAATATACTCACAAATGTGGCAGTAGCTCCTTGATCAGCAGGTCCAGCTGCCATAGCAGATTTGTTGGACTTATAACTGACTAAAAAATCCTCATCACTACTTGATGATGGTCCCTCTCCTTCCTTATCCTTTTTTCTCTGCAACTTACTGGTGTTTTGTATGTTTGGATTAGATCTGCTTTTACGTTTACCATGTTTGACAATCGTTTGATCATCCTCATTTGCACTGTTATCTGCAATAGTTCTAGATGTAATCATGTTTGAAGGCTCATTAAAGTTTTCCATGAAACAACTACAAACCTTCACTATCTGATGCTTGTCTTTTTCTAGTCCCTCTATTTTTTATATTTCTTTTTTTGAATATAAAAGAACAGGTGTTCCCTTGAATAGTCTCTGAGTCTGACATAACAGTTTTTTAAATTATAAATATAAATATGAAACTGATGTGATTACTGTGTTACTGTGAAACAAAATAAAAAACCTAACCTCATCAGTCACCTAACACCTTCATCCCCTTTAACTGACATTGACAGTTAAATCTTTCGCTAAAATTTCTACTTCTTCCCTCTTCTTAGGATTTTATCACCAAACGACCTACTTGGCATGGGATCTCTGCACTATTGCTCTTGTCTTGTTTAGTTTAGCACTGTTAGATCCTTGTGCCACCTTGTGCTTGAAGCAATGAACGAGTTCATTGGCTTGAAGTGGAATAAAAAAGCGGCCTTGAGGCTTGGGAGTTTTTTTTATTAGGCACATGGTGATTGATCGGATGTGCTGTCCTTGTGTTGTTTGCCCCACTTTTATTTTTTTTTGAATGTCCATGTTATAGTTCATCAATTTTCGTCTGAATTTGTGATCGAAAATCGACGCTGGTGTGGACAACTGGACATACAGTTTTTCTAGCAGTTCTTACCTCTAAAGGGGTCCAGAAGTACCCTTCAAAACACTGCTGGAAATATTCCATTATCCTTGTTCTTGTCCAGAAGGAAAACTTTCCCAACATGAAGGATGTTATTGATGTGATGGAACTACAAAGAGAAAAAACTCGAAAGAATCCACAATTAGACTACAAAAAGTTGGATTTCAACAATGGGTTCACACCAGCCAGATTTATATTTGAATGTGGAATGAAGCTGAATGGTCAGCCCCTTACTTTGGCTACTGCTAGTGTGGTCATGCACAGGTTCTTCAGAGAAGTTGATCCATCAAACTATGACTGTTATGTAAGTATAGCTGAAATTGGGACCATCTTGTCCTGAAACATGCTTTTTTTCATTACATGATATGCAATAGGCTGAACCACTATTTCCTGAAAGCCTTTGTTGCTTTCCTTATTTCATTTGTGGTCAAGATAGTCAACAAAATGAACAAAAATAAAATGTATCATTAGGAACATATTATTGGAAATTAAAAAATATCAAGAATGTACCTAGCTGCATTGAAATAATTCAATTCATTAGTATTGGCTAATAAAAGTGGGACATTTTTGCTATCCTATCAGATGAAAATATCTATGCTTCAACACTAAATCAAATTAAACTGACCTACTTTCGAATTCCTATCTTGAACATGTTGAATAGTGTAATGTATGTAAATTTATTAACTTTGGAAAGTTGTTGAGTAACTGTCCAGATCACTGTATTCATTCATGTACATATTTAAGGAAATACATTTGCAGTATAGTAAACAAAAATGTTGTAGGATAATTCTTGGAATATATAAATAATTTACATTTCTGACAAGAAGATACAGAAAAATTGCTGATAACATTGTAGACATATTTCAGAGAATTATCAATACCATAGCATCAATAATGAATCAATTTGTTATCCTTTTTTTCTACAAAGATAACTCATATATCAATATATTTATTTATTTGAATCAGTTGTTTATGGATTCCATACAAGTTTTCTGATATAGTAAGCTATTCAAGAAAGATTTCTCATCATATGTAGTAGGGTCAATTTGAAATATCAATTATAGTTTCTAGTTTCCAGATTGTACATTTTACTAATTTCCAATCAATGAAGTTCTTTCTATTCCTCATTTTTATTCACTTTGCATGGACAAACCTTGCTTCATTTTATCATGTATTTGTTTTTCAATGATTTGTGCCTTTTTTTCAGTTGATTGCAGCTTCATCCCTCTACCTGGCCGGCAAAGTGAAAGATGACCCCCTGAAAATCCGCGACATCATCAATGTGTCCCACAACACTCTCCATAGGGGTAGCAGTCCCCTGGAGATTGGGGATGAGTACTGGAACATGAGGGATGCCATTGTGCAAGCAGAGTTGCTCATCATGAGGGTCCTCAAATTTGAAGTGGGGACCACACACCCTCACAAATACATGCTGCATTATCTCAGGTAAAAAACCCAAATACAACTTTATGGATTTATTTGATTAGATTTTCCAGGAATTGTTATTTCTGTCAATGAGCTGTACTTCTTGGTATACTTGCACTGGGATTATTTACAATTTTTAGTATTTTTAGACCTGTTTTGGGATCCAAAAAAATATATTTTCAGAATATCTTCAATTTTATCATATATTATTTATATTTGAATTTCATTGAATCATCTGAAATTTCCAGGAATCTTGAGAATTCTTACTGCACTAGGGGAATTCCTTTGATATTTATGGAATATCCTAAATATTTTTGGATGTCCATGGCATATTTTGTTCTGGTGAACAAACAATCAGAATCACCTTGGTAATTTCTTTTATTTTCTGAAATCCTTCTTCTGGATTTAAAAAACTGGAAATGAAGAATTATTGAAATTCTCTGAAATCATGGATTCCATGAAATTTCTTAGAATTCATTATTTTTAACTTACTCTGTTTTCTGAATTCTTTTAAATTCTTTATTTATGATGTTTGAACAAATGGAATGTTTTAGATTTCCTGGAGATTTGAAAATGTACAAAGAAGTTTCCAGAAATCTTGAATTTTAAATTTTATGGGTTTTTTGATTCCTTGAGATTATTTTGAAAATCTCCAAGGCATTTTTGAATTATTTAAATATTTTTTTGTTGATTTTGTAAAATGTTCTATAATTTCTTTGAATCTGGTCAATGAGTATTTTGAAATTCCTTTAAGAATTTCTTAGAAATTATATTCTTAAGATGTATCAAAAACATTTCAGAATTTTAGGAATTCTTTTGAATTTTATTCTTCAGATATTTAGGATTTCTCAAGTTTTATTTTTCTTCAATTCTTTGAATTCTTGGAAATAATCTCCTATACAATCTAGGGAACAAAATATAATTGTTTGAAATTTTCAGAATTCTTTGTCATTTCATAATTTTTAAAATTTCTTGCAAAATTAAAAAGGATTATTGGAATTTTTGTTGTTATTAAATTCCAAATCATGTTCATGACTATTTTATTGTTTTTCTTGAATGTTCTTGGAAATTCCTTGAAATTTATTTGAAATTCTTTATTCTGACCATTTCTGCTAGCATCTGCCAGTAAAAAGAACTGGAATCTTCATGAATTTCCAGAATTCTTCAAAATTCCATGTCTTGATATTCCATGCAACTTGCAACATAACATTGAACAATAAAACAAACAAGTCAATTGGACATAGAAATCGTCGCTGAATGTATTGCAATGAAAACAAATAGGGTATTCCATTTGAAAAAATTGAGTTACCCTAAATATCTGAAAAACTGTTGATTTGGCAACATTGCCGATATCACCATTGAATCGGGCATCATCAACAACAATCCTGTCGAAGTTTTCATAAATTTTTTCTGAGCCGTTTCTGAAATATGGGACCATTCCAGAACTTTTTAACGAAAATGCTATGTTGTCATATTTCGAAAATCACGTCAATTACGAATCTGATATTCAGGGACTCAAGTAATTAGGAGGCGCTCAATTAATTATAATAAAAATGAATGGGGTATTCCATTTGAAAAAATAAAGTTACTCCTGATATCTGAAAAACTGTAAACTTGGCAACATTGCCGATGCCGATTGCCACCATTGAATCGGACATCATCAATAATCACCCTGTAGAAAATATCGTGAATTTTTCTCAAGCCGTTCCTGAAATATGAGACCGTTCCAATACTTTTGAAAGACACTGTATGTATTATATACATGATGTCTCATTTCCTGATGAGACAATTTTTCCTTTGTAATAATTTATTATTGTTAAGTATTATTGACCTATGTAATTTTTTTTTTTTCATCCTTACTACAAGGTTCACTTCCTAAGGTTTTTCCCAGTTCATTCAAAATACCTATCTGTATGTTCCAATGTATATTTTGTAAACCTTTTTCAATAAACTTTTATCATCAAATCTCCCGCCACTATCAGGTCCATGGAGGGCTGGCTGGGCAAAGAACAGTGGGAGACCATCCCCATAGCCCGAGCCTCCGCCGCCTTCCTCCAGGACTTCCACCACGACCCCAGCATCCTGGACTACAACCCCAGGCACCTTGCCATTGCCTGCATCTCGCTAGCCCTTCAGTGCTATGGGGTGCAATTGCCACTTATCGAAGACACTGATGATGAGGCATGGTACAACGTTTTTGTGAAGGATCTGCCCAAGGACAAGCACTGGGAGATCATGGAGAAGATCATGGAGACTTACAACAAGGAGCCTGGGAGCCCTTGAGGCTGTGTGACTGAGGATTTATGATGAGCTGATGATTCGATCTAGAATTTCTTGGATGATTATATTAATTTTTAGTGATTTCATTGTATTTTTACATGCAGGAAAACTTGCAATTGAGATACAAGTAATGAAAAGGTTACTTATTTGCATTTTTCTTGGACAAAATTGAATAATTTTCACTAGTATTATAGATTTTATAGTAGGTATATCACATTATGAATTAAGGTTTCATATAGTTGAAATGATGATTTAAGTTTTTGTATTGATTCAAATTATTTTCTGAATAAAAATTTCCTATTCAGAGTTATTTTAATTCATTAGAAAAATATTCCCTAGCCCTTCAGTGCTATGGGGTGCATTTGCCCATCATCAAAGACACTGTTGATGAGGCATAATACAAGTGTTTGTGAAGGGTCTGCCCAAGGACAAACACTGGGAGGTCATGGATGTTATATAGTTGTCGGCGGTCATGTAAACACACCCAAATTATGTCAATAGTCACTCCTGTCAGGGGCTGTCATCGGGGTCATTTGCCAACACCCCCCCTGCCCCCGCCCATGTAATCGGCTAATGAATAAAGTAAAACACAATATGTAACATGGTGACAGCGGTAACACAATACGTAACATGGTGACAGCGGTAACACAATTCGCGAAAATCACGAAGTGTGCGGCCTCTGGTGGCTAACTTTACAAGCCTTGCGAGTATGAACAACAAATATGGCGACCATTGTTTTGAGTTTCCGTGTTTTATTTGTAAATAATTTATTTGTTGAAGTGCATATTCCAGAACCTCATTTTTCCCTGATAAAAAAAACTCGAATTATTGCATGAACTTTTATTGTTTACAATGAAGAAGCCAGCACCTACCTTATAATAATATAATATACATTTTCTGAAGCACAGTTAGAATCCTTGTATGAATGTTGGTTGCAATGATTCGATCTTGAGAATAACTTCAAGTCTTCAATTGCTGGAGATCCTTTTTTATGTAAATCGATGATATTGTTCATTATGAGCAGCCTCTCCAACCATATCTTCTTTTCCCTTCACTAGAATTCCATCTCCTTCATAAAAGCCAGTGATATTTCTTCATGAATTCAATTATTTCTTCATACCTATACCATATTGTTGTAATAGCTGATTGCTTATATGGCTCCATTCCAGTCCATGCATGTGTTGAGTGGACCATTCTGACCATTCCATATGTTTGAAAACTGTGGAATCGTAGTGTGATATCAATGATGAATACCACCATTGTCCACATCAAAATGGCAATTTATCTGCACAAAAAGTAATTTTTTCCATACTGAAAACCTTGTACGTATTTCACGAAGTCAACTCATTATTCACTATTTTGCAAAATGATTTCGAAATAACCAATTTGAAATGAGTGCATACGGCAATGTTTTTGTTGTTCATACTCAGTTTGAAATTTGACGTTGATTTGACGTTTAATAGAGCCATCTATTGGTTCGTGATTTTCGCGAATACGTAACAATGGATATTCAGAACAAGGAGACCGGAGCCCTTAAGGCTGTGTGACTGAGGCTTAAAGATGAACTGATGATTCGATATTGAGTTTCATGGATGATTATATTATCATCTTTTATGAATGAATAATGTCCACTTATTTTCTTTTTTGTTGGCTAAAATTCAATAATTTTCATTCTAGATTGACTACTATTATATATTTCATAGTATCACATCATCATCATCAATCAGGACACGCCCAATAATTCACTATAACTATTCATATAGTTTTCTAAAAAAAAGTTCAGTTCTGAAAAATTTTGTCGCATTTTTTTTACGGAAGCACCCACGTATCTTAAGTAATTATTGAGGTAGGGTTCTTGCAAGAGGAAGAAAAAGCCCAAAGATAAAAAGTCAATTACGTAAGATACGGGGGTGCTTCTATGAAAAATGCGACACAATTCAATTTTTTAGACTGAAAATTTTCTAGGAACAATATGAATAGTTAATGAATTGGGCGTCCCGAATCTGAAGTGATTTTCGACTTATTTAGAGTCATATCAATTTCCGGAAATTGCGGGGTGGTTCCATATGGCTGTTGGCGAGCAGTCGTGTCGTATATCACTGAAGATGACCCCACTTGATCATAGAGTGCATTTTTGGTATATCTCTCGCTCCAGCAAATTTCAGGATCCTTACCTAACGATTACATAAGCATCAGTGGTGTTTCCATTAGAAGTGGGTCACACTGTAGATAAAATGATGATTTAAGTTTTTTTATGGATTTAAATAATTATTTTCGGAATAAAAATCTCCAATTGGGAGTCATTTTAATTCACTATAAAAAAAATACAAGTTGCCATCGCCTGGATCTCCCAGCACTGCAGTGCTATGGGGAGCAGTTGCCTCTCATCGAAGATATACTGATGATGGGGCATGTTACAACGTTTTTGTATATGATCTGCCCAAGGCCAAGCACTGGGAGATCATGTGGAGACTTACAACAAGGAGCCTGACAGCCTCTGATCGAGGCTTGATAATGAACTAATGAACTTGATTTTCTTGTATAAGTTTGTTATATTTTTGAGTGAATACATTGTATTTTTACATACAGGAACATTTGCACTTGAGATTCAAGTAATAAAAAGTTACTTTATTTTCATTTTTCTTGGCCGAAATTGAATTATTTTCAATCTAGCTTGAAAGTATTATATATTTTATAGTATCACATTATGAATTTTGAGGTTTCATATAGATACAATGTTGATTTTCAAATGTTGAAATTATGTTCTGAATGAAAATATCCAATTCAGAGTTATTTCATTTTATTATATGAAAATACAAATTTCATCAACTGCAATAAAATCATCACAAGATGAGGTTTTTTCCTAGTTTGTGTAAAATCATAAATAATATAAAAAACTCATTTCATCATTATTAGAACAGTACTTTTAATTAAATTAAAAGGAGAAGATACTTCAGATCCCATGTCATATTTTTCTAGGCTCACTTTTTCACTTTAGCTTTTGAGGGTGGTGCATTTGGATTAACCCCCTTGTAAAAATCTTTGAGCAAACTGAGAGCTTCTTCAGACCTGTACCCCCCTTTCAGCTGGGTTACAGGCTTCAACACTGCAGCAACATCAAACACACTCTGACCCCCAAATCTATCATTCTGACATCCATACACGATTTTTTCAACTTTCAAGTCATAAAGTGCTGCTGCACACATAATGCAGGGTTCTACAGTTACATACACAATTATTTCTTTGAAAATTTGTGTTGGATTCAAATTTCTAAGTGTACAATAGTTGGTGACCTGATCTATACAATTCATCTCTGCATGGCGAGTGGCGTTTTTTGTTTCATTCACTGTGTTACGACCTAGAGCTATTACTTCTCCATTGTGGACAAAAATGCAACCTACTGGGACTTCTTGAGCTGATAAAGCTTCTTTAGCATAAGTGAAAGCTTTATCCATAAATAATTGTTCGTTTTCAGATAAATCCAAATCATACTTTGCTATATCATCACACATTTTCCAACAAACTTAAACCGTTCTGAAGCCCTATAATATGTGAGCATTGGTATTTTTATTTAGCGCTGGCATTTATCGATGAGATGATGGATGATACAGGGACTTTTTCATCATTTATCAATAATTTCAAAATCATTAGAAAACGAAAAAAAAACAGGAATGGAAAATGAAAATAGGTTCAAATCTATCATCTTCGTTTGTGTGAACAACGTTTCGTCTTCGTCACGTCTTTGCCAGAATCATCAAGGTTAAGTCTGATGACATAAAGGACAGAACTTCTAAAGAACACTGATTTGGTTGTTTAGTCTCTAATGTCTGTGGTCTCTAACGACTAATGGCTATTACGCCAAAAATCTCATAACCTCTCAAAGCTTTTTCATATTTTCGGCTTTCTGGGTAATTTGAAAATATAAACTGAAATCACTGAATATAAACACAAGAGCAAGAGATTTTGTTATTCCTTAATTTCTATAATGCCAGACATAAAAGTGACTCCACTTGGAGCTGGCCAAGACGTCGGCCGAAGCTGTCTTCTGCTATCAATGGGGGGCAAGAACATAATGCTGGATTGCGGAATGCATATGGGGTACAACGACGAAAGACGCTTCCCCGATTTTTCTTACATCGCAGACGGTCCTATCACCGCTTTTATAGATTGCGTTATAATATCCCATTTCCACTTGGACCACTGTGGGGCTCTACCTTTCATGTCTGAGATGATAGGGTACTCTGGACCTATTTATATGACCCACCCCACAAAAGCCATTGCTCCTATATTATTGGAGGACATGAGGAAAGTCTCAGTTGAGAAGAAAGGGGAACAAAACTTTTTCACCTCACAGATGATCAAAGATTGCATGAAAAAAGTGGTAGCAGTGACTTTACATCAATCTGTGATGGTAGACACTGATATTGAAATTAAAGCTTATTATGCAGGCCATGTTCTAGGGGCTGCTATGTTTTGGATAAAAGTTGGGAACCAATCTGTTGTCTATACTGGAGACTACAATATGACCCCTGATAGGCATTTAGGAGCTGCTTGGATTGACAAATGCAGGCCAGATTTGTTAATATCAGAATCTACTTATGCTACTACAATAAGAGACTCCAAGAGGTGTCGTGAAAAGGACTTTTTGAAGAAGGTCCATGAATGTGTGGATAGAGGAGGCAAAGTACTCATTCCTGTTTTTGCATTAGGGAGAGCCCAAGAGCTGTGTATCTTGCTGGAGACTTACTGGGAACGTATGAATCTCAAAGCACCAATATATTTTGCACTGGGATTAACAGAAAAAGCAAATAATTATTATAAAATGTTCATTACTTGGACAAATCAAAAGATAAGAAAAACTTTTGTCCAAAGGAATATGTTTGATTTCAAGCACATCAAAGCATTTGATAGGCAGTACATTGATAATCCTGGTCCTATGGTAGTGTTTGCAACTCCTGGAATGTTGCATGCTGGACTGAGCTTGCAGATATTCAAAAAATGGGCTCCCAATGAAAACAACATGATCATAATGCCTGGGTTCTGTGTGCAGGGCACTGTGGGACACAAAATTCTCAATGGAGCAAAAAAAGTGGAGTTTGAAAATCGGCAAGTTGTAGAAGTGAAAATGGCTGTTGAATATATGAGTTTCTCAGCACATGCTGATGCTAAGGGTATCATGCAACTGATCCAACATTGTGAACCAAGAAATGTTTTATTGGTGCATGGTGAGGCAGCCAAAATGCAGTTCCTCAAGGAAAAAATCCAGCAGGAGTTTAGCATTGAATGTTTCAACCCTGCTAATGGTGAGACTTCTGTGATTTCCACCCCAGTGAAGATTCCCATAGATGTTTCACTCCCCCTGCTGAAAGCTGAAGCCAAGAAATTCAGCAGTTTGGCTCCAGGTATGAATAATCATTATGTGAATATGCTCATTTTGTTTTGTTCAAATTTTACATTGAAATTCTTTACTCAACTCTGAATAGAAATGTATTTTATGCTTATATTCTTCATTTTGTACTGATTTAAACTGAAATATTGGGCAAACATGTCAAAACCTTGGTACAAGATTTGAAGAACATATTGCTCACTTCAGATATAATCCAGTATTACCTGACATTTGAGAGTGCCCATGTGAAGTTGGCGCCATTATTTTAAAAACCGTTATTCTTTCTGGAGTTATGAGTAGATCTGATGGGGTTCTAGAGTACCTGACTAAAATTTTGAATAGTTCTAGCAAATCATAGATGAGTTCTGATAGTTTTTTTTTTTGGTGTATTTGGAAGAGTTCTGGAATTCCAGACCCATTTCAGGTAAATTAAAGTATGGAATAAATAAAAAATATTGGGGCTAACTTCATGCTGTTGATTGTTTTTGTATTAGAAACAATCCTGGAGTTGTTGACTTATTTCACCATTGGTTTTAGCTTATTGAATGAATCATCATCTGTTCAGAGTTCACACATATTCTTAATGAAATTTTAATAGTAAACTTCAATAAAATTCATCACCAACGATTTTCCGAGAATTTTTCCAAACTTTCTGCATCCCATCTATTATTATTAAATTTCCAATTTCCTGATGAGTATCGATTTTTTTTCTAAATTGGTTGGTTCTTTTGAATATAATAATAATAATAATAATACTATTCATTCAGTTTATACAATTCTGTTGTTCATTATTGAATATTTGGTTTGAAGTGCACCTAATAGAAATGTGATAAATAATATTCTATATTCCACAAAACATTTTTTGGCTGAACCTATATTCCAAGAGTGTTATTTGATGAAAATTCAAATAAAGTAAATTGATTCTCAGTATTTTCGCAGTTACAGCAGGAATTTTTCTAAAAGTGTGGAGTACATTCAGGGATTCTTTAGGTGCAATAGTCACTATCATATCTACCGTTGAAAAAAAAGGAGGATATAAAAATTTCAGTATTCTCTATGGGATGAGAATTAAACTTGACATTTTTGCTGAGAAACTTTCTAGATATAGAGGGGGTTCAGAAAGTGTAAATTTTCAAAATCGCCCTGTATTTCATAAACGGAAACAGTTATGCAAAATCTGATTAGACCATCTTGAGTTTCACCAAAAAGTGGCACAGGACCGCGAAAACCGCAAAATTTCTCCAAAGATAACTGAGATATCATGCAAAAGTATGGAAATCTGGACACACTGTACATAATTTGGGAGCGTGCCCTCCCCTTACTAAAAACCAGACAGTGTTGTTTCTCCCGAAACGCTTGACCACAGATTGCGCAATAATGGCATATTAGTTCTCAGTTGTCCGCAATATGGCGACACTTTTTACAGATTTCTTTCATGACAGAAAACAGAAAATGGCGCTTACACACCGCTTGCACCAGAATTAATAATATCGTAACATTCATAACAATCCTCAAATCAAATAAGATTAAATTTGAAAGAATGAAACTGTAATTTTGGGGAATTTTAATTATCATCAGTTCCACCAACCTTGAATTTTGGTTGAGATTTCGCCATCTAACGGGTAAACTGCGACCTATATTCCGCGATATTGAGAAGAATCCTTCTGTCAAGTAGGCCGTGGGTCAAGAACTTTGAACGAAAAAAAGTAGATGGGATTTGATAGGAGTTTCTACACTATCTTCTGTTCATCCAACAGAACTAAAACACAGAGGAGAAAGGAATAACAAATCCCAGACCTGTAGGAGATCAAGTATGGCGGAGATAGCCCCTTATTGACACGTCTGCGCACTAACTCGTGCTCAGAGACGGCGTCATTCTAATTGTTGCCCCACAGCAGTTGTTAAAGTCTGAATTTACTTCATCCCAAGTCAGAGACAAGTTAAGTGGGTAACTTATCTCTGGTTCTGTGGTTCATCCTCTTAAAAACCTAAGACAACCTCAATCGAAATTTCCCAGACCCGAAGCGCCGCAGGACCCTCCACGGCGTCCTAGTGATGAAAGAGAACAGCACCTGCCTCATGGACGTGGACGAAGCCTGCAAAGAAGCCGGCATCAGCAGGCACGTCGTCCGGTTCACCTCTACCGTCCAAATGACCGATGCGGGGCCTTCTCTGACCACCGCCCACAAGTTGCAGATGTTGCTGAAGGAGAAGCTGCCCCTGAGTTCGGTGATTTTTTCCGAGGGGGAGATCTCTGTCGAAACTGTGCTAGTGAAAGTTGAGGGGGATGATGACGATGACCAGAAGAGCGTTTATGTGTCATGGACTAATCAGGACGAGGAGTTGGGTAGTCAGATTTTGAATGTTATTACCAACATCAAGCAGTTCTGATGATGGGGTTTTTGTTTATCAACAGTATTTTTGCTTGAAGATTTTGCTTCAGAGCTAACATTTAAACTCTCACCAGTGCAACCAGAACGTGAGGTCAGTGTCAAGTCAAAAATCCCAAAAAATTTGCTGGATAGCCCTAAAGACCATGGCCTGTTTTATGGAAAAGACTTGAGCCAACTTACGTCTTTTTACTCTCAAAGTGCTCAAGATATCATAGGACATTGCAAAATGACAGGAAAATAAGAAGTATATTAATTATCAGTTCCAGCAACCCTGACCTCTTGTTTCAGTTGGAAAAGTTTGACATTTAGTGCTATTTGCTGGCAGAAGTTACTGTCACCTTTGGTGTCATTTGTCAAATGCACTGTCTTGTCAAAAAAGAAGGATCTGAGAGGGATCTGAGAAGTTTCCATTGTTCAATTATTTTGATAATCATCAATAAAACAAGTTGGGTTTGTTGAGGTTCTTTCAAGAAAACAAAATTAACTGTTCTCCTTATAATGACTATCATCAACAGTAATATCCAAAGAAGGAAGGATCCAAGAAGATAATCATCAATAAAACAAGTCTTTGTTAGGATTGTTTCATGAATAAAACAATATTGACTGATCTCATTCATTTACAATAACATCCCAAAACCATGACAAATAGGAGAGGGGGAGTGTGGTTTCTTGAAGCAACATAATATGTTTCAAATAAGAGAGCAAACTTTTATAATCATCAATCAAATGAGTTGTAATTTTCAAGATCATTTCACTAGTTATTTAATGAATAAACAATTTCATGTTGTATTTCAATTTTCAGTCATTGCGTTATGCAACTAACATTACAAAAGAGAATTTAGATTGCCAAATTGCCGTGTGACTGCCTACTGTTATAGTTGGTTATAGTCTGTATAATATTATGATCCTTAGAAATGATGTTATGGTTAGGAGGTTAGCCGTTCACTTTTATGAGTATAGTTTGATTGTGAAAATGAAAATGCACCGCCCAAATGACCGACGCCCACAAGTAACAGATGTTGCTGTTGCAAAAATGTATTGTAATCAGTTGTGATACTGGCTAGGTCATAGCCATCTTTGAGAGCCGACTTTGACTAGGTATTTTTATAGGTAGAATTCTAGTTTTACCATTTGATTTCCTGATAAGTCACAAAGTATTAAACAAAATCCATGAACAACTAATCAAGTAGTTCAGATGCCTAGTGACATTCCAGTAAAACCCAGAATAGCTTCCATACTCAAATATGGATCTTGGAATTAATGGAATCAAATAAAATTTTTGCAAGACAGTAAGTGAATGCTGACATCATGCCTTCTGGTTTGTTTGGTTACTTAGTTTCAATCAGCAAAACTTATACCTATATTCATACTACTCACCTATTCATATTATAAGTTATTATTTTAATAAGAAAAATGAGGTACTTTATGAAAAAAAAATAATTAGAAGGAAATCATTCCATTTAAACCAATCAGTTTACAAAATGAAGAGTGTGCTTTCATAATATTACAATAATCAAGTTCAATAGGCCTTTTCATTAAGATGACAAATGACTATAATATCTGTGTTTACATCGCGCATCCAACGACATTGGCGGCCATTTTCACCGAAACATTTGCAGCACACACTTCTCAGTAACGAATAAGTAACGTTTTTTCGATTTAACTTAATATAATACAATTAATACACACCAGGAATATGGAAACGAAATACTATATTGTTATTGTTGTTTCTCGTTTCTCAATGAGGAATGCCCATTGTGGTTGACACTGTTGACATTTGACAGAACGTCAATTAAAACCGCCATATTCGAAATGGCCAATCAGAATTTAGTGTAGGAACTATAGCCAATGGGATTTCACCTTCGCATTACCCAATCAAATTTTGGATCTAAAGAAGAGGGCATGCCTCTTAAAAATGAATCTATATGAAAAGGCCTATTCTAGAGATGTGGAAAGGCATATAAAAATTGATTATTTAAAGAAGGAGTACATTTTTATGTGCTCAATAATAGATAATGATTTCAAAATTCAATTCAGTATCATACCAGAGCGGAGTTGACTAAAATAAAGTGGAATTTTGGACTATTAGCATTTTATTTCCATGTCCTCACAGAATTGGATTTAATGTGAATTATTTTTGCAATTAGGAAAGTGAATGGAATGTTTGATTCAAATTGATTTTGTCATCTGAATAAATACCTAACTTATGTGAACTTCAACTGCTAATTATTGTTGATAATAATTATTGTAGGGAGAGCTCACTATGAATTCATTTATCTTCACTAAAACACACCTCAAATCTATTAGAACAAATTGCACAGACAGGAAGATCTACATTTCTCCCTCTATCAGATGATCCAGGTTCATCAGGGCTCACTTCATTTTCCAATTCTATCAATTGTTTTGTAGTATTTGCCATCAAGAGCTCAGTTTCATCAACTGTTTCTTCCTCATCTTTTATGTGTTCTATGAAAATGTCCTCTGTTTCAATGTCTTCCATTACTGCATCTTCTGAAACTGCACCATCTGTCTTGTGCTGGGTGGACACATGTAAATTCAAATGGCCAAGCTGACAAAACCTCTTATTACAAAGTTGGCAGCTGTAAGGCTTCTGGCCTGTGTGGTATCTAGTGTGCTGCCTCAGTTCTTGCATATTGCCGAATTTTTTCGGACAAACTTCACAGTGGAATGGCTTGTGTGCCCCATGCTTACTTTTATGTTTTTCCAGTTCTTCCTTCAAAGCAAATCCTCGAGAACAAACAGTGCAATAAAAAGGTTTGTCAGGAGTATGAGTGGTGAGGTGGTGAGTCAAAATACTTCTTCTTCCAAAACCTCTACTGCAAATGTTGCATCTGTATTTTTGGACCAAATTGTGGCATTCCAAATGCCTTTTTAGGGCACCAATCCTTGAAAACGATTTGGGGCATAACTAGAATAATCCAAGTTTATAAAAACAAAATTGGTTTGCACAGAATTACATACTGTACACATATGGCGTTTTTCATCAGTTGTTTCTTTGATTTTCTGCAAACTTTCATTGCAGTTCCTGGTGGTATCAATAAATTCCAGAATATTCTCCAATTGGAGTATGCAAACTTCACATATTTGTTGGGGATAACCATCAAAGCGGGCAACCTGTCAGAAAACTTTTGAAAAATGAGTTATTTCAAATAATTAAGGACATTACCTGAATATTTGTTATATTTCTTATTACATCTGTTAGATGTAGATGATCTTTGAGTTTTACTAATCTGTCCCTTCTTAAGCACAGCCTGCATATGGAAGGGAAATCCTTTGAACTGAGGCATATAGTTTCCTCAGTAACTGAAGAGTTTTCTTCTACTTTCACACTACCGACAACCGTTATCCCTTTGATAAATCGGCGGTTAATAGTTGATTCGGTGTGTGCTGACATTTTTCATTGAAAATTTCGAATTTGGTGAACAAAACAAATTTGTAATATTTGCATTAAATTCCGTTTTTTTTTTGACGATAAACAAAACACAAACTCCAAAACGCGCTTGCAATCGTCTTCTAACTTATTCTCTTTTTGGTCTTATAACATTTTAGACTTTAGACTTTACGCTGATGAGCTGATGCTATTTAGGGTCAATTTGAATAGTGTCATTGTCATTAGACTCATTAGAGTGCCTCGATGCTTCTTCTTTTTCACTCACTTGAGCGAATTGGAACTGTCAGACTGGAGTCCTGTGCCACTACTGGCACTCTGTACTAGCAGAAACCAAACAAACAGGTGAGCAGGTGACTAGCAGTTGTTAGCAGCAATCTTCCATCTCTTCCATCAATCTAGATCTAGCAGCATTAAAATCTGAAATAGTTGTGGAAAAAAATAAAAATTGGTTTTGGTTTTGTATTTCCAATAATTGCCATGCCATGAAGACTGAAAATATTCCAACAGTCGATCCTGTATGGACTCACAATGTTGAATTATCAATCCCAGAGGTTGGAACTTTCTGGTAAACAACCTCTTGATCAACTCATCCTATAAAAATGTATCATTTTCAGGAATGTTTACCAATTATTGGAAGTTCTCAGGTATCTTCTATTTTACAAAACTTGGATCCCATTACCACAGCCAACACAGCTAATCATGAAGTAAACCCTCAGAACTTGGATTTAATAATCATACCTACCAGTGACTTGAATAAGATACCCTGTATAGAAAATCCTCTAAACCTTCAGAGCAACTATGTAATTCTCAAAGAAAACTCTAGTACTAAATCAGTGAAACCAAAATTACTCAGCTGCAATGATAACAGCAAGCAAAAAGAAGGCTTTGAAGATATGCTTTATTTTGTCTGCAATTTGTGTCCATTTTTGTGTACAAAAGACAGCAAGATTACAGAACATCTAGAGAATGCACACAAAAACAAAACAGTCATTAAATTACCAGAGCTAAAGTGTCCTGCTTGCCAAAATATTTTTTATCATAAAATGTCTTTGAGATCCCACTTGATTCATGATCATGGTGTAGGGAATTCAGATTTGAGCCAAATAATTCAAGCTGTGATATATTATTCCAACAAAACCAAGAGCAAAATGAAAGAAGCTAAGCATAAAATTCATGAAAAGCTGCAGAATGTTGAAAAACATACTGAAATTAATGACTTC
This sequence comes from Phaedon cochleariae, assembly GCA_918026855.4. Lineage (NCBI taxonomy): Eukaryota > Metazoa > Arthropoda > Insecta > Coleoptera > Chrysomelidae > Phaedon > Phaedon cochleariae. Next base: position 80,518,818 of record OU896707.1, on the reverse strand, counting down.
AGTACAGACACTAAGTCAATGGGAGCAAATAATTATGCAGGACAGCATCAGGCTGATTATAGCAATGGTCTACCTAATAAACATGAACCCATAACTATCCCTCTTCCTCAAATAGAAATTCCATTGAGCAGCTCTGTGAAGATAAACAATTCTACTATGAAACAAAACATTACTAAACATCTGGACTCCAATGAAATCAAGTGTGGCCTGCCTAATTGCAAAGTGAAACTACAAGACTTGGAGAAAATGAACTATCACATCAATAGCCACAGTGGGGATGGTTTCAAGTGCTTAGATTGTGGTGAAACTTTTCTCTTTTGGAAACCTTTGACCTCACATTTGTGGCGCTATCACAACATCAACATGGAGCTGTTTTCTTGTGACAAATGTGAGTATAAAACTTACAGCCTAGCCAAATTGAATAATATCCACAAGTTCATCCATAGTGATGATAAGAGTTTTTTGTGTGATATTTGTAATAAGGCTTTCAAAAACAATAAGCAGATGAGAAATCACAAGTTGACACACAAAGACAAAGCAATTCATTCATGTGAGGAGTGTTCAAAGACTTTTGGAGACAAAAGGCAGCTTAGGAGCCATATGGATGTGGTGCATAAAAAGCTCAGGCCTTTTCTGTGTAATTTTTGTGGGTACAAAGGATCTTCTAGGAGCTCCCTCAAAATGCATGTGAGGCAACATACAGGTGAGTACCAAATAAAAAAAAAAACAATTCCACATATCCCAGGTAGTTCAGATTCAACATTTCATGTGTTGACCATAATATGTTGATTCATTCCATTGCTCAAGAATGATTTATATATAACTCTTGATGAGTTACAAAAAATATTGAATGAAAAAGAGCATAGAAGGGATGAATTATGAGATAAGGAATTTTTATCTGTCAAAAAAATTGTTGGTATGAAAATCTTACCAGCAGAGCTATTGTGCTAATATTTCTCATAACATATTGAATGATATTTAGGTATACAGCTGATTCCTTAAATGTGATTATGTGAAAAACTGTAGTTTTATGATTGTTGTAATTGGTAGTTTGAATTATGTGCTTTTGAAATATAGCATTGGCTTGAAAAATTTAACTTGTTAGTAAGAATTGAAAAACTCCATTCTTTCTCAAAATAACAATCTCATGATAAGAAGATCTGGAAGTAAATCAAAAACCATTGTGTTAAGAAGGGATCACACATATATCCGACATAAATAATCTAAGTTTAACCACTCCCACAGCCAAAGAGCATAAGACAGTTGAGGGTGAAAGACTAACTTTTGTTTTTTCTTGCAATCTTGTATAATGATGAAGCTATCAGCTTCTTCAAGAACTGAAATTGAGGCTAACACAGTAAAACAAGAGTAATTTTGTGTAACAGTAGAAAAAGTTAGTTTATGCACGTGTTAGTTACACTATTTTTTCTGCGCGGGAAAAATCTAAAAGTTGACATAAAGGAACATTTATTATTATTATTATTGAATATTCAAATGTCCCCAAAAACTTTATAAACATACTTTTCTGCACTAAGTTCGAAAAAGATACTCATTGAACACTAAAATGAGTGCGGAAATGTTTACTTCTGCGCACGCTAGTAGTAAATAGTAGTTCACTTAACAAGAACAGAAAGTAATTATTTTTTGCATGTGTAAGTAAACTATTTTTTTTACTAGCATGTGGAAGAAACCCAAAAGCTAACATAAGAAACATGTATTATTGTTATTAAATATTCAAATGTCAGTATACTCCCCAAAAACTTGAAAGTTTACTTTCCTACACTAAGTGCGGGAAAGTGACTCTTTCGACACTAAAACGAGTGCGGAAAAGTAGACTTTAGCGCAAGTGCAGAAAATGATAATTTTCTGCACGTGTTAGGTACACTATTTTCATCTACTAGTGTGTGGAAAAACCTACAAGTTAACACAAAGAGACATGTTATTAAATATTCAAATGTCAGTATTCTCCCCAAAAACTTGAAAATATCCTTTTCCGCACTAAGTGTGGAATACTGACTCTTTCAACACTAAAATGACTGTGGAGAGTGGTTGCGCATGCTAGTAGAAAATGATATTTTACCTAATAAGTGCGGAAAAGTCACTTTTCGCTAGTTACACTATTTTTTTTACCAGCTTGCGGAAAAAAACAAATTGCCCTTTTTCTCACTATTTCAGCGTTGAAAGGTTGCGGCAGTAGTGAAGAAAAGTGAATCTTCCAACACTTAAACGAGTGCTGAAAAGTGGACTTTTGCCGACGCAAGTGCAGAAAGTGATACTTTTCTAAACGTGCTCGGTACACAATTTTCATCTTCTAGAGTGTGGAAAAAACTCAAAAGCTAATACAAAGAAACATGTAATTAAATATTCAATTGTCGAAATTTTCTCCAAAAACTTGAAAATTCTCATTTGACTCTCAACGCTGAAACGAGTGCGGAAAAGAGGGCTATTGCGCACTCTAGTAAAACATAGTAGTTTACCGAATAAGTGCGGAAATGTCACTTTACGCACGTGTTAGGTACACAGTTTTTTCTACTAGCGTTCGGAAAAAACCAAAATTCCCCTTTTCCGTACTGATTATAGCGTTGAAAGTTTTTTCCGCACTAGTGCAGAAAAGTTACTGTTTTAACACTAAAACGACTGCGGAAAAGTGAATTTTTTCGGCACGCTAGTTGAAAAATGATTTTCAGGTGAGAAACCATTTTCGTGCTCCGCCTGCTCCTACACCACCTCCGATCACAATTCCCTGCGCAGACACAAACTGCGCCACACCGGACACAAGCCCTACAAGTGCAGCTATTGCTCCTACGCCTGCATCCAGACCAGCACCTACAAGATGCATCTCAAAACGAAACACCCCGGCATGGAGAAAGACCTCATGTTCACCTGTCACCACTGTCAGTTCAGGTCGGTGAGCAGGGAGATTTACTCCGTGCATATGGCCACTGTGCACAAAGTGAAACTGAAGGATGATTAGAAATGGGCAAATGGGGTACCTTCCAAATTGTACATAAAAAAATATTGTTAGGTGTGTTTTAGTTAATTTATTGCCTTTTTTCGTTTTATAAGTGATTCATAATAATTAAATATAAGTAATCTTATTTCCTGTATTTTCCTACCTAATAGATATTAATTTAGTGAACTATATGGAATATTCTTCAATCGGCGCCTGTTTCTGTAAAAATAGTAGATTGTTTTATAAGAATCAAAAGTGACACTTTGTTTGACAAGCGAATTTTGCATTTGCGAGGCGGAGCGTTCAGCAAAGCCGAGCGAAAGCAAAATTTGCGAGTCGAACAAAGTCACTTTTTGATCCGAATGAAATTTTTTCTGCAACCGAAACAATTAACTCAAATGAACAAGTGAAGTAACCACCAATGCCGTGCCATATGTATGCAATGCAACAAATATCGACAAATAATCCGTTGGTGAGAATATTCTACCTGCATTAACAGCAGGTTAGGTTTCCTAGGATGCTCGAATTGTAGTTTCAATATAAATACAAACACAGAGTGACATATTTGTGTATGGACCAGGTGCTCTAATGGCAAATACCGCGCCAGTACCAGCTATAGGAACAAGACGTGGAAAATGTTAGGTTAGTGAGCATATCAACAATAATAATAGCGATTATTTATTCCTCTCTATACTACACTGTGTTTGACTTGATAATCAAATGAAGGTAAACAGTATCGTTGTTTGAGACAACAAAAACTCTTGCTTGCCGTGATTGTTCAAAAACAAGTTATCCATCCCGAGAATAACGAATGAAATACAGATCAAGCAAGTGATTGAATCTTGAAGGCTTCTCTGATCAAAACAAAAATACTCAACTGAGATGTTAATAATTCCAATACTGGCAATACTTAACTATAATAAGGTGTAATAATATCTCCAGCATCGGCATGAAATGCCAAATATGCCGAAATCGGAAACAAATCAGGTATGCGTCTCAACTCAAATAACCAACCATAACAATGTAAATATATGTTGCCTAGCAACATACCTACTTTTGTGTCAGTTATAGAAACGTCAATTTAAGAGCTAATTTTGGTATCAAAATGGACGACTTTTGTGTCGGTTGCAGAAAAATCGAATTTTATTGTTCATTGAAGTTTGAAGTAGGTATACTTTTATGGTCCCTTGATGCAAATGACGTATTTGTCATTGTCATCTTAACAGGTTATGGACAGATCTTGAGACAGATCCTCGTCTCCTCTCACTCTAAAGTGTTTGTGAAACAGTTATATAGTTTCATCCTTATTCAATTCTGCAGATAAACTAGTGTTTCATTGGTGTTTTCTAACATTTGTTGTTTTTTAGGTTAGATGGAGGACATTGGCGTATCATACGTAATTTCCACATGGAATTCCTGAATCAACGCTACATATTATATCCAAATGATTATGAAATAATTCTTGAGTTTTCGATTCTCAAACTTCAGTATAATCTTCGTGATGCAGTGAGCATACATTTTTCTAAAAGTTTAATATGTTTTCCCAATTATGGGACACTTCTTGTAGGCTATACCTATATATGAATAAATGGATTTTGGATTTTGATTACAGACTGAGCCTTATGGTTGAGAAATGGTGAAAACTTTGATGCAGGTATTTAAACTAATGCCAAATGTGTTGTATATTTATTTACTCATGTTGGGTATCATTTTTGCAGTGTTTTAGGATCACTTGAGTGTTTTCTGAATGTAGGCATAATTTTTCGAAAGTTAGAGCATATGCATATGTCATGTCAGGGACGCCAATACACAAAACCAAAGTCACTACATCATCAAAAGGGAAAGGAGCTATGATCTATCCGTACCCCCTACAAAAACTAATTACTAGTTAAAAAGAGTGATTTATTCTGCTTTTTGCCTCTGTAGAAAATACATCACATTCTAAGGACCACTGTGGAACTGTTGCAAAGCAGTTCAAGAAGATTTTTCTTGATAAGACATATTTATTTTGGGTTCCCACTAAACAAAGTTGGTTGTTGATGCAATGTTGAAGCAATTACTGAATAGGACGTTCAACAATATTGCAATAAAGGTGACGTTTGATTATGTAGAGTTGCAGCAATATTACATGTTGCTGCTGTGACATTGCTGGAACATTACATTTACAAGCTGAGTGTTGGCAATAATTATTGGTAGTATGATGAGCCATCTTAAATAAGTTCATCGGAAACATGAAGGAAAGTTCGGAATTAATTCCAATACCGATTTTTTTTCTAACATTTTGAGCCTTTTCCACCACTTTCTTGTTGCATTTTCAATTTTGGTTTTTTATTTATTTTTGGAATATTTGAGGCAAACTTCAAACGGAGGGCTCAGAAGCCAATCAGTGTAAGTCATCTAATGAGTGAAATGAGATAATTGGATATTTTCGAATTGTTACATATGAAAAATACCGCTTATTCTTATATGGGTTTCAAACAAACTCTTTATTGGAAACAAGTACATAAATAAAGTATTTCCCCTCCCTTTACCTTATTTTCATCTGAATATTACCCGACCTCGCTAGCTCGTTCCGTTCAAAAGTTTAAAGGGGGTGGAGGACTTTTCACTTCCTCACTGTTTTTGATCTGGTCTGGCATATAATGCTATGAAGTCTTTGGTGTCTTTGACTTCTTGGTAGCCCTGCAGGACCCACTCAGTACTTCCGAAGTCAGCTTTGAACGGCTGTGGATCCGTGTGCCTTCCGACGTCATCTCCAGGGCCAATCACGATCACCAGGTGGCCCTTGTAGTTTAGAACGTACTCCCGAAATGCTGAGCCGTCATTGAAATAGCAGAAAAGTAGGGCGCAATGGGGGTCGAGAAGATTATCTCTGTGTTCTTCGGGATAGTTGAGTTCTATGAAATGCGGGCTGGAGTATTTGCTGTCCCACCATTCTCGGTTTATTTCATACCCGATGGTGGGCAGTCCTGGGAAATGACAGATACATCATAAACAAAATGGCTGTTTAGTATTGCTTGTTACCTGTTGATTCATGAATTATCCACTCCAAAAGTCCACATCCGCATCCTATGGAAATGATACCTCTACATCCGAAAGCTTGGACATTTTTTTTTATAAACGTTAGATTCTTTTCGCTGGGCCATACCCACAACAATTTTAATGCACTTGAGTTGTTAGATTGTTGCCTCAACTTTAAGATTTCTTGCCATCTGTTGTCTTTGTGATAATTCAAAATAAGATTTAAAAATTCATTGTCCATAGTAGAATGATGGAAATTTTTAACTACACGTTTTTTCAGATCGCCTAAACCGACGTGAAAAAAACCCAGCTATTATGAAATGAATTTTTAAATTTGTGGAGCTGCCAATGAGTTATATCATTACCCATATTATAATTATATGCCAATATATGCTTGTGTTCAACAAAAATAGCCTAATCAGTAATCAGATTATTTGGCAAGGATTTTTTTTTCAAATAATATAGATGGTGGGTATATATGTCGTGGGTAAATGATGCAAACGGCTATTTTGTCTCCTTTGTTGTTTTCAAATATTTATTTTTTTAACGTCTATAAGAAGTAAGGATTGTCAATATCTATTCTTCAATAACAACATAGTAATTTTAATAGTTTCAGTAATACACTATCGTGAAATTGAATTCTTGAATGAATTATTATACCGGTGATGTGAAAAATGCAATAATTCATCTGTATATATCTGTTCCAATAATTACTCATCTACCACAAATTGAAAATTAGTAGGATGCAAAAATTTAAATAACGTGCCTATAAGTTATAATTTATATATAGGTATACCTCTAGTTCTTTTATTTTTAGTTTTTTAAAAAATTTCGTTGGTTTAAAAAATAATTAAAAAATGACTTGTTATTTGATGAGAAGGGCACACAAATCATATGTATAACATGAGGGGTATATAGTGCATTTTCCTCCCTTGAAAGATTACTGATGCCCTCCGCTACGCGCCAGGCAGTACCTAATATAAAACTTCATCTTCGTGAGGAAAAGTGGCACTTTCCTCCCCTGTAATACAAATAGTTATATTTTATATTAGCGTGCGGAAAAGTCCACTCATTTCATTGTAGAAAGGGACACTTTTCCGCACTAGTGCGGAAAAAACTTTCTAATATGAGTGCGGAAAAGTTAAATACGGATACGCTAGTAGAGAAAATAGTGTGCCTAACGCGTGCGTATAATGACTACTATGAAGTATATGGGTAAACTACTATTCCGACCCTAAAAAACATGTGCACAAGAAGGTAATGATTTTAACAATCTGCAAAAAAAAACATGAACGGCACTGTAACAAGCCATCTGATGTTGACAACTCATAATTTTATTGCTGTGAGTTCTTTTGTTTCGTGAATTCCATGGTTATCTAACTGTCATTTGTCAAACTCATTCTGTCATTTCTGCCTGTGCTGCCAGCTGCCATTTTGTTGCTTGTGCGAGCAAGAAGTTGATGCGTTGTCTTGTGCTTGTTTGAGCAAAGGATTTATCGTTTCTGTGGGACACAGGAACTTGTATTTATCCACGATCCCATACCCCATATTATGCTTTCATGAAATCCGAATTTCAAAGTGGCTTGTGAGTTTTGTGTTTGAAACTTTACGTTTTGAGAACCTCGCCATGGAAAGATTCTCTTGCAGAACTTGTTTATTGCACACTACCGAGGACTCTAGTGTCGAAATAAGTCGAGAATGTATTCTGGGCAGATGTATAAAGGACCTTTTAATTCATTATATACCAGAATTGGTGAGTCTCATTATTTATGCTAGTAGTGTTACAAGTAATTTTCACATTTCAAAATATAGGAATCGACCCTGGTTGACTCCAACAGAATGTGCAGAGCTTGTTTCAAAACCCTGAGGAGCTTTGTAAAATTTGTTGAAAAGTGCTTGGAGGTTGAAAACAGATTGAATAATCCAGAACCAACAAGGAAAGACCTGGGCCTGGATAGGTTGGAACTTGGTGGTAATATTGAAATTGTAGAGAATATTCAGATTGTTCTAGAAGATGGTGAGTGTGCCTGAAAAATACTAGATCCTATTATCTCAAATTCTATCTTCCAGATCAAAGTTATTCTGGTGGTGAAAATCCCCTTCTGTATGATTCCTCAGAAAATATTGGTCATGACCATGCCTACATAAAAGCAGAATTATTGGAAGAGGGAGAGGACATACCCCAACAAGCTTATGAAATTCAACCTGAAGAGGTCAATGAGCATAGCCAACTTGTCAGTTCCCTGCTTGATGAAGGTAATTTGCCAGATGAGGAGATGTATGATGATGACATGGGAGAAGGCAGTGTTATTTATGCAGAGGGTCTTGATATGGAAGATAGTGAATTGATAAGGGCTGTGCAGTCTAATACAGTTAATGTCAAGAAAGAGGATACTAATGATTCGTAGGTCAAAAATACCTTGGGAATTGGCAATTATTTTATTATACATGATCTTTTTGTAGTTTTGCCACAGTTGAAGGAACATCAGAGGGAGGTTTTATTTACTATGATGCAGAAATGGGAACAGAAGCTAATGTTTATATTTGTGATCTTTGTGGGGAAGGTTTCCTCAGTGAGGACTTGCTTAAGCAACATTTTCAGTTCCATGGAGAGGTGCGGATAATGTGTGACAAATGTCCCAAAGTATTCAAAAATTCTACTGCACTCAATGCACATTACAAGTGAGTTTTCATTTTAGGTTTTTTATATCAATTTCATTACTCTGAAAATTTGCTGGTTATCAGGCAGGGAACATACATTTAGAACTGAACATGTGAACCAACTGCTACTTATTTATCCTGATATTCATGACAAAAAATGTCCCAAAGTATTCAAAAATACTACTGCACTCAAAGCATTAATTCCTAATATCTCAAAGACTACTAGTCCCAGTGGTTTATGGTCTCAATTGATTCAGCATGAAGTTGTCTACTGGATAACCCTTGTCACATGAAATTGCACATATTTTAGGGATTTTATTGCATCAGAAGATGGGGCTGTATTTTTACACATGAGATAATTTCAGATATGGAAATGAAAATTTTTCTTAGGCACATTAAAAATCTGAAAAAAATCACAAAAGCCTAAGTAACCCTGTAAAGAAAGAATCTGTCAAGAAATTTTTGGAAATAGAAATAAAATAGTGCTTCAGAGTGCTCTTTTTGGCAATAAACACATGAGGGTGATTCTTAGATTCTGTTTATATGATAACATAGAAGAAACAATAGTTCAACAATTATGTCATGAAATAAATTGATGTTATTCCTGCATAACTTGGTAAGTTGTATAGGTTATCACATGCATGCTCCTTTCGGCAATAAACCCAAATATAGGTGACTGCTTGCCAATATCTCAAAAACAACTAGTCTTGGCAGTCTGTTTGTGGTCTCAGTTGATTCAGCATGAAGTTTTTTACTGGAAAACCATTATGTCCTGTGAAATATTTCTGGGATTTTCCGGCATCAGAAGATGATGAAAATTTTTGTTAGGCACTCTAAAAATCTGAAAAAATTCACAAAGGCTATTGATAAATGTTTGGGGATACTGTTCAAAAAACAATTTTAATAAAATATCTGCTTTATATAAAAAGAGATGGAAAGTACTGTATCGTTTACCATATGATACACCAACAATTCAATTATATAATATAATTGAATCATTCTCATTAGAAGAAATGTTCAAAATTGAAAGACTGAAAATTTACATACAATATCATAAATAAAAGATTGATATCTAATTTTATTTCAACAGGAAACAATGAAATTCATAATTACCAAACTAGACAACATGGTTTATTTCATCTTAATATGGCTAATTCTTCTATAGGCCAAAAATATAAAAGATAATATAAAAAATTGCAGAAATACAATAAAATTCAAATACCGTTATGCCGCGTGGAATTCCGCATTTTTCTAGGATTTTCCCGCATCGGAAGATGGGGATGTGCTTATTATAAGATAGTCTCAGACATGGAATCGACAATTTTTGTTAGGCACTCTGAAAATCTGAAAAAATTCACAAAGGCTAAATGAACTTCGCAAAGAAAGAATCTGTGGAGAAAATTTGAAAATTTTTGCATATTGAAGAGTAGTGATGCTTCGGAGTGCTCCTATCGGCAATAAACGCGAATAGGTGACTTTTTTCGCTATTATCTCGAAAACTAATAGTTCCAGCGGTCTGTTCATGGTTTCCATCGAATCAACGTGAAGTTTTCTGCTGGAAAACCGTTATGTCGCTTGGAATTCCGCATATTTCTAGGATTTTCCCGCATATAAGATAGTCTCAGACATGGAAACGAAAATTTTTATTAGGCACTCTGAAAATCTGAAAAACTTTGCAAAGGCTGAATGAACTTCGTAAAGAGAGAATGTGTGGAGAAAATTTGAAAATTTTTGCAAATAGAAGAGAAGTGATGCTTCGGAGTGCTCCTATCGGCAATAAAAGCGAATAGGTGACTTTTTTCGCAATTATCTCGAAAACTACTAGTTCCAGCGGTCTGTTTATGGTCTCAATCGATTCAGCGCGAAGTTTTCTACAGGAAAACCGTTATGTCGCGTGGAATTCCGCATATTTCTAGGATTTTCCCGCATCGGAAGATGGGGTTGTGCTTTTACATATAAGATAGTCTCAGACATGGAAAAGAAAATTTTTGTTAGGCACTCTGAAAATCTGAAAAACTTTAAAAAGGCTAAATGAACTTTGTAAAAAAAGAATCTGTGGTGAAAATTTGAAAATTTTTGCATATAGAAGAGTACTGATGCTTCGGAGTGCTCCTATCGGCAATAAAAGCGAATAGGTGACTTTTTTCGCAATTATCTCGAAAACTACAAGTTCCAGCGTTCTGTTTATGGTCTCAATCGATTCAGCTTGAAGTTTTCTACTGGAAAACCGTTATGTCGCGTGGAATTCCGCATTTTTCTAGGATTTTCCCGCATCGGAAGATGGGGATGTGCTTTTACATATAAGATAGTCTCAGACATGGAAACGAACATTTTTGTTAGGCACTCTGAAAATCTGAAAAAATTCACAAAGGCTAAATGAACTTCGTGAAGAAAGAATCTGTGGAGAAAATTTGAAAATTTTTGCAAATAGAAGAGTAGTGATGCTTTGGAGTGCTCCTATCGGCAATAAAAGCGAATAGGTGACTTTTTTCGCTATTTTCTCGAAAAATACTAGTTCCAGCGGTCTGTTTATGGTCTCAATCGATTCAGCGTGAAGTTTTCTACTAGAAAACTATCATGTCGCGTGGAATTCCGCATATTTCTAGGATTTTCCCGCATCGGAAGATCGGGATGTGTTTTTACATATAAGATAGTCTGAGACATGGTAACGAAAATTTTTGTTAAGCACTCTAAAAATCTGAAAAAATTCACAAAGGCTAAATGAACGTCGTAAAGAACGAATCTGTGGAGAAAATTTGAAAATTTTCGCAAATAGAAGAGTAGTGATGGTTCGGAGTGCTCCTATCGGCAATAAACGCGAATAGGTTACTTTAATCGCTAATATCTCGAAAACTACTAGTTCCAGCGGTCTGTTTATGGTCTCAGTTTTTGTTTTCTTGCAATAAACTTATATCATGTTCTAATATTTTTTGTTTACTTTCTGCTTTTTTTCAAATAATAGTTTCTGTATATCTATTCCTTCTCCATTTTGTATGAGGCTAGGTATTATATTACCTGTATACTGGGGATGAATACCAGGACTCATGCTTCCATCTTCATCGTTTTTTTCTATAGACAAAGCAGGTTTTCCATAACAAACTTTTCTTTGTGAACAACTATTATGGAAAACTGCTTCACATGTAGAACCTTTCACCCTCTTCGTCACATTTTCACCACAGTAATTACAATTTTTATTAACGACGCTATTTGCCATATATTTCACCACTCTTCTTCTTCCTTAACCTCACTTCTTCTTGACATTTTGTCTGGTTTGGTTCAAGGTTGAAACACATCGAGGTGGAACGTTTCAAGTGCAACCTTTGCCAGCAAACTTTCGCCAGAGCCGACTACTTGAGAAACCATCTCAAACGCCACCAGGAAGAAAACGAATCCAACAGGGTGAAGTGCAGAGTGCCAGGTAAATTTCTGCGGTTCAAAAACACAGGTAACTACTATACAACACGGCGCAGGGAAACCTTGATTCTCTATTTTTGCCGTTTCAGAGTCTCCTTTGCCTTGCAGAATATGCGGGAAATATTATAACGGGATTCAGAAATTGAAGGTTCATCTGCAGACACATCTGGTGGTGAAGAGGTATGCCTGCGAGTATTGCGATTTGACGTACAAGAGATGGCCGAGTCTGAAGAGGCACGAGAAGACTCATCTGGAATCTGAAGATATATTCCACAGGTGAATAACTTTTTTGAACCTTTTTTCTAGTAGCAATATTATCAACTAGCAGAACTAGCTGGTGGTGAGCCACTTTGCTTGATACTTTTTTAACATTATGCACTGAATAAATATTCCAGAAATGATGATTTGTTCTTTGTTTCAGAACATTTCTGAAATTTTGTCAACATTCCTGATATTTTTAGATCTTGACTGACATTTTTAGATCATTGGAGATCATTTTACAACATTACTGACGCTATTTGAAACTCAAATGTGTATAGAAATTACCGAAAATTTACCCTATTAATGGACTGTATATAGAATTATGAATTTTATTCACGTGAAATGTTGGAATTTGTCTTCTGTTGCACCGGTTTTCTGCTGTATATGTGGTAGGTGTTAGATTGAAAAAAGGAAGGAAAAGAAGAGGAAGGAAGAAAACACCCAATTTCTAATTAGATTTCCATTATTCCACTATGAAAATATCCCGAAATCCAACTTTGCGCCGATATTCGTTCTCCTTTTGTTGATTCATTGACCCGATTATTTGCCCGTGCAAAGGTTGTCAAATCTGAACAATGTCTTTGACTGTAGGTACCGTTTTCAACTGAACTACTGAAAAACTCACCTGCATCGTTGCCACATTGTATATACAGGGTGTTTCAAAAAAACCTAACCCCCTTGCTAGGGTAGGCAGAACATTGCAAAATAAGTTGGGTTTGCTCAGTGAAAAAATGTCGTAACGGCATCCGTTTTCATCATACAAGGTGTTGAAAAAATTATTTTTTTACACATTTTTCACGATTATTCCGAAACTACTGGCACCATTGTAATGAAATTTTGTATGAATGTTTCTTGAAATCTGACACATCGCATGAATTTGTTTTTATATCTGACTCTCATAGAGGGCGCTAGTTACACGATTCGTACCGAGTAGTTTTGAACATAACTTTTTTGAGGATAGATTTTCCAATCCAAATATGATATGAACTTGAACATCATTCAATTTCACACCAAAAAGTTACTCCTGGTGAAACTCGATACTATGTTCCGTTTTCGGAATATTTCGATTTGAAAATAATGGAGTAGTAATGATGCTGGTATAAAATGAATTTTATTGAGTTCAATTACCTATTTATTCAGGTTCAAAAACAATGAAATTATTCTTGTGCTGAAGTTATTGATGGAACAAAGAATCATAAGTAGAAAATTGAGAGATATTTGACAAGAAACAGTTAGAGTAAGAGTTCAAAATGTCCTACGTTTCGAGGATTACACGATTCTATATTCTTTTTTTAAGAATGAATTATTCTTCTGAACAGTTGAGGATGAGCTGTTAGATCATGATGTTCAATTATGTCTTACAACTCTTGACGTGGATTTACCTATGTAGCATAGACTTTCTGCTCAAGATACAACAAAACTGTGTAATCCATGTTCTTAGTCAAATCTGTTTCGATGTTATTCACTCTAATACATAGCTTTATACCAGCAACAGTTACCACTTCATCATTTTCAAATCGAAATATTCCAAAAACAGAATACAGTATCGAGTTTTACCAAGAGTACCTTTTTGGTGTGAAATCGAATGATGCTCAAGTTCAGATCAAATTTGGATTGAAAAATCTAACCTCAAAAAAGTTATGTTCAAAACTACTCGGTACGAACTGTATAACTTGCGCCCTCTATGAGAGTCAGATATAAAAACAAATGCATGCGATGTGTCAGATTCCAAGAAACATCCATGCAAAATTTCATCACAATGTTGCCAGTAGTTTCAACATAATCGTAAAAAATGTGTAAAAAAATTATTGTTTCAACACCTTGTATCTTGAAAACGGATGGCGTTACGACATTTTTTCACTGAGCAAACCCAACTTATGATGCGATGTTCTACCTACCCTAGCAAGGGGATTAGGTTTTTTTGAAACACCCTATATACATATGATCGAATTTAGGTATTCGCCCATACAAAATGACTGTACTGAAATACAATTGACGCTTTCTGAAGTGGGGGCTAATATCATTTATTTTCCACAAAATCGCGATACTGAAACATGATGTCAGAGTTGTTAGAACTGATAAATATACTTGTTTTTTTTTTTGTGTCATTTGGCCTCTTCTTACGATATCTTCTCCGTCAATGTAAGAAGTAGTCGTAAAGTTCTACATTGAGAGTAGAAAAAACGTAATTCTGATTAAGTCGTTCCATAATAAGGTAGTGAGAATCAAGGTAGTGAAAAAGTCGCGCGAGAGCTTGCTCCAGCGATTTTTTCTATTTCCCTTGATTCGTGATTTTTTGCCAAATGACGATACAATTTCAATACAATTTGAAATACTTTCAATATCCAAGAGTTCAAGCATTCCTTTCACTGCGTTCATAGAATCTCATTTAACAAATATTTAATTTAATATTAAATTGTTTTTCACTCAGTTTGGATCCTACCAATTCCAGTCTATCGAAGAAAGTTTTAGTCATAAAAAAATGTGACTGAAATTGGTTTCCTGGAATTATGTTTTCGAAACAATTTGAAATTTTTGAAAAATCCTTCTGGCACTCTTGTATATCATTATTTTTCCTCGTCCGAGGAAGAAAAACTACTGTCATCGTGAAAAAATGAATTCATAATAGTTGCGTTTTATTTGTTCCATTCTGGTAGCGGTGGTGGGAACAGAATGACGTTTTCAAATGAAACGCGAATCTTCATGATCTTGCACGGGAGAATTCACATAAGAGGTTTTATATATATATTGTGGTTCCAAATAATTTCAAAATCATGATACTAGAGTTGAGAATCCAGAAAGTCAATCAACGAATATTTGGAGCAGCGATTGTGGTGATTGGAGAAATTTCTCTGAGATCAAGAGAAATAATTTTATCTGGGAATGAACATATGAAACCTGTCCTACTTAAAGAATCACAAACTTGTGAACTTCATGATAAAAAGATATTCTGAACTTTCAAAAAGTTTAGTTTTTCGTCAATCTGATATAATTTTTTGATAACTGTCAACAGTCATTCCACGTCAATGAGAAGAAATGAAAAGTAGCAACCGGCATCCGAAAAGTTGCAAATTAAACGATACATCGAGTGATTCTGGGGGCGGAATCGGATAAATAAAACGCAACAATTGAGTTCATTGCATCGGAGTTGCTCCGGTAAAAGTGCACTTATCATGCGATGATTTTTTTTTTGAACATTTTTTTTGGTACTTACGGATTTTCGTCTGAAAAACACGAATTTCATAATGAAAATGTGAACAAACTACTATTTATCGAGATATTTCAAGAAAAAGTTCGAAATTTTGCCTCCTTTTCCCCCTTGTGTTGGATGCATTTACAGGTACTTGCTCTTATTATTTTGTCATTGGACACTTTATATACTCATGATGTACTTCACTGACACATTTTAAGATAGAAAATTCAACAGGAAATATGATTTTTATGGCGAGTTTTTCCTATTTAGTGAGCAAGCATATACCAGATGACGGCCATTTAATCCATATGCAATCCAAATAGGCCTTTTCATCTAGATATATTTTCAAGACGCATGCGCTCGTCTTTAGATCCAACAATTCATTGGGTAATGCAAAGGTGAAGTCTCATTGGCTATAATTCCAACACAAAATCCTGGTTGGCCATTTCGAATATGGCGGGTATTATTAACGTTATGTCAAATGTCAACAGTGTCAACCACCATGGGCATTCGTCATTGAGAAACAACAATAACAACATAGTATTCTTATTTTTATATTCATGGTGTGTATTAATTGTATTATAATAATTTAATTCCAAAAAACGTTACTCATTCGTTACTGAGGAGTGTGGTACTGTGGTGTAAGTGTTTCAGTGAAAATGGCCGCCACTGTCGTTGGATGCGAGATGTAAACAGAGATAGTCATTTGTCATCTAAATGAAAAGGCCTATACGAGATGTCAAATGTCAATAGATTGCTTTGGAATGACACTACACACGCCATTATTTCAAATGATATTCTTCCTTCTTTTCACTAAACATGGATAAATCACAAGAAAATCATATTTCTAGTTGACTCATATAATAAAAAAAATGTGTCCAACATTGTGTGATATATATAAATTGTCCAATGATGGAAAAAGAAGGGCAAATTGTTCTAAATGTGATCCAGAAGACAGGCGGAAAAGATGGTGAAATTTGTAACTTTATAGTGAAATATCTTGATAAATAATGGTTTGTTCACATTTTCATTATGAAATTCGTGTTTTTCAGACGAAAATACGTAAGTACCAAAACAAATTTTCGAAAAAAACCCCATCGCATGATAAGTGCACTTTTACCGTTGCTCCGAGAAAACATGGATTCTTGAGCGGTTTCAGAAAAAAAAAACCATTTCCAGGTGCAACGTGTGCTGGAAGCGGTTCACCACCAAGGGCGAGCTGGACGCGCACATGAGCCAGCACGGCAACCCGCGGTACCGCTGCCAAATCTGCGAGGAGCAGTTCCACCGTAAGTACCTCTTCGACGACCACTATCTGCTGAGGCACGCCACGCCCGAGGACATCGAGAACTCCAAGAAGGAGATTATTTATGACACGCTGCTGGAGCTGTCCGGTCAGAATGTCTCTCCGGAGTGAACATTGAATATTTATTATGTTATTGATTAATCATATTGTACCTTGTTTATAATAGTTTAGTAACAAAACGACTAATACAAATATATAAGAAAATTGGAAAAATTCAAACTAATATTGAAAGGTACATACGTGATATACGTACATTAAACCAGAGGGTTCATATTGTTACGTTATTCGGGCGCAGAAGCGAACAGGACACTATTTATTTTCTAACTGATTCATTTTAACTAAAGGAACACTAATTTATATCCAACTTATAACTACTATTTATAGTAAATGACTGTCTCTCTGACACCCGCTGCTTGACTGACTGACGGCTGCGGTCCGGCTGTCCTTATACATTAGATCTCTTGGCAGGCTTTGCTTCTCGAACCATTGTCGATCCAAATGAAAACCTAGTAGGCGACCTAGTGCGCATGGAGGTACAATAGCCCTTGCCTACTAACTACCTAACTAGAACGACAAAGGTCGAACCTTCTCGAATGATCTTCCGGAAATGGGCTGCTGGTAAATGTTGAAATCATTGGGATGTTGGAGAACAATCTGGGATGCGTGTTACAGGATGATCGTGGTACTCCTGCTTTATATCATCAGTTTTCACCCAGCTATCGGAGCCGATATTCCAATTCCAGAAGTACTAGGTATCGGAGTACCACCAGAAGAGTTGCGGAGTAATATCATACACCAAGTAGTGGATTATCGTTATAATATTAAATCACGTGAAACCAACTATTGAGAGCTCTAAAAAACAATAAGGTTAAAGCGTCACTATATATCTCTCTCTATTGACAATCCCGAGATGTTTTCCATTCAAGCGATGGTTGGACAAGCTGTGCAAGCATTTTTTTGGCTGTGCTAATAATTTACATCAATTATAATAATAATAATAATGTCTTTATTCATCATAAGTTAACAGAAGATACACAACAATAAAACTAAATGAGATAGATTGGTAACTTGAATGATGAAAAGGCGGGGTTCAGCTATGAATTATATATCAAGCTTCTTAGAAGTGTTCAAGTTGTTGCCGTTTGGTGGATCGACGTGTTATTTTCGATCGCGAAAAGAAATCTGTCATATGATTCTCAATCATTGCTGAAGGACCTATTCGCGGTTGTCAAGGTCATCATCGGACGTCGTAATGATATAAAAACTTTAGGAAAACATGTCTAACTTTCAATCTAAGCCAAAAGTTGGGAATGTTTTCCCGTAGTTTCCATGTCATCGCAATATCAGATGATGACCTTGACTACCGCGAATACAAGAAAATTCATATCAAGATAGCAAAAAGAGCAGTTCCACCGTAAGTACCTCTTGGACGACCATTATCTGCTGAGGCACGCCACGCCCGAAGACATCGAGAACTCCAAGAAGGAGATCATTTATGACACGCTGCTTGAGCTGTCCGGCCTGAATGTATCTCCGGAGTGAACCTAAAATATGTATTATGTTATTGATTCATTTATCATATTGTGCCTTGTTTATAATAGTTTAGTTACAAAACGACTAATAAAAATATATAAGAGAATGGGGAAGACCACTGAGGGAAGAAATCCGTGCAAACCTCTTTCAATCGACGAATCATGATTCACGTTTGATCTACAATCAATATTATGAGTTGAAGTTGAAAGGAATCGAATCTATATCGTTTTGAAATCAGCATATTTCATTTGTTATTTCGAAAAGCCAAATATGATGGTGGAGCTGTGACGTATTAGTCCCGCACTGTAGCTATCTCTCTCTGATACCTCATCATTCTGCAGTGTTGCAGTGTGATTGGTGAGTTCAAGGACAATGGGCGTGTTGGGACTAAGACGTCGCACCAGTCTCACCAATGAATTGACAAAATTTCAAATGGCGCAGGAATTGTGTGTTTAGAAATGGACATATTCTAATTCATTTTTTTCATCGTCTTAGCATGAATGAAAAAATTCAAAATTAATTCACTGGTAGTTTTTCAGTATAGAGTTCACGATAATGCCGTTTCAAAAAATCAGTGGTCTCCCCCATTGGAAAAATTCAAAGCAATCATTGAAAGGTACATACTTACCGTCGAAACTACAGGGCTTGTAGTCTCCGTGGTGACGTCACCTTAGTGAGGCCTAACCAGCGGCTCGAAACGACACGCGCTTATGGTGCTATGAGACGACCGTGTATTTCAATTTTAGTTTTAGATCATTATTGAGCCGATTTTGCTGTTTTTCTGAAGGGCTTCCGGTTAAAAGAGGATGCCAGTCGTCCACTGAGCCCTTCTTCGCATTCCATTTGATTTTATTATGGAAAAACGAAGTTTCAAAGCAAAAACCAGAATGAAACACAAAACCCCACCTACAGCATTCTTTTCTCAATTTCCTGTTGGATTTTTTACCCAATTGATCGTTAGACTGAAAACAGTAAGTTTTAAGTAGAGTGTTTGTAGTACATGTTAATATAATAGTTGGTGACAGGTAAGAAAACATCCGATGCAATTGTTCTTATGGTCGCAAAGAGTTTAATAGAATCATACTTAAGAAACAGGCCACAGACGGTAATTGTTAATGAAATCAAAAGTGAAACACTCATTATAAAACGGGGAGCCCCACAAGGGTCTATCCTTGGTCCTCTCCTCTTCTTCTTTATATAAACGACTTACCAAATCACATGAAAACCTTTGATAATAAGTTACAAATTCAAACGGTAATGTACGCAGACGATACCAGTTTCACTTTTCAACAAAAATATGAGGACTGAGGAGAAAGATTCCATAATCAATCTTATCTTAATTCACGCTTCGAGGTGGTTCAGTTCCAATGAACTAAACTGGGCGTCAATTGAAACGTTAATAGTAAAATTTGGCATCAAGTTTGACTTCTCGTAATTTCTAAAATATTGAACGAATTTTGAATTGCCGCCCAGATTCTGAATGCCTTATTCATCGTCTTTCGAACCGTTCCTTACCGCTTCTTCTAAATTGATCAGGACCCGTGATACAGGGTGAGACAAAGTTTCGTGCATTTTGAAAAGAATTTCTCCGCCCCCCCATTTTGTCGGAAGACCACGATGCTCATATTTTATTCAGGCATTTCATAAATAGCAACCATGCCTCGGGACGTTTTCGAGTTTTTGCCAAAAACTACTGTGGTTTCGGAAAAAATTTTTTTTTTGCATTTTTTTAAATGGACTGATTACCTGTATCCTCAAAACGATGAATCAGTCTATTTATGGTCATGACTGACTCATTGAAAGTGGTACTTAAATGAGTTTGGGTATATCCTAATCGTCATAACCTGAAATAATAATTATCTGTACTGAATTATAGTTTATATCACTATAGTGATCTTGTTATAGAAACAAGGTATCGTTGTTTGTTTTTGTTGATGAGATGTGTTGATTTACTGCTCACTAAGGTTGAAAACTTTTATCATAGACTGCGAAGTAATAAATTATTGATTGTTTTTGAGTAACCTGGTATACATATCTGCTCCAACGCTTTCCTGAAATGCATAAAAGCATCCATTTATGGAACTCCTCTAAAATTAGTCCATTTAAAAAAAATACAAAAACATTTTTTTTTTCGGAAACCACAGTAGTTTTTGGCAAAAACTCGAAAACGTCCCGAGGTATGGTTGCTATTTATGAAATGGCCGAATAAAATATGAGCATCGTGGTCTTCCGACAAAATGGGGGGGGGGCGGAGAATTTTTTTTCAAAATGCACGAAACTTTGTTTCACCCTGTATCATGGGTCCTGATCAATCTAGAAGAAGCTGTAAGGAACGGTTCGAAAGACGATGAAAAAGGCATTCAGAATCTGGGCGGCAATTCAAAATTCGTTCAATATTTTAGAAATTACGAGAAGTCAAACTTGATGCCAAATTTTACTATTAACGTTTCAATTGACGCCCAGTTTATATTTGAATGACTAGAAAACTGCAACACGCGTTTTTTCAGATGCAGGTTCATCAGAGAACACGGAAATAAAATTCCTCGGAATATTTTTCGACTCCACTCTATCATGGATTTCTCAAATAAATTTCAAAAGTCGATTTGTTGGTTTTGATAAATATTTAATAATTATATGTCACGAAAATCATTGACAAGAATCCAACAGACATCTGCTTGATATAATATGGGAATAGTACTTTGAGGAATCCTTGGCAATTCTAGGTCGTAGTGGATCACTCATATTGACGTAGTACATCCCCAATTTCGCACTAAAAAAATCAATCAAAATTAAAATAGTATATCGTTTAACGAGCATTGATTTTTTCTTAAGTAATGCTCATCTATTTGACAAAACTGTCATTGCTTAAAATTTGACATGAGAGATCAGATTTTGCAAGATAATAATCAGATACGGAAAAGTAACAGTGAAGCATTTTGTGTTATAGCCGATGAAAAATTAATATTTCCACACATTGGAAAAAACTAACTCACTTATTGCCCTGCGTCCATTCGAAATTATCGATGATGCTCCATGCAGTGTATCCAGTAACTCTTACACCACCATCATACATGGCGTCAAGAAGGTGACTCATATAAGACTAAAAAAAAAATATTCATGATACCACACTACATGTTGTCCGATCTTAATTCGAAAAATTTCAATTGGATTTTTAAATAGTTATTCAAATAACATCAATTGTCGATGAATTTTGAAATATATTATATGTATTTTGAATCAGTAATCTCAACATCCAAGAGCATTATACATTGTGTCCCACTTACCATGCTCACCATGGGTATCTTTTTAACGGTGAGAGATGCGAGGTCGGTTAAATGACAACAAATGTGGAGTTTGTCAAGGCCAACTATAATGTGAAAAAATATTTTGATAAAATCTATTCGTTTTTGTTTTATACACAAAAATTAGATTTTGATCATTTTCATGTCTCCTCCATAATTTCTTTATCTATAAAAATATTCAAATAGGAATTTCACATTCTCATGGCAGTTTTTCAAAGTGATTTCTAGAAAAATATGAAAATTATACCAACTCTTCTAGAATTTGAGATATCAGCATCAACTTTAGTTTTTCAAATGTAGGTCATAGCTTACTATGACTTAGTTACAAATAACTTTTTTTTCTCTTACAGATGATATGTCGCAGTAATAGTTTTGTGTTGATAACAACGGAGGTATCGTCATTTATACAAAAACAAAAAATTATTTGGAAGTCGCCATCTTGAATTTATAAATTTTTACAAAAAACTCATGATCTCCGACCTCGAAAACCCCCACTTACCAATTTTGAATGGAATCGGACCAAATCTTGTCCGCTATCTTATTGGAGCAGCCATTTTTTGAAATTTCAACAAAAATTCCATAATGTTTTGTCACCGAAATTATGAACACCTGTCAAATTTCAAGTTAATCGGCCTTATGGAATTTTTGTTGAAATTAAAAAAAAATGTCTGCTCCAAGATGGCGGACAAGATTTGGTCAGATTCCATTCAAAATTGGTAAGTGAGTGTTTTTGAGGTCGGAGATTATGATTTTTTCGTTAAAATTTATAAATTCAAGATGGCGGCTTCCAAATAATTTTTTGTTTTTGTATAAATGACGATAACTCCGTTGTTATCAACACAAAACTATTACTGCGACATATCATCTGTAAGAGAAGAAAAAAATATTTGTAACTAAGTCATAGTGAGCTATGACCAACATTTGAAAAAATAAAGTTGGTGCTGATATCTCTAATTCTAGAAGAGTTGGTATGAATTTCATATTTTTTTCGAAATCACTTTGAAAAACTGCCATGAGAATGTGAAATTCCTATTTGAATATTTTTATAAATAAAGAAGTTATGGAGGAGACATGAAAATGATCAAAATCTAATTTTTGCATATAAAACAAAAACGAATAGATTTTATCAAAATATTTTTTCACATTATAGTTGGCCTTGACAAACTCCACATTTGGTTAAAAAAATACCCATGGTGAGCATGGTAAGTGCGACACACTGTATGAATCTTCAAATTATTACTTGAATTCAAAGTATATCATTCGTTTTTCAGTATGTGCCAATAGGGGTGTTCATCTTACCTTCATATAATTGATTCTGTGTTGATCTCTCAATGTTCCAGTAGTGTCAGACACTCCATTTTCCGTTATCACAATCTCAATATCGCCGTAAGTCTTTTTGAGCCATCTCAGAAGTTTACCGAAGCCCCATGGAACAATCTGAAGAATAAATCAGTCATAATCCATTTTCAAAATTGAACCAAATCAAGGTCACACATCAGTTTTATGTTCAACATCCTTGAAAATTGAATGAACCTGATCTGTAAATGCACGGATTATTTGTTGCATTGCATACATATGGCACTGCATCCACGTTTCGGGTATAATATTGAATTTGTACATGTAGTATCTTATGATGCATGTCAACACAAATTGTAACAAAGTAATGTCATCGTTCACTAATATTCTAATGTAAAGTAGTCTGAGGTCTTGCTTCCATCTTCTTACCTATATTATTATAATAAAGGTATTATAATAATCTGTCAAGTAAGTCACTTTGGTGGTTACTTCACATATTTATTTTAGATAATTCTTTCGGTTGCAGAAAAAATAGCATGTTTCATTCGGATCAAAAGTGACTTTGTTTGACTCGCAAATGCAAAATTCGCTTGTCAAACAAAGTGTCACTTCTGATCCTAATGAAACAATCTACTATTAGCCCTTATTCGGCTATCATTCTTCTCAATTTGAAAGTGATCAGCAGAGTGAAAGGACAAAAACCGACACAACCTCTTTTGGAGAGCACGAAAGGAAATTCCTATAATGTTCGAAGAACATCGTGCGTAACTAGGGAGGATAGGGAGAGGAGGTATAGGTGTTGGAATATTTCTTGACCTGTTGGAGGTTATAAGATACTCACCCTGAACCAGCCGATGGCAGCAGTCTGCCACTCGTCCTTCTGGTACGACCTCGCCTTCGAGTCCGTGTCCCAGCTGACCACCTTGGGGTACTCCTCCCCCTTCACGGCCGTCACCATGTACGTGGTGTAGTGGTTCAGTGCTAAAAAGTCGTAAGTGCCGTTCACTAGCGCGATTTCCTCCTCACTGAATGCGGGGAGTCGGGATTGGTTGAAGCCCTGCCTTCGGCTGATCTCGCCGACGTTTTCGATCATCTGGTCCGGCCAGTCGCCTTTGAATACAGGGTGCGCGTACATACCGAACTGTAAGTTGAACGAAAAAAAAAAGTGATTGAAGGAGATGGATTCATACATGCATATACAGGGTGTATCTAAATAACACCGAAAAAATTCAAGGGATGTTTCCTCGTGACATTCTAGCAACCCCCCTGTATAAGCTTTCATGGTGTCAAAATTCAGTATGGATGGAGACCGAGTAAGCCCTTAAGTTTCAAAATGATTCTAATTGGGGTTATTGAGTAATCTCAATGGAAGTCTTGAAAACACCTACATTAAAATTTGGAGTCACATCGAATTTTTATTGTTGCCTCAAAAACTAAGCTAGATATAAAAATCACACAGAAGGTAAAAAAGTTGTTATTTCAATAGTTCAATCTAATAATAGTTATTTATTATACAGGGGAAAAAAGTAGTAGATTTTAGCTCCAGGTTGTGTTGTCTCGCGTAGCGGAGGGAGACAAAAAATCGTGAGCTAAAATCTAATATTTTTCCCGTGTATAATACACTATTTTTTTCTGTGACAGAAGAAAGGACGAATCAATATTGAGAAGATATTACATTATTTGGAAATCTGAAAATTATCGACGTGAAATTTTAAGTTTTTAACAGTAGGGACACCTGCGTTGTAGGCATCTTTATCATTCTTTTGAAGTAATCAAATATCTGATGTCACTTCTGTCAGTCTAATTCTGTGATTTGATTTAAAAAAATTGTGAATTTAGTGGTTGTTCTGTAATATACCTAACCGCGAAGTCAAATGGAAGATAAAAGGACTTGATGCAGTTCTTTGTCGGAGACGGTATTTATAATTTATGAAAAGTGACATTTTATAACCTGCCAACAGAGATGAAATGCCAAATGTTTTTCCCGTCACAGAAAAAAAAAAATGAAACTCAGAAAAACCGGTTGTGTACAATGTCATTCACCATGAATATCGATAAATTTGCCCACTGTGACGCCACTGGAAATATTATTTCGAATCTAATAGCACTAGAAGAAGCTCCATATATTACTATCAAAACCACAACGTTTTATTGAAAATTGATTTGAAGACAATTGAGAAATTGATAGAAATAAGATTTTTAACGGAAATATTAATACCCTGTATCTCGAAAACGAAGCTCATGTTCATATGAACTTTATTTTCTAAAATATCACAAGAAATCATCCCTTGAATTTTTTCGGTGGTATTCATGCAGATACACCCTGTAGAATTGGAATCACGACTTTAGGAGGGTACTTATTTTTTCAAAAGGGGTCAAAAATTAAAAAATCAGATGATGATTTTTGATTCCTCAGGAGCCAATCTACTTTTTTCGAAGGAATTAAAAATTACAAAATATCTCGATATCTACTCTAGACGGAGAAATAAATTGTGATTTCAGGCGGATAACAATATTTTCTTTTAGCTGGCGTCGAAAATTAAGAATGTTGAAATGTTTTTTCGATGAACCTACCTTGATTAAGAATTATTGAAATCAGCACTTCAGGGGCGTACCTATTTTTTCTGAGGTGGTTGAAAATTAAACAAAGGTCTGATACCTAAAATAACGCATATTCGATGCAATAATTTTTTTCAAGATGACAGAAAGAAAAATTTAAGAAAAATATTAACTTTCTCACCACAAATTGACGCTTAATTTCGGCTGCTACGACATCCTCCTCCTTATTGGTCGCGGGCTCGTACCAGTCCGAATCGATGACGATGGTGTTCCTGCTGCCCAGTGCGCTCCTAAAAAAATTGGTTATAAAATTGTTCTATCCGTCATTCGGTTGCCCCCTTACGAGCAACCCTGAGAAGTCTTCGAGAGACTCATGTGAATGAGCATGTCGTCAAAAAATAAACGTTGATTCTTAACCATACAACGAGAGAAGCAGATATTTTTTCTGTTAAGAAGATTGAATCAGATATTGTTGAACAAATCCATCAATGATAATGGAATGATCAATTACCGCATTAACTACCAAATAACTTGACTTGAAACTTATTAATAGGATTGGAAAGTACAACAAAAAGAATCAGGGAAACTTCTACTGCTGTAATATTGACATATTATCTCGTTTTTATAGTTTCTGTTTTTACAATTAGGTACTATAGATTTCCATCAAGTACCAAGTACCTAATGACCGAGTCAACTGAACATAATATAATGTTTAGATGTTCATATGTACATATAGCCCTGGAAAAACCGGAAATGCATAGGCTTCAAGAAACTTTGAAAAAAAAAATACGATTATTCGTGAATATTGTTGGAATCATTCAACCAATTTTGTTGAAATTGGGCAGGATTATTTGTAGTAGTAAGGGGCAGGTTTGTTAATATTCAGATTAGTAGTACGGCTACTTCGGCGAACCTTCTAGATCTTCTGATGAAAGCTAGGGTGTCTGCCCACTCAAGAGAGTTCATATATCTCTTCTCTTCCAAAGAACGCTTTACATTTTCCTAGAAAGTGAAATGATGTATATCTTCTTCTTCCTCGCATCTCTGGCATGTTGGGTTGTCTGCTGAGTTTGCAGTGACCCGTCAAGATTCAATTAATTACTTCTTGTCGACCTTTGCTCAGCAGCCACTTCGTTCTCTCTTTATTTAGGGTTGTTATCACGTTTTTTGTTGCTTGGCTGCACCCCACAGTCCCTCCTGTTCTCTTTGAATTTTTTCCACACCCACTCACTGAGTGCGGATGAAATTTGGCTTGTTGTGACGCCTAATACAGGTTCCGGGCTATGAAATGGTGTCTCGGCACCGATCCTGGCGAGTTCGCCCGACTTCTCGTTGCCTAGAATCCCCTTATGCTGTCCTCAGATCCACATCAGTGTTATCGCCTCGTTGTTGAGCTGATCTAGTTCTGGGGGAGCATACTGCCTTGAGTGCTGCCTGACTATCGGAACATATATTCTCTGTTCCGGTCCCTCTATTGCTTCTTTGAGCGTTGCTAGTGGTTGCTACCGCATGGATTGCGAATACCTCTGGTTGGAATACCGTTGGATACTTCTAGAGAGCAAAACTCTCTTGCAATCCACGTCCTAGCAGTTAGAATCCCGTACCCGCTTTCTCTGTCATACGCGATCCGTCTGTGTAACAAACCAGACTGTTTGGTATGAAGTAAACCTCATTGCGCTGCCATTCTTCCCTTGTCGGGATGGTGAGCGTATATTTTATTCTCCACCTCAACCTGTCTTCCGCCTCTACCACCTTGAACGTCAAGAGAGGTATTTCCTCATCCGTCCTGGCGGCAATAATAGCAGCATGATCGGTTGGGGTTCCTGTTCCATCTTGCAGTGGAGTGCAAGATAATAAATAGGACAGGAAGAAAATCTTATAGTCAACTCCACCAAAACTATACTTTATTCAACTTGGAAATTTCAGGAAGCTTCATCATCAGCAAAATTGTTACAGGAAGTACTACAATGAGACAAAAAAAACACGTCAGACAAAGTATTCAAATAATGAAAGTAAAAGAATCCTCACCTCCAAGTATAGTTTTGGTGGAGTTGACTGTAAGATTTTCTTCCTGCCCTATTTGTTTCAGGTTTGACATTGTGTACTCAACTTGAAAACTATGCATTTACAGATACCCATGTTCCCTGACGAGCATAATTATGTTGTTTCTTGAAAACAAAGTTGATCGATTGATTGAAATAGATTACCTGAACTCCTTGTCGAACACCCTCCACGCCTTGGCGTGCGCCAGAAGTACATGCCGCGCGCAAACGTACTCCCCCACCCCGGGGGAGACCACCCCTGGGGCGTACCCCCCGGTACCGTACCCAGAGTGGCAGATCTGTTTGGGCTCGTTGATGGTCACCCACACTTTGACATATTTGCCGAAGAGGGTGTAGCAGAGACGCGCATAGTCGGTGAACCAGTCGACTACTTTGGGATTCAGCCAACCTGTGAAAAATATCACAACATCAGCAAACACAGTTTCATCACAGAGATATCGCCGCGATGTAACAATTATTGTGACCTGCGATATCGCATTCTATGTCGCATAGACGTCCCACTCAAGTTTCATCCATGTGACGACGCTGCGATAAGTTCGCTGCGATAATATTTGTATAAAAAGTTATGTGGTGTGTGGCGGCGAGATGTAAGCAAACCAAGAATAGTGTTTGATAGCAATGTAAAGAATGTTTGAATTTTTGAAAAATTCTCGCATATGAGTTTGCTTGTTGCCTCATCATGACATCTTAGAGTTATCATGTCGCAGATGTGTTTGCTTATGTACATCGCAGCGATGGAACGTTTATGATATAATCGCACTGTTACCTAAACGCGACATCTCAGAGATGTCATGCCACAGATATGGTTTATCTCGTTGTTTCTCTATAGAACTTCAAAGCTTCGAAACTCTTTGCCTGGGGTTGTATTTGCAAGAACTTACTATCTTCGAAAGTACACACGATGTTCCAAGAACATAATAGGACCCTAATAATAGGGATTCCTTTTCATGCGATTCGAAAGATCAAAAAATACTGTCTTGTCCAGATCCATTTTACATATCCCTCATGTACCGTACACTAGATGTTTTATCGAGGTTTTTTGAGATTTTCTCTACTCGTTTCTATAGATACAAATATTAGTTTCATTTTAAAATGAAAGAGATATGTATCTCCGAAGAATTCCGAGGGTTTACAGTTCTAGTGATCTCAGAGGGTTGACATATCAATTTTTCTGCAATATCTTCTGGCCGTATCGAGATCGAGATACCAAATTCATGTATAAGTCATCTTGAAAATGTGCTAATTACCATCAATAATACATCCTTAGATTTTTTCTGTGACGGGAAAAAGTTTTGAAATTTCTTTCTTGTTGCCATCCTGCGAAGACAGGACTGTTTCTATAGTTAAAAGAAACATGATTAATGGTTTTTATGTAACTAAAGTTTTATCTCGACAAGTGGTGTAATTCTTATTCCTATCCTACCGACTGCGCCATTTGTGACGATTATCTGGATAGGAATAAGAATTACACCACTTCTCCAGATGAAACTAATAATAATACTCAAATTCAATCGCCTTGTAAAGACAGGACTGTTTCTATAGTTAAAAGAAACATGATATTAATTGTTTTTATGTAAATAAAGTTTCATCTGGAGAAGTGGTGTAATTCTCATTCCTATCCAGAGAACCGTTACAATAAATAACTTTAATTCACATTTCTTAGTCTTCTAGAAAACATATTTTCAAATCAACAAAAATAATTTGCATTCACAATATTCGAATAACACGGTCCTATTCTCCTCACCTCCTTGTTTTTCTAGATCTGTAGGAATATCCCAGTGGTATAGGGTGACCATAGATTCAATGCCATTTGCTTCTAATTCCTTGAACACATTCAAGTAGTAGTTAACACCTTCGGTATTAATATTGTCCACGGTTCCATTTGGGAGAATTCTCGACCAAGCTATGGAAAACCTAGAAATATTTTTTAATAATCATCGTCACTATATGGATTGAATAATTTTCTTTCATTTAAGAAAACTCCTTCCACATAATATGTACATTGTGTTCATGAATAATGAGCTCAACCCTTGATTAGGGGGTATACTTATTTTTGTATTATATGACAACTGAATTTCAGCCAAAAACTTCATCAAAAACGAAATGGCGGAGATGATGGATGGATGGATGGATGAGAAAAAGTCATTGACGTTCAAATATAATTATTAAAGAATATGTTTATAGAATGTTATCAGAATGATCATAGAATATTTCCATTATTTTTTACTATTCTGAGAATATTCAAAATATAATATGATATTGATGTTCCTATTCTTGTATCAAGATTTATAATGTTCATTCTGACATAACCTATTATTCTCTAGTCTCAATGCTGATTATGCCACTAATTCATTGTCATCTTTCTATTAATTTTTTTTAATAAGGTTCGTGACGAAGTGGTAATCTTTCAGGTTCGTAAAAATTCAATTACAAGATAGTAGGTTCGAATCTCCACCGTAACAAGTTCAATTTCTTTTGATTTTCCTCCTCCTTTTTCAATATATTAGGAATATTCTCAGAATATTTAGAACAGTCCATTCCGAATGTTCGTAGAACGTCCCTAGAGTATTTGTATCATGTTGTGAGATTATTTTGAGAATATTCAAGTTTTCTCGAAGAATATCCTATGAACGTTCTATGAATGAAATTGTGTTATCTGGGGATGATAATGAGGTCATTATAATGAGAAAAAAGTAATTATAATGAAAAATACAGTCATTACAATGAGAAAAATAGAATTACTATAATGTTTTAAAGATAAGTTTGCGTGACACGAGAATACTTTTGTTGTGTATATAGGTAGATATGTTCATACATCAGAAAAAGCTATTATAATGAGTGAACGGTCATTATATTGAAAAAATGGTCATTATAATGAGAAAAAAATTGAATATAATGCATTCAAATTCGGAATATGGTTTCATCTTTCAATGGTTAATTTTTTGACCAGAACGACATTCCGAGAATTTCACCCAGTGGTGTGCTACAGAGGGTTGTGATAAATTTTCCTCCCATATTTCCTACGCCACTGATGAAATTTCGATTATTTCCAATTTCTCGAATTGATTGTTCAATTATATTGAAAAACTGCATCATCTTCAATTGAGCTCAAATTTTCAGTTATCGAGATATTTGACCCAAAATAGAAGTTTCCATAGTAATTTTTCATCTTCTTCAGTAGTAGAAGATTACAAAAATTTGTGTTTCCTCTTTATGCGTGGAATAACTATTTTTGTTCAGCTACAGGATGAGATCTGAATAGTATCTAATCTACTCAACACCAGAAAACTATTTTTGCAATTTTCTACTACTGAAAATGATGAAATATTACTATGCAATCTTCTATTTTTGGCCGAATATCTCGAAAACTGTTCATTTCAGCTCATGCATTTTTCAAACAAAATTGAACAATGAATTCGGAGAAATGGAAATAATTGAAATTTAATCAGTGGCGTAGAAACTATGGGAGAAAAAGTTGCCACACCCCTGTAGGGCACCACTGGATAAAATGTCCGGAATGGCTTCCTTGTCAAAAAATGACCCATTCAAAGATGAAACCATGTATATACTGTCTGTAGGTTAATCGAGGAGGTGGTATACATTCATTATTCCAAATTTTTTGGGATTTTCTCTCCTCGTTTCTATAAAATAAAAATATGAATATTATTTCAATATACGTGTAGTAAGGACAAATCAGATGATTTGCCCCAAAATGTCACTGCGTTTAAAGAATTTTCCTATCAGAGAGCCTAAAAGAAAAATTCACTAGCTTGTCAGTGACAATTTGTATTGAAAAAATTTTTGGAGAAGGGAAATAAAGGTATATAGAAAAAATATCAAATTTTCACTTATCTTTGGACGTTTCGGGACCGGTTCTGCTCCCGTTTTCAACATAAGAAGAGATTATTTCGATAGCGAAGTCGTATAATGTCTTGAAGCTTTTCAGTTTTCAATGACAATTGGTGACGTTGGCAATCAAATGAGTTACAGGATGTTTTCATTAATTGATCTTGAATTTACCATTTTCATGTTCAGATTTTAGTAGTGAATACCATGTTCTGTTGATAGACAGAACATGGTATTCACTACTAAAATCTGAACATGAAAATGGTAAATTCAAGATCAATTAATGAAAACATCCTGTAACTCATTTGATTGCCAACGTCACCAATTGTCATTGAAAACTGAAAAGCTTCAAGACATTATACGACTTCGCTATCGAAATAATCTCTTCTTATGTTGAAAACGGGAGCAGAACCGGTCCCGAAACGTCCAAAGATAAGTGAAAATTTGATATTTTTTCTATATACCTTTATTTCCCTTCTCCAAAAATTTTTTCAATACAAATTGTCACTGACAAGCTAGTGAATTTTTCTTTTAGGCTCTCTGATAGGAAAATTCTTTAAACGCAGTGACATTTTGGGGCAAATCATCTGATTTGTCCTTACTACACGTATATTGAAATAATATTCATATTTTTATTTTATAGAAACGAGGAGAGAAAATCCCAAAAAATTTGGAATAATGGATGAAACCATGTATCCCGAAGATGAATGCATTATATTCAATTTCTCTTGAGATATTGCGAAAGAACTATTTTTATTTCTTAACTTTAACGCCCTTTATCTCGAGAACTGAAGACTTGAATACTATATATGTCCCTATCTCAAAGATTATGAAATCACGAGGGCTATCACCTGTCAAGCTTTGTAGGTGGAATTTAGCAACACCCTGTATAGGTAGGTATGTACATACATCAGAAAAAGCTATTATAATGACAATTTAATTCATGTATGAAAAATCCCATAAGCCGCGTGATTTTGTCATTATGACAACGAAAAAAGTGTGCCCTAACTTTTCCAGAGACAATAGGAACCTAACTTTTGAAAGCATGACAACCAGCCATAAACAAATAATGTTTGATGAATTAAATTGTCTTTCCGAATTACACCAGCTTTTTTTTTAGTCGAAGTAAACTTGGCATTTATAATTCGAATTTTTGTTGCCATTAGGTAATTCAACTCAGATAACTGCCAGAAAAAATTACTCGTCCTACGGACTCGTTATTGTTTTCGGATGCAGTATTTCCGTCAAATTGCCAGGCAACAAAATTCTTATTGATACATGTCAACTTTACTTCGACAAAAAAAAAGCTCTCGTGTAATTATAAGTGAGAAAACGGTCATTATAATGAGAAAATGGTCATTATAATGATATAACAAGTAATTATAATGATATAACAAGTAATTATAATGCTAATAAAGTAATTATAATGATAAAAAAGTCATAATTATGTAAAAAGAGTAATTATTAAGGTAAATAAGTCATTATCATGATAAAAAGGTCATTATAATGAAGAAAAAAGTCATTATCATGAAAAAAAGTCATCCTCACCTGTAATAATCGACGCCCACCTCCTTCATACACCGCACGTCGTCCTTGTACCGATGGTACGAATCAGAGGCGACATCTCCCGTGGTCCTATCGGATACTCGGTCGGGCTTCTCGTGGATGAAGGTGTCCCACACTTGCTCCCCCTTGCCGTCCGTGTCCCAAGCGCCCTCTATCTGGTAGGCGGCCGTTGCCACGCCGAAGGTGAAGTGGGGGGGAAAGGGGCGGTCGGTGATGGTGTAGTTGGCGAATTCGTCGTCGCCATCACAGGCGCTTTAATCGAGAATAAGATGGGTTGGTGCAAGAATTAAATATAAATAACTGTGATTTTTTTTGGATGTATAATAAATTGATATTTATCATACAGGACGTGGAAAGAAATTCTGAATTGAGAAAACCTAATAACAAGTTTCCATCGTTCAAGTTTGAAAAGGAATATCCTCAGACATAATGATGACAATAAGACATATTGGCTCCTACTGAGGCACAGGTCAATTCATCCACCAATACGAGCTATATCTGCTCTGTCCTGGGTACGAACTCCACACACGTTCCAGATTCTTCCGTCAACGCACTATCAGACGAATTTGCTTGGTCTCAAAACGAATAAGCTAACGGTCCTGATGGAATTCCACCCATTATCCTCAAAAAATGTGCACCAGAATTAACACCGATCCTCTGCAAGTTGTTTACCGTGTCGTACAGGTCGGGTATTTTCCCATCATGCTGGAAGACAGCTTGAGTCCAACCAATCCCCAAAAAAGGGAACAAGAACCTGCCCAACAACTACAGGAGAAAGCCATCAATATTGAGCTCATATCTGGAGAGCTCAGGAATCATTAATGATAGACAATACGGCTTTCGCCACCCAAGATCTACTGGAGATCTACTTGCCTACGTCACCCATTTATGGCAAGCTTCATTAGAAAAACACGGGGAATATCTAGCTGTCGCGTTGGACATATCGAAAGCATTCGACCGTGTTTGGCACGAAGGACTCATCCACAAACTACCATCATACGGCTGACCACCTCAGCTATGCCATCTCTTATCGAGTTTTCTTTCAGGCAGATCGCTTCACGTGGTATGGAGGACGGTGTATCGTCTGATACCATTGGCATCGATTCCGGCGTTCCACAAGGATCAATTTTTGGCACCAACATTATTCCTTCTTCATATCAATGATCTGTTGGGAGTAACAACTTGCCCCATCCACAGCTTTGCAGATGATAGTACCCTCCATACTGCGTTCTCTTCCAGAATTCCCATTTCTTCCCATGCTAAGAACTCACGGCGCAGGCAGTTCAATGCTGTCAATGAAGACCTCATGTTCTACAAAGCACAGATACGGCCTGTTCTAGAATACTGTTCCCACATATGGGGTTCAGCACCAAAACATACGCTGATGCTCTTAGATTCCATCCAGAGAAGAGCCATTCGCCTGGTGGGAGACGCCACACTCACTCACTCTTTGACATAATTGGAACACCGTAGAAAGGTACGAACTAGACAAGCCCAGTCAGCACATCCTTTCGTTGTCAACCTCGAAAGATGTCGAACAGCACTTTATCAAAACTCCTTCATCCATAGAACGGCTAGGCTCTGGAATTCATTGCCTGAGGAAGTATTCTCAACAACATATAGTCTCCAGAAGTTCAAAAAACATTCCAATACCTACCTCCTGTTCCTATCCTCCCTAGGAACGCACGATGTTCTTTGAACATTATAGGGATTGTCTTTCGTGCGCTCCAAGCGATACAAAAAAGGAAGGCGATTCTTGAACCCATCTCAAGAAGAAAATTTTACATGAACGTATAACCTTAACGTCTAAACTTTCGAGATACAGGTTGGTGAAGTTCTCAAAAATAAATTGTTTTTTATTAATATCTGTAATACGACCTGATTTGATCTCTTGAATTGTTTCACTCCAAATCACGGTTTTCAACTTAAAAATCAAATTGTCACAACCCATTACCTAGAACCGGCCTAAGCACGACCCTTTCATGTCTGTCTTATACCACTTCCCTCTCACACTAGGTATTGAAGAAATTAGTGTTTGCATAGAAGCGAGCATATTACTTGAGATATCACCTCGTCGTACAATATAATACCAATCTAAGTACCACGCGAAGACTAACATAACATCCGATGTTATATTGGCGCCCAACGTGGGTCAAAAATCCACGACCCTGAGATGATAATACATGTACCTATGCTAAAATTCATCCAAATATCTCAAGTGGCATTAGAGATATTAATAAAAAACTATTTATTTTTGAAAAATTTACCACCCTCTGTATCTCTGAAGTTGAGACGTATAGGTCATTCATTCATATGTAATTCTCTTCTCAAAATGAGCAAAGAATTGCCTCCCCAAATATTGACATTCAATTAGGAAACACCCTGTATATAAAGAAATAAATTGAGAATTGGCATTTTCTATGTGATGAAAATATCAATTCTTTCTCGGTTTATTCAAAAGTAGTTATTTTCTGTTGAACATTCAGAACTTCAGCTCCTAGCCACTGAAAGTGTTGCCTAGTGATTTTATTGTTTCAGTAAGAGAAACGTCAACTTCAAGAGCTAATTTTGGAAAAAAAATGGACGACTTTTGAGCCGATTGCAGAAAAATAACTTATATTCGATATAATTGAAAACGGAATTAAAAATTTGGGATGCGGACACAGATATTGATTTCAAGCAACTTTTTTGAATATAATTTTAACTTAACTGTTACTCAAAAGCAATGAACATTCTACCTTATGAAAAATCAAAAAATAATGACCAAACGTTTGATATCTCGTCATCTTTTTTTCCAAATTTGCCACCTGGAAGACAATATATAAGTTACTCCACGAAGTCGGTTCCTTTGAAAATTTATAAGACCTACTCAGTATGATTCAAAGCTTAAATTATGTAGACAATCCGAAAGAACACCGTAAATATACAGAGTATTAATGATTTTCATTCACTTACCTTAGAACTATGATAGCGAAGAAAACAAGAAGATTGGAAAACATCACTATTTTCAGTTGGATCTCCAAATCGAACGAAAATTATAATGCACAATCACTTCTTATATGATACATGCAACTCATTTATCACTTTATCAAGTTCAAGTAGGTGCTTATATTTAGTATAATGAATACCTACACATACCTGTGAGATTATGCGAAAAGTTGAGATAATAGAAAAAAACAAAGTACTTGATCAATATTATTACTTTGAATAGATATTGTCAAC
Source organism: Phaedon cochleariae (assembly GCA_918026855.4). Classification (NCBI taxonomy): domain Eukaryota; kingdom Metazoa; phylum Arthropoda; class Insecta; order Coleoptera; family Chrysomelidae; genus Phaedon; species Phaedon cochleariae. The sequence continues at coordinate 80,482,622 of OU896707.1, read as the reverse complement.
AGTAAAAACACAAGAGCTTTTTTTATCGGATAAATTTTTCTTGGTAAGGAAAAACATTTGCCGATCAGTAATTTTACGAGAAAAACTGACATGAAAAATGAGAATTTTTCGAGAGAAATAACTGATGGACAATGTTCAAGTTATTGAGGAAGTTTATCCAATTGAAAAAAACTTTGAATATTTTTTGACAAGATAAATCAACAATATATACAAATAAACAACAATAATGATTACCTTTTTTGATGATTCCTACCTTATTTTCCTTGGTTCTCACGATGTTCTCTGAACATTACAGGATATCCCTTTTCGTGGATACTAGAACATTTTTGACATGCTTGGTAGTATATAAGGCACAGATCCGACATGTCCTGGAATACTGTTCTCATATTTGGAGTGCAACACCCAAACATACCCTAAAACTGTTGGATTCTGTTCAAAAAAGGGCAATTCGTCTCGTGAGTGATGCCTCGCTCACAAACTCACTCACTTCTTTGGAACACCGTAGAAAAGTTGGCGATCTGGCTCTATTTCATAGATATTTTCATGGACGATGCTCTTCTGAAATATAAAAAATTGTTCCTCCCTTGGCAGTCTCCGCGAGATGAACCCGTCGAGTTGAAGCTTCGCACCCCTTCGTGGTCACTTAGGAGACCTGCAGAACATTTCTTTCCAAACACTCGTTCATTCAACGAACAGCGAGGCTCTGGAACACATTGCCAAGGGAGGTGTTCCCCGAGGCATATAACTTCCCGAAATTTAAGAAGAACAGCAATTCCTACCTTATTTCCTTTGGTTCTCACGATGTTCTCTGAATATTACAGGATATCCCTTTTCGTGGTAACCAGTACATAAAAAATAGCTACTAAATCAGAAGAGCATCCGTTTTTATCGATGTCAAAATGACTCACGTCCGTGTAGGAGTTGATTTATCAATTATAATACCATGAGAGCTCGACTCGGGAAAACTTTCAAAATATTGGTGTCTCGAAAAAATTACTGGTCTTCAATTGAAGCTAGAGTGGTATTCGGTGAGAAAATGCCACACCGAAATTTAAAAAAATACTAGGATAAGAATACGCTAAATAAAATACAAAATACAGACTTGATTTACGCAAAATAACATTTTTGAAAAGGAATATTCTCAGATATATTTATGAACACAAAAATATGAATATACACCGTGTCCCAGCTAAAATGTCCCCCCTTTTAAAAAATCAACCACGCGATCGAATGACTTGAAATTTGGTCACCCAGTATATTTGATGATGATCGTGTTATATTAATAAAATATAATCATGTACATTTTTTATTGAATCGATTTTTTGGCATATCTTCGTAGTCGTTTGAAAAAATCCCATCAAACCCGGCATTGTTGAATTTTTAATAATGAACTCTACTTGAATATGGAAAAATACTGGGTGTCCCTATTCGAATAAGAAAGTTGAGGTGCACTTCGGTGTGACCCTGTATACCTAAGATGTATTCAATAGCATATTTCGAGTGAGCATCATCAAATATACTGGGTGACCAAATTTCAAGTCATTCGATCGCGCGGTTGATTTTTTACAGTGGGGACATTTTAGCTATGGGACACGGTGTATATACATATAGAGAAATACATTGATAATTCGCATTCTCCATGTGATGAAAATTTTAATTCTTTCTCGGTTTATTCAACAGAAAACAACTACTTTTCTGGCTATATGCCACGACGAACATTGAATTACATCTATTGAACACACACGATAAGAATATGAAAACAAAATCTTCTATTGAATATTCAGAATGACATTATTTGCATATCTTTATATGAAGGAGAATGCAAATTATCTCCTGTAATGTTCAGAGAACATCGTGAGAACCAAGTGGAATCAGGTAGGAATTGGTGTTCTTCTTGAATTTCTGGAGGTTTTATGCCTCGGGGAACACCTCCTTTGGCAATGTGTTCCAGAGCCTCACTGTTCGTTGGATGAACGAATCTTTGGAAAGAGATGTACTGCAGGTCTCCAAAGTGACCACGAAGGGGTGCCAAGCCTCAACTCGACTGGTTAATCTCGCGGGGACAGCCAAGGGAGGAAAAATTATTGATATTTCAGAAGAGCATCGTCCATGAAATAAATGGAAGATATTCATTGAAATACGAACATATATTTCCTGGTGAATTATAACAACAAGTAGGTAAAAATCTAATGTCAAATGTTGTTAATATACGCTTTCTCTTTTGAACAACTTCATATTTTTGCATAAAGAAAACTATATATAATATGAGATTGAATTTTATCTCTATGGGGTCACTTCAGCTGAGGTTCATGAGAATCAGCTTCTTAGAAATGCAGTTGATTATGACCCAGGTGATCAATCAAAGTTCAAAAGACCGAGATTGTCCATAAACTAGAGAAAATATCGACATTATGACCAAATTTACTATTCTCAAGTTTTTGATATTTATTTTTTCCGTTCGATCTCTTTCAATTCTTAGAATGTATTTCTGAAACTTATTTGGGGCAGAAGGGCTGTTCGCATCAAACTTCAATACCGTTTTTATTTTGTTCCATAATAGATATCAGGATAAGAGGGACTCTTCCCTGGTCTGAATAAAATAAAAGAAAGATCCAATATATATTTTTGCATAAAGAAAACTATAATATGAGATCGAATTTTATCTCTATGGGGTCACTTCAGAAGATTCTAGTTTAACAAAGATATCTTTTGAACGACTCCATATTTCTGCATAAAGAAAACTATATGAGATTTTATTTTATCTCTATGGGGTCACTTCAGAAGATTCTAGTTTACACAGAGATAAGACAATAAATAAGATAATCAATCAATAATTTTATTTCTTCATCAGTAGCAAATTTCGTTAGACGACGAAGATGGATGTTAAAATACAGGTTTTAGACAAAACTGACAATGTATATTCGGTCATTGAAAAAATCAGCAAATCTGGAGAGCAAGACGAAGCCTTTTACATTTGTGACGTAAGTGAATTGTTGAACAGATATGACACTTGGAAAAAGTTGTTGCCACGGGTGAAAACTTATTATGGTGAGTAAAGCTCAGTGTGAGGCCATCGAAAGGTATTCAAAAAGATTATGCCACGAAAAAAAAGGAAAAGCTTATAGGTGTTATTTAAGAATGTGGCCAAACTTCAAGAGTTGATTTCTCAAGTGATTCCAAACAGAAAAGTTCATGTATACATGGATCCGGGAATTCTCAAGACACTGCTAGGTTGTCAAAGATTTTGTAATGAAATCACTTTTCCGTAAAGATCGCAAAAATGTCTGGTCCGATTTTGTTGAAATATTGCAGTGTTATTTGTAGTAGCAAGGTACTAATTAGGCCATTACTAACGCTCGTGGTGCATACAAGATTTTATTTTTCACGAAAAAAATATCTCGAACGGCGTTGTTTACTTCATAAAGTCATAAAAGGAGTATGGCCATTTTTTGAAATGGAAAGATGAAAGCGAGTGAATATCGTAAATGAAACTTATTTTACATTATTTCAGTATAAAAAATATAGTGCAAATACTCCATGGACCAAATACTCACAGCTGAAAACATCATTGATTGAATAATGACAACATGAATTGAATATTATTAATATTAATTTTTAAACTCAAGCGCAATGGATTAAATGAAGTCAACACAAGCGCTATAAAAAATAAAAAAAATTCGTTTGGAGCAGTGATAAATACAAGATTCACAAAATAACTTGTAGAAAGATACATTGTATAATTAATTATAACAGTACAGATATTTGTTTATTGTTGTTACAGATTGCTTAGTCATATCTACAGATAAAAAATTGTGGAATCATATGATTTAAAATAATATACTAACTTATACAATAATTGGAGTTTCTTACAATATTTCAATAACTAATAATTCTTACTTTTAATATTTTACAAATTCTTTTAGTGAAGTTTTAAAATTTTCCAAATTGGATAGTTATTTTAATTCTTCCGGTAATTCATTGAATTTCTGGGAACCTTTAAAAAATATTGAATTCATGGTACTTCTGAAAGCCGTTCTGTTTATATGTATGTTGTTTGAATTTCTAGTGTTGTACGATGAATGTCTTTATTCAGGTTGATGTACTGTTTGAAATATTCAGGTGCCATACAAGAATCATTGTGAAATAGTATAGTCTATTTTCAACTGTTATCCAATTCAAACAATCCATCATATTCCTCACAGAGGAGTAAGACGATTAGCTTTCAAGATTATCCTCATCCCTCGATTTTGTAGTTTTTGTAGTATATTCAATTTATTGAGGTTGAGTAAATATAATATAGATGAACAATAATCAAAGTGCGGTTGGATGATAGTATTGTAGACTGTAAGTTCATACTGAATAGACAGATGATGTGATATTCTACTAACAATTTAATTCATGTATGAAAAATCCCACAAGTCGAAAAAAGTTTGCCCTAACTTGTTCAGCGATAATAACGGAACCTAACTTTTGAAAACATGACAACCAGCCATAAACAAAATGTTTGATGAATTAAATAAGTGAAAAATAAAACCTTTTTTCTCAATTCTGGTCACCTGAACTTTTTGTCCCAGATTAACTTGAAAAAATCGCTCCTTGAAGTTTGTCCACATACTTGAATAACACCCTGTATTGTTTCCATTCCGAGCATTATCGATAAGTATATTCTTTTCAGCTGTGAAATGTAATGACAGTCGGATAGTTCTAGAAACGCTAGCAGCTTTAGGGACAGGTTTTGATTGTGCCTCCAAAGAAGAAATTCGAAGAGTACTCTCCCTGGGAGTACCTCCGGAAGATATTATTTTTGCCAATCCTACCAAGAAGGCCAGTCACATCACCTATGCGTCCAAAGTGGGGGTAACTGTTATGACTTTTGATAATGAGGCAGAATTATACAAAACTAAAAAGCTCTACCCTACTGCACAGTAAGTAATAGATGGAATGAAATCCGTAACTACATAAAAGAATTAGTATATTATATGTAACAAGTGTTATAAACGTCCTTTTAGTAACGAGTAGTTTAAGCACGAGCGGAGCAGAGCGGAGCGAGTGATTAATAAACGAGTGTCTAGAAGAGTTTATAAACGCGTTACATACTATGATTTTTCTACGAACTACAAAATAATTCGAAAGGAATGGGAATTGAGAACATAATACATGCAACTGCATGCAACCAGCGAGACACGTATAAGTGATATTGGTTGTAGATGTGTCCAGTCCATTGCTTACTAACCTTGTTTCACGTTCATTGTCATGCTCAGCGCAGAATAAATAAATTGTTCTCAAAGATAGATGCTTCATTTTTACACTTCTTGGAGATATGCAAGTACCAGAACATTCTCTTCGATTTCACTTTCGTCTACTTTTCGCATATATTTTCAATGATGAATTCTGATACAAATAACGAATATTGTTTGAATAATTCTGGTACAAAATTCGAAAATAACAGTTGACAGTTAATACAATTGACAGGCCAGACATGTCTCAAATTACTGAAGCTGTTTTTAATGAACTGCGTTGCCATGGTGATGTGTTTAAGAAATCGTGTTGCCATGGTAACGTGTTTAATATTTTGAATAAATCACAGATCGACAATCCGTGATTAATCGATCATTTAGCGTGGTACATATCCGTACGATAAATGCCATTTTAGTTATGTGAGTAGAAAATAGTACATTATACATCGAAGGACAGAAATGCGAGAGAGGGCGAGGCCCGAGAGATACTAAGCACCGAGGAAAAAATAGCATTCTGTCCTGAGGTGTATATACTATTTTTACGCTGGCGAAAACACAAAAATTAAGCAAGAATAAAAATTTGGTCAAAGTGTTTGTAACAGTCTCAGGGGTTTGGTGGGTTTGCTGATAGAAACGCTGATGGTTCAGGAGACTATTTATCTGCTTCAAAAGTTCACCAAAATCAGGTGGTAAACAATCATAAAATAGTATAAAAGAGTTTTACCCACCTAAATATGAAATGTAGGCACAGGCCAAGATGTTCCAAAGGAACATTGGGCACATATAAAACCAAAAACACCAAATCTGCAGTAATTCTCAACTTTCTACCAGTGAGATCTAGAAATCGGTATGATGCAGCTTATACTCGCTTCAGAGAAGGGTGTTTCGAAAAGAAAGGGCAGAGCTATGAGGCAAATGTGAAGTTGGTATAAACTCCCTAGGGAGAAAATATGTCACATTATCCCCCTAGAGAATGATACGACACTTCTGGCCCTCTTTTGTTAACAAAAAAACCAACTTCTACTCCTGCCGGCGTGAAACTATATTTTATAAAAATCTTTGGACAGGTCCATTTTTATTTTTGAAAATCTACACCTTTTTGTAGTGAGGTATTTTAAATATCTTTGTGTATAACGGTATGTTTTTTTTAATTCTGTTGAGCCATATTCGCAAGAGAGCAATTGAAAGATTTAAAATTCATTGACAATTCTATCCAAATTATTGGTAATGGTATAGGTAGACACTGTTTCATCATTATGATTCCGACCAACCTATCTTGCCTCCTAATATCATTTCTGAAAATCCTCTCTGTTTCGAAGAATTGAAGATACATTTCAGATCGAACAACAATTTCAAGAAAACCATTTTTGATATTTTTGAAATTGTTATAATAGTCCAAATAAAAGTACTTCACAGTGTTTACCAAGTAGGTACCTACATTTTTTTCCTCATTATCTCTCAACAACATTCCTATTAATAAAAACTGACATTTTTTCCACTTAAACAGGCAAGTTCAGACTTCGAAATAGAATAGGTACAGACACAGGTACAGATTAAACAATCATTTTCAACATTTCCTGTAGACTAAGTAACATTTATATGAATTTTTCGTCAATAAAATGTTATTCGCTAATATTTTTTCTCCCTGTATCTCGTGATTAAAAAGGATTTTCAGAAACTCATCAAAAGACAAAATATGAGAATCCTCCAAGAAACAATCCCCTGTATTCTTAGCGCATGTTTAATAAACATCCTCCATATACAGGGTGAGTCATGAGGAACTGTACATACTCCTACCACGAATAGTGTATACTGACAAAGGAGGATAATTCTAGTACGGAAAATAAGTGACCAAATTAACTGAAACTATGGATTAAAATCATAAAATTATTGACAGATGTCCACTGATTCGAAAAAGATCGACAGGGTGATTATTATCCTCCACAAAAAAAAATTGCTAAATCCAGGCCTGAAAATAAAATACTATGTTGATTTGCATTGAGCTGAAGCATTGAAATTGTAAGCTTTACTTTTATTCGTAAAACTTATGGGTTGCGAAGTATTAATTTCCAAATGAATAATTTTTTTACCGATTTTTTGTTCTTTCATAAAATTTATTGTTTTTTTCAAAGTGCAGTGAAAGTGTGAGCAAAATTTGGAATATTTCTTCTTTGAAGTGTGTTCGTGACCTTCGGAAATTCCCTGTCACAATTTACAAAAATGATATACAGGATGAACTTTTTGCTATAGAACGGTCCCGGATTTTCCCGATTCTGACGAACCGAAGAAGCTGTTGGAAAGTTATGACCAAAAGATGTTTTTCCGAAAACTCATAATTCACCCTATATAATATTGGAAAAGAAGTGAAGAAGACACTTTCTGATGGAGATTAGGTTTTCCCCTCATGAGCCTCTATTCGTGGTAGGAGTATGTACAGTGCCTCATGACTCACCCTGTATAAAATTATTCCGTATCAAGGCACAATCTCCGATTCTTATTTTCTTGAACGGTCAATCCGTAGATTGCTGCTGAGGATAAAATGCGATGACGTCACGGCCAAATACGTGCTCGGTTCGAAATTCGGCGCCGAACCTGGTACGGAGGCACAGCACCTCCTGGAAACAGCCAAAATGCTGGACCTTGACGTTATTGGCGTTGCTTTCCACGTGGGATCCGGCAGCGCCAAATACTCGGTGTTCGGGGAAGCCATAGCTGCTGCTAGAAAAGTGTTCGACATGGGAAAAGCACTGGGGTACGACTTCAAGATTCTGGACCTGGGTGGAGGGTATCCAGGAAAGGCGACCAAAAGTATTGACGAGGTAAGTGAGCGACCGTTTCGTATGTAGGGTAATTATGCGCATGTAATTTTTAACACCTGTTGACCCAAACCAGGATATGGTATCCATGCTGACACAGGTTACATGAATATTAAATACCGATGCGTTAATAAGGGGGGCTAAGGTAATTCCACGCACCTCAGTTTCACTATCAAATGATCGTAACGAGGTATAGTGCTGATATGAAGTCTTAACCCTATTTTTCAATTACTATTTTTGAAACTTCCACGAGGGGTATCCAGCACAGGCGGTCAAGAGCTTGGAAGAGGTCAGTAACTGACCGTTTCGTATGTAGAAGAGAAGAGGGTAATTCTGCGCATGTCATTCTTGATACAGGTTGATTTAAATCGGAATATCTACGTGGGTTCCGGCAGCACAAAGAACTCGGTAGAGAGGTGATCGACATGGGGAAAGATCTGGGGTACAACTTGAAGATGCTGGACCTGGGAGGAGGGTATGCAGGAAAGGCGGCCAAAAGTAGGGACGAGGTCAGTGAACGACCGTTTAGTATGTAGGGTAATTCTGCGCATGTCATTTTTGGTATCTGTTGATTCGAATCAAGATAGGGTTTCCATGTTGACACACCTTACATAAATATTATATACCGATATGCGTAAATAATGGAGGATGGAGGCTAGGGTAATTCCACGCACCTCAGTTTTACTACCAAATGATTGAAACTAGATATAGTGCTGAAATGTCGTCTCAATTCTATTTTTTTATTACTAATTTTGAAGCATGCGTAAAGTGACTTTTCGCACTTGTTAGGCAAACTAATATTTCAGATCGCCAGAATAGTGAACGAAAGCTTGGAAGAACACTTCGATGATCTGAGCATCAAAGTCATATCAGAGCCTGGGATGTATTATTCCAACGCGGCTTTCAAGTTGGTGGCGAACATTCATTCGAAAAGATTGTCCACGGAAATCGACAAGGAAACAGGAAAAGAGGTGAAAATCAGGATGTACTATGTGGATGTGGGTATATTCGGCGCACTGATTTCCGTGCTGTATCAGGATTATTACGAAATCAAACCTGTCAAAGGACCTACAAATGGCCAGAGGTAAGAAGAATTCTTTAAATAATCAACATGTCGTTGGATTTTTCAACCTTTTCGACTGATGATGGGCTTATGATAAGCCCGAAAAATACCCCCCCCCCCCCTTGTAACTTTTTGTTATTTTTGATCAAAATTCATGGAGAAGACTTGGAAAATGTTTCTTCCCTCACTCGTCTTTGAGCACTATGGACTTCAATTCTCAGGTAAATTTCGTGAATGGATTGTCAACTGATGAAAGACAGGCTGTTTCGTCTTGCCAAGCCTCATCAGTTGCACTAGGCCATATGACAATCGATTCACGAAGGATCCTTCATTATTTGCTACAAAGCTAAGTTTGACTGGGGGAGGAGGAAGATCTAACCATCAGCGCTATCTAGTATCAAAAGTGTGCATACGAAGTTTGTTCAGTCGAGCGGAAACTCCTAAATTTGCTCTACAGAGAGACAAAATGTCACAACTTTACTCAAATGAAAATGTGTATACAACAGAAGTCAGAAGAACCATCAGTCAGTATAAAAATCCACTACATCTTACGTAATTTCGTCGTTGACGATACGTAAGCACTACGTTATTGTGTTTGTTTCAGCTACGTAGAAAAATCGTGACATTTACTCGTAATTTGTTCCCCATCTTGCTGTTGACTATACATTGTAACCACGTATTTATAGCGTAAGCGCAACTAGCAAATATCACTTAATAAATAAAATTAGTTATTCATACAACAAGGTAGTAAATATATAATATCATTATCACCCAGGGACTAAGATTATATCCTGAGGCTTCAGCCGAGAGTTATGAGGTCCCGTGCTAATAGTATTCTTTACTAGCAAAGGTTTATATTAATTTTTTCACCACTCGCAATATATTTCAATCTAATGAATAATGATTGAAATATAACTATTCCTTGTAGGTACCCGAGTATAGTTTGGGGTCCGACTTGCGACAGTTCGGATCAGTTATCTGACCACGTGATACAACTGCCAGAAATGCAAATTGGAGACTGGTTGATTGTAGAGGAAACTGGAGGATATACATTATCTATAGCAAGCGAATTCAATGGTTTTCCCACCCCGACTATACATGGAGTGATCAATGAACAAGCCTGGTACGTTTATTCACGATTGGATATTTCTTCTTTCCATTTTTTCCGAAAAATTTTCATAAGTAATATCGCGATGTTCTGTATATTGTAGCTAATTCTGTCAATCCATTTTTCACGAAATGCACGGCAACACAATGAACACGATTATGAGAAAATATTAAGAAAATAGTGGTATTTTGCTAGACTATTTCACGTTCAGGAAACATAAGAATAAGCATTTATTATAAATGAACGATTCCTTCTGACAACTACATCAGAATCAGAATCAGAATCAGAATATTCTTTATTGTCAGAAGAAAAAGCTCTTGTAGACAAAGAGAAGATAAAACATAAGTACGTAACATACAATAATAAAAATTTAAAACAATGTGAAAGATAAAATATGGCATCACCCTAACTACACAAGTACATCCTAGGGACTCCCCAGGGACGTCCCTAATTTTATGCTAGGACATTCCAGGGATATCCTTTGTCGGGACAAAGTACATACTATTGACGTCCCAGAAACATCCGCTTTCAGACAAAATGGAAATCCAAGGGATGTCGTCCTTCTGGTACGTCCCTCGGATGTACCAAGTACGAAGGAAGGATATCCCAAGGATATTCCAGGGACATCCCTTCGATGAAAGAAAAAAATTAGGTCGAGTAGGGATTGAACCCGGGACCTTTAGCTTATCAGGCACGCACCTTACTCCATTGGCTAATATGTTTTCTGAAGATTTATGTACTAAACAGATTTATAAACAGGCCTAAGCTACAGAAACCTGCATAAATACAACTTGATTAGGATTTGGATATAATTATTATCATTCTTGGGTGTTTTAAAAATGAAGGGCATTACGTATTTACGATTTCTGTTCGCGAAAAACTGTAATTTCTTAAGAAGTTCTGAGACTATATTCTTTATTTTCATTACAATTATTTTCCGGAAGAAAAACAAACATTGTCAAAAGAATTCAACTCAATATTCTGATGAAGTTCAATGACTCTGATGTGAATGGATATCAGCTAGATAATCCAGGGACACGAATAGGATAACCTAGGGATGTACCGGGCTGGATGTCCACTGGACATCCACTGCGGGATATTCCCTGGATGCTCCAATCATGTCATTGTACCGCGGGACAAAAAACGGACGTACCTAGGACAACCCTGTGTTGTTAGGGCAGCTATAATTATTTTATGCCAAACTGACAGTCGTATATACAGGGTGTAATTTAATTGATGGCTGAAAATAAATGACATGGTTCCCCATCTCATTTTGAGAAGGAGAATTTATAAGAACATATGCCCTACACCTCTTAACTTTTTGACCTATACGTTGTTGAAATTTTGAGAACAACATCGTTTTCTTATCATAACTTCAATACCGTTTTCGATATTTTCATGAAATTTGACATGCACCTATTAAGCACTGATAGGCATGAGTTTTTAATATCTCTACCAGTGGCGTACGTAAGGGATGTATCCTGGAGATTTTTTGAGAAAAATATTGTACGCCCTTGATTTTTTCGAGAATAAAAATCTTATTTGAAATCTTCTTTTTACGCAACCCCCCACAGATTATCTTATAAACTTACACAAATCTAGTTGCACTGGAACTAATACATGTACCTGCCCAGTAATAGATCAAGTATCATCTATAAAATACCTAGGAGTGACCCTGGATCAGCACATTCGCTGGACCGAGCACATCTCGAATGTTAATAAACGACTAAGAGCATTACTGCACAGATTTTACACACTAAGAGATATCCTCTCACGCAAAAACCTGCTAATGCTTTATACTTGCCTAGTAGAATCGATTTTAAGATACAGTATTATAATATGGGGAGGAGCCTTTGTTAACAACTTACGTCCTCTACATATCACACAAAATTCCATCATAAAAATCATATTCAGAAAAAGGAAACAGTATTCCACAACATTACTGTATGAAGAAACAAAAATACTTCCAATCAGTCTATTGTATGCTCATCAATGTATAATTCGAGTATACACAACTAAAAACTCACTTCGAAGCAGATCTGTTCAACCAACTAGACAAACTAGAAATGAAGAATTAGCAATACATACATTTAAAAAAACTATAACCCAGAGAACATTTCTATTCTTCGGTCCTAAATTTTACAATTCAATACCGGTACATTTAAAAAAAATTAACACACTAAATAAGTTCAAAACTGAAATAAAGAACTATATCCTGAGAAACAAGGAAATATTCTATAAAATACAACGATAGTTACTACAAAAAAAAAAAAAAAAAAAAAAAAAAAAAAAAAAAAAAAAAAAAAAAAAAAAAAAAAAAAAAAAAAAACAAGCTCATCCCACCATTGCTGCTATCCCTGCCCTCTACCAACCGTCAAATCAAATATCAACAAAATTTTGGTTAAAATTAATGTACACATATTGAATACACATGCGTGTGAAGTCTCTATACTTATTTTTTTTTTCTTTTTTTTTTCTTTCTTCTTTTAAATCTTTGCCCGCCTAAATTTCTAGCATTAGTTCATGTACAGTTACAAATAGTTTTTAGAGAAGCCCTGGATACAACCCACACACAGGCTATTATGCCTAGGTATGTTGTACTCAGAGAGCAACTCTAACCCCATTTTTGTAAAAAAAAATAAAATGTAATATTTTTGTACATGGAATACTTGAATAAACTTGAAACTTGAAACTTGAAAACTTGAAAATTTGCAACAATTTCCTGATTTTTCTCCGTCCGGCGAACCGTTTTCGCGTAAAAAATAAAAACAATATTCATGCATTTGTGGCATAAAGAAATTATTTTGAACTAGAAGGCTGATGCCCTATTTTGTATTTGAAATAATGAAATTTGATCGATTACGTTGCGATCTTATTTTGACCCTATAGTTCGAAAGGGGTCCAGGGAATATGTTAATATGAACTTCTTTCTTAAAATTAGCTAAGGAACCATATATCCTATATTTTCAGCCATCAATTGAATTACACCCTGTATATTCCTTATGTTTCATCTCTATTGATTTTCCAGGTCTGTGCTGACGAAAAATGTCCATAAGCCAATGTCTGAAGATAGATTCATCAGGGGAGAAGATCTAAACAATTACCTAACGGGTTTGTGTGAACCATACCAATTTAAAAGGAGCTATTTTTGACACCACCCTGTATTAGGTTTTTAAATTAAAATAAATCAATTATTCGAAATGTTCATCTATTTATTCATCAGATCGAATGATATCGAGTATTCTTCGTTCCAAGAAATTTTTTTTTCATGAATCAACTTCATTCAACTATAATTGATTTGTTCTAGGACATATTCTGGTATATTTCTGGTTCAGAAGAATTGATTTGATCCTTTTTCAGAATTCACACTAATATGTAGGTATAGATATTTCTATAGTTTGTCCAATCAAAAATAAATGCCAAAATACGATAAGGAGATAATCATGAACAATACACCGACTTGCCTTTATCTACGCTAGTACGCTACTGATGAAGCCAAAATAATAAAAGTTGGAAATGGTATCGGTTGACAACTTGGCTACCAGATTGTATTCCTTGATAACGTTCGCCAATAAAAATGGTAAGATAATTTCCATCTACCTACTAAACTTACTTACAAATTCACGAATCATCAGATAGGTACCAGTATAAATTATAATACATTTCATTGATTAAATCTAATCGTACATCTGAACATGAAATAGAATAACTATACTCGTGTCCATTCGACATGTCTATTGTTACATTCCAACAGGCAGAAATTCAATCGAAAATCGTCCAATTGATAACATCAGTAGATCCAGCATTATTGTATAAAGATTGGATGATTATCTACTTTTTATTTCAGTTAGAAATGGAGTTCAATGTTGAATTTTGAATGCTCAGTTTTTAACAATTATTTTGGAGGATGTTTACACTCCCTAGTCCCAGTAGTCCCTATTGATTTATTTCCCAAAGAGACAACGATAGGGATGCTGGAATGAAGAAGCGCATGATCAGATTCCATAAGCGGAGTCACTAGTCGATAAAAGGGTTCCAAAAAAATTTTAATTATTGCTAAAATGTTGGTCTCGGTTTAATTTCTATAAGTTCTCCAGATATTTTGTTCCTTATAAAAGTTTGAGCATCTTTTGAAACGTCATAAAACAATTAACAATGGAATTGGTCAGTTTCCTATATTGAGATTTACAGGGTGTATCTAAATAAAACCGAAAATATTCAGGGGGGATTTCTTCTGATATTTTAGGAAATGAAGTTCATATATAAATATGTGTCCAAACTTGCTCCGTTTTAAGTAATAAAGGGCAATAATAACATCAGGTACGGATTCGACAGCTAAAAAAACCTCTCAATACCAATTTTCGTTCAATTAAGGTAATTAATTCGAGTTATTCTAAAAAAAAAAAACGAATATAAAAATAAAACTTCAACACCCTGTATCTTATTAGAAACGAAGCGTTTTCGGATATATACTTATTTGGAAAATTCATATTAGAATATTGTGAGGAATCACCTCCTGAAGTTTGTCGAATTACTTTTAAACCATAGTTTAAGAATCTAATTCTTGTTATGCAACCAGTAATGACCCTTCTATTGATTACAATCCAAAATAAAAATTTTGGTGCAATACCTTTGGAGAAAAAAATATGTTTTTCCGATTCAGGAGTTAATTTATTTTAATTAGCTCAATTACGGAGAACAAATTAGCATGAACCTGGCAAATTATTTTAAAATATTGCTCATTCGGTGTAGCTTTTTTAAATGAGGAGAAAAATATTTCTAGTTTCGATTATCACGAAATTCACAAAAGTGCCAATATCTCCAAAACTATCAATATTTTACAAAGGTCATATTGTGGTATTCTGGTCAGTCATGAGCTGGACTATCAGCCCTCCAAAGGATGAGGATGATTTTTGGGACACCCTGTATGCGCCGTTTTCGTCATGTTTGTTCATTCATTTGTTGATTGTAATCAACATGAGCAATGGAAATCACTTAATTATTGTTTATGTCTCTTACCTAGATTTTCCTTTCGTTATATCAGATACTGCTTGTTCGGATATATTTTATCACGATCACGAACAGCAAAATTTTTCACACCTATAATCATACTAGATTCATAGATAATGTCATTGTTTGCCTCGTGAAAATTTCTCAATTGCTCTTGATGATAATAAAAATAAAAATAAAGATGATTTGAGTCATTTTTCAATGGGCACTTTAGATTGCAAAAACATGATAGTTAGTGTATTATGTAATAAGTGTCTAAACGTATATTTAGTACGAGTGTCTAGAAGAGTTTATAAACGCGTTACATACTATACTTTTTCTACGAACTTATAATTCCCCTCTTCGACAAAATTCCATAATTCCGAAAATAAGATTGATTTTCCCGCTAACATACAAAATTCGAAGGGAATGGGAATTGAGAACAAAATACTATGCAACTGCATGTAAACGAGACACGTATAAATGATATAGATTTTTCAGGTTTGTATCCATACTTTTATTGCATAGTTTTTGCTTACATAAATGTTCATACGTTTACCTAAAACGTTATCGTTGATTTCACTTCCGTCTTCATTTCGCATACATTTTTAATGTAAAATTCTCATACAAACAGAAATTATTTGAATACTTCTGATTGTCACCGATTGTAAATTGCAACAAAATTCGAAAATGACAGCTGACAGTTCCTAAAATTGATAGGCCGGTAATGTGTTTAAGAAATTGTGTTGCCATATGGTCACGTGTTAAATTTTTTGAATAAATCACAGATCGTCAATCCGTCATTAATCATTTACCATGGTACATCCGTACACTAAATGCCATTTTAGGTTTGTGAGTAGAAAAAAGCTATAATCAGTGCAATATATGATATCATTCTGAATTTTCAACAGAAAACAACTATACTTTACTGGCTATTGGTCACGTCGAACAATGGAAACTTGTTATTTTTATAGAGATCTATTTCTCAATTAAAAATTTTAATTCATCGCCCTGTATTATGAATATTAATTTGTCATACATCCAAAAATTTTGAGAAATGCATTAGTTTCAATATTCTCCTGAAAAGTCTAACTATTAGGATCCCAATCTTCAATACATTATCCAGATGTGATACACACTCATCTATATTTTCCAGACGATTTCATCGAATGGCGCCTATTGGGCCAAGAACAAAATGGCAGCTTCCTCTTCAGCTGGATCCAATCCAACGCTGACCTCGCCTCACCACCTCGCACCAGAATCGGCGAATACGATTACCAAAAAGGCACCTTGGTCCCCATCTACACTTTCGACAAAAAAGTCGATTGCATCCAGGCGTCCGTCAACAACGCTAGAACCCTTCTGGCATACGTGCTAAAAGAATCCCGAGACGAAGGAGTCTACAAGGTTTATTTATACCAAATCGACGAGCCCTTCGAAAGGGCTATGGAGATCGGTAGGGAGAGCAGTCGGCAGATAATGGTACAATTTCTCTACCCCAAGGTTTCTGTGTTGTCTGGGAATGTCCCTATCAAGTTTTTGGTACTCGTTCATCAAGAAGGTAAGACCAGCAACCATCGACGAAACATTAAAATTAATAAAAGCCCTCGATAGTCTTGATGGTGATGGTGGAAGATATCTTTAACAAGTGAAAAAACTACACAACCACTTGATTTTCATGAACCAACAAATCACTACATCCATCAGACTCTTAGAGATCGAAGTGTTCTATGAGCAAAGTACTTCCAGAAAGTTACCTCTAGTGTTTTATTGTCTAATTCGATACTATTTTTTGTTTCCACCTTGTTTTTGGTGCTCCAAACAGATGCTTTGGTCTCATGAACCTTCCATTGGCAGTCTACCCAAAATGCCTTTAGACCCAGTGTTAAAGATAATTATAGTTATACTTATGTGGGTTAGTTTTATACCTTGTATATGTTGAAAATATCGAAAAAAGAAGGCGATGTTTAAATACAAATTGAAAAATAAAAGTCAATAAAAAGCCTGATATTTTATAAAAGTAGTGGAAAGCCCGACTCTATTACATTTGGTCCTTCGAGCCGGATTTAAAGTGTAGAGTGCTTCTTTTGTTAATTACCTTATCCTTTTCCAGTCTGCAATATCTTCCAGACAACAATCGTTTTGGATATGTTTGGGTCATATTCTTTCAGCATTTTTTATTTCGTCACTCAGGACCTACTGAAACTCCAGCTTGTTCTCTCGTGTTTATTTACGTCTACCTCATCCTCCAGCACACCCAAGAGATTTTTGATAAAAATTCTAGTGCAATAAACCACCCTCTTTAATTAGTGGTCCAAATGCTCCAACACTTGTATGACCTGAACCAATTGAAATTGTCATTGTACAGGCTTCTTTGGCAGACCAATATTGATCAGATTTAGAGTTTACTGAAGATTGAACAGCCTTCTGTTCTTAAGAGCTCTTCTTGTTTTAGGTATCCATCAATACATCATAAAATCCAAAACGTCAGACCTCAATGAGGACACCATCTCAAGCGAGCTGCTGGTGAAAAACTTTGTTTGGGCCCAATGGGACCCCTTGCAACAGACCCTGTATTACATCCATAACAGGAAACGCAACAGAGGACTAGTGGAGGGGGAAATAGTCGAAGATACCGATCCTTCAAAAATTACCCCTACTTTATCGGGTTTGCAGTTCAACGACGAGTTGCCCCATGAGACTGTGGTAAGAATAATCATCTGAGTAGGGTTTGAGAGGAACGAGTCACACAGCTAGTAATATTTTATATTTATGTATACTTTTAGCTTAATATACCATTAAACTTGCCACATCTAACTACCAATTCGTGTTTGATATATGAAGACAACACAGTACCCTTGAGAGTCCACGACTGTTCTCTAGACCTGATAGTAGTAACAGACTCTGCAGGTTTCGTATGTATATGCCATCATTATCTGTATCAGGTTAGTGACATATAAACCGATCAAAAAAGTTTCCAAAATCACTGTCGTTCCAGCCTGTACAGCCAGTAATCGAGTTGAGTGAAGAAGACAGCAGCCCAGTGCATTTTGCATACACAGTTACTGTTTTACATCAAAGTTGCGTCATTAAATGTGTGATACCTGACATACCCTGGAACCGTGCCAAAAGAATCAGACCTCTATTCAGAAAAACTGGTAACTATGAGCAATTTTCGGACACCCCGTAACCCTGTATATTCATTATTTTAATTGCTAGGTGACTATTTGATGGTGCTCATACCAGAAATCTGTACCCACCTGCTGGACATAGGTTTGAGCCACGAACCGTTTTGCCACATCACCACAAAACCACTTCTGACAGCCATGGAAGCCCACCATCTTTGTTTAGCATCCATCATAGAAATAGACGAAGACAAAGAGTTCGTCATCAACTTGGCAACGTTGGACCTGATAGAGCTCGATTTGCCTAGCAAAATATTGATGGATGCTTTCAAGAGTGACACCATCTTGGAGAACAAACTAGCGATTTTGCATTACTTCCTGGTGCATTCTGAGGAACCTCACATAGCCGCAGAGGTACAACAAAACCTAAATTGAATAGCTAAAGAAAATATAGAGTAAAACCTCGCAAGTCCTTTCCACAAGATAACTATTCCTCTGCCACGCGGAAGATTGAATTATATCCTCTTCTTCCTGAATGTCGCATTATGCTTGAATTGAAGTAAGGTATCGCCTAACTACCTGCAGGCCGGTTTCAAGCTATTGGCAATCATCAGTGCAAAGCAATCATCAGACACCGATCCACCGAATGAAGGTAACTTAGTAACAGTGACATTTATGTCACTAAATGACATGCACTGTCTGCAGGCAGTTAGACAACACCGCACCTCAATTTAAGTAAAATTCGCCATCTTAGTTGGGAAGTTTCCAATATTGAGGTTTTCATCTCACTCTGAAGTTTGTAAAAATTCAATATAAACGTTTTTATTTCGTAAGATTAAATTTCACTTCAGAAATAATAATTGAAAAAGTAACTTCTCTCCTTCACCATTCCTATGACGTATTCTGTGTCAGTACGACGGTGTCGGCATCATCAATATGTCTGGATTTCCGGAAATTGTTATTTGAATGCATTATAACTATAAATTATTTAATTGAATTCGGTCCTTTATAAAACGGATCTAATTTCTAGGAAAGTTGAAGATTATATCTTGCAAACAGCGCATAATACTTTGAGCTCGTTCACACCACACAAAATACTGACAGGCACACCGAGTGCTGATCTGATTTTGTAGTTATGTATGTTTTTGTTTACCAGTTTCACTCGTGTCGATTTTTGACCTCCAGTAATTCGTTAGTATATGTCTACAGTTGATAGTTATTTTGTGAGTTAGTTTTGATCTTAGTTATTTTTCATGATATAATCAACAACGACGCCAGGTTGTCTTCTTCTATTTTTAATTCGCTTTATATGCGTTAGCTGTTCGCTCGCAACATTCTTCATCATCAACTATCATCAGGTTAGATTCAGATTCAGTCACAGTTTGCCACCCCGAAAATTAAAATTATAAATTGCTTACTTTCGAAATGGAACATATTTTATGAAAATTCATCTGGAGGAAACTTCCCCATGGCAATCAGCAGCCGATTTCGACTTTTTCAACCCCTATCAAGGTAAATACCCTTCAATCCTTCATTACAGCTAATCACCTGGCACTCTTCTACGCCATTCACCCTGGCATTTCCCGAAATCCTGAAGGAATACCTAATCGCCAGCTCCTACACCTCGGTGCAAGGCAACCTACCGCTGGACGCCGTCAAACTAGCTACGTTCTTGCCAGTGTCCACGCAACGCCTGGGTCTGGAGACCGAAGTGAAGCTGGACGGCTACACCATAGGTCTGTCGCAGGACGTGCTGTGGAACGCCTCCATGGTGCTTCTGTCTCCGCAGCAGAGGATAGTGCCCTATCGCAGCGACATCTGGATGAAGCTGTGGGAGCAACTGGCGAAGCTGTCCAAAGGAGTGCAGAGGTTCAGGCCCAGTCAGGTTGTGGACAAGCTAGTGATTTCTCTGGAGTGCTATCAGGTAATATTTGTATGCAGAAGTTGTGTACGTGAACCCAGTCAGCCTCAATATGTCTTGACTAGTTTTGAAGCTATGGAAGCAAACATAGTCTTTGATATCTTGAATGATTCCGAAGCTATGTAAAGACGAGAACTACCAGAATAACGACCTTTGGTCTTCGCCTAGGTTTGCTTCATACTGAAATGCTATTGGGAAATGTAATCAGAAGTTGAAAACATAGCCAGAGTAGCCTCACTATACCTCCTCCTTGATTAGATTTGAAGCTTTGGAAGGACAAACACTATCAGAAGATCGGTCGCCTGAGAGTTTATTTCATGTTCGAAGTTAGACAATTTTCAGTAAACCTCAGTCAGCTTTGTATTGTTTAGATTTAAAGATATGAAAGGAAAATATAAATATATCATAGGCATGATCTTTGATGAAGGTGATCAGAAGTTGTTTACTGAAACCAACCTACTACTACTACTACTACTACTGCCTTTGTCTTGATTGGATTGGAAGCTATGGAAAAATAAGAATCATCAGAATAATGGTCTTCAAACTTCGTCTGTGTGTAGGTGAATACATACACTTAATTAGAATATTTTATCATCCTGTAGGGAGATGAAAAATCACTTTGACGAAAATTCAAGAGATTTATCGAGTTTTCAGAAAATAAGAAATGGGAAGAAGGGTGTGTAGCTGACAAATATAATGATCGTTCTTATATTGTTGAAGAAATAGATGGAGAGGAATTCAGAAGAAATAGAAAACTGATCAATAAAACGAAAATTCCTTTCATTGTTAATAATAGAGAACCTTTGGATTCTATAGCATATGAAGACATCACTAACTATTCTATAGATTCACAGGAATGTATTTTTCAAATCGAAAGTAATCAATCGAATATTGAATCTGAAATTGAAATCTTGAGTGAAGATTCAAAATTAAGTATATCTTATCATATGAACGTGAATTTCTATATCAGTGACCCTGAAATTGAAATCTTGAGTGGAGATTCAAAATTAAAAAATATATCTAATCATATGAATGTGAATTTCAATATTAGTGACCGTGAAATATCTTATCAACATATAGCTAATACTTATGTTGAGATATCCGATCAAGAGATCGAGTGATAATATTACCGATATGATAGCTGATTATGTCATTGAACCGATAAATACTGTGGTTATTCGTCGTGGTTCACGTTCAAAACCACCTCAATATTTGGACGACTATGTTAAATATTGACTAGTATTTGATAAAAAAAGCGTGTTGTGTAGGTGAAAACATACACAATTAGAATATTTCATCATCCTGTAGGGAGAGAGATTGTTGAGTTTGGGAGTAGTTACCAAAAATATTGATTAGTTCCGATGTTATTATGTAAAATGTAACACTCACATAATATATAATAAAATTGGACGGATTCAAATCTGGAGACCGCAGAGGCCATTGAATAGGTGCTTCTTTTCCCCTACCAATCCATCTTTCAGGAAATTATTCTTTCAGATATTGTCTTCTTGTCTGAAGAATTTATTGAAACATTTACAGACAACGTCAACAACGAACTTGAATGACAATAAATTTGTTTCCTGTCAAAATCACGACTTGCCGTCGTTTCCACTGCCAAGCCAACTAAGTTTTATATCACAATTTGAATAAACTTGTACTGCGAATATCTGGTAGCATTTTTCGAGAGAACATTTTCTTCTTCGAAACTATGCGGTAAAGGAAATTTTTACAAGAGCAATAAAACGAAGGTAATTGATTAGTCTTCAAGCTCAAAAAATTTCAGAACCGTATTATGACCCCTAAGAAAGTTCTGAAAAAAAATTCAGGGGATGAGGGTGATTTTAACCCTTCTACAATTTCATTCAGATTTCTTCGATCACCAAAAGGAAATTAAACCTCTGAAATACACTATTGACAAAATTTCATCAAATTCGTTCACTTGTTTCTGAACAGCGTACAAAAATGTGTTTTCGTATGAACTTTAAACCCTTCTCACGGACAAACGGTACATTTTGGCACATAAATAAATTGGGTCCAATCAACTCATTTTGACCTCTTATACACGTGGTAGCTCTGTGTCCCAGCGATTTTGGGACACCCTGTATAGGCAGAGCTTGTTTACTGAAACCTGGTCAGCCAACTACATCTTGATTGCATCTGGAGGACAAAAACTATCAGAAGAATTCATGCTAGTTTGAAATTACGAGCACAAGTTGTCTGCTGAGACCTGCTCAAATTCACTCTTCATTGTTTTTTGAAGCTATGACAGAAAAATGGTTTTTAATCTTCGTCTGGGTTGTCTTCATGATGTTAATGTTAATGGGGTTAATATGTGCAGGAGTTGTGCACAGAATCCTAGTCATAGGTTCATTACCTAGACCAAAGATGGAAGGACACAGACTCTAAGAATCATCTTTGATCTTCCTCTTTTTTAGCCTGAAGCTTTATCTAGATGTTCTACTCCGCTTTCCCCAAGTGGAGGAGCATCATCTACATTTGCTGATTTCTTGAGCAACCAAACTGGGGCAAAGAATCAAGCTGACTCTCTGCCCTTCCTTGAAATCGACAGTTGCACTGCTAGTAGACAAGAACACATCATTTCGGTGGTAAGAAACATCAGACTTTCTGACTCCTCGAGTGTTTGCAGTGCTTATTTTAGAATTTGAGAGAAATCAGCATGCATCTATTGAAGCAAAGTTCGAACAACACCAACAAGTTCCAACAACAGAACCAGTCTTCTATGCACGTACATGCCGTGGCTACCAGATATGTGACTGCTCAGCTCGACCAATCCCGACAACTGTGCCAGATTCTCTGTAAAGCAGCCCTTTACGACCCCGAGGAGGATTTTGACAAGGGATTCGTTTATATGTAAGCAAATTCGGCGTTAAAAAAAGTGGAATAGTGTTGATAAGAGAATAATATGTGAATATTATTCGAAACAATTTTTTTTTCTCAATTAAGTATACGGGTGAGTCCGTTTTTTCTAGCAGGACATCAACATCTTAAAGAAGAAATTTATTCAAGACGAAAATCTTGTATAAACATACATGCGTGGGAGCTTCGTTTCCGATATACAGGGTTTCAAAGTTTGCAAGACCGCAAGATTGTAATATCCTGTAGATATTCAAGAACGTTCGATAGCCCCAAATATTAATTTTTCGAAGTGTACCAGGTGTACCAAACTTCAATTCATTATTTTGAAAAATGTAGGAGAAAACTTGAAAAACACAAAAAAAACTTTGAAACCCTGTATATCGGACACGACGCTTCTACGCATATATATTTTTTCATGTTCTGGTTCCCACGAAAAGGTATATCCTGTAATTTTTATATATGTTTACATGAGGTTTTCATCTTAGAAAAATGTGTTTTTTAAACTGTTAAATCCTGCTACAAAATACGTACTCGAAAAATAAAGTTTCATTACAAGTACATTATTTTTGGCATTTATCTTGAAATCCATACAGTTTTCGAAAAAAAAACAAAAGGAAGCAAAAAGTATCCAAATTGAAGCAAGAATCTGAACTAATGTTCCATATAAAACAGAGGCAGTAAGCAAAAAAGTTCGAGAGGCTTAACTCGGGTACGACCCTCAAAAGTGTATCATCCTGTAGGTATTCAAGAACGCTCTATAGCCCCAAATATTGCGTTTGCAAAGTGTGATAGGTGTACCAAATTCCAATCCATTATTCTGAAAAATGGAGGAAATTCGAAAAACACAAAAAAATTGAAAAACTTTTTAACCCTGTATATCGGAAACGAAGCTCCCATGCATATAGGATTATATAAGATTTTCGCCTTGAAAAAATGCCTCCTTGAAGCTCTCCCTGTATATTCGAAATTGTCGCCAAAAATCCGCCAGTTTCCCAATATTTCCGGAATAATGATTAGGCATAGTTGCTTGAAACTGGTAAATCCAAAAGCTCACAACGAGGCTGCTGGATGGTATGCTGGATGCTATGATATATGGTTCGTAGGTAATCCCAGAAAAACATGGAACCTAGGAGCTTGTATACGTGTGAAATGAAAGAAGAGTATTTTTATTACTACTCCTTGAGGTCGATGTTATTAATCTGCAAAGCAGTCTTGGGTAGCTCCTATATATCCAGCTGTAACCCTACCAACGTTGAGTAAATCTCATTATAAATCAAGTGAAAAAACGACCTATAGCAAATGGATAGCTTATCTAGACCATCGTCGATATAAATGCAGAAGCTAGTTAGTGGGCGAGAAGTATAATAATGTCTGTTCAAACTCCCAAAATTTGTCTGCCTGTCAATAGCTCAATTGTTGTTTCAATGTCAGTGATACTGTTTCAGGTTGAATTTGTCTTCTGTTTTTTTTTTTAAACACTACTCAACCAGTCAACCACAGATATTGATGAATGAGAAGAATATTTGTAACGATTGGTACATGACAGTTTTGACGTTTTTTGGTTGACTGTTGACCAAGGATTACCATTTTTGAATAATCTTTCGTTTGTTTGTATTTGTTGTTGTTCGTAGGTATTTCCAAAGAAGTATATTGATTTGTTTATTTTCTTTAGCTGTTATACTTCTACCTAGTTTCAGCTTCTAGCAGTTATTATTTTGATTTTCCATATTCAATAATTTTTTCTCTAATGCTTCTTTTAGCTTTTTGGGTTTGATTGTGATGTGAATAATGTCATAAACTGTCGTGTTCCATTTTGCACTCCAAGAGGTCATGTGATAATATTTATCTACAAAAATATAAAGGAAAATAAACAGCCCCTAAGTTTCAGCAAGTGTTCCGCAGTTCTTACTCCAACTAAATCCAGCTTCCATTCGAGTATAGGTAGATCATTTTCATACTTGATAAATATCTTTATTGATAATGTTTCAACCTCAAGTTTCAAAATGAGAGATTTGTGTTCACAAACTGGAACAACTCAATTCATATATATGTCTCTACGGTATAGGAATCCGTCACAATAGGGGGCGATTTTCGCAGTTGTTTTTTCCAATGAACAGAAAATATTATACCTCGCCTACTAACTATAGCTTCTTCATTTAGATCGACAATGTCTATACTATTATTGGGTAATGGTTTATCATCATCAATTCATAGAATAAAGCATCACAAATAGAGTATTTTCTTCTAGAAACAAAATTGATGAAGACAGGCGATACGTGATGTTCAAACTATTGGAAAAATACTACATGGCGGTACAAGCTATAGCTTTTCCGCTGCCACAGGGTTTCACATCATTTTTCGCATATCTCGGCTACAAGACCATGGAGTTCCGCATGTTTCTACAGTACGTCGACAGACATGTCTTCGAGTTGCAAGTGGACATAATGAAAATCATCATGGCTGGTGAGTTAATCATACAGTGTGAATTTTGCGGAATGTATCCATCATAAATATAATAGGTAGAAATCAGGAATCTATAATTGGTGCCGAAACTGCCACCCAAACTAAATTTATTCACGAACCTTTGCATACCAATGAACAAATAAATTCTAAAATTATTTGATTTCAAAACACAATCTGGTGTGAATTTTCTTACCGAATCTAGTGGTATTACAAATGAAAATATATCCATGATAATGATGAAATTGCATGCATTGATACAGGGAGAGCTGCATCAAAAACATGAACTTATTCTCCCTAATTCAACCAATGCCAAAAGAGATCTGTATAATTTTCCTTTTAGAACCTGAGAATACGAAAGCCGATGTACACAAAAAACTCAGACTGCTGAGCGTTTTGCCGCGCTCCAGGGCGAAACGGCTCCTGAACCAATGGAACCACCCTGTGAGTACCATGATAAGGGCGAGGGAGCATGCCCAGAACATACTGTCAGGCATATCGGCACCGACATCCACTAGAAGACAATATGGGATACCCAAAAACACGGATGTGAAAGGTAATAGTGTTTTTACTAGACAGTCAATCTGCTTTTCAGCCATGTGAAACATAATTTTTCCCCAAATTCGTTCTAATTCAACGCAAAGTCCAAATAATCCATCAATTTGTGTTCATTGTAGTGACAGTCAAAAAATTTGCACCACATGGATTTTTTTACTATTGATAGTCTTGTTGGAAGTTGCATTTCTTGAAACAACTAATACCTGAAAATGTCAAATTTTCGAACCTTCAACAATAGGAGGGAAGTAAAAATAAACTAGTTCAATGCTCCACGAGTTAACTACTATGAAAATGGAACCAAAACATTTAATTCGAAACAGTAGGTAGGTTATATTTAAAAATGGTGTGATACTTTGATTTGAAAAAAAAAATGTTTTCCTAAATGAAAATCGACTCTCTACAGATAAATAGGTGCATTATTAATACAATTTTATGGAGGTTTCAAAGAACAAAAAACTTTTAATCTGGAATATAACTTCCTGAAAAAGGCGTAATTTTTCAATATTCAGATTTTTATTTCTCCATGAAGACTGGAGAGTTTATGAGAAACCATTGTTAACATTTTTTCACCTGTTTCATTGGCTCAGATTTTAATTTAAAAAAATCCAAGAATTAGGTCTTGCTCCTTCAGCATTCTGTTGATGTAATTGGTGAAGTTGAGGCTTAAAATTAATGGAATCAAACTAAAATTCTAACTTGTGATTAAACAATATTTCCATATCCATATTAAAGCCACTATATTTCAGGTTTGGGAGGCCTGTCGTCTAGCAATATGACACCTATGGACACATTCCTGGAACTGCTGACAGCTAAGGCTAGTTTGACTGAAATCGACTTCGGATTGCTGATAGAAGCAACGGAATCGTGGAATGAGAATATTTTTTGAAAAACTTCCGAGAAAAATCTCGAATCTAGTCATACTCCAATAACATAATTTTGCATAAAAATAGTAAATCAAAAGAATACTCTGTCATAAACAAACATTCATTCTGTAACAGATACAAAAAAACATACTGAAAGAAAAAAATAAATGGAATCTAAAAATTTTCGACCATCAATTAACACTCAATTCATTGTATAATATGTATACAAATGTCACTACTTACTGTCACTGAAAAACTACTTAATTATCAAAATATTATCTAAAATTCAGAATACTGAGCAGGAAAATGGAATGAGCGGAAAGAAAAGAATTATTTTTATAAAAAAATCATGTTTTTAATATTCCATATCCATAAAAACAGTTCAGTCTGTCATTGTCACGTGCATAAGTGAAAACAATCATAATTTTTATAAGATATCTGAATATATCAAAGTGGTTAAAATTGAACAAGATGTGTAAATTAAAATAAAATTACAGATAAATAAACAAGTAAAACTCAACTCACGGT
The DNA here is from genome assembly GCA_918026855.4 of Phaedon cochleariae. NCBI lineage: Eukaryota > Metazoa > Arthropoda > Insecta > Coleoptera > Chrysomelidae > Phaedon > Phaedon cochleariae. The sequence goes on along the minus strand of OU896707.1, from coordinate 80,455,077 downwards.
CTCACAGTCAAACAAAAATAAAGTTATATCCACACAAGTTACTTAGAAACATCAAAATACGTATTTCTGCAACTGGACCCGCCATCTTCATAAAAAGATTCAGACTATTCCTAAGTATTTTCCTGTATCATGGGTTCTTCCTAACATTCGTGTACTCAAACATAATCGTCAAATATTCACTTCAATTCCTAGTCATTTAAAATAAAAACAGACAAAAACAGATTATTCCCCTAGTAATTCTTCAGTGCATAATACACGTCGTCGACGCTCACGTTCAGTATGATCCTTTGGTAAATGTCGCAGCCCTTTTGCTCGGTCAAAATGAGTCTGCAAGCCCCTAATCTGGCAACAGCGGATAGAGCGACCGTGGTGGAAACCATTTTGAAGCCCTCGATGGCCGCGCAAGTTTGGAACATTTTAAATACGTCCGCGAACGTCGTTTCCTCCACTCCCGTTCTTTCCACCTTTCGAGAAATAATAGTAAATAAGAGAAGTTTTGCTAGGTTTGAGAGAATGAAAATATGTCTTTCCATGGTCTTTCCAATTTGTCCTAGTCTTCAGTTTTCCCACGTAAAATAATGAAAATGTTATGTTGGCGAAATGAGACGAAATGGAGATGATCATAATAACCTCAATATAAAAAATGTTAGAAACTCAGATTATCTTGATGATGAAATGAAAATATCAAATATCTAAACCTAACATCATGTGGGCACTTCGAAGGCGCAAATTCATTACTGCATGGGAGATACCCTTCATATTTTTAGCTATTCAGTGACTTTGCCACGAATAAAATTCCGGAAACGGCAGCCATTTGGAGGTCTACTATCGTCACTCCATTCTCATTTCCAGTGTTGCCAACATAAAATTTTCATAATTTCACGTTTGAACACTGAAAACAAGGACAGATGGGGAAGACATATTTTTTCTCTCTGAACGCTAGCTGAACTTCTCTAATTCATTCGTTATTTGAAATCATGGGCACTTTTTTTTCAATGATAAATATTGCCACCTTCCCTAAACGCTGTTAGTATTATTAAATGTTTAGATTTATTAAGTTACACACTTTGCATTGAGACAAGAGCACTATAATCGTTCTGCGCTTTTTCATTCAAAATTGTTTGGATTTGACAATGAAAATCTAACCTCTAAAATCGTATTTGACAATCAGGCACTACTAGAGAAATCGAAAAGAAGAAAATAGAAAAGGACAGAAGTTCAGCTGTGTCCGAACTCTTATGGAACAAATACCATCCAGTGACTCTAGGCTATCCAAACCAAACAATTTATGACATTTATATCAGAATTCCCATTCGTGCCACAAAATTCAATGCAAAATATGGCTGATTTGTCTATACTCTCTGAATCAGCTTGAGTCCATCTATCTGCAAGTTGCTGAACTAAAGAATATTCTTTCTGAAGCAGGAAAATCTACTGAATAGAATTTCTGGCTCCATTGCTTTCATAAGGATATTTAATCTTGTTAATGTAAGTGTTCAAGAGTTGTACTATAATATATTGAAGTCACTTACCTCAGCTACTATAGATTGCATGATCAATTGCTCGAGTTTGGAGCAATGCTTGATGGCCCTGATCTTCGGCTGGGTGATCATCGCGTTCAGGGCTTCGTTGACGTGATTCATGCTGACCAGCTGACTCTTACCCTCGGCCTCCGTGATTTCCGCAGCCCTGCGGCAGATGTCCAGGGCTCTTCTAGCGTCTCCGGACACCGAGGCGACTTTTCTACAATTGACAAAATATCCAGATATACTCGTAGATCCACAGAAAATAACATGAAGTAAAAATCTGAATTGCACCCACTTCCGAACGTTTATTCAAATTTTCAAGTAATTTTTGCAGTTTTCAATGGCACTCATTTTCAAATATATAAATTTGCAGTTTTTGCTAAGGTTAGCTTGAGAAACTCACGAAATCGTAAAAAAATAGGTCGCGTGCACGATGACCTACCCTGGAGGTAAAATATTGAAACATAACCTCACTCTTCTGTGGTACACAACCTCACTTTTTTCATTTGGTTACAGAGGAATCAGAGGATTGAAACAGGTTTTCACAATATTTTGGCATACGAACCGTGTTTTTTGCGCTATTCATTAATTCAAGCATGCCTTCTCATTTTGCTGTTGTACAAGGCACAAAAAATGCAGCGAGAGACGGAGGAATATGATTTTTCAGGTAATTAGTAATCTCACATAGTTTTCATCATGAAATATTGTCATTCCTTATTAAAATTCCTTCTGCCACTTCTGCAATACAAGCTAATACTGCTAATAGATTGAAAATGTCTGCAACACACACGATCATATTTCGTCAGCATGTCAGACCAGTCCTCCCGTTTGATTGCATGAATCCAATCTTCTTGCATTGTTTTAGAAATTTCACAAGTATTTCTATTAGCTCCTATTGCAGAAGGAATTCCGATGAGAAATCAGAGTAATTCCCAAATTTCAAAAATGAAAACAATATGCGAGTGACTATAGTAGGTACTTACTTTTAAATCATAATGTACCAACCGGATTTCTTCGTCTTCCGCTGCAGTTTTTGTGCATTGTACAACAGCACAATGTGATGGCATGAGCGAATTAATGAATAGCCGAAAAATACGATTCGTATGCCAAAATGATTGTGAAAAATTATTTCAATCACTTCATGTCATCTGACAGTTCTTGCACGCAACCCATGAAAAAGTGAGGTTGTGTTTCAATGTTTTACAGAAAAGTGAGGTTGTGTTTCGCTCATCGTGCACGCGACCTATTCTCCCATGCAAGGTCATGAAGTTTCTCGTTTTGTTAACGTCATTCTGTCCCCACCACCGCTACCAGAACGAAACAAATAAAACGCAACTAATATTTTACCTTGCGACGAACTGCACCGCATCAGGGTTGAAACTCTCCGTCCCGCACAGCCGCCTAGTCACGATCTCCTGCAGCTGCTTGTGCGTGTACGGGTTAAAAGTAAGCCTCGTCAGCCCCAGCCTACTAGTCACTCGGCTCATCAGCAGCCGCTCGGGCAGGTCCATCGTGTTGGCGATGGTAATCACCACCAGCTGCGTCTGCGCCTTGGTCGGCCAATCCAACAGGTTGTAGACGACATCTTGCCGTTTCGTGCACAAGACGTCCAGCTGAGAAGAGGAGGAAGAAGAAGAAGAAGGTTAGAACAGAAAATTGGTCATCCCTTTATGATATAGAGGATTTTAACGAAGCATTTGATCATTTTTACAATATTTTCTTATCACATTTTGAGGTGAATTTTCCCAAACGAAAATGCTACATGTACGATAAGAAAAAAAGCTGGGTAGATGGTAGCGTAGTATCTTCGAGCCGCAACCTGAAAGATTTATTCACTCTTAAAACATGCGATGACCGTTTGACACCGGTTTACAATGAAGCTAAGAAAAAGCACTATGCTCTATTGAATGCGAGAAAAAAGAGTTTCTATCAAGAACGCATAACGAATTCCGATGATGTTATACGTTCTTCATGGAATGTTGTAAGGGAACTCACAAACAACAAAAAGAAACCTAAGGAAATTTTCATTAGAAATGATGGTGTTGTCATAAGCGACCCCAATACTGTAGCTGCAAAATTTAATAATTTTTTCGTTGAAGGTCCTACTGATTTGATGAATGATATTCCATCAGTTAATCTCACATATTTCAATGACTTTAATGTGAAAACTATGTTTCTGAATCCAGTGTCCGAGGAAGAACTTTTAAAAATTATTAATATAAAGATGAAAAATAAAAAGTCAGCAGGGGAAGATGACATCCCAGCATTTCTTTTGAAAAGAATTATGCGAATTATTTCTGAACCTATTACATATTTAGTGAATAAATCATTTGAAACTGGATGTTTTCCCCAGAATATGAAAACTGGAAAAGTGTTGCCCTTATTCAAAAAAAATGATCCCACCCAATTGGGGAACTATAGGCCTGTTACAGTACCAAATAGTTTCTCAAAGGTGTTTGAGTATGCTTTCCTAGATAGACTCACATCGTTCTTAGATCAATTCAACATCTTAACAAGTAAACAGCATGGATTTCAGTCGGAAAGGTCAACGTCAACCGCTATGTTTTCATTTTATAAGCAGATTGTTGATTATGTTGATGCAGGCGAATGTCCTGCTGCAGTTTTCTGTGATCTCAGCAGGGCATTTGACTGTGTCAATCATAAAAAGCTGTTGACTAAATTGGAAATGTATGGCATGAGGGGTGTATCCTTATCGTGGATATCTTCTTTTCTAGAACACCGCAAACAATTCGTTTCATTAGAAACTTTCTCGGAAAATAGAGTTCAACAATTCAACTCAGGGAATCTGATATTAGAAATGGGGGTACCACAAGGCTCAATTTTGGGCCCTGTGCTTTTTATACTCTACGTTAATCAACTCGATCATTTCATTGGCGATACACATTATACTGCATATGCAGATGATTTTTCATTCATTATATCGGCAGCAGAAACCCATGCACTTGAGAACAAATGCTCAGAATTGATGACCAAAGTTTCTGATTATTTCAATGATAATAGTTTGTTTTTCAACACCAAAAAAACAGAAGTTTTAAGAATTCATCATAGCCAGAAGAGGGTCGATGATTTGGTATTTAATATTGATAATAGTCCAGTGTATAGCATTCATAGCTCGATTAGATTCTTAGGCATCAATCTAGATGAGAATCTAAACTGGAAAGATCATTGTAAAAAAATTGCATCTAAGTTATCTTCTTTGAAATTTCTTTTCATCAATCTGAGAGATGTACTGGAGATGAATCAGATGTTAAATTTGTATTATGCACAAGTAGATTCAAGATTGCGGTACGGTATCTGTTTTTGGGGAAATTCTACTGATGTATCAAATGTTTTCATTGCTCAAAAAAGCATTATTAGATGCATTGCAAAAGTCTCACGTAGAGTATCATGTAGAGAATTGTTTATCAAATACAATATTTTGCCTTTGACATGCCTATTTGTATATGAATTAGGTATTTATGTGTTTCAAAACAAGCAAACATTTCCACTAAATGAACATTTTCATAATTATAGCACTCGACAAAGAGATCATTTTCATGTACCATTCTCCAGAAATGAAATATCATACAAGTCACCTGATCATATGGGTTTGAAAGTATTCAATAAGTTACCAGACTATGTAAAAGCCAGTAAATCATTGACTAACTTCAAAATCAAATTGAAAACATTCTTAATTGACAACTGTTTTTACAATATGAACGAATTTTTTTCAAGCACTGTTTGAGTTTATTTATTATATTTGCTTTGGTCTTTCTGAATATATTAGGGTTCGGAAAACTTTTGAACTGTAAATAGTATCTTCTTCTTCTCTATCTACTATTGTATATACCTACTTTCAAAATGACTGTACCAATACAATGTAAATTGTCTAATGGAAATGAATAAATGATGATGATGATGAGAGCAAGAATCGAAAAAACCATCGAACTGTTGCAAAAGCATGTGCTCCTTCAGTGCAATCCAGAAAATCACCAAAACAGGAATCAGATCAGAGACAGATAGTTATACACTCATGGCCAAACACTTTTTAAAGAAAGCGGGATACCAGGGATTGAAAGTAGTTCTAGGTTGGATACCAAGCCACACCAACATCAAAGGCAATCATATAGTTGACACCATGGCAAACAAGGGAAGGAACAGAGTCGCCATCGATTACAAGGAAATTGAGAGTCCTCTTACCGAACATGAAAGCAACATTATATGCGGAAATATGCTGCACAAAAGGAAGACACCTATATAAGATCCAGGATAAACTAAACAAGAAACCATGGTTTGATCACATCACATATATCTACTACTCATATATGAAGCATAGCTGTCCTCAAAGCGGGACCAACTTCTGTCTCTATAGGCAACGAAATCGACCAATAGGCGTTGATGCCGACGTAGGAAAAAAATAATACGAAACTTGTCAAACCAATATGGCTGTGTCCATCCTTCACTTTCCGTCCTTATAGATTCAAAAAGTACCTCTCATTTTGGTCCCATTTATGTTGAGATATCGTATTGGCGATGCGCCATATATAGAAATAGTAGATATATGATTGTAGGAGATATGCAGAAAACTGACTTATTGGCGATATTTCTAGTGAGCCAGCGACCTCTATCCCAAACTAAGCTATTCATTTGTCCTAACCCTAGAACATTTTTCAAATTTCTATCAAGATCCACCTTTTTATCGAGGTAAGAAATGTTTATTCGCCTTTACTTACGGTCACTTTAGAAAGTAGGCAATAACAAATGATATACAGTATCAGTAAGTAGCTCTTTACACACAGTAAGCACATCGCACAGTTTTCGTTTATTCCGCCCGCGAAATCGCCGTCAACAGCGGATGACAACTGTCAAGAATTATAATTCAGACTGTTTGTCCAAACTTTTTTGATGTACTATATGGCAGTAGGTGAAGTACACAATGGATATATTTTATAACTGAATAATTTTAGATAAAAACAGTATCTTACCTCGTCTATCAGCATAACAACAGGCTTCAATTTCTTAGATTTGTTGAAAATGTCGTCCAACATACTTTGGGCTTGTTCCCAAGGTACCGATTTTCCTTGAAGCTGCTTCAAAATCTATCGAAAAATTAAGTTCTGTAAAGTCAAAACATTTATTGATAGATTCATACTTACTTCCACATAAGCTTGCCTGGGCTCAGTCAATCTCATGCCATTAACATTTATGAAAGTGAATTTCGGCACATCGTCATTTTTCAACAAGTTATTGATTGCCGAAGTCACAGTAGCTGTTTTTCCGGTACCAGGTACACCAGAAATATACATGCAACTATAAAAAAATAGAGAAATATTTCATTTATTAACTTTTTTAACGCTCTTTTATTATTAGCTTCACCTTTATGTAGGTATGTATATTTTGACTCACTTTAAACGGACCGATTGATTTTTGGCAGGTATACATATTTAGTTCGGGTGGTAATGCATCATGAAATTTTGGTTAGACAAAAAAACAAAATGGCGGCTCCAAAATGGCGAATGACTTTTGTAATTATGATCCGATTCTATTTATAATTGGTATCTGGCGGTTTTCGGGGTCGGAGATTATGATTTTTTCGTCGAAATTGGTAAATTCAAGATGGCGGATCCAATATGGCAGACAAGTTTTGTTATTATGATCCGAATCTATTAAAAATTTGTATCTGCGGGTTTTCTGGATCAGAGATAGTGATTCTTTCTTCAAAATTCTGAAATTCAAGATACCGGATCAAATATGACGGAAGAGATTTGTAATTATGATACGATCATATTCAAAATTGGTATCTAGGGGTTTTCGAAGTCGGAGATAATTTGGTGAATTCAAGAAGGAGGATCCAATATGGCGGACAAGTTTGGTAATTATGATCCGAATTTATGCAAAAATTGTATCTGGGGATTTGCGGGATCGGAGATTATGATTCTTTCGTCAAACTTGGGAACAAACAAAAAATATGAGAACACAAAAAACACGCTTTTGTAGATAGCCGACCTAAAAAATGGAAAATAAATAGCAGTTCAAAAAACTAAAGAGACACCCTTTCATAGATAGACAAACTAAAAAGAAGTAGAAAATAAAATAATAAAAGTGTGTTGATAAATACACAACATAGAATGTACTGATTATGGAGATGCTAATATTTTCTTTGTTGTGTAATTATCAACACATTTTCATTATTTCATATTATTCTGCTTCCAGTTTGGCTATCTATAAAGAAGAGTTTCTTTTGTTTCTTAAACTATCATTTTTTTATTGACCCTGCCTTTACTCCATGACAATCCATATCAATTGTAAAAAAACTTCGCAAACAATAAGCTTGTATTGTAAATGGATCTAATAAACGAGGTTTCTATTTGATATTGCTGAACTCACCCTCCACATCTGTCAAGCAATTTTCCTTCCACAAAATTGAACACATCACAATACTCTTTCTCTCTGCAAGGCAGCGAATCAGGTACATAGGAAACGTGCAGTTGACTCCTCGCCATCATCAGAGGGGTTCCGACTCCATTCACCTATAAAAATGAACCATCATTTGCCTAATCCACCGTCTAGAAACCTTCTCTGTATGAACACTTTTCGTGACATCATTTGTTATCAGGGCAATTGAAAAATGTGTGGAATATTTTGAAAATTGTATACTTCAATTTCAGCCAATCAGCTGCTTGCACTTTGACATGTTGATATGACAACAACCTTTGTTTTGTGAATCAGCATACCCATGAGCACCTAGCTGGCCTGACAGCTGTCTTTCACATGAGTTATGTCAACAATTGGATGCTATTTTCGAAATTCGGCAGATTTTTCAAAGTTATCATTTATCTTATAACTTATAAATATATAAATTTAACCATTTGGAATCTCTCTAGCCAATCTATGTCTTACTAGGATCAGAACAAACTTTTTTTATAATTTGATTTTGTCATTTCTTGTCCGCATCGCCACAAATTGTCCACTTGAAAGATTTCAACTTTAGAGATTGGGAATTTAGAGTCGAAATACGAAAATTCAAGATGGCGCCTTCAACATGGCGGACGATTTTGTCATTTCTTGTCAGAAAAATTTCGAATTCTGAATCAAAATACGAAAATCCAAGATGGCGCATCCAATATGTCGGACAATTTCGTCATTTCTTGTTTGAATCACCTGGAATTGCCCAAGATGCATTCAATCTAAGAGATTAGGAATGTTGAGTGAAAATGTGTAAGTTCAAATTGATGCCTGGCACTTGAGAAATCCTTTTCTAAACACAATCCAAAGGATTATTGACCATGGTCCTTCTAGCCATGGCTTCAATCAATAATACATCATTTAATGTGAATTTAAGGAATATGAGAAGTGAACAAAAAATTACAGTATTAGATCGCCATGAGCGAAATTTAAGCAGCAAGCTGGAGTATATCAATCGACGGATTTCCAGGAAAAATAGTACAACCATTTATATTAGTGTAATGATATTCCCCTTGGAGGGGCTTTAGAAACATCAGCAGGAAGGCAGGAGTACAACGATCATCCTGTATCACGCATCCCAGATTGCTCTCCAACCTCTCAATGATTCCTACATACACCAGCATATTTCCGAACACTCAATATATGCCGCAGTGACAAATAACGTCACAGAAGATTCTGGAATGTTCTGGAAACAATCGATGGAACAATTAGAGAGAGAGGTTTTGTTCTAAGAAGCTTCTAGAACAAAGAGAATGAGACGGAAGATCATTCGAGAACCTTCTCGAACCAAAGCCTGCCAAGTGATCTCATATATAAACGGCCGAACAACTGCAGAGAGACAGTTATATACCGCGTGATATAAATCATTTTACATAAATAGTAGTTTTAAGTTCGTTATAAATTAGTGTTTCTATAGTTCAAATAAATCAGTTCGAAAATAAATAGTGTCCTGTTCGCTTCTGCACCCGAATAACGTAACATTAGTATGACTATTTCATGATTGAATCAGACAATACAAGATATAATACAGAAATCCGTGCCGTCAAAATCAAAAAACTACTAAGCCATGAAAACAAAAGAGCATTTTTAATCCGACAAATTTCTTTTCCTGACGAAAATAATTGCAAATCAGTAATTTTATGAGAAAAACTGACAGTCAGTCCAGGAGAAACCGTGAAAATGGTCGATTCTGATTGGTTCTCGAGAACAAGAGTGGCAAAATCCATTCCAAACTCACCTTTTTGCTTCGGGCATGCATCGACGGCGTCACGACCCCTTCCCTGATGAGCCTAGCCCTGTTACGAGGGGTCTTCGGAGTTCGCTTCGGAGTGTCTTTGGCGACGCTCTTGCGACAAGAGGCGCCTCGACGCGTCTTCGGGGTGCTCGGAGGGGTGGCATAGTCGGAATCCGTGTCGACGGGTCTCGGAGACTTTCTTCTAGATTTCGGCGTCTTTGGAATCGTGCTGAAAATTGTTATTTACCTAACAAGTGCGGAAAGTTGTACTTTGTCGAACGCGAAGGCAATGGGCGTGTACACCTTAGTAGAACTTTCAACTCAAATCATGTTTATAATGATCCTTTTATACATTAATAATGATTGACGACATAATTCGATCGAAAAATTAACTGAAATGTTTTATTTTTGGACATAAATATTAGTACTTTCTGAAAATGGACCCTCTTTTGACGTAGAAACCTCATCTCGCCATAGTTAAAAGAACATACCAAACGCCCGACGGAGACTGAGGCAACTGATATATTAATTCATTCAACTGTGATCTCGCGCTAATTCACTTTGCCAGAAATCATGTATCATTTATCTCTGTCTGGAATAGTCTTGTTTCAGTATTAGGGTTTTGACGTCACATCGTCGCCTCGTTTTCAGAGGTTCGAAAAATCGGGGATTTCAATAATTTTTTATAAAACGTAGGGAGCTCACAGCAAGAAACGGTTTGCGGTGGTGAACTAGTTTGGGTGAGTTCTATCGAATTATGAAATAAAAATTGTTTGTGATATAAGCCCATTGCACGAACAACGCCGAGCGGAGTTCAGCTAATCCGTGAAGGGTGGAAATAGTATATTACACACTGAGGTTGGAGTTGATTCATTTCTGGCGTGAGATTAGTTAGTTAACCGAGACGCAAAGTGTCGAGTCGAGGTTATGAAACTTCCTACCGAGGTTTGTATACTATTTTATTTACAACCATCATATTCAGATAAAAAATCTATGTTTTGTTCTGAACATACCTGAATTATTACATGAATTAATAAATAAATGAATTATAAAGGGGAAATATTCGATTTATTTCTTTGTTTGTTTGTATTGAATAAGCTCCGAAACAACTGGACCGATTTGAAAAATTCTTTTGCTATTAGAAGCCGACATTATCCCTGATGAACATAGGCTACTTTTTACCGCGGGAAATGCTTCATTCCTACGGGAAAACGGATAATACAACGGGTAGTAAGAATTATCCTTCTGTACTTATCTTTTTCATATAACTTCTAAACGGCTGAACTGAATGATTCAAAAATACCATTGGACGCGGTAGGTCATTGAAAGATCATTTTTTTTACAAAACATATTTGTGATTCACCTCAGATATTATATTCAAAATAAATTCATATTCTTAAATAACTTGTAAACATTTGGAAAATCTAACCAAATCACATAACCTCGAATAATAAGTTCTTTATGAGCATAAGTTTCATGAACTGGTACCTCACGGCTAGAGGGCTAGAGAAAATGTAATTATAATGAATGTTGCATGAATCTGCCTTCACTCCTGGCTTAGATTGAATATTAGAGAAAATTGATAGGGATAGGAGGTAGGTAATGTAATGTTTCTTTTTCACTTTTGGAAATTATATGTTATTGGAAATACTAGCTTTATAAGCAACATTTTTCATTTGTTTTTCAATTATTTTTCCTCATGGACACTATGAATATCTTCTTACCTCCACAGGCTGCTCCTGTCCAGGTTGACATTCCATTTGGACAGACACATGCATTGACTTGTAGAAATTTTTTTGTATTTTAATTTCTATTGAATTTAAATACAACAAAATATTCACAAAATAATATCAATAAAGGGAAAAACCTCCCTCTTGTTTACAAAAAAGAACAAATTTTGTTTCCCTACTGACCAGAGATTTTGATGATACTGAAGCTACAGGAGAATCTTCAGATTTGAACCAAACATTCATATTTCAAAAGAAAACAGGCAACACAAAGTTGGTCAACCACACTTTGATAAAAATCTTCAGTAAAAAGTTACTATTTTCGGCACTACAGCCATCATCAGGAAATGGTACCTAAAATATTATGTGACAATAATGAGGACAATTTTTTTTTCAATTCGAAATGTTATACTGTCTGGGGTATTTTCTAGATACCCCGCTAGGCCCTTCGCGGATTTTTCACAACTTTTGTGACTTTTGTGACCTAAAAAACCGAATTTCTGTGTGTTGACATCCACAGATGTCTTAGTTGTTGTATCTTGCAGCATTACCAAATACATCTGAATTGATTTCAACTCAACTAATCAGTTTATTTTCTGGATGACAAATAACTTGAATAAAATGGTGGGCCTCTCAAATGAATAACTCTTTTCATCTAGATTACTTGATGCTGAGAAGTATTACCTGTCTTTGGGAATTCTGAATTTTTCATCCTCAGATTCTATCACTTCTACCTCACAATTGGGATTTTCTCTGATAATTCTTTCAGTGTCAGGGTCAAATCTACATAGATTGACTTTCAGAAGTCGAGTTGGGGATTCTTCAAGGCTAAAGCTAAAATCCAATTTGTCACTTTGGTTTACCTCATTTTAATCACAGTAGAGTAGAAAAATTATGTTAAGTATCTGATTAAGAATCAGTAGAAACTAGAGAGTTCACTTACTTTTCTAATTCATTTAAGAAGAGTTTCTCTTCATTATAGGAAACTCTATTCTTTTGACTTCTTAAACTCCTAGGAGTACCTAGAGTAACTCTTCTGGTATATATGTCATCTGTATATCTCTGAGGAGTCATTATATTTCTTCTAGATCTTGTAATCTATAAAAAAATAATAAAATGGAATTTATTGAGTACCAATAACAGCAAATTATTACAGTCAATTATAATAATTGTGTGTGGTATAAGTCAAAGGTACAAGGGACATTTTTCATTGAGAAAATCCATAAAAAAAATATGTAAAAATGAACAATTAATTATGATCCATGAGAGTAATTGAATAAGAAATCCACATTAAAACCAGCTAGTAAATGTCATTTGATTAATATCTTCCAGTTAATAGGAGTCTGCAGTGACTACTTATTACTTTCTTAATTACTTTCTTAAAAAAAGTCTCAATTTCCTCCATGTTGTATTGTTTGACAATGAATTATATAATTCAACACTTAAACAGGCAGCCTTTTTCTATGAGAGAAGTTTCATTGGGAGGGAACAAAACATATACTTATTTCTAGTTGTGAAGGTATTCACATCAACATCATCATTGAACAACTGCTTGTTTTTAGAGACAAAATTGAGATATTCATATACATAAATTACAGGTAATGTTAAAGGTTTAATCTGGGAGCCTCCTTAGTTATTTTCATTAGGAATCCATTTATTTGTGAACAGGAACAGATCACTTTCATACAAAATTATCAATATCCAAAACTAAAGTTCTGTCATGAAAAGGTCCAATGTTTAGTTGTATAGGTATCAAGGCTTGTATGCAAAACAAAGAGTTTCAATAAATATCAACTGAACTATGGGCATCCCCATTCCTGTTATCAATTCAAACATGAACAGAAATTAATAATACTGTCTGTAGGTTAATGGAGGAGGTAGTACATTCATTAATAACACTGTTATAAAAGATTATAGAATCCTACCTGAGTAACTACTTTTCTTGATGGTGTCTTTGTGGGTGTCTCTCTAGCAACCTTGTTACTTTTAGGAACATACTCTTCAGTAACTGATGGTTTTCTTGATCTTTTTGTTGGAGTGCCCTTAAATGGTGACATATAATCAGCATAAGACTTCCTCTCGATGTTTCTACTAGATTTTCTTGCTTTGGGAGATGTATCATTCAGGATACTACTACTACTATCAACAGATACACTTTTAGCTTTCAGTTTTATCACTAGGGATTTACTATTTTTGTTATCACCAGTATCCACAATGGAGTAGTTCATTGTTGGATTATCACTTTCATCATCACTATCATTCCTAACTGAATAATTCAATATGGACTTGCTTTGATCATTAGGGGAGTTGCCAAATGATTTGTTGAGATCTCTCTTCACACTCTTCACAGAGTTCCTTCGTGGAGGAGAATACCTAGCTGCTTCTTTATTATTCTCCTTGGTGTCCATGACATAGGTTGAAGGGGTGATTTCCATGCCTGGTTTATCTGTTGACTTTTTAGGGCCTCTTGTTGAAACAGGGCTATTGTAAGAGTTTTCTGTAAGGATGGTCTGGTCAGCTGGAATCATTGGATAAAGGTACTCAGATTTCTTTGTAAACCGACAAATAAATGTGTTAGCTCTGTCCCACTCATGAATTTTGAAGTAACTTGATGGATCTTCATCCTCAGCCAGGCAAATTATTTGGCATCTTTTGATAATTGCATTTGCAATTAGATTTAGTTCAATGCAATGATCAGAAGATCTGTCTTCTACTACCTAAAAAAAAATATTATTACAAAATCATTCTGGGTACATTGATCACTCGAAAATTTACCTCATTGTCCTGATCAAAACAAGTAATACCTTGTCTCTTGAACAATTTTCTTTCATTCTTAGCTAGGATAAACTTTCTAAGTACTGTAAAGAATGTTTTGTCACCAGAGATATTTAAACAGATGAAATTCACAATTTCTATGCCTTTTTTTCCTTCGATCACAATGTAGTCATCCGAGGTATAGGTTTCCCCTTTGATAGATACTTCACTACGGTAAATTAATCGAATCCTATAGAAATAAAAAACATAATAAAACCAAACTTACCTAAAGCATAAATTACCATTACTTTCATATCGATGGTATTTACAATCAGAACAGGGAGACTCCAAGCTTATTTCAACAGACTCCACCATTATGAAAATTATAACAATGTTTTCGATCAAAACTTTGCAACATCGAAGTAGAGAAACAAACAAAATTATAGCTGAGTCAACACATAAAACGTAACAAACGCACAAAAATATTCAACAGTGTTTAATACTTAATAATAACCACCTCTACAACCAGTTAAATCATAACGAAACTATCAAATGCATCCATTAGCAATAATGTCAAAGTTTGGCGCCAAAGACCATGTGGTGTGAAATCTTCTCCTTCTTTTTTTTAAATTTTATATCTTGAGGGCGTCTATCATAGATGTCTATAATACAATAGAACAAAACACCCTAAAGTAAAACTCGTTGAATTTTCTTTTATCCAGGAACATTCAAATTGAGCTCAATGGGAACATTTAGGGCATAAAAAAACTACACTCTAATTTTGGCTACTGCTACTGGGCTGAATATGAATTAAATGTATTGCTTCACTTTACATAATATTATCATTTATATTTCATCATTATTTGATACTACCTGTCTAAAGAACTTATAAACATACAAATGTTCACCTGGTATTTTCCTATCAACAACCATTTTACTATAAAATCCATACTTTTTCAACATGTCAATGATATTTTCAATATTATTGGCCCTCAAGAGCACCATATAACAAACCCCACGTTCAGATAACAAATTTGGTAAATTTTCTAGCACTTTATCTATTATTGCACGTCCATTGTAGCCTCCAGCCCATGCCCGATTCAGTCCATTACCAAAAACCTCTTCAGATTCTGTTAAAACATAAGGTGGATTGAACAAAATCACATCAAACATTTTTTTGTCAAAGTTACTCAACAAATCCATGTTGAGACATTCTACAGTAACACCATTCAATGCACTGGTATTTTTTGTAGCTAGGCAGCACTGTGGATTGATATCAGTAGCAAAATAAGCACAGGAAGTTGAAAATATTTGTGAAAAAGCTGTAATGACTATACCACTGCCTGAACCTATTTCAACCACTTTGTTTGGGTTCAGTCCCAACAGAAAAGGTATATCAGCCTCCAGGGCATCTATGAATAAAAAGGTGTCTTCCCTAGGCTCATAAACTTCTGGAAACTGATGCAAATCATAAGTTGGTGTTTTCAAAAGCATTTTGTTCTCAGCTTGAGGTTGTAGGTTTTTGTTCTTCAGTATCTAGTATCACTTTTCTTTTGGATATTTCTTTATCAATTGACAAATGAACCTTATTCAGTCTGTCTTGTGCATTCTGGAGAATATTGGATACAATGGTTACCCTCTGCTTTGCATTAATTAGCTTTTTAACATAGACATCCAAATCTATGGAGTTCTTTTGGGATTCTGATATGTTTTTGAGCTCCTCACTCAAACTCTCGAGGCACTGTTTCAATTCTAGTTGAGATATTCTGAAACAAAAGTAATGATGATATCAATAGTAATAAATTGCAAGGTAATGTAAAATCCAATTTTGATATTTCCAACCTGGTGGCTCGCACTCGTTCATCTAGCTGGTCCACAGTTGGTTTTATAAGTCCCATCAAACCTTCGGCCAGTGTATCTCGAGTAGGATTCTCGCCAAAATTCTCAGTATTTTCATCTACAGAAGTAGCGGTACTTTCTGAATCTATATCCAAGTTATCTCCATCCATTTCCACTGAATCCATTTGCATTGTTTTGTTTTCCAACTATGACTAGATGAACGTTAGTCGGTTCTGTAATAAATTCAGAAAACATCTCAATCAGAACATTATCAAAATTGAGGTTTGTTAATCTGTGTCATGTCAATAGTCAATATGTTATAGCGTACGGATCAGTGGTACGGATATGTACCACGCTAAATGATCGATTAATCACGGATTGACGATCTGTGAATTATTCGAAATATTAAACACATTACCATGGCAACACAGTTCATTAAACACAGCAAACACAGCTTCAGCAGTAGTTTGAGACATATCTGGCCTGTCAATTGTATTTATTAACTGTCAACTGTTATTTTCAAATTTTGCATCAGAATTATAAAAGGGCGCCGTACATTATGCTATTTACAAGCAAGTTCGGTGCAATGCAATTTCGAATCGAACAATGCGCATGCGTCTATGATATTTCACCGCAAGTTTCATGCAAGTTTCATAATAGAACCAGTTCTATTTTTCCTGCAATTTCAACGCAAGTTTAGTGAAATTTTTAGTAATATTCATCGTAGCATCTTGATAAAATACAAATTCTCTCCAATAACGTGGCCTGAAACACCAAATAACCTCAAAAAGTACATTGAAGGCTCAAAAAACCTGAAAATAGTGAATATGAACAAGAAAATATGACAGAAATATCTCAGAAATATCTTAATGTACGGCGACTTGCCATCAATTGCGGACATTGCGAGAAAATTGCATTGCCTCAAACTTGCCGAGAAATAGCATAATGTACGGCGCCCTTTATAAATATAAGCGAAATGTAGACGAAAGTGAAATTGAAGAGAATGTTCTGGTACTTGCATATCTCCAAGAAGTATGAAAATGAAGCATCCATCTTTGAGAACAATTTATTTATTCTGCGCTAAGCTTAGATCATACAGGTTAGAAAACAATGGTTGCATGCAGTTGCATGTATAACAGTATACTCCCTATGTATTAACTTCTCAATCCCCATTCCTTTCGAATTATTTTGTAGGATAGCAGGAATTGCAGGTATGTTAATGTAATTTTCGGAGTTCGTAGAAAAATCATAGTATGTAACGCGTTTATAAACTCTTCTAGACACTCGTTTATTGAACACTCGCTCCGCTCGTGCTTAAACTACTCGTTACTAAAAGGATGTTTATAAAACTTGTTACATAATATTATACTATTGAGTTTGCTCTGCATAAAAAAAATACGAATCAGCAAGGAATTTAGAGTGCACGCCGGACGAAGTCAGAGACATAACTAATCTTCTTCTTCTTTGGCTTTTGGATGAACTTTGAAATGAGCACCACTAGCACCAGTCACCACAGCTATCTAACAACTTTCCAGCAGGAACTCAGTCTCAGCCAAGTGATTATTTCAAAGGCAAACAATGTTTGTGAACGATATTTATTCCTAATAAACACTTTATAAAATATGTATTCCACATTACTTAAAAAATTTCAAAGAAATTCCAGGTACACTCGCCTTCAGAGCACATGGACAGTGTTTGGAGTGTCAGATCTTCCCAAATCTATACTGCATACTGCAGTATTTAAGCCACTAACTCCTTAAACTTCTGATGTGTTCTTGAAGATGAGTGTACAAAATATATAAAATAAATTAAAACATAAACAATAAGTAGACATTTCAAGACTAACTTTCACATTACTCTAATAAAATAGAGATATTGAATAAGTAAATTGAGATTAACTATCATAAATATTTCATTTCTCAACATCACTAACTTTTTCCCAATCTCCATCAAGACTGCTGTTGCTACTAGGTGTCAAGCTCAAGGCAGAGTCAATTTTATTCAATTTTGATTCTGGTACAATTTCTTCAGTTTTTGTAGTCCTGATTTCCCTCTTTGGAGATTCTTGCTTGAAAACAACTTTTTCACCAATGAGTGTGCTAGGTTTTTGGCTCAATTTCTGAACTTTTTTCTCATTTTCATACTGCTCCAGTAGCTTAATCTGCTCTTCTTCTGTTAGTTCTATATTAGCAGCAAAATCTTCTAAAAAATCAAAATAAATAGTTTCCTATAATATTGAAGACAATCAAATATACAAAAATATAAGGAGTTTCTGTGAATTGATGAAGAATTAATAAGTGCTTACCTTGTTCCCATTTCAAATTTTCCTCAGTCATCAATTTTTCATGTTGGTCCCTCTTAACCATTGCTTCTCTCCTAGCAAAATCATCTTCTAACAGAGCTCTCTTGAAAAGATATCTATAAGAGCCATAATTATGCATTAACTTGTAAACTTTGAATCAAAATATAGAACCTTTTCCAGAAGATCTGATGTTCCACTACTTCAGGCACCAATTTTGCATATTGTCTTTTGAGAACCTCAGAACTGTTAACTTGTTTTGCTATCCTATCATCTGACAACTGATCATCAATTATTTCTAGCCAACATTGAAATTGCTTCTGCAAAGTTTCATCAGGATCACTAAGGAATGTAGTTGGATCTGATTGTAGTTTAAACAATGCTTTCTATAAAATACAATAATGTATTAATTGAAATAGTGGATAGGGTTTTGAATTTTCAGTTCTCACCTGGTACTCTGTTAAAGTTACTGTTTCAGAATTTTCCACTATCAACACCTCAGTATCAGAATCATCAGGACTAGGGTTCAAAACAGTATTCATATGGCCTAGAACAATTCCAAATTGAATTGATTATGATTGATTGATTATATGGAGACCACCTACCAAGAAATGCACTGAAACTTTTTTTCATGTTACTAGCTGTGGAATCTGGAGAGTCCAACTGAAAAGTTAATTGAAACCTTCAGGGTACCAATTGACATTAATCACAAATTGGTACTTACACTGAGTGTCTTCTCAAGAACTGAGCCAGTGGAAGATACCACACTAGTTGCTTCATTCCTAACAGCAGACCCAAATTCTTCCAAGTCTTTTTTCACAAATTCTAATACTTCAGTACTCTGGAAGAGAACTATAATAGGTAGGGTGACACAGGAATTATTGATGAAGATATTTTGGATTTTTCAATTTATAACTCATGAAATGTAAAGGTATCATTTGGTTATTATTGTGTTACTGTAATGAGGTTACTCACCTTGTTTTTGGCTGCATTCAACCAAGACCCAAACCAATTATTATTATCAGTACTGAAAAAATAAACATTCAAGTTGCGACTTATCACACAAAATATTTACCAACTACTCAACTAGATATCAGACATATATCAGGTGTTTTTTTATACACAAAAATTAGCTGTTTCATCGGATTGTGCAGATCGAGGTGCAGATTGAAAATACTTACTTTTCAGCCATTCTCCAAGTATTTTAAAAATGCACTGAGAATTTTCTAGTGACAGTGACTTTTATTAATACCTTTCACAAATTATTAATGTTTTGTTTTTTCAACAAAAACATCGTACGTGCAGCGGCCATGACATAAAACTGAAAACAGTGAAAAGAAAACTGACTGCTGAAAGTTCTGAAAACTCTGGAAAGAATGATCACACTGACTTTTATTAATACCTTTCACAAATTATTAATGTTTTGTTTTTTCAACAAAAACATCGTACGTGCAGCGGCCATGACATAAAACTGAAAACAGTGAAAAGAAAACTGACTGCTGAAAGTTCTGAAAACTCTGGAAAGAATGATCACACTGAAATACTGAAAATTTAATACCAACCATAACGCAGAAGCACTGAGGCCACTGAGGAATATGGAATTGGTACAAAATACTCAAGGCTCAAAGTGGTCTCAAAGCAGAAAGCAGATCTGAAAAAAAAAGACGATACTTATTCTCATTATTCTTCTGATACTAGCTTCTGCCTACTTGTATCATAAGACTATAGACAAATACGACGGAAGTGGGTGAATCCATTTCCAACAAGTAGCACTTGTAGCTTGTAGCATCTTAGCAGAGAAGCGGTAACCTATCAAATCAACGTCAAAATCGTAAAAGCCGTTTTTCTAAAAAATAAATATTATTATTATATTCACCTTATCTCTTCATTATATTTGAATCCAAATGACTGCTTTCGAAGGTACTAGAATGGCTTTGTCTAGTTTTATCATAGAAATTGAATGAAAATATTTTTTTTCAGAATTTGGAGTTCTCCCGGAAATCGCAAAAGCCCTGGACGAGCTAGAATGGACGTACGTATCACCAAATTCAGAACAATATGTAGCTTTTGTGCTATTAAAGGTTTTTCTATCCTATAATGAATAACAATTATTGTAGCCTCCCTACTGATATCCAAGCAGAAGGCATACCCCTTGTGTTAGGAGGTGGAGATGTTCTAATGGCTGCAGAAACAGGCAGCGGTAAAACAGCTGCCTTCTGCCTCCCAGTTATCCAAATCGTATGGGAAACTCTGAAAGACATCCAGTCTGGAAAAGCTGCTAAATCAGCAGCTGAATCTCTGTGTAAGCCCAAGGTAATCTCACATAAACTATGCAACTTATACATTGTTCACATTTTCAGCTCCACCATGGACTATGTCTGCTCTGGATAGGGGCAATGCTTTGGCAGTAGCACCAGATGGTCTCCGTGTGCAATCCAGAGAGCAGAAAGAATGGCATGGTGTGAGGTGCACCAGAGGGGTCAAGTCTGGAAAATGGGGGTTTGAAGCCACTGTCACAGATGAGGGGTTATGTAGAGTTGGTTGGTCTTCATTACAGGCTAGTCTGGACCTTGGTACAGACAGGTAAGTATTTTTTCTTCACTTTTTGAAAAGTTAATGTCCAGTTTGTGATTTATAGATTTGGTTATGGTTTTGGTGGAACTGGAAAGAAATCCAACAACAGACAGTTTGATAACTATGGTGAACCATTTGGGAAAAGTGATGTGATAACTTGCCTTCTAGATTGTGACAATGGAGATATTACTTTTTTGAAAAATGGTATCAGTCTAGGTGTAGCTTTCAATGCTGATAAAAATATGATTAGTAATGGATTATTTCCAGCTGTAGTATTGAAAGTAAGTGTCCTTACTTTGGAAATGATTTTTTTCCTGTAATTTCCTTTTTTATTTCCAGAATGCAGAAATGGCCTTCAATTTTGGTGACAAACTGTTCAAACATAGTTTACCTGCAGATTACCAACCTATAAACTCAGCAACTCCTCAGCAATTCATATCAAATAGCAATACTCACAGTGGTACTGCTTCAGCTGCAAAAATTATCAATAATGCACCTCAAGCTATCATAATTGAGGTAAAAATTCATCAATATTTTCAAATATAATTCAATTTTCCTAACTTGATTTGTATTTGTTTAGCCTTCCAGGGAATTGGCTGAACAAACTAGTAATCAGATAAAGTTGTTCAAAAAACATCTAGGAGATCCTGTCATTCGTGAGCTTCTAGTAATAGGTGGCGTCAATGTCAAAGAACAGATTTCATATCTGCAAAATACTGGCGCTGACATAGTCGTTGGTACCCCTGGTAGATTAGAAGATTTGATACAGGGAGGTCAGTAAAAATGCTCAATGTTTCCAGTGAATTTTTTGTTTCAAATAATTCAAAATTCGATTTTGTTCTTTAGGTTATCTTTCTTTGGCACAATGCAGGTTCTTCATTTTGGATGAGGCAGATGGTTTGCTGAAGCAAGGTTATACAGAGCTGATTGAAAGGCTTCACAGAGAAATGCCCAAAATAACTGCTGATGGCAGAAGATTGCAAATGATTGTTTGCAGTGCCACCTTACATGCTTTTGAAGTGAAAAAAATGGCTGTGAGTAATTCAGCCAAGATATTTTAAATCATTTTTGGCAAATGATTGAATTTAATTGAATTTCCCACAGAGATTTTTCTAATAATTATCCCTTTATGCAATCCCAAAACTGAAGGAAAATTTCATCTACTATGGTGCATTAAAATTTTCATTGAAATAATTCCTAAGATGAGTTTTTGAACCACTCAAAACTATGAAGTTGGTTCCAGGCTTAGTGAAAAAAGTTTTACTTTTTATTTATTTATTTATTTATTGAAAATGTTACTTCCAGTCAGAATCAAGTTCTGGTATAAGGAAGTATAGTTAACAATAATACCTAAAACTATACAATTATAATAAACTGATGAACAATAAAATATTTGAAAACATTAATTATTAAATTTTGACAAATCATTTCATATTGCTGAGCAAAAATCAATTTCAATATGAATCAAAAGTAAGTCATCTATTTCGTTCAGAAATGATAAATTTTTTAAGATGGTATTTGAATTTTATTGTATTTCTGCAATTTTTTATATTATCTGGTAATTTGTTATATTCCAAGAGAGCAGCGTGGGTGAATCTTTTTTGGCCTATAGAAGTATTAGCGATACTTATCAAGATGAAATAAACCATGTTGTCTAGTTTGATAATTATGAATTTCATTGTTTCGTGTTAAAATAAAATTAGATTTCAATCTTTTATTTATGATATTGTATGTAATTTTCAGTCTTTCGATTTTGAACATTTCTTCTAATGAGAATGATTCAGTTATTTTATATAATTGATTTGTTGGTGTATCATATGGTAAACGATACAGTACTTTCAATGTCTTTTTATATAATGCAGATATTTTATTAAAATTGTTTTTTGAACAGTATCCCCAAACATTTATCAAATAGTTAATACGACTGAGTATATGAGAATATAGAATTATATTTGCAACTTTTTTATTCAGCTTGGGACATCTTCTCAGGGCTCCAATAATAGGAGATATTTTTTTCTTCAAAACATTTATATGTTTGTCCCACTTCAATTTATCATCAAACCAAATCCCAAGATACTTTTTCTCATTAGTTTGTTTCAAAGATTCATTTTTAATTCTGAGATTTAAATTTATATTTTGTTTATTTTATTATTTATTTATGTGCAGTTGGAAAAATTGTTAAAAGCAGAGGTTAATGGTCATTTTTATATACAAATGTACAAACTTTTATTTATCTCATTCTCTCAATGAAGAAAATCTTGTTTGAATTCTGGAACAATGATTTATGAGAAAAAAAAAGGTAAAAAGTCTTGGGCAAAAATGTTTTGTAGATTTATTCATTGGAGTCTGTTAATATTCAACAAAAAAATACTCAACGTGTTTATTACCAATTCAAGAAGTTTATCCTTCCATCAAAAACCGGACCAATAACAAAAATATAGACTATTTTCTATATAAACGGTACTTGAGAGTTACTTAAGAAATATCTGACATGTTGAAAACATTTTCCAGAAATTTTATTAGATGAAACTTCTGGATTCGAAAAATTTCGTTTCAAGGTACATTGGTCAGACAGGTAGAACGCATAATAACCGCATTCAAGAACATCATATTTAAAAAAACATTCAACATTGATAGATAGATAGTTTATTGATCTCTTCAGGTCATTTTGACAACATGAGATAGTTAAAAAAAATACAAGTCTTATTATACAGTGTGTCCCACTTACCATGCTCACCATGGGTATCTTTTTAAAGGTGAGAGATGCGAGGTCGGGTAAAATTTATACCAACTCTTCTAATATTTGAGATATCAGCACCAACTTTACTTTTTCAAATGTAGGTCATAGCTCACTATGACTTAGTTACAAATAACTTTTTTTTCTCTCACAGATGATATAACGCAGTAATAGTTTTGTGTTGATAACAACGGAGTTATCGTCATTTATACAAAAACAAAAAATGATTTGGATGCCGCCATTTTGACTTCATAAATTTTAACAAAAAAATCATGATCTCCGACCTCAAAAACCCCCACTTACCAATTTTGAATGGAATCGGACCAAATCTTGTCCGCCATCTTGGAGCAGCCATTTTTTTTTTAATTCCAACAAAAATTCCATAATGAATTGTCACCGAAATTATGAACACCTGCCAAATTTCAAGCTAATCGGAGTTATGGATTTTTTGTTGTAATTAAAAAAAATGGCTGTTCCTAGATGGCGGACAAGATTTGGTCCGATTCCATTCAAAATTGGTAAGTGGGGGTTTTTGAGGTCGGAGATCATGATTTTTTTGTTAAAATTTATAAATTCAAGATGGCGGCTTCTAAATAGTTTTTTGTTTTTTTATAAATGACGATAACTCCGTTGTTATCAACACAAAACCATTACTGCGACATATCATCTGTGAGAGAAAAAAAAGTTATTTGTAACTAAGTCATGGTGAGCTATGACCTACATTTGAAAAACTAAAGTTGGTGCTGATATCTCAAATTCTAGAAGAGTTGGTATAAATTTCATATTTTTTTCGAAATCACTTTGAAAAACTGCCATGAGAATGTGAAATTCCTATTTGAATATTTTCATAAATAAAGAAGTTACGGAGGAGACATGAAAATGATCAAAATCTGTTTTTTTGCGTATAAAACAAAAACGAATAGATTTTATCAAAATATTTTTTCACATTATAGTTGGCCTTGACAAACTCCACATTTGGTGTCATTCAACCGACCTCGTATCTCTCTCCGTTTAAAAGATACCCATGGTGAGCATGTAAAGTGGGACACACTGTATAATCAATAAAATTACCTAGCTATTATGATTTTCCATATCATCGATTCCTCAGAGGGCGTTAGTTTTCAAACTTTCTCATTTTCTCCACAAGTAAGTGAATAACTCCGCAGAAATATATTTTCTACATTAAAATTTCGCTCTATCATTCTTCGCTGTGACTGTTTCGCTATTTGGATTGTTCGGTCTCAAGTTTTTTCGCTCTGAATGGTGCGCTCTGAAAATTTCGATATATAGTTTTTCTCACAAGACACCCATCCCCATCTATGTGAATCTCAGAGATTTTCCGGACACCCTGTATATATGAATTTTTAGGAAAAACTCATGTATTTTCCTACTTGGGTGGACCTCAAAGGGGAAGATGCCGTTCCCGAGACTGTCCACCACGTGGTGGTGAAAGTGGACCCGCAAAACGACAAAAGCTGGCACAACCTGAGAAGGCACATCACGACGGACGGTGTGCATGCCCAGGACAATGTCAGACCGGGTCACAACAGCCCTGAGACGCTCAGCGAGGCTGTCAAATTGTTGAAAGGTGAGAAAAAAAATCTGTTGAATGGGAAGATTCCTAAATTTTTTGGTTTACTAGGCTCAATCCAATACTAACACTATTTATCACCACTTCATCCGTTGTACCTGCTCTTTTACCGAAGCAAATCATATTTGAATACACGAATATTTTATCTAGGGTATCATTGATTTTTGAAACAACTATATTAGCATTATCATCATTCAAGCTTGCATACACTTGACAATCACAATCTGAAGAAAGATCTCTCAAATCCATTGTATAAAGCGAAAAAAGGAGCGGACCTAATATTGAGCCCTGAGGAACTCCTCGAGGTAGTGGCATTGAGCTAGAAGTGGTGTCCTCTATGATGACATATTGACATCGGTTGGAGAGGTAACTCTCAATTAATCTTATTGTTTCAGTGGAAAAATTGAAATAGTGTAGTTTAGCCAATAAGAGATTTTGGCCTGCCCAAGTTATCAAATGCTTTTCTATAATCTAGTGTAACCAGTGATGTTGTGTTGCCTTCATCAGTTGCTCTGAATATATCATCTAATACCTTGGTTAAAGCTGTTGTTGTACTATGTCCTGTACGGAATCCAGATAGGCAATCAGAAAATTGTTCATTATTAGTAAGAAATCTTATCATTTGATAATCTTGGACAATTCCGGAAGCCTACTAATAGGTCTCAAATCAGACAGTTTTTTAGGGTTTGAAACTTTTGGAAACGGCAAAACAACAGCATTCCTCCAATTTATAGGAAAATATTCCTCAATGAGGCAACAGTTGTATATGTGAACGATGAATGGCAGTACATGAGGACAGCTCAGCTTAATAATTAGAAGAGTTATTCCATCAGAACTTTCAGTATTTGATTTGATACTACCAATAGCCTCCACCAACTCATGCTCACCATATAGTCCAATAAATGAAGGAGGAAAAAAAGGCAAAGTTAACGTTAATTACGCACTATTTTCATCTTCCGGTTGGAAGTAGCTTTTGGTAACTCATTAAACATGAGACAAAGTTTGACTGGAAAACGCGTGCGATGGCGGAGAAAATGGCCCCAAAAGACCAGGAAAATAGGTTTTCAGCCCATATCTCCTAAAATATGTCAGTTAGAGATTTTCGGTTCAGATAAAAATTGAAGTTCAGTTAATTTTCTACAAAAATGATCCTTATCATTTTTCTCGAAAATTTGCCCGGTTTCGAGAAAAACGGCACGAAGCGCACCTCGAATAATGAGCTTCTGTGTTGTATGCCGGAGAGCACAGTCCGTGTATTTACACATCGGCATGGGGACAAATTATTCAATAACTTTGTTAAAAATGCATATTTTCTCATGATTCAAAGTTCATGTGGAAGAGGAATTCTGCTGCTATCATACCCTGCGTGGCCGCATGGTTTGTAGCAGACGACCCGAGCGCCACGTAGAGCACACACGCGGCGAACGACGGAGGAACGAAAGTAATAAATTATAGCGTGTACATTTAGATATACTGGTTTTTTCCCGGGATATCAAAGGTATGACTTATATACATCGATGGAAAGGTGGGATTTCCCCCGTTACACTACTTAAGGTGTTAAAATGTTAGAAATAAAGAGCACGGAGAAAAAAACCACCGAAAAAAGTGCGTTTTTTCCTTGACCCTGTTTTTTCTAATTTTATTGAAAAACGGACGACTTCGTCTAAAAAAGTAATTGCACAATCGAAAAGTAGACCTTCTTAGCTTTCAAATGATGTATCATAGAAACCAATCGGATCATGTATAAATTTTTAATTGATGGTTGTTCACAAAATTTCCCCGCGCTCCAAAAACAGCAAAAAATTGGGATTCAATAAACAAAGATTGAATGAAAATTAAAAAAAAATAGGGTATACAAGTTTCAGGAATGACAAAGGACCTTATGAGGACCCATAATCAAGAGAATTTTGAGTAAATTAGTGCAATACAAAAAAAATAGGAACAAATTCCTGGCGAGGTCAAAATTGACCGGGAGCAGAAAGTTTGACCCATTTTCCGATATGGCCAAAAGAGTCAAGCGTGACTCAATTCACAGGGTATGATAGCAGCAGAATTCCTCTTTCACATGAACTTTGAATCATGAGAAAATATGCATTTTCAACAAAGTTATTGAATAATTTGTCCCCCCGCCGATGTGTAAATACACGGACTGTGCTCTCCGGCATACAACACAGAAGCTCGTTATTCGAGGTGCGCTTCGTGCCGTTTTTCTCGAAACCGGGCAAATTTTCGAGAAAAATGATAAGGACCATTTTTGTAGAACATTAACTGAACTTCAATTTTTATCTGAACCGAAAATCTCTAACTGCCATATTTTAGGAGATATTGGCTGAAAACCTATTTTCCTGGTCTTTTGGGGCCATTTTCTCCGCCATCGCACGCGTTTTCCAGTCAAACTTTGTCTCAAGTTTAATGAGGTACCAAAAGCTACTTCCAACCGGAAGATGAAAATAGTGCGTAATTAATGTTAACTTTTTCCCTTTATTTATTGGACTAATAGGGTTCAATTTTACATGGTCCAGTAGTTTTGGTGCATATTCATTACAAACAAACAATCAAATCTCCCCTTTATAATAGTAGTATAAAGTTTATTCTCTTCTTCTATTGAAAAACTCAGGTGAATACTGTATACGAGCCATCGACGTCCACGAAATGGACCGCGCCATCATTTTCTGCCGCACCAAAGTGGATTGCGACAATCTGGAGAAATATATGAGGCAAATCGACAGGAATCACTATTCCTGCGTGTGTCTGCACGGCGATAGGAAACCGCACGAGAGGAAGGCCAATTTGGAGACATTCAAAAAGGGCCACGTCAAATTTCTCATCTGCACCGACGTGGCTGCCAGAGGATTGGACATCACGGGACTGCCCTTCAGTAAGTGGCATTTTGGTCATGTGATGTGTAACATTATTGATTTTTTTCTGGTGTTGAGTTAGCGGGAATTCGGTCGGAATGTTGAATTGTCGACGTTTCGAAACTTTATTGTTTCATCTTCAGGACACTAAAGTAGAAGAACCAGAACATACATATGAAAATGATATTTTAAAATTAGAGATTTCAATACAAACGAAATAAATTATGTAAAATAACAATCATTGAGAATAAAATACTTTTAACACTTTACAGAAAACAACATTGATAGGTACTTACATTTAGGTTGGCTTTCCGGGTTTAAAAATGATGAAATAAATAAAATCATAACATAAAATCAATGTTGTTATCTGTAAAGTGTTAGAAGTGTTTTATTCTCAGCAATTGTTATTTTACATAATTTATTTTGTTTTTATCAAAACCCCTCATTTTAAAATATCATATCAAAATGTATGTACTTGTTTTCCTACATCAGTATTCTGAAAATGAAACAATAAAGTTTCGAAACGTTGACAATTTAACAATTGTTCAACATTTCGACCGAATTCTCGCTCAGTCAGCACCAGTAATCATTTTCAACGGTCGCCATTCTATTCAATTATTGATTTCGTCTTGCGTTGTTTTATCACTTGATCGCTTTTTTATATTCTTGACTTTTATTCAAAAATGTATCACAGTTAGTATTTTGTCGGTGACGTCATCGGTCTATTGGAATAATAGTTTTTTGATTTAAAATGCAATACTTTGATGACGCAAGTTTTTTTTAGGAGAATTTTCAAATATTTCATGTGATTTGTATCCAAATGTTGATGAAATGTTCTAAAAATGATACTTTTATTCTAAGAATAAATCATTATTGAATATCATTATAGGGATTCCCTTTTGTGAGCACCAAGTGATAAAAACTATGAAACTTTAACTTCAGATGAACGATTATTTGGAGATTATATGGAGAATTCAAAACTCGATACTCTACCGGGTGTAATAGGATCATGGTACACCCCCTTTTTTTCCTTTCAGTTTCAGAAATATCTGATTGAAATTTAGAATGATCCATCAACTTGATAAACGTCATGTTTTTACATGAATATGTTGCATTTTCCACTTCTGGTTTCACCGGAAGCGATCAAAAAAACATGGAATGTCAACATTTCTCGATGTTTGTAGAGAACAAATTTTGTTGCAGAAAAAACAGAGCTATCCTTTTTTTTTCAGTGATCAACATCACATTACCAGATGAAAAATCGAATTATGTGCACAGGATTGGTCGTGTTGGTAGAGCCGAACGTATGGGGTTAGCAATCAGTCTAGTCAGCACTGTCCCTGAAAAGGTATAACACCCTGTATATAATATTGATTAACATGTGAAATCAGCATCAGCGGTTAACTTTTCATTATATCTTTTTTTTATATCTGTTCATCAATCAATTTTCAACTATTTTTAGCAAAACATTTCTATAGCTACATAATATTCAAATTTCATAAAACTACAGTAATATTACATATCAGAGGTGGTCAAATTGAATGCATTATTTTTTGTTTTGCTACTGGTTCTCAATTTTTCAACCGATTTTTTTTTTCTTGGAATTATCGGGAACAAATGTGGGAAATCTGCCAAAACCTGGATGTTATTTTAGGTTTGGTATCACGGAGAGTGGTGCAAATCTAGAGGAAGGAATTGTTGGAATACCAATTTGACAGACGTCAAAGGTTGCTGCATATGGTACAATGAACCACAAGTGAGTTTTTTTTCTACATATTTCAGCTGCCACTAATTCACTGCCGCAAACCTTTATTTCCTCGGAGCTCTATAATTTTTTAAAATAATTATTGAAATTCACGATATTTCATAACATGAAATATGCGAGAAAACGCGACACCACCATATAAAATTCGACTCACCTATCAACTCTCTATTTCTGATAGACAAGTGAAATTTTTTTTTAATTGTTATTTCAATCACAATATAACATGAATTTTCTGGATTCAATACTTACTGCAGATTACAGAAAACAATGGTAAAACTGCATTTAGCATGCGATAGGTTTTTTTTCGAAAAATTTTTTTGGTACTTATGTATTTCTGTCTGAAAAACACGAATTTGATAATGAAAATGTGAACAAACCATTATTTATCAAGATATTTCACTATAAAGTTACAAATTTCACCTTCTTTTCCGCCTGTCTTCTGGATTGCATTTAAAACAATTTACCCTTCTTTTTTCATCATTGGACAATTTGTATATATCACAATGTAAGACACATTTTTTTCTATTATTGAGTCAACTAGAAATATGATTTTCTTGTGATTTATCCATATTTATTGAAAAGAAGGAAGAATATCATTTGAAACAATGGCGTGTGTAATGTCATTCCAAAGCAATCTATTGACATTTGACATCATGTATTTGGATTGCCTATGGATAAAATGGCCGTCATCTGGTATGCTTGCTCACTAAATAGGAAAAACTCACCATAAAAATCATATTTCCTGTTGAATTTTCTGTATAAAAATGTGTCATTGAAGTACATCATGAGTATATAAAGTGTCCAATGACAAAATAAGAAGAGCAAGTACCTGAAAATGCATCCAACGCAAGTGGAAAAAGGAGTCGAAATTTCGAACTTTTTTTTTAAATATCTGGATAAATAGTGGTTTGTTCACATTTTCATTAACAAATTCGTGTTTTTCAGACAAAAATACGAAAGTACCAAAAAAAATTTTCGAAAAAAAACCCATCGCATGCTAAATGCAGTTTTACCAAAACAATGATGGAAGTAAGATATGGTGCGCGTATTCGGCCATTATTACGTATTGAAAATTTCAGAAAAATCACTCGACCGCCTACTATGATTTCTCTACGAACGAGACGTTGATTCTACATTTACCCGCTAGATGGTGATGCTGCTATTGCTGCTGTGACGAGTGGAAATAAAATGGCAAATGGCATTTTAGGTACGCGGAACATATATGCAACAGTGGGATAATTCAACTCTGAATTCGAAAAATCTGCGACAATTTCAAAACTGACAGATATCATAATTGTGCAATGTCGCCATCTACTAGAAGATCGACGGAACCATTGCTCTCACTGTTCTCGAGAGGTCGAGTAAAGTTTCTGAAACAAAAGCGCATCAGTAATTACACCATATCGTACTTCCATCATTCAGAAAACAACACAACTAAAGAATAAGATAATATGAGGATTATCTTTGAATATTCGCATCTTGACTAGATGAAACAAGGATTTGACGATGAAGGTGACAGCCCATATAAACGTCTTCTTCTTTTTTTTGTATTTCTGGGAACTCAGGCATTACACTGTTGCCGGTGCCACAAAATAATTTGGGATTAAACAGAACCTCCATCATTATTAGGAATACTAGGATATTTTTATTGGTACTGAAGCATCTTGCAAGGATATAAGTATTCAATAAGTGATTATTAGGGACCAGTTTGAACTATTGTCTTCTGTGAATGTGATGTCATTGTCCATATTGAATCTCTCATACTAGTTACCAATCTGGCAGCATCGCAATATGTGGTCCTACTTTTTATGTGAAAGACAGAATTCGGTTCATGACGTCATGATTTTAAATAACAAATGAAACAAAAATAATTTTCTGTAAAAATAATATACAGCGCTTTCATAATTTTTTAGCTAAACTATGTCTCTGAGGGATCTCATGAAACAGGTTGGTTTTAAATCTCAATTTGCCACATAAAATACTTATGAAAGCACTGTGTGGTAATTTTTAGATTTTTTGGTTTACGCAAATTTGGGAGTTGGTGAATAGTTTTTGCTTTGA
The DNA here is from genome assembly GCA_918026855.4 of Phaedon cochleariae. NCBI lineage: Eukaryota > Metazoa > Arthropoda > Insecta > Coleoptera > Chrysomelidae > Phaedon > Phaedon cochleariae. The sequence continues at coordinate 80,423,146 of OU896707.1, read as the reverse complement.
AAAAAATGTGAAATAATGTCAGATTTTTTCAAAAAATCTGGAAAAGAGGTTGTTTTATCTTCTTGGATCTCCATTTTTTTTTGGAAAAATTTTTAGTGTGTTTCCCACCTCAATTCATCAAATTCAACCAACCAAGCTTTGATTATCATCCTGTAGAATAGTATCCGGAAAAGATGAAATAGTCATATCCATAGGTTCGATAGTCAATGAAACGAGCTTTCAGAAACTGAAAAATAATTGAAAATCAGTTGAGGAAATCGAAAGTTATGATGATTCAAATTTGATTGAAAAAATGCGATTTTACGTTTCATGTGTTGAGCAGTTTAGTTCTAGTTCCTAGTTCCCTTAAGAAACGCGACTACTTTGTCTTTTTCCGAACAACCCAACCTAAAAGAACTTTCTTCCCAGAAAGTATATTTTTCAACATCGGTCGTGTGTGAAGACTGTAGTTGAATCGAAATGTCTAAAGAAATGTGGGTGAATGGAAATTTGGGCCAAACGAGATGTTCCCCAAATTTTGAAGTTACATTATGGACATATTTTAGTTCATAGGCGACATTGAGGAGCACCTGAACGTGACCATCCAGCAAATAGGCCCCGACCTCGTGGTGCCCCACGACGACTTCGACGGCAAAGTCGTATACGGGGAGAAACGAAAAAGCGGCGGTTCCAAGTACCAGGACCACACTGCGCAGATGCAGCCCATCATCCAACATTTGACTTCGTTGGAGAGCCAGGCGCAGCTGAGTTACGTCAAGAGGCATCTGACCAAGTTGACCAGATCGTATTAGCGTTCTATGTAAGAAGAGACGTTTTCGAATAGAATATTTTCGCGATTTTGTATCTTTTTTCGATTTGGGGCCTGTTTAGAAGACATATTTCAGAACATACTGATATATTTTGGAACATTTTCCAATGTTTTGGAACATTCTCTAATATTATGAAACATTCTAGAACATTCCCTAATATCGTGGAATATTTTAGACCATTCTCGAATATTATGGAACATACTTGACATTCTTAAACTTTCACTATAACATTATGGAACATGCTATACCATTTTGAAAGATTGTAGATTCTGGGACATCCTACAACATTCTTCATAGATTTTAGAATGAAATTATTGAATGTAACTTTCAGAATTACAAAAAAATATACATATTAGATTGAACATTACCAAAAAAAGCCTGTTTAGAAGACGAATTTTAGAACATACTGGAAAATTCTTGAATATTCTGGTAAACTCTCGAATTCTCTAATATTATGAAACATTATAGAATATTCTAGAACATTCCCGAATATCATGAAATATTTTAGACCGTTCTGGAACATGCTATACCATTCTGGAATATTCTAGATTTTGGGACATTCTATAACATTCTTCATAGATTATTTTAGAATGAAATTATGGAATGTAACTTTTAGAATTACAAAAAAATTCAACATTACTAAAAAAGCCTGTTTAGAAGACGAATTTCAGAACAAACTGGAATATCCTCGAATATTCTGGTACATACTCGAATGTTTTGGAACATTCTCTAAAATTATGAAACATTCTAGAATATTTTAGAACATTCTCGAATATCCTGGAATATTTTAGACCATTCTCGAATATTATGGAACATACTTGACATTCTCAAACCTTCTATAACATTCAGGAACATGCTATACCATTCTGGAATATTGTAGACTTTGGGACATTCTATAACATTCTTCATAGATTATTTTAGAATGAAATTATCGAATGTAACTTTTAGAATTACAAAAAAATATACATATTAGATTGAACATTACTAAAAAAGTCTGTTCAGAAGACGAATTTCAGAACGAACAGGAATATCCTCGAATATTCTGGTACATACTCGAATGATTTGGAACATTCTCTAAGATTATGAAACATTCTAGAATATTTTAGAACATTCTCGAATATCCTGGAATATTTTAGAACATTCTCGAATATTATGGAACATACTTGACATTCTCAAACCTTCTATAACATTCTGGAACATGCTATACCATTCTGGAATATTCTAGATTTTGGGACATTCTATAACATTCTTCATAGATTATTTTAGAATGAAATTATTGAATGTAACTTCAGAATTACAAAAAAATATACATATTAGATTGAAGATTACCAAAAGAGCCAGTTTAGAAGACGAATTTCAGGACATACTGGAATATTCTGGTGAATTCTCGAATTTTTTGGAACATTCTCTAATATTATGAAACATTATCGAATATCATGGCATATTTTAGACCGTTTCCGAACATTATGGAACATACTTGACATTCTCAAACCTTCTATAGCATTCTGGAATATGCTATACCATTCTCGAATATTCTAGATTTTGGGACATCCTACAACATTCTCCATAGATTATTTTAGAATAAAATTATGGATCATTGTGCAAACCTTCTAGGATAATAAACAGGAACATTCTGGAAACTTCGAACGCAAATATCTTTGTAATCGTTTGAAATAACCCTATCAAACCCAGTATCGTTGAATTCGTCATGATAATCCCTAACCGATTATGGAATACAATACAGGGTGTCCCATTTAAAAATCAAAAGTTGGGGTCGTTTCTGGTGAAACTGGAAGTGATAGAAGGAAAATTGTTTCATCAATTAATGAGCAATTTGGTATACTAGCTACTCACAAATTTTCAAAACACTATCATCTTGAATAAATCAAAAGTTTTAGTTCTGGCCGTTTTTTGTGCACTTCTTTGTATATTATATTGGAGTATTTAAGATCATTCCCGAAAACTAAAGAACATTCTATTGCACCCTGATATTCTGGAAAATCCTACATTTTGGAATGAGATTCTGGAATATTATGTCTGGATTCAGGAACATTCTGGCTAGTCTCGGCCACCTTGACTAATGATATGTTCTAAAAAGCAACCTTCCCTGTAAAAACCCTCCTATAAGAAGTGTCAATATGGGTTTTGGTTCCCATTGCAGAAAATTGAAAACCATCTATATTTTCATCATTTTATTCATTTTTTTTGCACAATAAGCACTAAATCTAAAAAGCATTTTCATACACAGTCCACTGTATTCTCAATAGATATATCAAATAAAAAGAATATAATGGAACGTGTATACGACATTTACCATTGTTTGAAAAGCTTTGAGCTGCCCCCTTGCTTACACACCAAAAAGTTGAATATCGACTTTGAGCACCAACTACCAAGAAACAAAGAATGAATATTTCCTGGGAATTAGTGGAAAAAGACGATAGCAACCCAAATATTACAAAAATTCAACAAATACATCCCTATGTGGCATATCCATTGTAGAAAATTGATAAAAAAAAATTGTGTAGTAAAAAATTCGGAAATCGCTGATTGAAATACAAATCTGATAACCGTTCTCTCGTTAGTATGTATTCAGGAGATACTACAACAGAAGAATTTTCGATAATTACACTGGAATGCTAAAAAAATAATAATATTAATTGCTAGGTACAAAATAGTATGTACTGGAGTTGATTTTGCAACAGTTTTTCTCCAAATTCGCTGATTGATTCCTTGACAATTGTCCCTGTTCCTCAAAAATCGGTAAAATCCGTAAATAATTTGATTAATCTTGTGGTTCACCTTGTATATAACATTATGTGAACACAAAATCAATCTGTCTCAGAAAATAAATTAATTGCAATACTATGCAATCATAAACGTAGATAATCATTAAAAAATATGATTCAATTCAGAATTGTTCCATCAAATATACAGGGTGTTCAACATTCCAACATCAAATTTTACGTTATTTTGGATATGAAAAATTAATAGGCAAGTAACTGGGGCTTATTTTTTTCGAAATTAGAGTCAAAATAATTAAAATTGATCTAGTTTTTTCGCGTAAGCTCTGATACCTATAGGAAATAAGTCTTATTTCAACCTTGAAAATACGCCCCCAGAAGCTATATAGTGAATTTTGAAACACCTTGTATGTCAAAATAATATTGTTCCCAGAATCAGATGAACTTTTGATAAAAGTAGAATCGTTTGCTGATATTTTCCTAAAATTACATTTTATATTCTCTTCCAACTGTTGAAAAATCAACAACTATTATACAGGGTGGTCCAGTGTTTTTCAGTACCAAACAATGAAGAATTTGAATAGTTCTCAAAAAATTGTATGGGGTTCTTTCTTAATCTTTTTCTGATACCAATTCTTCTAGAACAAACTGTATATCTCGGTTATGAAGAGTTTCAGGAAAATAGACCCCAAATTATCATTTTGAAATCTGTTCAGATTTTTCAATCAGTCCTGAAAAATTGGACCACCCTGTATTTTAGCAGTACATTCTTTGGCGGACCTACATAAACAAAAATAAAAATTTTACTATCCCAATTATGTTACTATCAGTTTCAATTTAAACTTGGATATTAATTAGTCAAAAATAAAGAATTCAATTATAATGTATCATTATAGTCAAATAAAATTTGGTTTCTACTTATTCCTATAACTTCGTTTTTTTTTTAATTCGAACATGTAGAAAGTCTATGTTTGCCTTTTTTTTTGGTGAAATTTAGTTCTCAGCACTACAAAAACCTTGAAATTTTTGGGCACTAGTTCGTTTTTTCCGACTATCCAAATAAAAACTAAAAATTTTTGACCGATTTCATACAGAATCAAGAAGAATTTGTACGCATCAAAACTCAGCTTCAATCCCAGTTAATTTTGAAACTGATAGTAGCTCGAAAAAAATCATCAGAATCCGAATCGTTACAATTATTCCATGGCCAAGACGTCGACGAAATCCAAAATTTGATTGACAGTGTTGCCGTTCCCGCACGGCACCTCGATGGTGATGGGAAAAGAAGGAAGATGGTCGTAGTTGGTAGAGGCGGCGGTGGTATCGCGGTCACGTGGCACAGACAGCATCTCGAAGTGGCTCTCGGTCAGGTGGAGCATGTTCTCCAGAAGGGTCCTGAAAATAATTACGATCATACAGGCTAGGCAGTTTGTAGTTCGCGTACAGATACTTGGGAAGTGCTCGGAAAACTCATCCTCCTCCCACGAAAAGGGATATCCTGTAATGTTCAGAGAACATCGTGAGAACCAAGGGAAATAAGGTAGGAATTGGTGTTCTTCTTTATTTTCTGGAGGTTATATGCCTCGGGGAACACCTCCCTTGGCAATGTGTTCCAGAGCCTCGCTGTTCGTTGGATGAACGAGTCTTTGGAAAGAGATGTTCTGCAGGTCTCCAAAGTGACCACGAAGGGGTGCGAAGCCTCAACTCGATGGGTTAATCTCGCGGGGACTGCCGAGGGAGGTACAATTGTTGATATTTCAGAAGAACATCGTCCATGAAAATATCTATTAATAGAGTCAGATCGCCAACTTTTCTACGGTGTTCCAGAGAAGTGAGTGAGTTTGTGAGCGAGGCATCACCCACGAGACGAATTGTCCTTTTTTGGACAGAATCCAACAGTTTCAGGGTATGTTTGGGTGCTGCACTCCAAATATGGGAACAGTATTCCAGGACAGGTCGGATCTGTGCCTTATAGATCATAAGCAGCTGACTGGAAGTGAAATAGTTCCTGGCTCGAATCAGAAAACCAAGTTTTTGGGATGCACTTTTAGCAATTGATCTCACGTGATTTTCCCAAGAAAGGTTATTGCTGATAGTAATACCAAGCATCGAAATGGATGTCTTCAAAGGTATGGTTACTCCTGACATGCTTATGTTTGGCACAGTGAGATCGACTTCTCTAGAAAAAAGGCATGCTTGTGTTTTGTTTGCATTGAAAGTCAGTAATTTAGTCGACGGTAATGTGTATTACGGCCGGCTGGCGGCCGTCTGGACACCTCGGCGCCGGGAATGCATTACATTTCGATAGTCGGCCGTCAGTTCTGAAGGAAATCGGTGTTATCTTGAATATTTCCGAAAGGCCACGTGATAAAATGATGCAATTTGGTACAAGAACTCAACATATATTAGTAGGTAATCCGCCTCTCCAGTACAGCCCCTCCCCTCCACCTTTCTCCAAACCACGTGAATTAACTAGCCAATCAGAGACCAGCATTTGGTTGAAGACCACGCCCACTAAAACGTCACGGAAAACCATGAAAATGTCACGGAACACTACGGAAATCTCACGGAACACCACGGCAACGTCACGGAACACCACGGAAACACATCATGCGATAACGAGATTGTTGCCATCTTGAACGAATTAGAAGAGGCAAGCATAATTAAACATGTGTGATTTTTCCGTGACGTTTCGTGACATATCCATGCTGTTCCGTGACGTTTTAGTGGGCGTGGTCTGCAACCAAATGCTGGCCTCTGATTGGCTGGTCGAGTCACGTGGTTTGGAGGAAGGTGGAGGGGAGGGGCTGGACTGGAGAGACGGATTACCTACTCATAAAGGAGACCAATCAGAACGATTTTGTCGGTAAATTCGAATAACGAATGTTTTCACACCATCAAATGAATATCGCCGATATAAGAAATGAGTACCAACTTCGTAATTTTCAATGGAACAACATATATATTTTTCGGAATATTTGAAGATCTTTCTTTTCTGATTTCAAAAATATATACATTGTTGATATTCGGTTCAGCCGTTTATGCAAAATTCGAGGTCGAACATTCTAGAATTGGTTATAGTTTTAATTCACCAAATCGCAATTGCCATGAAGAATCAACAACACATATGCAGGTTGTTATTAATCAAACTTTCTGTGATATATGTGTTGTTGATTCTTCATGGCATCTGCGATATGGAAAATCCAAATTGTAGCTACGAAATTGTCAACCTCGAATATTTTGAAAACGGCTGAACCTAATATCCACAACCTATACATATTTGAAACCGGAAAAGATAGATCTTCAATTTTCTCTAAAAACATATAGGGTGTTCCATTGGAAATAACGAAGTTGGTACCCATTTCTTATATCAGCGATGTTTATTTGTTTCAGATCGTACAATTTTCTGGAGGTTCAGAGCAAACCCTACAACTTTTGTATTCAAAGTTGTTTTCTATCTTCAATGATTAACCCTGAAGAAGCTGTTTAAATATAGGAAATGACCCTGTACATGTTTAATCATTGGGACCGGGTGTTGTTTATCTCGCACCAAAGAGCACAATAATCTAATTCAAATTCGGAAAGTCGAAGTCCAAAATGAAAGGAGGTTATCAAAAACTAGTGTCACGATCTCCTTTGATTTCCAGTTATCTGTAAGGTCAATGAAATGAATGTGAAGCATCTAAATCCTTATTAGGAAACCAAACTGATAATGAAAATTTACTGAAATAATTATATGGCAGGCAATAATCTATACCTATGATGATTCACAGCCAAAATATATAAAATAATTGACAATTCAAAATACCAGTAATTTGTTCGTGTACTAATAAAATATCTAAAGTGAATACAATCAAATATCTTGGCATATACATTGATCGAAATTTGAAGTGGAGTTATAATGTCTTAGAACTAACAAAGAAACACAGAAGTACCCTTTCAAAATTGTTGCAAAATATTATCAGTAGACGTTTAATAATCATGTTTCATCACACTCTCTCCCAATCTATATTATCCTATGGAATAATGGGCGTGTACACCTTAGTAGAACTTTCAAATTGACAGGTTTGTGTCCTCAAATGAGGGAGCCAACGCTAACTTTCTATGCAGTGAGTAGGTAAAAGCATTTATTATTATTATTACTTACGCGATACTCTCGTCCATGACGATGTGCACCTTCGGTATGGGGAAGCCGTTGAAGGCGCTGGCGACGGGCAGCGTGTACGCACCCATATCCTCGAACACCAACCAATCGCCGACCTTCATCTCGGGCAGCATCACGTGCTCGACCACCTGGTCCAAGCCGTCGCAGGTGGGGCCCCACACGCTGCTCGGGTGGTACTTGGAGCCCGGGTACTGCGTGGAAAAAGCATAAATTCAAACGATGAGCAAATTTCCAACATTCAAATTTTCATTTCTCTGTATTGTTAGCTAGATGTGGAAGGCTCAGTGCCATTCAAAGGCAAGCAAATATACATTCAAGGCGAAGCCAGAGCAGTCGTGAGTAGATTGTTCAGCGGTCAAGCACCCATAAGCAACACGCACGGTAAAGACTTCAGGAAACTATATGAAGAGTTGGAAAGCGACCCCATCATCGGAATGCCAACAGATGGCATAATTCCAAAATATAGCTTTGAAAAAACTTTTAAAATAAGTATAACGGACATTGGCATTGATGTCTATAAGGACGGCTTCAAAACCAAGGAAGGGTCATGAGCTGGTATTAATGGGGCCAAGCCAAAGACAAGAATCTCACTGAGCTTAGGCAAATACGCGTCGGTGTTTCAGGCAGAAATTATTGCAATACATAATTGCATAAAAGGATTGATAAGGCAAGAGTTTACAGGGAAAACCATTGCAATCTATTCGAATAGCCAGACGGCAATCAAAGCAGTTAACTCAATGCAAGTTAACTCAAAGCTAGTAGTACAGAAACCCTAAATGAACTGGGCAGTCAGAACAGACTGACTCTAGCATGGGTACCAGCCCATACAGGGTACGAGGGCAATGAAGAGGCAGACTCACTTGCCCGAGCAGGAGCAAACAAAGCTCTGAATGGCCCAGAAGTCATTTGTGATATTGTGAAAGCTATACAAAAAACAAGTATCAAATCATGGATGCAAACCAAATCTCAAGAATGGTGGAACAACTCGTCAGGAATGAGACAGGCAATAGAGTTTATCGAAACACCATCGCCAACATTCACAGAATATCTACTGAGCCAGAAATAATGTTACAATACGTGAGAGTTGATTTATTGCATGTACCCACATTTATAGAAATAAATATTTTTTATCTGAAGAATATCAATTCTCTAGCAATGATTTCGTAGAATTATCCCCACCATTCGCGATTCCATTCATTTATCCGTGTTTTGCGTCAAGATTTTTAGCGTATACTTTTTAATGATTTATGAATAAATCACAGTGTCTATCTATCGTTAGATTTATACACTCAGAATGATTTTTATATGACCGTTTATATAATAATGTACATGGTAGAAGTCCATGATATCTCAAAGTGGAGTGAATAAGATTCAGACACAAGACACACTAAGTCATCTCCACAATAGTGTGACTTGAGTCTGGAGTTTATGTAATTGTAGAAAAGTGACCGCATCAATCGCATGTTGATGACTAAACCGATGAATCGCCAACTTGTTTTATGGCATTCCTAAGCATCTATTCATTTACGACTTGAACTTCATCGCTAACACTATTTTTTAGTCTTGAGATCAGAATCACGTGTGTTCAGGAAACATTTGACATTGTGGAACGTACAATCTCTGAGAGTTAGAAGAAACTGACCTGCTTGAACGGCTGCGGTACGACCACCCTATGATCTCACAGGATGCAGTTGATTCCCCACCATTCGTGATTTCATTTGTTCAGTGATTTTTGAATGCATCGAGGTGTCTATTGTCATTCAGTATAAGATCAGGTAAAAACGTTTGAAGATTTCTGAAATAAACTGACCTGTTTGAGCGGTTGCGGCACGACCACCTGATGATCGTACAAAATGCAGTTGAAGCTGCCGTAGACGCCGTCGTTGATGTAGTACATGCGATGCGTGTCGCCGTCGGGACGATCGACGGAGCGCAGCGAGTGCACGTTGCAGGCGAGCGTGTACGCGCTGGCGACGTAGAAGCGGCCCGGTTCGGCGATCACGCGCACCGACGGGTCGGGGAAGAAGTCGTCCAGAGCCAGGTTGACGATTTCGGCGATCTGCGAAAAGATTGGTTTAAGGACAGGTTGACGATTTCTGCGATCTGCGAAATGATTAGTTTAAGGACAGGTTGACGATTTCGGCGATTTGCGAAAAGATTAGTTCGACAGGCAGACGATTTCGGCGATCTGCAAAGAGATTAGTTTAAGGGCAGGTTGACGATTTTTGCGATCTGCAAGATAATTAGTTCAAGGCTGCTGAGCGAGAAGCGAAAGGGACAGAAAAGTATGTTTTCTCTCTCCAGCATTGAACCGTTACCATCGAGACAATAAGGCCTGCATGCTCCTAACCAGCGGCTCGAAACGAAATTTCGAACTTATATCTCGATAAATAGTGGTTTGTTCACATTTTCATTACCAAATTCGTGTTTTTCAGACAAAAATATGTAAGTACCAAAAAAAATTTTCGAAAAAAAACCCATCGCATGATAAATGCAGTTTTACCTTTATAAGTAGAGTGTTTGTACTACATATTAATATGATAGTTGCAATTTGATCATTTGAATGAATTCTGCATTCATTGCCACGAGGCAAATGACCGTTTTCAGAAAGAAATTTGAAAATGTATTGAGTTAAAAATGCCCGTTTATTATGAACATTCAAGAAAATTTCCTCGAATTCAAAGATGATTTTGTTGAAACATACGTGAATCACTGATGAATTAACACGAACTGACGCGTTAGTCGACAAGCGGTAAAACACTGGCCTCTCTTAGGTGACGTCACGAGCTGTTTACGTCAGAGTCTGCTGACCTTCTAATCTCGATGGTAACGATCGAACTCCTAGTTTGAGCATAGGGCGTTCTCAGTTCATGGCTGTTCCTGACTGAAAATATTTAGTACCAGATCGCACTTCTTCAAAGTACTAGAATTGGGAATATAGTCGTTCAGTTAGCGTTCAGAAAAAAATTTGTCTTCTCATGCTGTTCTTGCCTTGAGGATTCCAACATAAAAGATACAAATTTTATGTTGGCAGTACTAGAAATAGAAAAAAAATGGAGAAGACCATTTCAACCGTTTTTATAGTGGGTTTAATGGGGTCTTCTTTTCTTCATGAAACATGAAATTCCAATTGTTTCAGATTGAAACACTGAAAACAAAGCAAATACAGATGGGGAGAAGACATATTTTTTCTCTCTCAGAGGTAGCTGAACGCTATCCACAAATTCTACTCGCCAAAAAATAAATACGAGTGGATTCATTTCACCACATGAAAATATCGAAACAAAAAGTGAAATTCAATTCATATCAGTAATTTTAATTCATGGGAATATCTTCAAAGTGTAAATAATGTACCAAACTCATATGAAAAATAACCTGAATCTCTTCAAATAGTACTAAATCTAGTACTGACTGGAACTGTCCCTCACCTTATCAATAGACGTCCCTCTTCCTCCCGGAAACCCCCCACCGATATCCAGCACCTCGAACTCGTACCCGAGCGTCGCGGCGCAGTCGAAGACGTCCCGGCTAGCCGATATGGCCCGCCTGAAAACGGGCGGCTCCCTGCATCCGCTGCCCACGTGGAAGCTAACGCCCACTACGTCCAGTCCCAAAGAGCGGGCAACGCGCAACAGGTGCGGCGCTTCCGAGTCGGCGTCGCAGCCGAACTTGTTGCCCAGCTGGCATTGGGCGTCGGCGGCGTCGCAACGGATGCGGATCACCAGTCTGGAAGCGAAGGATTCGTCAGTGATTGGTCATGAACACTGATTCGTTGGCATCCGGAAAGTTCTACAGTGGATCCGACATTTCGCAAGGAGCCAGTCGGTGGTCCAACTAATTGGGGATGTCAAGTTTGACATTATTCTGGTAAAACTATGAAATTGATTTCATGAATCGTTAATTTGTTATCTATCATGAATGCAAAAGTCAGCTTTTCCTCGAATGGTCACCAATCCAAGTACTAACCGCGCTCGACACTGTTTCACTTCGGATATCGAACGGCCAGTGCCTTACCTGAGAAGCTAGGGCGATGCCCAGTAAAATATATCTATGAAAAAATATCAATTCCCTGGCAATGATTCCGCATAGTTATCCCCACCTTTCTCGACTTAATTAATTTATCCGTTTAGTAGGGTCGGCTTATACTTGCTAATGATTTACAAATGAATCGCAGTGTCTATAGGCCTGTTCGTTTGTATTGCTAAACTTGCTAAAGTTGATTTTTTCCCATAGTTGTCTCTGTTCATGGCATGATGTAAACAGAGAGTCATAGAAAAAAATCAAGTTCAGCAGGTAGAGCAAGCACAAACGAACAGGCCCTATCGGTCGCATGCACGATGACCGACCCTAGAGGTAAAATATTGAAACACAACCTCACTTTTCTGTAAAACATTGGAACACAACCTCACTTTTTCTATTCGTTTGCAGAGGTTTTTCACAATATTTTTGCAAACAAATCGTGGTTTTTACGCTTTTCATTACTTCAAGCAAGAGACGAAGGAATATGATTTTTCAGGTAAATAGGAATCTCACATAGTTATCAATATGAAATGTTGTCATTCCTTATTGAAATTCCTTCTGCCTTCTGCCACTTCTGCAATACAAGTTAATACTGCTAATAGCATGAAAATGTCTACAACACACACGATCGTCAGCATGTCAGACCAGTCCTCCCGATTGACTGCATGAATCCAATCTTCTTGCATTATTTTAGAAATTTCAGGTGTATTTCTATTAGCTCCTATCGCAGAAGGAAATCCGATGAGAAATCATAGAAATTACCAAATTTCAAATATGAAAACTATATGTGAGTGACTATGGTAGGTACTTACTTTTAAATCATGATATACCAACCGGAATACTTCGTCTTCCGCTGCAGTTTTTGTGCATTTCACAACAGCATAATATGATGGTATAAGCGAATTGATGAATAGCGAAAAAATACGATTCGTATGCCAAAATAATTGTGAAAAACTATTTCGATCACTTGTAAACAAATAAGAAAAGTGACGTTGTGTTTCAATGTTTTGCCTCCAGCGTCAGGAAAATTGAGGTTATGTATGTTTTTGTTTACCAGTTTTACTTCTTCTATTTTTTTCATTCGTTAGCTATTCTCTAGCTATATTCTTTACCATCAACTATTTTCAGACAAGATTTAGAATGTACGTCACAGTTTGCCGCCCCGAATATAAGAAATTGCTTCAATTTCAAAATGAAAACGACTTGGACTAGGACTTCATCGGTCGCCATTCTGTACAGCGTGTAAGTTCCGAACTTATTTTATGAACATTTTCTTGCACTCTTCTAAAAGTATAATGTTGATTTTGTTTAAAATCTGGAATAACTTTCTTCGTCGACCTACGTACTTACGAATGATAAATCGTGCGCATGAACATTATTCAGGGTGTATTCCGTAAATCAACTCGTTTTTTTTTATGTTCTGGTTCCCACGAAAAGGGATATCCTGTAATGTTCAGAGAACATAATGAGAACCAAGGGGAATTAGGTAGGAATTGGTGTTCTTAAATTTCTGGAGGTTATATGCCTCGGGGAACACTTGCTTTGGCAACGTGTAGTTTTCCCGATATGTTCGGTTGGTTCATGAAGAAAGATTATTTAAACACGGATAAATGAATGAAAACACGAATGGTGGGGATAATCGTGGTTAGTGATGAAAAAACGGAACGAAGCGAATGGAAATAATCCTCACTTGGCATCCGGGAAGAGCTTCTTGACCTTGTGCAGCTCGGTCTCGTTGTCAAAGGTCATAGTGCGCACGCCCGTCGCCGCTGCGTGCCTGATATGGCTGGCCGGCTTGGCAGGATTGGCGAAAACGATGCGCTCCGGGGCGACGCCCAAGGACAGCACCTTGTTGATCTCGCCCTTGGAGGCGCAATCGAAGGAGGCGCCGAGAGCGTTGAGGGTCTCCAGGACGATCAGGCCGTCGTTGCATTTGACAGCTGCAAACCACGGATAAATGATTAGATTTTCACAATTACAAACGTTAATAATGTTGTAACATATCTATATATTTTTGATTTTTGTTTGATTGTATATTAGGCTTGCCTACGATAAATAAAATGAATAAATTGACGTATTTGTCATCTCAACAGGGTACGGGCAGATCCTCGTCTCCTCTCACTCTAAAGGCCATCGTTGCATTTGACAGCTGCAAACCACGGATAAATGATAAGATTTTCATAATAACAAACGTTAATGATGTTGTAACATATCTATATATTTTTAATTTTTGTTTGAATGTATATTTAGGCTTGCCTACGATAAATAAAATGAATAAATTGACGTATTTGTCATCTCAACAGGGTACGGGCAGATCCTCGTCTCCTCTCACTCTAAAGTGTTTGTGGAACAGTTGTATAGTTCCATCTTTATTCAATTCTGGGGATAAATTTCTGACATTTGTTGTTTTTTAGGTTATATTGAGGACATTGGCGTATCATACGTAATTTCCACATGTGATTTCTCATTCAACTCTACATATTATATCCAAATGATGATCAGTAATTTTTGAACTATGAAATAACCACAATGCTCAAAGTGTAATGAAATGTTGAATAAATACAAGAAGGTCAAAGTACAAATATTTCACGTCTGAAACCACTAATGAAACTACAAAACAAAGACACACAGAACACAAAGAACAAGACATTTTCTGGACCTGATTTAGTTATATAAACTTAAAATATGTTGCTTTATTCATTTTGCCAGGAATAAATTGAAAATATCAAATTTAGCTTTTAATGAAGTCACAGTCCATAATTATGGGACTAGACAATTGAATTACTTGATAGCAAATACATTCAAGTCAAACATTGGCAAACAATATGTTTTTCACAATGGAATAATTTTATACAATTCATTACCAAATGAGTTGAAAAATATACATGATGCAAGAAGGTTTAAAATCAATCTTAAAAAATACTTGCTCAAGACAATTTGAATGAAAAATATGTGGCATGATTTGATTACTTAGAAATGAAATATAACTTTAATCTTAAGAAACAATATTAATTCGTTTTCACTGAGTGGAATTCATTAGTTAACCCTTTATTATTATTTTTTTGTACTCATGTATCCCTATCATAAATAGAAATGTTTCTTGGGGTAATAAAGACAATCAATCAATCAATATCCACACAATGTTCATAAAATGAACAACATTGGTAGATTAAGATTAGAAACACGTCTTGAGGCGTTTAAAAAAATCGGTTTCCTTAGTGATAAAACAGTGTAGTGTTCAAAGCATTGTCTGTTGAATATGGAGAAAAAATCGTATCGAACGAAATGATCTTCACTTTTTTCTAGAAAATTTTCGAAATTTGTGGTTATGTAAGTTGTCAGCACGAGTTGTCAGTGTCAAGAGCTGTCGTGCCATCGTGACTTGTATTGTATGTATATATATTTTTCAATTCTCATTGTTCTAATATTCCTCTCATTTATAAATATAGTTTTGTATTGTGTTCCCAGTATTATAGTTTATTCTGATTGATAATTTGTTACAAACTCTGTCTCTCAATTGTGCCTACCAGAAAGTGTGAAACCGTCTCCATAATGATGGAATTAAGATATGGTGCGCGTATTCGGCCATTATTACGTATTGAAAATTTCAGAAAAATCACTCGACCGCCTACTATGATTTCTCTACGTCACAACGAGCGAGACGTTGATTCTACATTTACCCGCTAGATGGTGATGCTGCTATTGCTGCTGTGACGAGTGGAAATAAAATAGCAAATGGCATTTTAGGTACGCGGAACATATGTAACAGTGGGATTATTCAACTCATTCTACCTCCATTTAATTTAGGTGTTGAACGTTACGAAATTGGGGACTATTGTAGTGTCTGTAGCAACCATTTTGAGAAGGAATGATTTTTTGAATTTTTGAGTGACTGAGTGGCCGTGACCCGTGACTATGTCGTGATACTGAACAACAAACTACGCGGCAGGCCGAGAGGACCGCTGAGCGAGCTGCCCAACTCTTTTACGATTTTCAAGGTTATGTAGGTTTGACAGGAAAACAATTGAAATAAGTGTTTCCTCGAGTTGACCGTATGGCGGCACTACTGTATCGGACACAGAAACCTGTAGGTGATTTCCCTTGTTTGAGCAGACCAGATACTATACAGCTCACAAATTTTTTTTTTTTTTTCGATCAATTTTTTTATTTTTTTATTTATTTATTGAACAAATAACTTCCAGACAGAATAGGCTCTGGTATAAGGAAGTACATAATTATATACCTATAGGTAAACATAGCATCATTCAAAATATATCAACAACTGTAAATTGGCAAACAAAGAATAATATTTGTAAATGAAAAAAAAAAAAAAAAAAAAAATGGCATGATTAATTTTGTCCAGTCTTTATTTAGCAGACAATGGTTCAAAGTAGCGATATAAAAAATGACGTCACCTACCGTAGTGCGGCTGGACTCTGGGAAGCTTAGCGGTCCACGTCTTGTGTTTGCGCACGATATCTCCGACGTCGCACACGTAGAAGGCCTCCTCTTGGTTGTCGGTGGCGATGACGTCACGGATGACGGACCACACCGAAGAGTCATCATCGAGAACGTGGATACGGTCTTCTGCTGCAGGAATCTTCATATTTTCTTTTTCTTATTTATTTTTTTATTGTTAAGGTTTCGTAGTTACAGAGATGGTTTTGTTGATTTAGAGTAAGTTATAGGGTGAAGTAAGCAAGCTGAAAAAAAAATGGATGTTTTATGATTGTGGAATAATATAGTCTGAGATCTGACGTAATAGTCTAAGTCTACATGAGTTTCAACGTCACTCGAGACAAGCACATAATTAAAATACAATTCCCTGTGTTAATACGACGTTGCCGGCACCATCAATATGTCTAGAATTCCTTTAAATTGTTCTTTGAATACACAACAGCAATGGGATATGATAATAGGTTTTTAATCCTACTTCGTCCAGTATTATGAATAATTTAATTGATCTTCCATTTGGTCGATGAAGTTGATTACTAATGAAGGTTCATTATGATATTCTGCAATAATATCTATAATTTTTCACTTTTGTTATGTTACAAATACTGTGACAGGCACACCAAGAGCTGATCTGGTTTTGTGGTTATGTATTTTTTTGTTCACCAGTTTTACTTGTGCCATATTAACAACGACGCCAAGTTGTCTTCTTTTTCTATCGTTTTTATTTGTTGGCTATGTAAGTCACAGTTTGTCGCCCCGAAAACTTGAAATTGCTTCATTTTGAAAACAAAAACGATTTAAACTTTAATGATGGCCATTCTGTACAGCGTGGACATAAAACTGAAGAGTCCCGAACTTATTTTTTGAAAACTTCCTCATTTCGAAATGATGTTCATGAGTAGATGCTGTTAATAAACTAGTTGGTTGAATAACTATTTCAAATCAACTTACGAGGCAGCCTGTGCTCAGATTCGCACAGGTTTATTTGTTAAGTGTATATATGATTAGACTCCCCTAGATGGCCTGCTAGCACTGCCAAGGTGGTTCAGTGTCCAAGAAGATTTTCCAATCGTAGGGGAGTAGGAGGCTGCTAGTGTCAGGGCTACCTTCGTCCAAGTCAAGACCCTAAAATAAAAAACAAACAAAAATTCATATAACAATTATTTACCAATGGCTGTAGTTAGAAATCCATCATACGAATTAGAAATTCTAGAACTGTGACAATGGAAAAGAAAGAGAATAATCCCAGCAAATTTCAGTTACATCACAGAGATATCGCAGCGACGTAACAATTGTGAACTGCAATATCGCATTCTATGTCGCATAGACGTCGCTGCGATGTCAGAGGAATGTTATTTTGTCCCACTCGAGTTTCTTTCATGTGACGTGGCTGCGATAAGTTATCTGCGATATAACAGAGATATCATTTATGTAATGTGACTGCGATATGTTATTTGTGATGAAAAAGCGATGTGTTTTTGCGATAAAACTACGATGTGATGCGAGATGACGTAAAAAAGTTTCCTCAGACATGGTGTAGTACACCACTGCTCTGATGATATCTAATAATATTGATTATGCCATTGTTGTGACTGGTTGGTGGTCTATCGGGTCTCCTGTCCATTCAATCGTCTTTTCAGCGGCACTATCCTTAGTATATCTACGCATACGCATATCCATCAGGACGAGAGCAGTTACTCGTATTTGTATAAAAAATTATGTAGTGTGTGTCGGCGAGAAGTGAGCAAACCAAGAATAGTTTGATAGCAATTTAATTAACGAATGTGTGCGAATTTAGCTTCACTTTGTTGAGTAACGTATATTCATGTATTCTTTTTTACCCAACAAGAATCTAAATATCAAATTTTTGAGTTTTTGAAATACGAAGTCCACATGTGTAAATTGCAGCGATGCAACATTCGTGATATCGCAGTGTTGCCTCATATAATGACATTTCAGAGATGCCATGTCGCAGATGTGTTTGCTTATGAACATCGCAGCGATGGAACGTTTGTGATATCGCACTCTGTTACCTAGACGCGACATCTCAGAGATGTCATAGGTATCACATATTATGTGTTGGCTGTGATGTTATACAAGGTTTGAATCACCCTGTATAACAAATACTCGTTTTTTCTGAAAAACGAATCAATTAAATCTACAGGATGAGTCATATCTGAAATAATCGTATTCTAATGGATATTGCAGGATAAAAAGTACCATTCGACGTATGATATAGATATAGGATTTCACGACTTTGAAATCTGATATCTCGAAAACGAAAAAAGTTATTCGAGATTCGGGAAACGGGACATGAATGAGATGTTATGTCCCAGGTTTTGGTTGTGACTGCCAGGTTTATCGGTTGTTATCATACAAATAGAACCTTGCGGTTTTCACGTTCCTATCCTATCGTGAAACTCAAGATAAAACCTCATGAGATTTTGCATAACCGTTTCCGTTTATGAAATATCTAAATGGCATATTTGAAAATTCATATACTTTTTGGACCCCTACTCTATATTTAAGTCATTAGAAATAATTTTGTGCTAAAAAAGAAGAAAGCATTTTACTCATCTATGAGGATTATACATTACACCTCGCATTACACATCAAAGATATAGTACAATGCACCGTCCTATCAGACTAGTCAGTTAACAAAAAACAAAATGGACGAACAACGGACAATCACATGCTATAGAATAATAATTATATCTAAAAGAAATATATTATATCATTGAGTAAGTAGTTACTCGACATATTGATGAGAAACAGCGTCAAACTTTGTCGCTCTGCCCTGTATATAGAACATAGGAGTCCAAAATAAAAATGACAACAGAAAAGTCGAGGTATTCTTTGGGAAGTCCGGGAATTTTTCGGGAAGTATGGGAATTCTTTGGGAAGTCTGGGAATCTTTCAGGAAGTCTGGGAATCTTTCAGGAAGTCCGGGAATTCCTTGGGAAGTCCGGGAATTTTTGTGTAGTCCCAGGAATCCCTTGGGTAGGATTTCCGGGAATTATTTCGACAAAGGAAGTACAGTGTACCCGAAATTGGCCCGTGATTTACCCCTCGGTGAAATTGAAACGAATTTGGAGATAAAAATACATGTTTCACATGGCAGAAAAGCAGATTTTCGGCCTAACAAAACAAATAACTATTGTACCTGAATTAATAGGGTAGAAATAATTTCTCGAGCACATAAACACATGAAAAGTCCTTTGGTCTAGTAGTGGAGGCACCAGTCCATTCAGGCACTGGTGAAAGAGAAAAAAATTCGTTGAAAAGGACACTTGACTAGGCAACACAACACGAAGTCACTATGCAGAGCCTCTCCTATTTGGAAAACGGAAAAAAAAATGAGAAGACTAATGGACGATTCCTGCTCAAATCATCAAATAAATGATGATATCCCCACCACGATTAGGGGTTATCTCGAAGAAAATGATCTTTAACCACGAGTGCTTAGATAGAAAAGAACAAATCGCAAAATCAACAGAGATGTGGTCATCACACTTTGATTTTCAATATATCAGCTTTGAACTTTCAATAAACAATTAATTGGGGTCTACAGATATAGTACCGGTTGTCCACGTAGTGTGGAAAAGCTATACAGCTTCAATGTATTAAGAGATAGACGAAATCATTATACAGGGTTATGATAAAGTATGCACAAAATTCATAAAACGTACAACGATCACTTTTGAAAAAAAATGCAAAAACACGTCGAACTGTTCTTTTTATTCCGCATCTTTTGATATAAGTAACAAAAATATCACGTCAAAGTTGTCAAAGTTATCACGTCAATGACGTCATCAACAAATTTTTTTCAATGGGAAGCTATAAGATTTTTATTACATTATGTGATAGAGCTTGTGTTTTTACACAAGGGAAAAATAGTTGCAGTAGGGCTCACATAATGTAATAAAAATCTTAGCTTCCCATTAAAAAAATTTGTTGATGACGTCATAACTTTGACAACTTTGACGTGTTATTTTTGTAACTTATGTCAAAAGATGCGGAATAAAAAGAACAGTTTGACGTGTTTTTGCATTTTTTTCAAAAGTGATCGTTGTACGTTTTTTGAATTTTGTGCATTACTTTATCATAACCCTGTACATATATACTTATATCGTAAGGCCTACAAATCAAAATTATTTTGATATCTAAAGGATGTTTTTTGGACGCGGTACTACATGAATTAGGATTTTTTCAAATGGAATATTCTGTATTTCATTGCATTTTTAGATTCTCCCTGAAGAGCTGATTTTATCGGGAATGATTACAGAGATATAGGGTGCTGAAAATCGAGAAATTTCAACTTCAAGATTTTCTTGTGTCGAAACTATTCATTGTCGACCAAAATGGTTTCCATCTCAACTTTTAATTTACTATCTACAGATATTTAATTGAAACAGATACAGGGTGATCACAATTCTGAATCTTGATCCACCCGGTATGTGCTCCAATTAAATGTAGATAGTAAATCAAAAGTTAATATGGGGATATGGTGTATAAGGCCATGTTAACCTATAATGAATAGTTTCAGCATAAAAAAATCCTAAACCTACAATGAAATACAGGGTATTTCATTTGAGAAAATCCTAATCCATGTAGTATCATGCAAGTTCAAAAAACATCCTGTAGAGATCAAAGTAACTTTGACTTGTAGACCTTATGATAGAGTTTTATATCTCCAAAAAGATTTGGTCTATCTCTTATCACACTGAGGCCGAGACACCCGGTAAAGAAAGTACCAGGATGTGAACATGTGAATCAAAAATCTTATCAAATGTAAATATTTCAGAAGTTCAAATACCAAAAAGCAGTCAATTAATGAATTAACAATGTATTTTCTTTTATCCTTATCAGTTCATTCATTTTCATCGCCCTTGACACAAAGCAATCGCTTTCTACTCTAGTTTCTTCACCTTCTCCCCTCCTTGTTCAAAAGGTTACATCAGTATAGACGAGAGTAAAGAATACTTAGTGAGTAGTGACCACCTTAGCAGATATCGTTAGAATCAGTATACAGAATGTTACATTCTATAAGCAATATCCTTTTAGAATTTTTCTCTGATTGAACCGAGGATTGAACTTATTAACTCAGTTTCAACTTTTAATTTTATGCAATGAGAAAATCAGCAAAAAACAGATTTTTTCAAAGTGGTTCTGAAAAAATTAAAAAATCGTGGAAATAAAAAGATAAGAAAGAAAAAGAAAGAATTGAGAAATATATTTTTCCTGGTATGAAGAAGATAGCAAAAAACTTGCTCAGAAAAACTAAAAGGAAAAAATTATTCGACGTCATTACTTCACGTTCCAAATATGAAAAAATATGAAAATTTGGCTTGGAATGGACTTTACTCAATCCCATTCAAGAACCTCCTATCACATTTCTTTTTAAAATATAATAAAAATCTCAATAAGTGATCAAAGATTGAATTGATAAAATGAGGAAAAAAGCAGGGAAATAAAAAGATAAAAGGACAAGAAAAAATTGAGAATTATTTTTTTCCTGATATGAAGAAGATAGCAAAAAACTTGCTCAGAAAAACAAACTCTTCAAATATGCCAAAAATAGGTATGTATTTAGTATAAAATGATTCAAGGACGTCATTACTTCAAGTTCCAAATATGAAAAGATATGCAAATTTGACTTAGAATGGACTTTACTCAATCCCATTCAAGACCCTCTTCTCACATTTATTTTTTTCTTCAGTTTTCTTTTTCCAATAATAGAGCTGAAACATGGAGTTTCGCTCACCCTGTACATATACTATAATTATATAGGATAAAAATGAACGTGAAATTAACAAATTAATAATACTTGAAAGACAAAAAACTATTCAAGACGTATTATTCCCAAAAATTGCAAAACATTGGATATGAAACTGCTTTCTTATAGGTTTTTGAGTTTTTATCAGTATCAAAGATAAGAACTTAAAATGGGTCAGCTGACTGTTGATAGGATAACTGCTGACGCCTCGGCTGACGCTGACAAGTGTATCACAATGATGGTTACTTCATCTATGATTTATTAGTTATATTAACAATTTTAATTGCAGAATAAACAGCATTTCATTAGGATGAAAAGTGATTCTGTTTGAGTCGCCAATTTAAAATTAAAGTGTCACTTTTGGTACTAATAAAACAATACACTAAGTACTTTAATGTTTTTTGTTTCTGAAATGCAAAATATCCAAAATTCATCAATGATTATAGTATCTCTGATCTTGATATCTAACACTCAACAGAAATGTTTCATAGCTAAAATGTATGAGTACTGAAAATACTGCTCATCATTCTAGACACTTGTGACCACAATACTTTCAGCAATAATGATTACTCATAGGTACAGGGTGTCCCACCTAAATGTGTCACCCCCCTTTATCCTCGTAATTCTCAACATATTTTGGCCATTCAAAAACGTTTCTGGAATAATTTTTCACGAATTTTTTGGATCAGTTTTCATTTTTTCTTCATATCAACAAAATACAGGGTGGCTATAGAAAAAAAAAAGTTTTTTCAAATGAAATGATCTAAATTCTATTCGATACTAATATATGAAAGATATATACAGGGTTGGGCAACTGTTAGTTAAATTTGTTTGAATATATGTACAGGGTGATTTCAAAACGTGGTGGATTTGAAAATGTCAATTATTATCAACTTCCTTATATTAATTAGAACTTCCTGTATTTTATTGGATCTTCAGATTCTCCTTGAAAAGCTGATTTCATCGATTCAGCACCCTTGGGGTCTAGCAAGGATGATTACTGAGATATAGGCTCCATGGAATTATTAATAAAAATATAGATCATTTCATCTGAAAAATAAATACTTTTCTGAGCCACCCTGTAATTTGTTGATGTAAAGAAAGAGTGAGCACAGATTCAAAGAAATCGTGAAAAAATATTCCAGAAAAGTTTTTGAATGACCAAAATAATTTGAGAATCATGAGGATAAATGGGGTGGCACATTCAAGTACACCTGATTTTGTGAAATCTTCACCGTTCACCAACAGAAAGTTACCTACCTACTCATTTTTTAGGTTCACTAGAATTTCAAAATCATTGATAGCCTGAATTTTTTCAAACTTTATTCAATCAATATTCAATTAATATTCTATCAATACTCAATCAGTGTGTCAAATTTTCGAAAAAATATATAATAAAGTATGCATGAACTGTTCAGATTATATCAATTTACAATCCAAAAAATTAAGAGTACATGTATCAACTAAAATGTTCACTTCATACTGCTCTGTATTTTCTCAAGTAACATTTCAATCCTGTCCTTCATGATGGGCTGTCCTTTCTTGGTTCTTCTAGATAATTTTTTGTATTTTTCCACTTTCTGTTTCTTGTATTTCTTCATAGCCTCCTGTTTTTCAGCTTTGCTCTTGAGAATATCTTCCTTCTTCTTCAATTTCTCTTCTTTGATCCTTTGAAACTCCTGTTGGGCCCTTTGGAATGGTTTTACCTTTGTTTTAGTAGGGGTTGGTTCTTCCTTTGTTTTGATTATACTAGTTTCCAAATTATTCAGATTTTCCTGTTCAATAGCATGTTCATCTTCTGAGTCTTGATTTCGAGAATCTTCATAGATTCTTGAAACATCTACTGGTTGGTCATCTTTCACTTGTCTGTAATACTCATGGAGAACAGCATGCTTCCTTCTATCTTCCCACTGTTGCAATTTGAATTTCTTACTATATTTTTGCAGTCTATATTTTTTCTTGTCAAATGGTTTCTTAGTTTTATCCAAATTTTCATTGGGAATTTGTTTCATTGTTTGAGAATTTTCTCTGGGATTTTTAGGGCCTTCTAATTTTGCACTAGGTTTTAAGAAGAAATCCTTAGGTTTTGGTGAGGGTTTTAGTTTTGGATTGCTTACTGTATTTTGTTTTTCACTTGATTCTGAGAAGAAGGTTCTGGAACCACTTGCACTAGGTTTAAAAAATGTATCACCTGTCACATTCTTATTCAATTTGGCTTTTTTGGCTTTTCCTACAAAATGTTCAGGTTTTTTTTGGGCTCTTTCTGGGGCGACTCGATTTTTTGTCATTTTCTAGTATATTTTCATAAACTATTAACCTGAAATGAATGAACTAAAACAATTTAAACAGATAAAGAAAAATGTTTCTAAATATTGCATCATAATCCATCAAATTGGTTTACATTTGAAGAAGAATAATTACCTACACAACATAGTAATAAAAAATATGCTTTGATAATTTTTAGTATTATTATTATTATTACTAAGTGAGAATAGGCTGAGGTGTGAACCTATAAAAGCTATATATATAATTCAACACAGAGATATCATCATCACTATGGTAAATAAATATACACAACTCTTCCATCAAATTTTGAATCAATGTCAAATATTTATATACTCTGATTTCTTTGATAGTTTCACCACCATAATTTTTTCAGATGAACATTTGAAAATCCAAAACCTTCAGGGTATCATATTGAGTAGGATGAATCTAGGGATGAACTAAATAATTCATAATGATCTTTAAAAAGATCTCAATATAGAAGGTAATAGGTAATTCAATTAATTTGGTCTGGAATTATTCTGACAGCTCAAAACATAATCTCAGAATAATTGAAGAAAACAATCACTGGTATAAAAATTTCCAGAGTTTTTCCTTTCATCAACCCACTGGCAACTATCCACTCCATTTTGGGTGTGGACAAGTTCAGGAGATAATCATTGTTGATATTGATAGGAAATTGTTGGAGAACAAATGCCAAAAGTAGCCACAGAAACAAACAGAACAAGGTCACAAATTGAATTTGAAGAAATTTTCTCATTCCACTATTCATTGATATAGTATCTAAACTTAATGATCGTTCTGAAGGTAATCACAAAAGGCAAATTTCATGATAATGAAGAAATAAAAGAATAATGCACAATGGAACGTATCAATTCTTGAAAAATATTACATAGGTAGATTCTCCCATACCTTAGGCAGCCACCCTCTGGGTTGGATGTGGTTTTTCGGAGGAATCTTGAGTTTTTGGGAATACTGTTGTGTGAAAAACACGTCCTCCCTTCGTCAATCAATGGATTTTACAATTTTTTCACAACACTTTAGGAACAGCATGCCTTTTCACTGCGAGTAATTTTACGAAAAGGACTTTCCACCACGATGACAGCGAGTGACTAAATTTGCCAAAGGTCAAAGGTCAATCAAAGTGGAAACGAAAACCTAAAATTTATCGACCGAAATTATGACAGGACGACAAATGACATCTGTTGAAGAGTAGAACAAGCTTTGCACTTTTAGTGTGTCTCTTCTCATTTGCTTATTTGTATGTGTTGAACAAAGACACATACATACTCAGTGATGGAAATCTCCATGAGTGGTATTCTGGCAGTTGGCACTTTGGCGGAAAGTTCCACTACCACTCATCTGTCATCTGTGTCATAAGTGTCATAAATCGTGAACCAGAAGAAGAAGAAGAACGTTCCTTCGTTTGAACGAATTTGGTTTACATTTACATTTACATTATTTTTTTAGGATCAAATGTTCAAAATGTGTGGATTGGATTCTTCTTCCGATGAAGAAATTATTCATAGTTTACATAATGGTTTGTTCAATAATATTCGAAGAAATCCTACAACATTCTCCAGTTCCATTATGAATGAAAGTACCATCTTTTCTGAAGATGAACCAGATAGCTCTGATTCTGAAGAACAAAAACGGTATATGGAAGTAGGAATTCAGTGTGATATTCTTACTAAGAGTAAAATTCCTTTCAAAACAGTCATCAGTGTGATAAAAAAATGTTTATGTGAGTTGATACATTATCAAAACAGGAATCCATATCTTTTCCTCACATTTTTAGATATAGAAACTGATTGTATTGGATGCATGACGGAACTCATTGATCTCTGTAAAACACTAAAACATGAATGTTTCAAAACCGGAAATGAAGACCCCAAAGAAGACAATGTTGAATTGTTGAAGGCCTCTGAACTGACAAAAGGATCAGTAGAGGAAGATGCAATACCTACAGAGTTTCAACCATCTAGGTGTGTTGAAGATTTCTACCATATGCCATCCAGCTATAAAACTCTTAGTGATTCCAGGTCCTGTAGCAAACAAAATTCAGCTGAATCTTTTCACCACATGACTCCTAGTACTCCTAGTAAGGCAGTAGGGGAGACAAATGAACAAATCCAAAATACAAATGAAAGAAGATGTTCCAATAGAATTAAAAGACCTCCAACCAGAAGATATTTGGGTTTGGAACATAGTCTCCTTAAAATGAACAGTGAAAAAGGTTCAAAAAGGAAAGTTGATGCAATGACCAGCAGGAATAAGGTTCTACCAGTCAAGAAGGCTAGGAAAGAAGAGAAAATACAACTTAAAACCAATTCTATTAGAAATAATGTGATTCCTAACAAGAGATCTTCAGATATCATCAATGGGAAGCAAACACCAGGATGGTCGTTCCAGAGATGTATGTCACAAAATTGGTCATTTGAGAATCTGAGCCAAGTTAGAGATTTGGGCAGAAGTAAACATTTTTGTTTTAATAGTATTTGAAAAAATTGCATGTGCATGCTGTTTCTAAATCATTTAACATTAAACATATGCATACATTTTAAAAATTCCCAAACATAAAGTGAAAGTTCACTTTGTTAAGTTTATTTAGATTCAACAACAATACATTTCTGTATACAGATACTACTACTATAATTGCTATATATACAGAGTGTTGAAGTGTTCCATAAGGTAACATAAATATGTTAGCAGTACATAGGGAATTTCTTCAAACAGTCCTAACTTAAGTAAGGAACAACTGAGTATATTTTTCTACTCAGTACAGAATATGGCCTTCTACTACCCAAGTGACCAACATATTGTAAACCAGAGATTTATGAAGCAATTTCCATATACTTTTGACTGTCACACATTAATATTGATTTTGAAAAAAATTCAAGAACACTCATTCATGATTTTTAAAAATAATCATATAAAGGTGGCAGGTCTGTGGTAATGTGAAATTGAGAATTTTTCATATAGGCCTTTTCCATAGATCTAAATACTACGAATAGGAAGGCCTGGAAGGGACACATAAATTAAAAAAAAATCAACTCCAAAGTTCTGAGTTCTAACTCGGAATTTTAAAATTCCGACATATCTAGGAATTTTACATCCAAAATTCCGAGTTATAACTCAGAATTCTGAAATTCCATGTTATAACTTTTTTTACTTCAAAGTTACTTATTGCTCGGAAATTCAAAATTCCGAGTTATAACTCGGAATTTTGGATGTAAAATTCCGACTAATAACTGGGAATTTCACATCAAAGTTCCGACTTATATCTCAGAATTTTAAAATTCTGAGTTATAACTCGGAATTTCACATCAAAGTTCCGACTTATTGCTCCAAATTTCAAAATTCCGACTTATATCTCGGAATTTTAAAATTCTGTGTTATAACTCGGAACATTGGATGTGAAATTCCGAGTTATAACTCAGAATTTTAAAATTTTGAGTTATAACTCGGAATTTTGAATGTAAAATTCCGAGATATGTCGGAATTTTCAAATTCAGAGATAACTCAGAATTTAGAAGAGTTTTATTTTTTTTATTTTATGTGTCCCTTCCAGGGCTTCGTAAAATACACACTTTACCATTCTTCATAATATGGAACATTTTTCTGATATAATAAAAAAATTGATCCAAACTATGGAGGCAAATATAAAAATAGACAAAATGATGGAAAAAACGATAAGAAACATTTTATTTTATACTCACATTATGTAGTTAAAAAAAACACTTTTAGTTCCTAGGGGTTGAACTTCAACTTTAGCTCCTAGACACTAAAAGTGTTGCCTGGCAACGTACATAATATGTATCATTTTATTGTGTCAGTAGAAAATGAGCTAATTTTGGAACAAAAATGGGCGACTTTTGAGTATTTTGCAGAAAAATGAAATTTTTGCGGAATTTCAGATATTTTTTTTGACAACACTACTTAATTTTTTTGTTTTTTTTTACCAAACAAATTCTATAGCTGGGAACTATGAACTGTTATCTACAATTCTCTGATGATTCCTATCTGGCCATACTGAAATTGGTATTTGCCAGCACGTAATTCTAGGGCCATAAAAAATTACAAATACGCCATAATTGCCATATTACAATCCCGTCAGTTTCATTAATGCCCGTTTTACGCTACTTCACAAAAATTCAATAAATCATTGGGTGACCAAAGCAACATAAAACAGAATCAAACGACAGTGTCATTTACAATTTAACTGCCATACTTCTTCAGTGTTTAATGGTCCTCGGCTGACGCCAAGGGTGGTAATTCGGGCCTACTTTACGTATTTAATATATAAATTTCTATTAGGAAATAACCATGTCAAGGTCAGAATACCCAAACGATTCGCCAGAGGACTAGCAAGAAACTGGATGAAACCAAACAAATTGTTTCACAGGGTATGATCACCTTTTTCAATTGTAATTCGGAAATTATAACTTTTAATTCAGATTAGTAAGTTATTGTAATTCAGAATGGTAATAGAAAGTTCAACATGTAATTCAGATTAGTGAAATTAAATTCAGACAGTATAACTTTCGTGTGAGCATGGACATAAATTAGGGTAGAGAATAGAGTTGGTTTAATTTTGTACGACCAACGGGCATATCTTGAAATAGCACAACTGCACCATGGTGAATGGTGGTGTGTTGTGCAGCCCTAGCACAATCACCTACAACAATTGAATCGCTTATTTGAGAAACCCAATATGGCCAAAATAAGCAATTTTGACATTTTTGTGAAATTCGTGTCTGGACGCAATTTTTCATCACAGTAAACAACTTATTATAAGGTTTATTTGATCAACCCAATAGGTGCTACATCTATTGGGTTGCTAAAATAAAATACTTTTTAAACATACCACAAAATTTATGTCGAACTCCTCATAGAATCCAGTCAGCAAAAAATATTTTCGGTTCACTCAATGGCGAACAACAATATCATGAAAGATTTCAAATCATGGTGGACAAAGTACTTAAAAAAAATGCTTCGCCATAAATCCTAATGAAAAAGGCAGGAATATAAAGTACATTTTATGCATTTCACACATAGCAGAGAACAGGGTACATTAGTTTCCAATTTTTTTTCTTTTCTATCAAGAACAACACGACTAACCAAAATAGCACCCATATCTGCCTATCCGGAAATAAAAATTCCGATTAAAAAAAGAACATGGTTAACATAAGGAAATTCCGACCTTACCTGAAAAAAGATGAAGAAATTGTAGATTTCTACGAGGAGATATTTTTCTGGCCAGTGATTAATGATGAACCGGAAGAGGACTAGTATATTTGCCTGGTTTCACTACTCTGAGAAGTTTCAGATACCTACCACTTTAAGTATACGACAAAAAATTCGATTCTGAGTCATTATATTTATTGGACACTCTGTATAATGTCTGATGATGATAGATTGAAAAGTTAATAGCCCAAGCTTTTATTCTCAAACATAATAATAACTTGCTGTCTGTCAGAGTTACTTTGAGGAACACTACCTGTCCATTTTTGTAACATGAAAGTTTGGGTCGTTTCAAAATACTTCTTTATTCACATTTTTTAATATCTCTGAAAAAAAAAAAGTTAAGGGGGGGGGTCCATTTTGAAGAGGCGCACCCTGTACACCTGTTGCTGATTTTGATCCAATTAAATGATGACATGCAATAATTACAAGTTACACTTTCTGAATTCCATTTCAATTAACAAATCTGAATTTCAAGTTATACTTTCTGAATTACTTCTTATACTTTCTGACTTACAATTGAAAAAGGTGTGGTTCTTAATCTTTAATTTTCTTAATTTATGTTTTCAGGTGAAGCATTGGGCAGGTCAGACTTGTTGGTAACTTCATTGGAAGAGAATCATAGAGTTAGACGACTGTATTCTCCTACATCATGGTTGGATTCTGATGAATCCATAAAATTCGCAGAAAAGAGGACTTCCTCAAATGAGTTTTCATAGTTATTATAATAACAAATAAAAATATCATTAACATTTCTTCGAATATTACAGTCAATTACGTTTTGAATTGTCGAAAAGAAGACAAAATAAATTATATTTGACATAACATATGGAGGGTGGAATTGGAGGTAATTCAGCCTGTATTATATTCATTATACAAGGTGTCCCCAACGTACCATAAATTCTACATTTAAATCAACTTACCATTATACGAAAATGCACTGTTGGGCCGTGAGAGGGCGATGAAATACAATTTTCTTTCTAGATTTCCTTTCAATTCACCATAGTGAATGTGCATGAAAAACATGTACCAATTTAATCAATATACAGGGAGGTAGGAATTTCACATTCTCGTTGATAAAAATAAATGTAACTTTTATTGGAGTATGGCAGACGGCACTGACCACATTTTGATGTTTTGATGAAATACAAAATCAATTATCTTTTTTATATAGTATAATTTTTCTTGGTTTGCGAGATATCTTAACAATATTCATTTAGGTACTCCTCCATACTTATATTGTCTATGATTATGACGATTTTATCATGTTTTGCAAGTCATTTGATGTGTTGAGTTGTTGACCACAATAATCATAATATGTTGTCTCTAGTTGACCATATAATAATTAATGGTACGTTGTTCTGGGACACCTTGTATGTATCTGTATTCAAAGTTAACTTAACAAGAAGAATTTTTTTCAAGATGAGAGCTTATTTATTAGACCCTAAGAAGATGAAGATAAAGGCACAGTTTGTTCAACACAGTTTGTGTTCATAAAAGGGAACTACATTTTCTTAATGACGCTTCACTGAATTGGTTTTTTTATTATTTCTGTTATCTTTGAGATAAAATAATTGAGTTGTGCATAAATACCAAAATGTATTTTTCTTCAGAAAGAAGAAACAGGATCAGCTTTTCTAGTATACCTACTCTTCTAGCTTTCACTCTTTTATTATGAATTATTTTTTGGGCTTTGATTATTCTACTTGCAAATTGATTTCATTCTAGAACTGAGTATTTCTCTAACAACTTTTGATTCACATGGTGGAATTACAAAAATAATTAGTAGCAGAAAAGTTAATGCTAAAAGAATAGTCCTGAATAAAAATTCCAGATATTGTTATTATAATATTATTATGATGATATTTTTTTATATTTGGAGTATTTGTACATCAACCTTTCTGAAGTATGTAGGTACTCACATATAATTACTAGCATGTTAACAAAAAAATGTGAATCAATGAAATTCAATTACTTGGAAAATTAAAAAAAAAAGAATGCATTATCATTATTTTATTATAGAGGTAGGAATCAATAAAATCTTTATTTTTTCTAAAAAATTGAGAGAAATCATAAATTACAAAATGACTTAGGTACTCCATTCTATGCATGATAAATATTTTGCCTGAAAAAATATTAGGATAGCTAAGGTGATGTAATTTTTTGATATTTGAAATCATTGTTATTTTGTACTTTTACAATGTATTTTTCAAGATTAAATATATATTTTTCTAAATTTATACACTGTAATCTGTGCCTTCTGCTCTATGCTATTATAATATATAAATGCTCCATTAATAGAAAATAAAAGTGCATTTTTAATGCTCTTATATATGCCATAAATAGAAATATGGTTATTCTTGGAATAAAAGCTTTCAGGTGTGGCCATCAGTTTTTCAAATGGTTCATTAGATATTGAACTTGGAATCATAGGAATTCAACAATACCAGATTTGATGACCTATTGAAAAAATTCTCTAAAAAATCATGGAAGATCAGGAGATAAAAAAAGGATATTTAATACACCCTCTGGTATCTTGAAAACCAAGGACTTTCACATTATCTGGCAATGATGGGAACTTTGAATTCAGGAACACCTTGTATAAGCAATTATTTGATACTTTATTGTGTAATATGTATAACCATTGTGTATAACAGAGAAATAGTGAATTTGCAATTATCTTAATAAGTATCAAAATGTTTTGGAATTCTGATTTTATTTTTATTGTTTACACAAATGAATGAGGTACTTTAATACAATTTTATTGAATTAATCTTACATTTATATATTTTATTCTACATATCTACACAATGGTAAAAAAAGATGCTAAATTATTCATAAGTTTGTCAAACTCAAGTCTATCAGTGATTCCACCAGTATTTGAAATGTTCTATTCTGAATGATTATAGACTGAGAATCTTTACACCAAGCTATAGATCTAACAAAATGTATGACATAAAATATAATATATCATCATGGATATTATCAATATGATAAAATTCTAGGGTCCAATTTCACAAGCTGCTAATTAATTATTTGTTGTTCAAAAATTATACATGTTTCCAAATGAGAAATTCAATTCAGATTTAAGAAGTAAATTATTCAAATTATGCTTGTTCTATCATTTTTTGGCATCTCTATATAACATGTGTTGAGATAAAACTTACTATGCACATACCTTCTAAGATTTTACAGAAACATTTATTGGAAAGATGAGTGAAAAGCTGTTTAGGTCAGTGAATTCTGCAGAAATATTAGAAAAATTACATATCACTTATTTACATAGGGGGTGCAAAAAATATAAAAATAACTTATGAAACAGTCCATTATTTTTACAAAACTTGTGTGTCCACTTTACCAAGTTCATCCCTTTTGTGAGGCAAGGGACTTCTGGACCGACTAGAGCCGGAACTGCTGCTACTATTGGTATTTGAGGTGCCACTGCAAGAGTCACTGGAATCAGTCTCAGAGTCCTCTGAATCAGAAGTACACTTGGCACGCAATGTTTCATTCTCTCTTCTCAGACGCTCATTCTCGATGGTGAGTCTCTCAAGCTCCTGCTTCAGTTCTGGATCTTCCAAGTCGTCATCTTCCTGCTTCTGGAGCCGCTTCGTCAACTGTTCCAGCTTGTTCTCCAGCATGAGGTACTCCTCGATGAGCTCGGTCTTCGATAGCCCCTGCAAGCGCTCCGCTTGGAGACTCTCGTATTGGTCGTCGAAGTCCTTGATCCGAAACAGCTCCTCGTCATCTGGAGACGAGTAAAAATCGCCTTGGGAATCAACGCTGAAGCTGGAATCGCGGTTTCTGTTGAGATTTTTGTCCAGTTCCTCGTTGAAGCCATGATCTTCCAGCAAAAATTGGTTATCGTTATGCGGCGCTTCTGGTTTCACGAGTTTGTTGGACTTTCTCGGGTTCTTCAAGTAGGGATGCCTGCGTTTGGATTTCCCGCGCCTCGTCTTCCTCTTCTTCACCGGAAGTTCTCCTTCGATCATGTTCGTGCACGAATCGGCCATGCCTGGTGCGCACGCATCCTGTTTAACGACGTCATCTTGCGGATCGGATCCATTGTCCTCGCCCATCTTCAAATCTTCTTGTAAATCGACCAAATCTGGGTACATTTCACTCATTTCAACGAATGTGGAATACCTTCTCTTAAATGTTCACTTTTTGATAGCACTAGGGTGTCTCATCTGGGAACACTCTGCACAGCAGTTGAAGATCTAATGAACACGACTGGAACGAAATCGCCATTTTCTGTGAAGTTATTGTTTTCCGCTAGGAGCGCTGCAAGCTGCAGCTGCA
The DNA here is from genome assembly GCA_918026855.4 of Phaedon cochleariae. Classification (NCBI taxonomy): domain Eukaryota; kingdom Metazoa; phylum Arthropoda; class Insecta; order Coleoptera; family Chrysomelidae; genus Phaedon; species Phaedon cochleariae. The sequence goes on along the minus strand of OU896707.1, from coordinate 80,389,351 downwards.
ATCTGCACCCCTCTAATTCGAATTCAATTCAATGGAGTCTTGAAACTATTCGATAAATAATATAAATTTATCATTATCTCAAAGCCCTCTTATATCTTCTTGAATTAATATAGAGTTTCTACTCGTTAGGAATAAAAATTGAGTAGTAATAGGAATTATAAACATCTCAATTACCAGTACTATTCGTACCTACTTGTGAATTTGATATAATTATGGCGGGATTGGCGGGTGGGTGGTTCAAATGAAAATGCATGAGAACCTATGATCATTGTTATCTTAGATCCTTTATCTCAGATTCAAAGATGTTATGTAATATACCTAAGTGAGATAATAAGTAATATCTACATAACATAATAATGTTCGGCGGTAACGGTAATAAAAATGTTTTGGCACAGTTACGCATCCATCTACCTATACCTACAACAAAATCAGGAGCTCGAAAATAGATATATGGATCGTGTCGTAATCAGCCTACATGTCGTAATATCTATATGTTGATTATGTTGAACCTCGTTGCTTGATATGATCATTATTTATTGAATTAGAATAAAAAGAATCACGTCATGAATTGTTCATGACTTCAAGTTCATGAAGAACTATTTTTATATTGTCGATATTATGCATTTATATTCATTGTATAAAGAGTCATACGATATAGGAAGAAAAATTAGAAAATGATAATTTCCAACTCTAGCAGTCACCCATTGACTGATATTTGCTACTGTGATATGGTATTGACAGATTTCTATCATGGACAGATAGCTGTAGCCACAGCTGTAGCAGTAGTCTTTAGTTTCACTAATCTGTCAGAATGATCTAGCTTACATTGCAGATACCTGCGCATTGCAGAACATTTTCTTGATCCACCCCTTCGCATGTAGGTGGCGCTAGCAAAAACTCAAGGTTGGTAGAACTGATTATTACAATATGAATGATTTTCTAGAGCTTTATCTCGAAAACAAAACAAAAAAGAATAATTAAAGACTGTGGCATTCATGGAAAATTAAGATTTAACAAAAATTAAAAATTATGGAAAGTTTTCTATGTCCCATATTTATAATTATTTGTTTGATTTATTATTATAACATTCACAGCTCAAATAATTTCGAATAATTGATGATTATTTCATTCGATATCACAACCTTCATTTTATCGTCTATTCCAGAGAAAACTTGGATGAAACTCAGATTCTATATACAGTTTTTTCATCTCTTGGAGCGCACGAAAGGAAATTCCTATAATGTTCATAGAACATATCGGTGGGTATTGAATTTTTTTTTCGAATTTCTGGAAGTTATATGTGTTTGGGAATACTTCAATGGGGGCTAACATTTTCGAATATTTTCGATAAAACAAGCCATAGCTCTTAGGGCTATCCCGCAAAATTTTGGGATTTTTTTGATTTTGACATTTTAGTAGCGCCAACTGGTGAAAGTGAAAATGTTAGCCATCATTGGCAAAGAATTACAAAGCTTACCATATAAATGGTTTATTAGCAAAAAAAACTCCATACAAAAACATGCAAAAATATTATCAGATTTTACTTCCTGACTTTTACGCAGCAAGTGCTTAGAATTACTTTTTACGCACTATATAGTGTGTTTGAATATCACCTCATTTTATCACAAGTGCGCGTATAAGTCTGTCAAATATAAAACTTGAAGAACAATCAAAAAGTCACTATTTCGACACGTTATAGTCAGAAAAAGTATGGCAGAATCAGAATAAACTACTGTCCGATAAAAATCAAAAGCCATATTTAATCTTTTGTTTTGTACCTCAAATGTACGTCGAAATATTTAATGTCATAATATATATATATATATAAGTAGGCACGTCTTAATTATTACAATGGTGTATACAGCGTGTCTCATTTCAAAGGCCTTCCCCCTCTATACAGGGTGGCATTGGAATAAGTGCCGTGCGTTTTCATTAAAATGAAAAAGGGGTACATTTTTCAGTGATCTCATTAGGAATTTTTTACAGGAAAACTGACCTCATAATATTGTTCATCATGGTTTCAAACCCCAATGAGTACATTTTCATATGATTCCTATAAAGGATTTTAGAACAACAAGCACAAACAGCATTTTCGCGAAAGTGAAAATTTTGGCAGTTAATTTGAAACCACTATTTTTTCGAGGTCGAAAATAAAAAAATGAAGCCAATCCTGTTGATTCAGAATGAGCTGATTTTTTGCGTATGAAGGTTCGAAAGCTTGAGGAACAATAATATGACGTTTGTTTTTCGCAAAAAATCCTAATATGAGTTCACAAAAATCGACCCCTTTTTATTTCAATAAAAAAGCATGTCACTGCCTAAGAGGATGCTCGTCTCTGAAAAACTGATCATATTGATGGTTATTCATACCGGTCCAAAATTGGTAAGAATCGTACGATTAATAGATGGGTGTTCCGGTGAATATGTTACAAACTTCTAGGGTAGATAAAACACACGAGAATAAGAAAAAAAGTTCATGTGGACATGGGTCCGGAAACGCTTCTTCAGGGAGCTAGGGCCCTTCGAAGATGACCTTCAAAAACTACTTTTCGTTTTATAGCTTCGGTACTACTGCAGCTATCGCAACCAATTTTGGGACATGAAATCTAGTTCGTAGGTTCATCAATTTGAGCCTTCCGGATTTTGTCACCTGTAACCAGGGGCGTACCAGGGGGTATTTGGGTAAATTTGACCCTACTCCTCTTAGGCTTTAATTTCTTACCATTTTTATATCTGATTATGATTCTCCAATGCCTTTTACATAAAAAAGGTACTTTTGTAAAAATCGCTATCTGTCACCGTTTCCTCCGAAAATGGCTAAATCCAATCAATAATAAATTATTGGTCTTAAACCAATTATTACGTTGAAATACCCCCCTGGTTTGTACGCCCCTGGTTAAAGGTGACAAAATCCGGAAGGCTCAAATTGATGAACCTACGAACTAGATTTCATGTTCCAAAATTGGTTGCGATAGCTGCAGTAGTACCGAAGCTATAAAACGAAGAGTATAGTTTTTGAAGGTCATCTTCGAAGGGCCCTAGCTCCCTGAAGAAGCGTTTCCGGACCCATGTTCACATGAACTTTTTTTCTTATTTCCGTGTGTTTTATCTACCCTAGAAGTTTGTAACATGATCACCGGAACACGCTGTAGGTGGGGAGGAGGGCGCTTAAAGTGAGTCACGCTGTAGATAATCAATTCAAGATCTTATTACTTATATGTACGTAACTATAGGTATATATTCAGATGATATGCACAAAAATGCACGGATCATCACCCTGTATGTTTGTCAAAACTACATGAATATCAAGTGAGTAGGTAGAATAACAACACCTCTACTTCATTTTCTGATGTCTTCCTGCTTTCGTCCTGAAAAAAAATGAAGTATTGAGAATGACTATTTCATACTGGGATGTTGTTTCTGCTTACGTATTAATGGATCCTCCCGCTTCACAACTTCATTATCATCTTCGCCATTGGTGATTTTTTCAGTTTCCTCGTTTATGTCATCGATGTCTTCGAATTTATTGTCACTTTCTTTGTTCGAAGGTGGAATTTCATCATTGATATAGGGATAACCGAAAGGAACTCTTGGAAATCTTTTCTTTGTAAGAACAGAGTCACTGTAATCGTCCAATGTACGTCTGGCGTCATTTTTAGGCACCAAAAGTTTGTAGCCTTCTTTTGTTAGCTTCACGTCATAGTTTTCATCATAATCAACCTGAAAAAAAACACAAGGTTGGTAAGTAGGTACAGGCTATATTCCGAATTCAACTGGTCAGTACTGTCAGGAGATCCACTGAATCTGCTGAAAATCTGTGTTCCGAAATATAAAATCAAAAATATAGTGCTGTAATTCGGGACACGTTTTCATGCTTTTCATCAGTATAGTCAGCAGTAGTTGAAAAGCTGGTGAAATTTGTCAGTCTGTAGTTTCCCGTTCATCTGGACCAGATATTTAATATTTAACATGGAGGAGCAATCGATTCTTGTATAGCCTCCATAGTTTCTATGATTATTGACGATGACGATTCAGGCTCGAGTGATAAAGAATACTTGGACATTTCGTTGCCATTAACTTCTCATGATGCACCAGATTGAGAATAATTGAAAGATTTATTGAAAACGTAATGATGATGAATTTGGAAGACATTTCAGGTTTATTTAGTTATTTATTTAGCCAATGCTGCTTCTTCTTTTGTTACCTCTACTACTCCATACTCAATGTTATTCTCAGCGCTTATTATTTCAATAACAGCTATTTTCTAATATTGAGAATAATATTATTAACAACGGAAATGAATGTTACATTCGTTCCCCCATTAGAATAATGACAGTTCACTGAAGCCTTCTGATACTCAGCAATTTCAGCAGAATGTTGAGTCGAAATATTTGGAATGAATAGTATGTCTGCTCACAAGCATCTGTCACTTTCAGTAAATTTTTTGATTTCGGAATGAGAAATCAGCAGATTCAGTATTGTCAGTTGATTTCGGAATATAGCCCTAGTTGAATAAAAAATATGGAAATGTCTCTTGTCGAATTTACTTGGCGATAACTATACTACTATACCTTTTCAAATCCATATTGGGACATCAACAACAAATTCAAAATGGGATTAGACACAACAAATTGGAAATAATCATTTTCCAATTCAGAATAAACAATTTCAAATTTGGAATTAACATATTCGAGTTGATTAACATAATCAAAATAAGAATAAAATTCAAATTGCCAAAATCGAAATTGATTATTAGCAATAATTCATTGTGCTTTAGGGAAAGGAGAAAGGAGGATTAAAATTACTCTAGACCAAGAACATCACATCATTGTACAGAATTCCATAAATATATAAATAATAGCGATATATGAGCAGATTTTATTTCAAAATATCTTCTCCTTAACCACCCTGTATCTCTTAAACCAGCAATATTTTGATAAGGCATGTTGGGCTAAATCTTCATATTTGGGTGTTTACTATCTGCAGTTCAGAGTTTTCCCATTCTTAATGAATATACATATACAATACATATTGACCATTCTAGAACACGTGATTTTGACATGGTTTTTTGAGGGGCACACAAACTATCTGTTAGGTTGCATTTGATGAGCATAGCCCTGGCCATCACTGCCACATCCATACAATATAATAACAGTTTCAACAAAATTATGAAATTCTTTCGGGTTCCAACTCGGATTTCAAGGAAAACGATCCCACTAATTTTGGTTTCATATGACAAATCTTGACAAAATACAATGTTTGCCCCCCAGCAATCTGTCAAATGACGTTATTCTGGAATGATTAATAAAAATTTGCCATGTTGAAAACGGGAGCAGATCCGTTCCCGAAACGTCCAATTTGTCACTGACAAGCTAGTGAATTTTTCTTTTATGCTCTTTGATAGGAACATTCTTCAAACGCATCAGTGACATTTTGGGGCATTGAATCTGTTTATTTTCAATTTGTATGTGTTAAATCCATCTTGAATCAGTCTGTTCCAATTTGAAGATGATTATTTCCATTTTGAAAATGATAAGTCTCAATTTGAAGTTGAAAAGGTATTGTGTTTATTCTTTATTCTTACCTTTGGAGGACAAATTTCGTTCGTGCAAGAATATTCTCTTCCGTTGCCGCTACACATGCAGCTGTTGCAGTCTACATAGAATGTTGAGTATGGTTGGCATATAGATGCGCCTGGAAAAAAAAAAATAAAAACGTGACCCACATCTGCAAATTCCATTTTTGAGGCAATATTTTTCCACATGAAAAATTAAATATTTCGAAAATTTCAGATGGAATCTGAGAATAGGCAACATTGTCAACAAAAAATTGAAATATCTGCAATTTTGAGGGGGCTATAGCCCAGGGACGTTATTTCAGTGGATACCAAGGGGGGGGATAAGGAACATAGAAACAACTTACTCACGGTAAAAAATTCGGCGCAGGCGAAAATTTTTTGAGGTTCAAGTTCGAAGGCTTTAAATTTGAAAATTAGAATTTTTCCAGGCCGACGACTTCCTCACATAATCACTAATTATGTTATACGTACTGGGTGTCCCACAAAAACGTTCGTATACTCCGCGGGAGGTAATTTTGCACCAGAGCCCTTTGAAGGCAGGTCCTTTAATGTAGTTTTTTTGTTTCAAGATGTATCTCATTTCTGCTAACATACTATGATTCTTCGAACATTTTTCACAAAAAAGGTATATTTATGTAAGAATGCCGTAAAATGAACCCTTTTCGAGAAAATGGACATTTTTCAAAATATTCACCTAGTGAAAAAGTTTGTGAAATTTAGTCAGTTTCCATTGCGGATACAGTGATAAACACTGGAATATTAGTCGAAAAGTCAACTTGAGAATATACAGGGTTATTCAATAATCATTTTTAATGCAAGCTCCATTGAATTAATCAGATTTTTTTGTAAATTCTACTAGAAATCAGAACAGCTGTTCAAAGACTCCAAGTAGATAGTTCGACATTTCTTGTTAAATAATTTCTCAATCAGACCATCTGGAGGCCCGGAATAACATATTCCAGCGTACTAGGCACTTTCAAATTCAACCCCCTAACGGCCCACCACTCCCCTCAAACTCAGTTTTGAACATTTTCTAAGTTGGTTTCATAAAACATTCCTTATAATTACATTATCATTACATTATAATCATAATAGATAAAACGAGCCCAACTTGTTAGTGGCTTCTTAGTGTAATATAAATGTATTCATGAACACGACATGATGTTGTTTTATGCTTTATCTTTTTTAATTTATAATGTAGTGATAATGTAATGATAATGAATGTTTCATGAAACCACCTATATAGTTAGAAAATAAAATATTCATGTCAAAATATTTATGTCAGAGGCTTTTTTCTACCATCTTGTCAAATAATTATTTATTATACAAGGAAAAAAGTAGTAGATCCTAGCTCCAGGTTGTGAGCTAAATTCCAATATTTTACCCGAGTATTTATAATACACTAAGTTTTTCTGTGACAGAGAAAAGGACTAATCATATATTGAGAAGACATTACATTATATTGAAATCAGAAAATTATCGACGTGAAATTTGTAACAGGACTGACACCTGCCTTGCAGGCATCTTTTTGTATGCATCTTTATCATCCTTTTGAAGTAATCAAATATCTGTCAAGTTTAATTCTTAGATTTGACTTTCAAAAATTGCGAGTTTAGGGTTGTTTAGTAATTCCCGTAACTGCGAAGTCGAATGGAAGATAAAAGGACTTGCAGTTCTTTCTCGGATACGGTGTTATTGGCTTATTTTTCGGAACCATAGCACAACAAAAGCCATCAAAAGTGTATATATGTGATGTGATATATATCCGGGAAAAAGGTAGGTACTCACTTTTTTCCCGTGGGAGGAAAGTCATTTATAAAAAGTGACATTTTATAACCTGTCAACAGAGATGAAATTTCAAACATTTTGACAGTCACAGAAAAAACCTACATTCTCCGTTATAACTGATGCATGCTTTTATGGTTAGAATCGCTATTGCTGACAACTCTGCTCTCGTGGCGCAAACATGAAGGTTTATTTTTACCACATACATGCTTCATTATTTATATGTATTATCAATTAATGAATAATAAAAATAAAAAATGCATTATGAAGAGGCAATAATTCGAACAAGATGACACAACTGTCAACTTACCTCAAATAGGTTTTTTATCCAGCGTATAGTGAAAAACAACCGCTCCCCGCTTATTTTTGCTAATTTTATTTTGATAGAAAAAGTATGACTTACGTAACATTGTCTTATTATTGATAGTTTGATGTAGGCAGTTTTCTGTTTCTTTCTTTCTTGAAAACCCGCCTCTGAAAATTTGCCGCCCCCTAAAAATTTGCTGCTTCAGGCCAGTACCTAGTCAACCTATTGATAAATACGGCCAATCCCGGCCCGACTCTTTGTCCAAAATAAAGTAGTTTTCTGGGAATAGGTACAACGACAACAGCTTGCAGCATTGAAATGTACACGTATGCCAATGACACTAATTTTAATTTGAATAAATCAAAAGTGACTCACCACTTAGACACAAGCACATGCCAACGAAAATAAGTACAAAAGCAGAGAACCACATCTTGTTGATTGTATCTCGCCACTGGAAAAACCCAATCTTTTTCGCGATTTATATTTTGAATTGTAATCTTTGCAGGAAACGTTTCAGTCCTATCAGCCAGGTTATGGTCGGTAATTACCAGTTTTCTGTAAACAGACCAGTGGAAGGAGGAATTGTAGGAAATCAGGAATATTAAATGATGTCAGTATAAGCGAATATTCGAAAATAGGTACGTTCAGTGATCGTGATATTTGTACCTATACAGGGTGTCCCATAATAAGCGTGCACTACTAGTAGAACTAAGAAAGAATTATTACAAAAATGATTTTGCAAAAAAGGCAGGCAAAAAACTTCACTTATACAGGCCTAAAATTATTCGATATATGTTTTTCCACTTTTCATGTTTTCAAAATACAATTGAAATTTTTGGCTATTAAGAACACCACGATTTAGAATACATCAATGCTCATTAGCATTGAATACAATTTCGTCTTTTCTGTTCTCGTATACCCCCTACTGCTTGTTCAAGTGTTTTGTTAGTCTAATAATATCTCCAATCTCAATAACTTTAAGTATATACAGAGTGTTTCCTAACTAGGGTTCCTAACTACGATTCCTAACTGCAGGGGGTGATTTTTTAGGTCATTTTGAGAAGAAAAGCTCCTATGAACATATGTCCGGAGTTGCTTCGTTTCTGAGATACAGGGCGTTGAAATTAAAGTAAAATAAAACGGTAATTATAAAATATCATGAATACCTTGGGACCGATTTGGTTGAAATTTGGTACTTTTATTTGTCAAATTTCAGCATATCATGTATGTCAATTATATTCTAGGCGGAAATAATGAAAAACTCATTTCTCCAATGCAGGTGTTCAATGTTCATGATATGCAATACAGTGGCTTTAATTTTTTTTCTAGAAAACGAAGATGGATATGAAGAAAATACAAGAGACCAAATAGTTGTATTTTGAGTTGCTCAATCTGAAGAAGGAATAAAAATTCACTAAAAAAAGTCAGTGGCGTACTTTTTTCACAATATTGTAGCTGTGGTGCCCACTGAGACGCCACTGGCCCCAATAATTTCAATCTAAATAGGGCTTAATAAGCGCCTTATTAGGTCAAATAAAAGTACCAAATTTCAACCAAATCGGTTCCAGGATATTCACGATATTTTATAACTACCGTTTTTTTTTACTTCAACGCCCTGTATCTCAGAAATGAAGCAACTCCGGACATATGTTAATAGGAACTTTTCTTCTTGAAATGACCTAACAAATCACTACCTGCAGTTAGGAACCGTAGTTAGGAAACACCCTGTATAGAGGCAATCATCATAGCCGAAATAACACTCCAGAAAAAAAAATTGCCAGAAAAAAAATGGCAAATTTTGTTCACATTTCTGAACGAAATTCCATTATTTCATTTCTAATTTGTTCTGAAATTATAATAAAAAACATCTTCAGGGATCTGCAGTGTTTCGAAGTGGTCGAACGCCTCGTGGGCATTAAATGGTGAGATGTGTTTACGATGGGTCAGGTTGGCACCTGTTGGCGGTCATGAATGCCATCTGAGGAAACCCCTGTACTGATGAGAGCCAAAGCTCGAAACCAGTGTGTAGGTAGTCAAGCGTCCCTGAACAATTTATGCCCAACTCACCATTTAGAAAAGAAGCACTTGCAACTGTATTGGCCTATACGAATTGTTGCATAGATTTCAGGAGGATGTAATTCAATGTTCTGCGTGGCATATTGCCAGGAAAATACTATCTACCATTTTCGTTCATTTTATGATCTATGTGCGTAATGACTTCGAGTTTCTCCCCTTTTCGTCACCATTCCATTCCGGTCCATGTTCATTCAAACTTATTTTTTCAAAGTTTTGTTCGAAGGTTTCCATATTCAAAGTATTGCACCTCAATAATGGGACACTCTGTATCAACTTATGTTGATATGGTAGACTGGCCACTTATTTCCGGATAGATAATTATAATATCATACATTCGGATGGCGACTTAATTTCATTATTGTCATTCAGACAACTATATGTATAATTTATCTACTTATACAAATAAAATTGATAATTTGGATTCGGCATACATTTATTTTCCATGCAGGATATTTCTGATTCGGATATACAGAGTCTGTATAAATAAGTGTGAAAAAATTGAGTAGGACATTCCTTGTCATATTTTTGTAAATAAAGTACAGGATGAATGATTGTTCATATTTAACTCGATATAGTAATCTCAGTTTAAACTGGTCTTACAAAAAAGTTTAAATGGGCGAATATGAAATATTTTTTATGGGCATTCAGGATTCAATACTGAAAAATGAGAAAAATTTTACGTAAACTGGTATTTTTTAAATGAAACACCCTGTAATTTATTTCCTTAATTGGTAGAGCTCTTTCTTCTGATCTCAAATATATATTATACTACATTGAGGTTATCTTCGCCAGTTTTCGAAAAATAAAGTATCTTTCGTATAAATCTAAGGCAGCTGTACAGAAGGCCATCAGATATCGCAGCATTGTCGTCTGGCGTTCAATAAGTTTCTTTGAAATTGATAAAAATTCTTTCTGGTAATTGATAAGAAAATAGATCCTTCACGAAAAAAATTAAGTTGATGGAATTGAAAAAAAATGTGTTGGTGCCACCTTATAGTATTTGATGAGTTATTTCATTCATGAGGTTGAGAACTGCAATTTTAAAGAAAAAATCATTTTTAAAATAGCTGGTCAGGATCTCTAGGATGAGCGTTTCTTTTCTCGAATTCAATGGTGAATGATGTTCCGTCACCAAAATTGCAAATATTCCGTCGTCAAAATTCCAAATATACATTTTTATTCCTTCGAATAACTTCACGGCAGTGTCTTGCACCAAGTACTCTTATAGATAGTTATCTCCAGAGGAACAGATTATTTCAACCCATATTTTTTATGTTCTGGTTCCCACGAAAAGGGATATCCTATAATGTTCAGAGAACATCGTTAGAACCAAGGGAAATGATGAAGGAATTGAGTTTCTTCTTAAATTTCTGGAAGTTATATGCCTCGGGGAACACCTCTTTTGACAATATGTTCCAGAGCCTCGCTGTTCGTTGGATGAACGAGTCTTTGGAAAGAGATGTTCTGCAGGTCTCCAAAAGTGACCACGAAGGGGTGCGAAGCCTCAACTCGACGGGTTAATCTCGCGGGGACTCCCAAGGGAGGAACAATTGTTGATATTTCAGAAGAGCATCGTTCATGAAAATATCTATAAAATAGAGCCAGATCGCCAACTTTTCTACGGTGTTCCAGAGAAGTGAGTGAATTTGTGAGCGAGGCATCACCCACGAGACGAATTGCCTTTTTTGGACAGAATCCAACAGTTTCAGGGTATGTTTGGGTACTGCACTCCAAATATGGGAACAGTATTACAGGACAGGTCGGATCTGTGCCTTATAGATCATGATCAGCTGACTGGAAGTGAAATAGCTCCTGGCCCGAAACAGAAAACCAAGTTTTTGGGATGCGAGAAAGGTTATTGCTGATAGTTATACCAATCATCGAAATGGATGTCTTCAAAGGGATGGTTACTCCTGAAAAGCTTACATTGGGCACAGTGAGATCGGCTTTCCTAGAGAAAAGGCATGCTTGTGTTTTGTTTGCATTGAAATCTACCAAGATTGGATCCTCATTCGAGAGTTGTTGCCAAGTCCATATTTAAGTTGTCAACATTCTTCCCACGTTCGTTTCTGATTTGCCTGGCTGGTATTGGAGCCCTGGAAGAGAAGGCGGTATGGAGGGTACTATCATCCACGAAGCTGTGTACTGGACATGAAGTTGCTTCCAACAAATTATTGATATAGAGTAGAAATAGTGTTGGTGCTAGAATTGATCCTTACGGAACACCAGCATTTATGATAAGAGAGTCAGATGAATGTCGAATTAGATTAAAACTCCGCACACTTTTCAAGGACCGATGACAATAGCATAATAATTTAATAGATTTGTTCCATTCCATTATCCAGATCTGGATCTAGTATGAGCGATTTTTATATCCATAGATACGGCAGTGTCTTGCACCAAGTATTCGTATGAAATGAAGTAATTATAGTCCGATTTCATTCAAAATTGGTATCTGCGGTCGGAGATTATGATTCTCTTATTAAAATTGGGAAATTGAAGATGGCGGATCCAATATGGCGGACGAGTTTTTTAATTATAATCCGTTTATATACAAAATTGGTATCTGGGGGTTCTTGGGGTCGAAGATTATGATTCTTTTGTCAAAATTGAAAAATTCAAGATGACGGATCCATTATGTTGGACGAGTTTTGTAATTATAATCCGTTTATATACAAAATTGGTATCTGGGGGATATTGTGATCGAAGATTATGATTCTGTTGTCAAAATTGGAAAATTCGAGATGGCGGATTCAATATGGCTAACGAGTTTCGTAATTATGATCCGATTCTATTCAAAATTGGTATCTGGAGGATCTCACTAAAACAAACAGGACCTTGGGGGACACCCAAGGGTGTTATTTGGTGTGAACTGGTGTAATTTTTTCCACTATGTAACGGGGACACAGAATATAGCAGAAAAAATCGTAAAAGTATGTCTTGGGCCCGTTGGAGAATATAATTGACGCAGAAGGGAGGCTGCGAGTCCCTTTCCCCACCCCCAACCTTACCGAAACGAGGAAAGACTCGACTGGAGGGTCGTTAGTTTTAACGACGTCTCTAATGAAACAATCCTGGGAGGCAATTATGAGAAATGACACATCCAAGTCGCTGGATGTTCCAACGCGGCTATCATCCGCGCGTCGGAACGCGAAAATTCAGCATCAGCCTATACAGGGTGTTTCCCAAATTAGGGCGATCAATGAAATGGACGATGGGAGACGAACAAACAAAACGAAATGAAGGAATACATTTTTGTCCAAATAGTAATTTTCCTAACAAGTTCAGGAATTGATAATTTTCCGCACGCGAATGCCGATGACCCGAACGACGCGAAGCGGAGTTCGGGCAAGCAGTCGAGTGCGGGAAAGACACTTCCCGCATGAGTTAGGAACAATATTTTCACTACAACCGTAGCATTTTGTTGGCACATCCCGTAAGTCGATAATAAGTATGTTTCCACTATATCATTCACTATCACTACTGTACGAATTATTCAGCATTGATCGAATCGAACATTGCACTCAAGACCGTACAAAAAAAACAAAATGAGTAGTAAGTTCATACACAAAACGAATAATTATGTTTTTATCAGGCAGTGAGGAGAAAAATAACTCCAGGTCAAATTGAAGTCATTAATAGTTTTTTATTACTTTATTTGACCATTTTCAAGTGGATGACTCAACTTTCAGAGCACTCTGTAGGTTTAGGAAATATTTAAGAAGGTACATCAGGATCCCTATATTTCAGATAGTTTGAATTTCAATTCATTCAAAGGAAAATATTCCTGCACCAATCTTAAGAAAACAACGGCATATTTCGGCACCAAACGTCAGAAACTAAATTTTGGCGCCCAACGTATATTGGACAGTCAAAACATCTTGATTTGAGAACTCGTGAAAAAATAATAGTGTGGGCGACGATGTTCAAATCACCCCGTAAATGAGAAGAACGCCTAAGGAATGCCTTATCACAAGCAGCCTCGACGACTCATCGCTATTCATAATCATCGTGTGATCGAAGATTGAAGCAGGTTTAATCATTAACATCGTAGCATCAGAACGAGTCACTTGTCGATGTTGTATTTTTTTATAAACGGTCATCTTTGTACAAGCCGTCCTGAGTGAATAAAAATGTGTTTGACTGTTGAAATTGTGTCTATCTACGATGCCTCCATTTAGAATCTTATAATAGAAATTCAGAGTTGAAATCTCGACTTTTCGATTTTTGGAAACATCCATATTGTTATCTCCCATTCCTCTTCCATAAACATGCGGTGAAGAATAAGTGCTTAAAAATTCAGGGGATATAATATATCTTCGTCATATTTCATGAGAAAAACTGAACATGAATAAATGATTAAAAAAACGAAACCATTATTTAAAATATCAGATTATGAAATTTATGCAAACAATAATGGGATCTATACTACTCAAGGTATTTTTTTTCTGAAACACCGAATATCTAAATTGGATTGTTCACTTTCGATTATTAGAAAATGATTATTCATCTCAACGTCGTTATAGATAAACGGATCAATGATTGAGGGAGAGAAACATATGCAAACCTGAAAATCTACTAGAACATGCATCCTTTATTTTCAAGCACATTCTTTTCAAAAAACATATCAAGTATACCTGAATATAGTATATTTGAAAGAAACTAAGATTCGTTTTTGTAATAATAAATGATAAGAGATTTGAATCACACAAGGATAATTTTTATATCTCTGCATTCATCTATATACCCTGTATATTAATAATATGCTATATAGTGGAAAGTTTCATCCGCGCGAGTGTTGTAGGTGTGATTCCTCAGTGAATTAATTAGTAGTTTGAATTCAGATCGACGCTTCGGCGTTATGGCGGCAATTAGCGCTGTGGCGACCGGTAATCAGTCTGAAACCGCTCTTGTTCTATTCCGTACACTCCCTAGGGAAACGTACAAGGGTACAACTATCGCTCGAGCTGATATAAGCGATCCACGCAGACTTCTTGACATGCACGATCACAACAGCAAGAATTCCTTCTCATTACAGAAAGTATCCTGCAGACGGAATTCTAATTTCTGATACATTCTCGGAATTGGCGCCCAACGTGTGGGTTTCAGAAGCATTTTGGCGCCCTACGTGGGGCATTGATGGTATTTAATTTGTAGAAACACCAAAAAAGGAGTTTGTGAGCACAAACCTAGGGAAATTCATTTAGACCTTTCAGCTTCCACTGTGACAAATGAAAGAAGATAGTGTAATCTCTGCTGTTCCAATGAATCGATCTCCCTTGACATGCACGTACACAGCAGGAATAGTTTCTGCTTGTTACTGAAAGTATCCTGCAGGCGGCATTCTAATTTCAGATACAGTTTCAGAATTGGCGCCCAACGTGTGAGTTTCAGAAACATTTTGGCGCCCAACGTGGGAAACTGAACACTGTAGAAAATTCATTTGAGTGACTGCATATGTGGTTGTCCACTAATACTAAGCGCGATGTTTATGTCTATATTCTTGGGTTGGTTGAATAGAAACAACAATCAAAACGTGTGTTCAAGAACATGAAATGTATCAGGTAACTATATCCGAAGTAACATGCTGAAACAATGATCTCTTGAGAGACAAATCGAATGAGTACATGTATATGTACCTATGCATAGGCAAAGGCATTCATGATAGCATTTCAATATTATTTAGGAAAATGTCCTCTTTTGTGGAAAACTAGTGAAGTAAAATATTCTAGTCCTATATACCTTGATTCAATATTGATTCTGGTTTGTCGATGAGATTTCATATCAGAGGTCAGAGATCCATGAACAATAACAAACAATGCAAGCGTAGCAAAACATGTATTGGACAAACACAATGAAAGATAAAAACTAGATTCAGAGAACATTTTGAGAACAACAATCAATCCCATCAGAGATTTGAATATGAAATGTTGAATAACTGATGATACAAATACAAACAAAATCATGATGCAGATCTCAGGGATCGCTGAGGACAAAATGGTGAACGGGAAAACAAGAGAAGACCAAAAACATCAGACAGTCGACCGTGCCACATCCGCTTCCGTCGAAGGAGGGGGAAGGAAAGGACTGAGAGGGAGAGGAAGGGGCAGCGGAAGGGATGTTATAATTAGCGCCAGATTAAAGTAATGTCTGGGGACACATTAAACGATTTAGCTCTGTTAATTAAAAGTGTGTGGGGGTGGGAGGGGAGCAAATGGCCGATGAAGAGAAGACGAGAGTTCGTTTTCATCCCCGCGTTAAGGGCTGTTGATTATGATCGTCTTCCATAAGTTTTAGGGCTTTCGATTACTTCTAGTCTTTCTTGAACTCATTCGATTGAAATAATTTTTGCAGTTGGAAAAAATATACGCATCAGGAATTACTTTTCCATCTTCATCTATTGAACTTGTATACACAACGTACAAAACGTATCTTCGAAAAAACTATATGTTACTATATATGTATACAGTGTGATACAATCAGTACGGTTAGAACATAATCTACTTGCAAACAATTATTTCAATTATTCAATTGTTAATGAATTATATAATAATATATTAGCGATTTTTCATATTGGAAAATTGATTTCATCACTGGATTCCTGAGTTATCAACGAGGAAAATATTGGGATAATGAAAACATATTCATTAGTAAAAATTATATGAAAGTGTTCAATTTAGAATCTTACTTACGATTATAAATCTTTCAGAAAAAATAGGAGAATTACTACATTATCAATGAAAAAAATTGGTGTTATGACCATTATGAGAAGCTGTTATGATGTTATACTTACAATACGAGGATCAATGAAAACTTGAGTTTGATTATTTTTTCATTGAGATAAACCTCAGCAGGTTGGAGTCTTCCATACTTCTTTGTGAAAAAGAAAATAAGGGCAATTACAGGTCAAACCGGAAGTGACGGAAATCGATGGAATACGTCAAATAATGCCTATATTTATTCACTATACTTGCACACCGAATTTCATCTGTTTATCTGTAGAAACAAAAAAGTTATAGGGATGATTCACTCTTGAGAAACACCCGGTATATATGATGTGTCCGTAATAAGTATATTAAGTTAGACAAATTATGGTAAGAATAATTTACTTTAGTTACGAGTATTTCACTTGAATGAAACATGTCGTTCTTTTGAGAATTTTGTGGAAATTTTACAAGTTGTGAAGTTTTCCACATTTATACCTACAGGGTTGGCCACCAGTAACACCTCGCTCTCTAGAAGGCTAACCACTTATCTTCTTGAAAATCTTTTCCTCTAAGACGTTGCATGTCAACATAGGCTACCATTTGAAATCATTCCGAAACATACAGGGTGTCTTCAAAAAAAAAAAACACTGAAGTTATACTTTTTTAATGGAACACTCAATATATTATTCTATCTTGAGATTCTCCCTGAAGAGCTGATTTCAACGACCCATCGTACCTACTTGGGTCTAGCAGTAACTGAGATATAGGGTGTGAAAAATCGAGATTTCCCAAGTTCAGGGATTGTATGTGTCGAAACAATTCAATTTTTTATCTATTATCGATTGGTATTTTATTAAAATATATGCAGGGTGGTCAAAAATCTTGATTCTGAACCACCCAGTATTTGTTATAGATAAATATCAATTGATAGTGGATAGAAAGTTGAGATAGGGACATGTTAACCGTTTTGACCAATTATGGATAGTTTCGACACAAAAAATTCTTGAACATGGAGAATCTCGATTTTTCACACCCTATATCTCATCAGTAATTATTATTGCTAGACCCCAAGCATGATGAGTCGTTGAGATCAACCCTTCAGGGAGAATCTCAAAATGCTAAAATTTATGGGGTGTTTCATTAAAAAAGTATAACTTCAGTGTATTGTGATTTTTTGGGAACACCCTGTATGTTTGAAATAATTTCAAATGGTAGCCTATGTTGACATGCAACTTCCTAGGAAGGAAGAATTCCAAGAAGATGAGTGGTTAGCCTAGATACCGAGGCGTTACTGGAGGCCCACCCTGTATATAATTGGAAGCATTTCGTGTATTTCCTAACGTGGCTTCAATTTTTCAAATACTGTCTGTAGGTTAATCGAGGAGGTGGTACATTCATTTTACTTGTTTTTTGGGATTTTCTCTCCATGTTCTGTCTATATCAACTGAACAAGAAGCAATGCTATTGTCTCCGTTCAGAAGAATGCAAGCAGATTCCTTGATTTTTCTCTTCTGGTTGTTATCTTCTTTTCCATTGGTATATTCACTACTAAAATCTGAACATGAAAATGGTAAATTCAAGATTAATTAATGAAAACATCCTGTAACTCATTTGATTGCCAACGTCACCAATTGTCATTGAAAACTGAAAAGCTTCAAGACATATTATTATACTGAGATTACGACTTCGCTATTGAAATAATCTCTTTTCATGTTGAAAACGGGAGCAGAATCGGTCCCGAAACGTCCAAAGATAAGTGAAAATTTGATATTTTTTATATACCTTCATTTCTCTTCTCCAAAATTTTTTAAATACAAATTGTCACTGACAAGCTAGTGAATTTTTCTTTTAGGCTCTCTGATAGGAAAATTCTTCAAACGCAGTGACATTTTGGGGCAAATCATCTGATTTGTCCTTACTACACGTATATTGAAATGATATTCATATTTTTATTTTATAGAAACGAGGAGAGAAAATCCCAAAAAATTTGGAATAATTTATTTTTTTAATTCCGATGTGTATACGTAGACCGTCTGAACGAATTATGCTCTTTTATATTCTGCATGGAAATGGAATAGAACAAGGGAAAACATTTGCACACCAGAGTCATTAATCTGGAAGTAACTCGAGCAAGATGGCGTCGTAAAAGTGCTGATTGTTCATTTAAGCTTAATTAGCAGGCACTGAAATCATCTTTTATTGCCTCTCCGGACTTTTCCGGGAGAATTTCCACGCATATAACGTTCCCTACGTCAGTTCTATGAGAAGAGAGGGGAGAACACATTTATCATTCAGATATAAATAATTTAGGAAATAGAATCAGGAAACTGTGTTTCTTACAATTTTTGTCGTACTAGATGACAACCTAGTTAGGAAGTTAGTAGGCAGGATCACTAGGTCGCCAGCTAGGTTTTCATTTAGATCGACAATGTATAGGTACATATACCTACCCTAAATAAACTTGGAACCGAACCCTGCTTCCAAAACCATTTCCTATTCTTCATTGGCAAGAAACAGTTCCTTTAAAATATTGGAAACATATATCATGTTCGCTTACTTCGAAAAATCCCATTCCTGTACTCAATGCGATTCAAGATAAAAAGTTCACCTTGGAATCCAATGAATATGGCATGAACCCATTGATGCCTCAGGATTTGAGGCTCAAATTCACAACATTGGGGATTGGAGAAATCATGTCTTGATAATTTTACACCTCCACCTCCTGGAGTGCGAAGTTTTTAGATGACATTGCAAAATAACACAGTCGCACTCACAAACCAATCAACAAACTTTAATAGAAAACCGATACTAGAAGAAATAATTAGGTATAATTGTAATTATCAAGGATACGAATTCCAAGATCAACACATCCACAAAGACGAAGTTATAAGTTGATGACAACTGTCAGAAAATAATTTTATGACTACGACATCTCAATCTCATGTAAGACTCTTCTTCTTCATCGCCTTCGTATCAAATATCACGTCAAAGATGAAAAGCACGTCTGTGGTTGAGTACATATTGGAGAAAAATAGGGGAAGAGAATACCAACCTAATATTGTCTATTTTGACATAAACAAATGAGCTCTTTACAATTTTTTCACTGAACAGACAATATTATAAATAATACCTCCTCGCACTAGGTCGCCTACTAGGTTTTCATTTAGTTCGAAAATGGTTCGAACAAATCATGATTGGTAGATAGTAGGAATATATTTCAAGATATCCAAATATTGCTTCAACGGACCCTTTTGTACAGGGTGTCCATAGATTGAAATGTACTGAGCGACTGTCATTTTTCTTCGAACAAGCAAATGTAGGTAGGTATATTCCAATTTTTGTTCTAAAGAAGAATTCGATCAACGGTATACCAATTATTGGATGGAACGAGGATTCGTTGAGTGTCCACCTAGATCACCAGACTTCAATTCATTGGATAATATTTTATGTATCCCTGCTGGAGAATCTATGGAATGGTAGGTATTGAACGAGGTATATTTGATGATATACAGGGTTTCCGGAATGGTCATGTCGTAAATGATGGAGCTGATCAAGTGAATCAAAATAATGTTAGTACTTCATATAAGAAAATGTCTATCGCACTTCGTCACGGAGTTATTGAACTTGAGAATTTGAATAAAAATAAATATATCGAAGGATGGAAGGAATGCTCTAAGTCATCCCCATAAATTTTAATGGTATTGTTACACAATCATAAGGGATATGTATCGGTTTTATAAAAGACCTTCTTCAGCCTAATTGAAAGTTCTACAATAGAAAAAGATTGATGTGAAATAATTACATAATTAGAAATTGCTTTAATTTGAAAATGAACACGACTTGGGCTTCATCGGTCGCCATTCTGTACAGCGTGGACATAAAACTAGAGAGTTTCGAATTTATTTCATGAAAATTCATCTAAAGGAAACTTCCCCATTCATGATCTCCAATGATCTGAAAAATGTTGAGTAAACTGCAGTAGTAGAGTTGTAGGTTGATACGCCAAAAACTAGAAGATCCTTCACCATAATTTAAAGTCTGTTGTATGACCCCATCATTTGCATTATGGATTAAAAGATTTGACTGTGTGAAAAGCAAATTCAAGGAAACCACGTAGAAGATATCCTGAAGCAGAAGATGAAAAAAAAAACATCAATATTAAAATATATTCGAGCTAGTTATATGATACCTACTTATACAGAGGGTGTACATTCAGATGGATTGATTGGCTCATTAATCTTTATTCTTATAAACATAATAATGTGTAATCTTTGGTAGAAGTCCATGGTTAGTCAAAGTGGAGTCAAGTATATTGAATACTAAATGATACACAAAGTCATCTTTACGATATTTAATGTGATTAACACATAGTAGATGTCAATGCAAACAAAACACAAGCATGCCTTTTCTCTAGAAAAGCCGATCTCACTGTGCCCACCATAAGCTTGTCAGGAGTAACCATACCTTTGAAGACATTCATTCAAGTGCTTGGTATTACTATCAGCAATAACCTTTCTTGGGAAAATCACGAGAGATCAATTGCTAAAAGTGCATCCCAAACACTTGGTTTCGGACCAGGAGCTATTTCACTTCCATTCAGCTGCTTATGATATATAAGGCATAGATCCAACCTGTCCTTGAATACTGCTCCCATATTTGGAGTGCAGCACCAAAACATACCCTGAAACTGTTGGATTCTGTCAAAAAAATGACAATTCGTCTCGTGGGTGATGCCTCGCTCACAAATTCACTCACTTCTCTGGAACACCGTAGAAATGTTGGCGATCTGGCTCTATTTTCATGGACGATGCTCTTCTGAAATATCAACAAGTGTTTCTCTCTTGGCAGTCCCCGCGAGATTAACTCGTCGAGTTGAGGCTACGCACCCCTTCGTGGTCACTTTGGAGACCTGCAGAACATCTCTTTCCAAAGACTCGTTCATCCAACGAACAGCGAGGCTTTGGAACACATTGCCAAGGGAGGTGTTCCCCGAGGCATATAACCTCCAGAAATCTAAGAACACCAATTCCTACCTTATTTCCCTTGTCAGATTAATGTAATTTGTATTATATACTTTTCATTTTGAAAGTAAGAACTACATAACACCCTGTATACATCAGATTGCTACGGTAGTACGATGTGTACCGAAATGAATTCGGGATGGAGAAATGACTCCCCAACAGAGTGCTTATAGCGAACATTTTGGGCCGCAGTGGCGTTGCGAGCCAAATTAGTCCCAGATTAAAACTGCGATGTCCCTCAAGGGCCATTAGATCACTCCTGCCCTCTCCTGGAAAATTAATGGGATTAATTGTCCGACCGAACCTATCCTGGATACCATGATACCGAAACAGTTCGAAATCGTCGACTGTGTTGCCACAAGCTCTGTTTGTCTCTTAACCATATAATATATTCCTTGAACAAAAACAATATTAGCTTCTAAATGCCATTTTTCATTTTAGCACTTCATATTCGATATACAGGGTGTCAAAGTTGGAAATTAAAAATTGTTTTTTTTTTCAATAACTCGCTTATTCAATAAGATATTAATCTCGAAATTGGTACATTACTTCAGCACGAAGAGTTACATCGTATGAGGATAGCAAAACAGAAAATAACTGTAAAATATTCAAAATACTGGGGGTCAAGTACACACTTATTTTTGAGTATTTTTTGTCTCCTGTAAAATTTCGATAAAATTATTTGTTTTTAAGATAATTCGAAAAGTACTGGTTATTGTTTGATGCCTATGCGGCTAACAGTAATCTCATAATCTTCACACACTCCTATTTATTTCGTCGAAATTGGAAGAGGGCGTAACTTTTTACGTACGAAAAGGTAAATATGGAAATACCGGGTGCTCAGAGCGTATGTATTAAAATAATTTTTACAAAAAAAAGTTAATAGAAATTCAACACGTTTAATTTAATTTCCAACTTTGTCACCCTGTATATCGAATATGGAGGGATAAAATGGAAAATGGTATTTGGAAACTCATATTGTTTTTGTTCAAGGAATATATGGTTAATGAATTGACCTCCTTTCAGCGGACACCCTGTATTTCTGCACACAGAAAAATATTTCTAATCTCAAGAAAATGTATCAACCTCTTAACGGCTCATGTTCCTAATTAGGAACGCTGAACAGAAATGCCGATAAATGTTTTGAAATTTGAAATCTTCCAGTTTTTTTTTCAATAGACCACTATTCCTAAACTGGAAGAATGCAGTCTATGTTGGTAAGTTATACAGGGTGAGTCATGAGGAACTGTACATACTCCTACACGAATAGAGGCCCCTGAGTTTAGTTAATAGCTTAAAGTTCATCCTGTACATCGTTTTTGTGTACTGTGACAGGGAATTTCCAAAGGTCACAAACAAACATCAGAAATAAAATATTCCGAATCTTCCTCACACTTTCACTTCAGTTTTAAAAAATCTATGAATTTTATGGAATAACAAAATTTGGCAAAAAATATATTTGTTTGAAAATTAATACTTTGCAACCCATAAATTTTACGAATAATAGTAAGACTTACATTTTCAATGCTTCAGCTCAATGGAAATCAACATATTATTTCATCTTCAGGCCTGGATTAAGTAATTAATTCTTGTTGTGGAGGATAATAATCACCCTGTAGATCTTTTTCGAATCAGAGGATGGGGTATGGGTGAAAATGTTCATATAGCCATCGCTATAGATAATCTTATGATTTCAATTCAGAGTATTATCTATTCGATTTGTATTATCCATGTTAATTTGGTCACTTATTTTCCGTCAGTATAGCTTTTGAAAAATAATTGTGAATAAACCTTCATTTTCTGTTCGACTATCTTGAATTATTTGTATCGATGACCATTAAAATCTCAACAGATCCACTGGTTCGAAAAAGATGTACAGGGTGATTATAACCCTCCACAAAAAATGAAATCTCTCACTTTTATTTGTAAAATTCATGCGTTGCGAAGTAATTATTTTCGAATGAATGAATTTGTTGCCAAACTTCAGTTTTTGCCTGAAGTTCATCGTTTTCTGAAAAATTCACTGAAAGTGTGAGGAGAATTTTGAATTTTTTATTTTTGATGCTTGATTGTGTGCTTAGAAAATTCCCTGTCACAGTTTACAAAAATCAGTCTTAGAAGTGCTGAATTTTGTCATCAGCTCGGTTGAAAAACATCCAGTCTAACCTATTCTGAAGTCTTACAACTTAAACCCTGATGGTATATTATTTTTTCATCATGTTCACTGATAAGAGTATCAAAATATCAAAGTAAATAACAAGTCATTGTTTTATTGAAAACCCACTTGAATTTTACAGTTGATCGTACAGAACGATATGTCAAGTATTTATGTTGTAATTAGAAACAATTACACGATTTTAAACTAAGATAAGAAATATTTTTAGCGCTTATCAGGATTTAAGCTGTTAATAATGATTCGAGGATTAGCCGGTTTCAATAGATTGATTTTGAGATGTCACACAATCAGAGAAATTAGATTCCACTTCGAGAATTTGATGATAATGATTTACAATAACGTGTTTCACTAACTATGTTAGCATCTTCAGTTTGAAACTAGGACAGGATCTAGAATACTGCGTATACCGGGTGATTCTCCAAGGTGATCCACCCCTTCAACTTTATTATTATTATTGAAGGTAGTGAAACGAAACTTGGGGGTTGTGAATTATATAGTTCAATTGACATTTTTGTATTTGGTTCACAGTACTTCCGGTTTGACTGAAGATGACCCCATAACTTTCGGTTTCTAACTGAAAGACCGTGCTGTATTCCATAATTGGTTATGGATTTGAGGTTTGAAAAATGTGTGTGTTTTGATTACGAATAAAGATATGTTCTTTGAATCTTGTTTCCATTTGTCGCTTAGTTTGGCCAACATATGTTTTTCCACGATAATTACAAACAACTCCGTAGAGCCCTGAGTGAGAATTGATTATGAGCGACGAATTGGAAAACTACAATGTTCATGTTTTGAATAAACCCTCATACAGAGCGACACATCACACACTAATAACAAAATTAAATAAAGACGATATACATGCATTATAATCACTAGTTGAAATCAATGTTTATGCAAACAAGTTCATTTTCGCCACAAACAAATTCTCGAGTGTGAGTCAAATTATAACAGGTTAAAATAATTTTAATGTGACAGATGGATACGGCCTACTGTCAACAACACATCATATGCTACTGTGTATACACAGTGGCCCAGAAAACATGTTTGCCGAAGAGAAGAGTATCTTTTTCGATTATTCTACATGGGCGACTACCACGTATCGATGATTGATAAAGTGCAGTTAAATAATACTTACCTTTCAATATACTGATTATAGCTTGTCAAATATTTTCGTTTGGCGCACATATAGTGGATATATAACAGATAACTGATTGATATGGTTCGTGGGAAATAATTATCTATATATCATTGGGAATAATGAAATAATTGATTGATATTTCTGCCATCAGGAAAGATAATGTGAAACAGATACACCAACTATTATAGATTTTCTTAAAATATGCCTTTATGATAAACAATGGAGAATTATGGCCAAAACCCAAAATACGGCCATCAAATTTTCAAATTTGCGAGCTTATCTGAATTGCTCATCACTCGGGACGTAAAATCAAAAATTCTTGATCAATTATTTTGATTCATCGAAACTTTCGACTGCCTTTACTGAATTTCAAAAGTTTGTCATTCTTGTCAGTTTCTGAATATTATATTTATTGACTATCGAAGCTGCAGGTGATACGGTATACGGAGGTGATCGTGTGTCATCAGAACGCATTTGAGACTGCTATCTCAGAGGCGTGCAGTACTGGAATACTGGCACCTGATCCGTTTTTATGATCACAATTCGCATTTGAGGACACATGTCTATATGAATAATAATAATCATTTTGATCCCAACAATATGTCCTTCAAATATTTCCATCGAATTTTGAATCACCCTGTATACCTTGTAGCTGTGGCAAAGGAGAATAACTTGCTGTGATGTTGATTCAAAAAATAACACTGCCCACTATGTAACTTGTCACCATGCATGGAAGCACAGCCCTCAACTAACTTTCCTCGAAAAAAACAATCTTATAGGACTCGATGGCGTCCACTTAGGCACGATCTCTGACAAAAGAAAAACAGCGATATTCAAAGATTCAACTATTAGCTTCTTCTTGGAGGCAGAGCAAATACGCCAAGTTAATTGATTTGATTTTAAATGTATTTGAATAACAAAATACTCTAAGCAGTCTTCGGGAGTATTGACATACAATTAAACTGGTAAATTTTGCTTTAACGAGCCCACAGTGGCGTAGCATCGTTTGTTTTTACCCAGGGGCGGACTGAGCAATAAACTAGCACGATATCAGGCTATAATAATAATAATAATAATAATAATAATATTTATTTCTTTGGTTGAAAAGTACAGTTGAAAAAAAAAATCAATGCACAATAAACAAAGAAAATGTCAAAAGTCTAAAAGTAAATATAAATAACGTATAAATGTAAATAATTACCATGTAACATATTCTAAAAGTCAGTCAAGTAATATATACAACACAAATAACACAAACAAACTGAAAAGTCAATATAATATAAACAACACACAATTGCTAAAGCTGAAGATCTCAGGTTAGTTGATTGGTGAACTCTTGAATGGTGTAACAAGTCCTTTGAAGTAGCATTTTTTTCAGCTGATTTTTAAATACATTAATATTTGGGGAATTCTTAAGATGCATTGGAAGCATATTGTATAATTTACACCCACTGTACTCTACGCTTTTTTCAAACAAAGATGTTCTATGAGCGTTTGGTAATATTAGATCTTTAGAACGAGTATTGTGGTTATGTTTTGGACGAGAGGACTGAAAATTGGATTTATTTTTGTAAACGTATGCACTAGCCTCTAGTATATAAGTGCTGGCAACTGTAAGAATTTTTAGCTGTTCAAAAGCAAATCTGCATGAATCTCGGTAACCTAGCTTAGCTATTATTCTAACAGCATATTTCTGGAGGAGAAATATCCTTTGGATAGAAGCACTCATACCCCAGTTGAGGATACCGTATCGAAGGTGTGAATGGAAGTTAGCATGGTACAATGTTAAGAGTATACTAGAACTGCAGTGATTCGATATGATTCTCCCAGTTGAAAAGCAGTCATTTTGACATTTTCTCTTGTAACATACTGAAGAATCTTGAAACCTTGAAAATTGAACATGGAAAATCCAAAATATTCCATTTTAACCATGAATCCCTATAGAAAATAAAACTCTTGTGACTGGAGAATTTCGATACTCAGGGTAAAAAATTTTGAGTAAAATTTAACACAAAATGAAATCAATGTTTTGTTAATCCAGGTCCATACCCAATTATTTTGTTGCCATTTCAACACCGGCCCTTCGCGTTACATACACCCAAAAATTTGCAAAAAGTTAACACATTCAGGAATGAATATTTGCACGACTTTCAGAGGACTTTTTAATCCATAATATATTTATAAATAATCACTTTATATTGTGCTGATCCCTCGCACAATTTAAGGTAAATATTCACAAAGTTTTGATGAATCTGATGGTTTCTCAATCCTGCATGTGTTTTTCCTCAAATGGTACAAGGATAGGGTGTATGTATGTACATACCTACCATTTGAGGTAGGTATTTTTTTTATCGCTTGGAGCGCACGAAAGGTATAGCGATGATACCTATTCATTATGAATCAGTTGGGAGCTGGGAAAGTGGAAGAACTTCATTTAGTGAAAATATCTAATAGAAAACATAGAATTGTATTTGAGTACCAATATTAATTTATATAAATCTAATGAGAATTGAACGCAGTTGGACTGACTGACTGAAAACATTCTCTGTAATTCATTTGATTGCCAACGTCACCAATGGGCTTACATCACAAACATTTTTTATTTCATAATTCGATAGAACTCACCCAAACCGTTTCTTGCTGTGAGCTCCCTACGTTTTATAAAAAATTATTGAAATCCCCGATTTTTCGGACCTCTGAAAACGAGGCGATGATGTGACGTCAAAACCCTAATACTGAAACAAGACTATTCCAGACAGAGATGAATGATACATGATTTCTGACAAAGCACCAAGATTGGTGAATCGGCAAGTTGATTATTGGGACAAAGATAATGAGAACAAGAAGAAGATCAATTCTAACCTATATTGACTTTTTGCAGCTCCATGTAAAACGGGTCAACAAAGCAATGTTGCTGCGTTTATGAAATATATTGGATCAATGTGAAATTGTAATGGTGCAAATGGTTTTGAGATTAAGACATTTCGTTGTCTAGAGATTGTTTATATTCCAATGATTCAACCTACAATCGACAACTTGAATATATTTTTCTGCAGTAGTGGTAATGGATATCAAAAGATATTTCAATATCTATTTCGATCTCTCGGATATATTTTGTTTGGATGATATGGCAACAGTGATAAGTGTCAGTTTTAACTATGGCGAGATGAGGTTTCTACGTCATAAGAGGGTCCGTTTTCAGAAGGTACTATCATTTATGTCCAAAAATAAAACATTTCAGTTAATTTTTTGATCGAATTATGTCATCAATCATTATTTATGTATGAAAGGATCATTGTAAACATGGTTTGAGTTAAACGTTCCACTATAAGGTGTACACGCCCATTGTATATCATGTTGTGTGTTTAAAATTTTGTGGAAATCTTATCGTTTGTGAAGTTTCTACATTTACTACACGTTTATTGAAATAATATTCATAGTTCCATTTTATAGAAAAGAGTAGAGAAACTCCCAAAAAATTTGGAATAATAGGAAGTATAGTTCGTACTTTTATATATGAATTTCATTATTATTTTATCAATGAAATTGTATAGGCATCAGAAGAATGAAAATAATGCTAGAACAGCATTCTTCCTATGTCTTGTGCTCTTTTCAAATTCGAAGGCATATTTCAAACATTGGATAATCTAGTTTGTTGCAACAACAAATTTTTGCCTACTTCAGAGCTGGAATAGTACGTTGATTGTTCGGGTGGGAATTTTCATACATATATGTATACGCCAATGGTGTTATATAAACACTAAGTAATAATTATCAGTGATTCCTGGATTTTATTATTTTTATCAGACTTTCTTTGGTTCGTTGATTATATAGACTTTGCCATACCGTCAGGAATTGGTACACCGCACTAAGATAATCAAGTAATGAATTATTTGCTCATTATAGGATGTGGATGCTGAAGCCGCCAATTTTTCAAATAATCGGTTAAACAAAGATTGAAGACTTCCTAGAGACATCACCCAACATTCTGTCCACATTAAACTCGACATTAAAGGTTTGTTTAAAAAAATACTCATAGCAATCTTGAAGCTTCAATATAAGCTCCAACTAAAAACATAATTTCTTGTGTCTCGTCATTCAAAAGGAACTTATCTACTATACTTACACCGGGAGAATCTCTAACGTGGCTCATAACTTTTTTATTATTGAAGATATAGATAAAGGAAACGTGAGGGTTGTGTCTTATAATTCAATTCAATTTTTTTTATAATTTACTCCCTTTGCCGTACTTCAGGTTTGACCGGAAATTACCCCAAATTTCGATTTTCAATTGGGATATCCTATATATATATTTACTTATTTCGATCGACAATGACGCATTTTGAAGCCAACAACACGTCACAAATGTAGTCAGTTTTATTCTCATTTTTATTAGTCCATCCTGATTTCCATGGATCGTGATGTAAAAACATAAGCATGATGAGAAAAATACGACTTTGCATACACAGAGTGTTTCCTATAACTACGGTTCCTAACTGCAAGGGGTGATTTCCAGATTTTCGATTTTATTTTTTACTGGGCAACTTTTGATGTCAATCAATTTGACATTATCCATTTTCTGATAAGTTACGTCTTTGAGCAATCATCATCAACTTCATTTTTTTCAATACGGTCCTGATATCTTGATATCAGATTAAAATAGCCCTTTTGATTTCGACGAAACCTTGGACATGAAACCCTATAAGTAATGTCAAATTAATCAGCATCAAAAGTGACCATGAAGATATTTTCTCAGTTTTGTCTTAACCTCATTATCAGTGCCAAAAAAAAATGAAATTGGAAATACAGGAATTCAGTTTTATTAAATATCTCAGAAACGAACAATTATATCGCACATTTTCCGGAGTCCTTTGCAGTTGTGCAACTTTCCTCCCAATCAACCAAATATACGTATCTCTTGTAGTTGCCAAGAAACTGGCCCTCCATGGACACATAGTATGGAAAATATATAAATACACTGAAAAAAAAAATTAGTGAAATTTTTCACTGAATGTCCACGCATGTCCGATCGAGTTGAAATTTCACCCTATACTTGACTGTGTTAAATGGAAATTTATGAGCCGATTCCATCAAATTTGTTATAAACATTCTCATTGATAGGAAAACTTGATGAAATATCTACTTATTTTAAATTGAGAAATCACTCAAAAATTTAAATCAGAAAATTCAATCACAACCACATATTATATGATGCATCCACTCAAAGGAATTTTCTACAGTGTATAAAAATTATTTTTCCGTACCTATATACAGGGTGATATTGAAATAAGTGCAATTATTCCAAGCCTTGAGTAAGGTCGACGTAAACTATCGAGTGGTATATACCAATAAAAAATATGAAGATCAAAATAAAATTTGAGGTCAGACCCCATTTTCCACCCAAAGTTCCACACTGTAGCAATTCTGACGGCACCTCTGTTCAAATTTTCATGTGTAAGGCTCAATCATTTAAATTGTTTTAAAGTACTTTGTTCTCGTTTTATCTTCAATTTTGGGGATGAAATTTCTTGTTTATTAGAAGAATTAGTAAAAATATGATATCATGGGAATATTCGTTAGACTGTATCATATATATCAATGTGATGATTATATGTACTTATTTCAAAAACATATACATACAACAAAATAAAGATAAATGGTTCAATGATAATTATTGAAAAAGGTGTGACCCCCCGTACATTATTATTTATTCGAGCCATCGCCTTACGCCGCCAAAATCCCGATCCGTATATCGCCGACGCAATCCAAACAAATCGCCAAAAAAGAAGCTCTCGCCGCTCGCAATCAACACTCTAACCTGACAATCAAAAAGCCCCGAATCCTATGAAAAGTACCCCACAAGCGTTGCCACGCAACTAACTCCTAACATTAGGGTAGGAGGCGTGGCCCAACAATCACACAGCCAATCACACAGCTCTCCCGACGCGCACAGCCGTAATGTATACTTCTAATGTCTCTGTAATGTTCCGTATTATCAGTATAATACATTGCAAATCGTTCGCTCGATCTAGGAGGCACACAGTCGCCGCGCACCTAATTGACACTTCTCTCGATGCGTCGGTGTTAGTTCGTGAGTGACAGGTGGCTGAAGCATGGCCCACTACGAACTGGCGCTGCACAACCAGAGCCAGCCGCTGAACATGGACACCAAGATCCAGCAGGAGGGCAAACCCTCGTTCTGCATAGACTCGCTGCTGTCCAGGACCGAACCCCATTCTCCGGCGACCTCCAGAAGCATATCCCCCGGCTCGACGAGGTCTAGAAGCCCCCCGATTTCCCCGGGCAGCGAAGACCTGCCAACGACTGCCTTCGTGCCTCGGCCAGGGCTGCTCAACCACATCTACCCTAATGGTGGGGGGTTCTACGGGTACCAGGGGCACCATCAGGGCCAGGGGTCTGCTTTTCATTCGCTGGACGCGTCTGGTATGGTGCAGAAGGTGCACTTGCCTGTGGGGCATCATGGTCAGAACCATTTGCACCAGATGCAGCTGGAGTGGTTCGCCAGGACGGGGATGTTCTATCCGAGGCTGCCGGATTTGAGTGGTGAGTTTCAGTTCTTGATTTTCGGTTGCGATTTTGAAGGGTTATTTTCCCATTGGGAAACGGGAACATTTCGAAGGTGCATGGGTAGAGCTCATCAAGGTGGTTCTGAATATACGATATTTGTAGGGTCTTGTGTACAAGTTTTATATCCGAGACTCGATCCGAGATATACACAGTGAAAAAAAAACAACATCAGTTCACACCAGCTAACACCCTTGGGTGTCTCCTGAGGTCCTGATTATTTCAGTGAAGTATAAAAACTTATGCGAAGTTGGCACCGACTTTTTTGAAAAACTAAATTTTTATTGCAGTTCTGGGTATATACGATAGAGTTCTGGAATTCCTGACAAAATATCTGAATAGTTCTGGTTAATTGTAGAAAATAACCGAAAAACAAAATTGTGGGTGCTATCTTCACGCGGCGCCCCTTTTCTCCACAGGAAAGAGTTCTGATGAGAAATTTCGACGTATTTGAAAGATTTGTGGAGTTCCTGATATATTTCAACGATAGTTCCGGAGAAATAACAAAGTTATTCCTATTTTTAACGCTCATGTATAGCATTCACCACTTTCTAAAGTTCGGATCGCGGAGTTCTGGGTAGCACCAGTCGAGTTCCACATACTATCTAGGTAACTTTTTCTCTAACATCAATACTTTAGTTTTTAAATAAGGTGTTTCTTTTGGATGTATATTTCAGAATCCCTCTAAATTACCACATCCGTGTGATTTTTCACTGTGAAGGTGTGAATTGACACCACTGTACAGTTGTACACGGTATCATCAAACTTCTAATAATGTTGATATAATATTGCTATTCAAGTGTTGATTCAATCGTTATTTCTGAAATCCACTCGGTTGAAATTACACCCAAAAAATGTTTCACTGTGTATAGGGTGTTTAATCAATTTTGTTCAATTCTTTGTGACGACATGACTTACGAACCACCCAGTACATTCTTTTGGAATTCGGTACATAGTTTTTTCTTCATCTACTCAAGCGACTTACCTATCAGTGACGAGAAAAATTCAGGTCCGGATTAACGAAAATTTTATGGCGTATGGATATAGCTAAAAATGTAATATCTATAAGCCATGTGTTTTTGTGATAAACCTACGATGTGCTGCTAGATAACATCAAAAAGTTCTCCCGAACATGGTGTGGTCTACCGCACCCCACACCTTTTGATCCATGACTTATGGGACACCCTGTATAAACGCGACGTCTTTGAGATGCCATGTCACCGATGTGTTGACTGGTATATACAGGGTGATTCACATAAGAACCCACATAGAGCAGGGGCATGTAGGGGGTCCCAAAATACCAAGTTGCTTCCCTAAGGAGTTATAGGCTTTGAAAATGAAGTTATAAATTTTGAAAAAAATCAATATCTCCGTTATTCTTGAACTTAAAGCAACCAAATTTAGTACACTTTGTGGATGTATTAAGGGCGTTACTTGACAGTAACTAGAGTTCAATTGGAATTTGTAAAGGGGGTATACCGGGTGGCGCACCATTAATATTCAACAGAATTTTGTTAACCCTTGATGGATTTCGAAAATCTTTGTGTGGGCAATTCAATTTTAAAACTTTTCTTATTCCAGTAATTTTTCGAAAAACCTCATCATTTTCATCAAAAACTCGAATAACTGAAAACGCGCGCTCTAGGTGTGTTATTTAAAATCATCGAAAATTCAAAAGTTGGCTATGAAAATAAACGTACAACAAGAAAGTAGGTCATTTATTGTGATCAGTAGAAATTGGCTGGCAAATTATCATTTAGATACGTAGAGTACAGATACTGAAATGTGAAAAACTGGGATTAACAACTAACCAAAATAAACACAAAAAACTTAAACAAGAACTAGAACAAACAATTGTTTATCGATAAATTACTCAATTGAACAACTTACTTGCTTCATTGTCAAGTTTGACGTTTATTTTCATAGTCAACTTTTGAATTTTCGATGATTTTAAATAACACACCTAGAGCACGCGTTTTCAGTTATCAGAGTTTTTGATGAAAATGATGAGGTTTTTCGAGAAATTACTATTTCAAGAAAAGTTTTAGAATTGAATTGCTTACGAAACAAAGCAAAGATTTTTAAATCCATCAAGGGTTAACAAAATTCTGTTGAATATTAATGGTGCGCCACCCGGTATACCCCCTTTACAAATTTCAATTAAACTCTAGTTACTGTCAAGTAACGACATAAATACATCCACAAAGTGTACCAAATTTGGTTGCTTTAAGTTCAAGAATAACGGAGATATTGATTTTTTTCAAAATTTATAACTTCACTTTCAAAGCCTATAACTCCTTTGGCAAGCAACTTGGTATAGAGGTAAGATGCGTTAAATTGCCATATTTTGGGACACCCTACATGCCCCTGTATATAGTCTAATTGAAGACGTGGAATGATAATTTCTCTAGATTTTTCAGGTTTTGTCTATGCTCGTCTCTACAGGGTGAGTCTGTTTTTTGTGGTAGGACTTCAACATCAGCTTGAAGAACACATTCAATATGAAAATTTCATGCGTTCATGAAAGCTTCATTTACTATATCAGTGTAGGAGTCAAAGTTCGAGGTTTTTTAAGTTCTCTCCTATAGTTTCCATTATAATGATTGAGAGGTATGAGGCGTTTTTGTCACCTACAGGATGATACACTTTTGGGGTTGGAATATACCCGCAATTTGACCCTGTTTTGCGTGCTGCCTCTGTTTTCAATGAGACATTAGTTCAGATTATTTCTTTTATTTGGATATTTTTTGGTCTTATGCTGTTTTTCGGCAACTGTATATGTTTTTCGAAATAAATGTCAATAAACACTAATATTTGACATTAACAGTTTATTTTTCGAGCATGCGTCCTCCATATGTATATATGCATCCTACATTGACATCTCTCTTGATATAATTGAATAAAAAACTCAGTGGCAAAATTAGAGGAACACAAAAACATGCAAATATGAAAAAAATCACACCGTCTGCAAATCAGAAAACGGGCTTCTATATACGCGTATATGGTAACATGAGGTTTTTATCTTAAAATTTTCCTTGAACTGTTGAAGTCCTGATGCTACAAAAACTGACTCACCCTATATAAAGGGGTGTTTTATTACAATTTCAAATATAGAATCTTGAGTTAAACATATGAAGATTCAACCCAAATCATCTATAGATCTCCTCAAATGGACCAACAAGCTTTCGAATTCTCAATAACATTGACCACGTTTAAGCAAAACCTTGTTGGATCCCTCATACGATTTATACGCAATATTCTAATGGTGCGAGAAGCGAATTTGTCACTCACCCTGTATGATTTGATAACGGAAACAACTTGAAGTTTGGCAATGGCAAAAAAAATAGAAACATAGTTCTTCGTATTCATTTATGAGAATTAAAATCAGTCGAATATTGCCTATATATATAATAAAATATTTTGAATGATATGATGTTACCATTTTTAGAGGAATAAAGCAGCACTTTTCGCAATACTGATTCTCATTCGGAATAAAATCTTTAATATTTTGCATGCAAAAAAATACTTTCAAATGCTAATAATAATAACTCATGATGAAATGCATGGTATAGACATACCTAAATATACTAATTTCAATGTACCGATGCCATCAATTATTATTATATAAAACTATGGGATGCTTCACCCCGAATTTAATCTTTTATTGACCACTCATCGATTTTTCAGAAACTTATATATAGCTAAAATTATAACTCGGTTATATCTATGGTGCATTAGGTATATTATTGGATGTAAAACTGTGATTAAGAGTGTTCGTTCCCATGGAATTTTCTCGTTTCTAATCTTTTTGTCGCTGAATAATAATTGAGTAATTTAAAAAGGGATGCCACAGAAACCACTAAAACCGAATTTTGATATACTATCTAAATTTAGTATGAGATTCAAGAACAAATGAGATCTCATATAGTGTTCTGGAATATGGTTTCCCATGATATTATAGTAACATTTAACTGATAAACATTCTTGGAAAGGAATATTCTCTGATAAGTTATGAACATGAAAAGATTGATTTCTCAATGTTTTTCTTTGCATGTTCATAATTCATCTGGGAATATTCTCTTTAAATTCTTTCACCCAATCGAGGGGTTTAAACTTGAACGATGGAAACTTGTTATTTTTATATAGAACTTTTTTTTTCCACATTCTGTATGATGAATATCAATCTGTCATACATACAAGAATGATAAAAATTCATTACGATTTCCTAGATTGAGTAAATGTGTATATATAAATCAGTTAGGTAATTATGTATATAGAGATTGATATAGGTACATTGTTTTAACCGAAAATATTTCAGTACCATTTCCAGTTTATATCTTCCATGAATTTTTTCCTATATAGTTAAATTGAGTATAATGAATTTTACACTTTCAACTTTCATAAACCTATATATATATATGAATTATTCATGCATCTTATTATTTTATCCCCTATATCAGTATCTATATGACACCAATGTAAAACAATAATAGGAATGAGCAAAACATGTATAATGTACGCAGAAGCATTTAGGTATTTCAATTGAACTTCTATACGTATATAAACATTCATATATTTTATATTGTACTATAGGGAATGTTGTATCATCGTTCCATTATATGATATCTATAGGTATACATATAATATTCTGAAATCAACCTTCGACGTTATTTGTATTAGTTGTAAGTGAATGCATTTACTTGCATGAATGGACAGTCTATAATAATTCAATAACTTGATTTGCGAGTATTGGGAAATATTTCAAAACTAATATTGATCTTCTATACGTTTTATCAGAATGTAAAATATTTACACTGGCTTTTCCGCTATGAATGAACAAAACTCGTGAAATTAACAGATATAAATCATGCACATACGATACTGGATGACAACAAACAATAAAAACGCGATTAAATGCTCCATTTGTTCCCCATTAGTACGTTCAGTTCGATAGAAAATGTGTGACCACCATCCATTTGGTATTGATTGTTCATAAAATTCATTTTTACTATTTTATTTAAAGAATTTCATCAATAAAAACATCACATGAAATATACGAAGTAACTATAGGTGGAAAAGAATATTCTCAGATATAATTATGAACATAAAAAAATGGATATATTTATGAAGAAATACATTGAGAATTCGCATTCTCCATGTGATAAAAATATCAATTCTTTCTCGGTCCATTCAACAGAAAACAACTACTTTCCTGGCTATATGCCACGACGAACATTGAATTATATCTGTTGAACACACACGATAAGAATTTGAAAACAAAATCTTCTGAAGTAGAGAATTTGCATTCTCCTTCATAAAAATAAGATATGTATATAATAATTATCATTCTAAATATTCAACAGAAAACAAATACTTTTCTGACTATTTGCCACGTCAAACATAATTATATCTGTTGAATATCCAAAAAGAGAGCATGAAAAATGAAAATCCTCGGAAATTGGGAATTGACATTATTTCTCAAATCGGATGAAATAATAACATGATGTATTATGATATTAAAATATAACTTACGTATATGTTCAGTATTGAAATGAAAACTGAAATGTATAGGATTGTATACATATATAAACTCTGATCTTGATGAACTTTGAACTTTCAAAAAATTCATTCGTATCAGTGATATTGGAACTATATCTCTCACAATAAACTCATTTCGGATATAAAAATCCTCATCAGTAACCTGAAGTCCAGTTATTCTCTCAGCCATTCTTCATGATATAGGTACACAATTCTCATCTTCCTATAATATAGCCAGGAAAGTATAGTTGTTTTCTGTTGAACGGACCGAGACAGAATTGATATTTCAAGGGGTTCAAACTTGAACGATGGAAACTTATGTTATTTTAATAGACCTCAATTGCAGATTCGTGATTAGGTTTTCTCAATTTCCACGTCCTGATGTATGATGAATGTCAATATATTATACATAAAAAAAAAAATATTGTTGGTTACAATGAAAAAACATTTGAATGTTTTTTCTCAATTTTGACAGATGTTCGAAAATTTCCAGTGATATAATTTGAAATCGTTGGTCTATTGAAAATCAGAAATTTTCATTTCGAGAAATTTTGAGGAGGCAAACTTAAAGTTGCACCCCTCTTGAACTGAGGGAATTTCGGCTTTCTATAGTGTGTCATTGAGCAAAGAGAAGCGGTGATTTGGTCCATGGAAGATGATGGAAATCCTCAGCAGTTGCTGAAGGTTACATATAGAAGCTTATATGATGAGAAAAATTGAGATAGCTCAAATGTTTTCTTCTCAGCCTTCAGCCTGAAAATATACGGTCAAGATATGATCATAATAGATTATTTCGTTCATAAAATATAATAATCATGTGAAACTTCCATGCAGCATGGATTTTGTGTTGCGCTCTATCTCTAGACGTAGACGCTGACAGTTTGACGTTACCATTACCATTACCAACTCTGGAAATAGAAATAAAAATGAGTTCATTGAAGACGCAAAATAGAAAGAAATCTTGTTCAGAATTGACTCGGCCGTTACTTGATGGAAATCCATGAGATTTCCACAAAATTTTGTGGAAATCTAATCGTTTGTGAAGTTTTCACAAGAAATCTTGTGTTGATTCGTTTTGATGATGGTGAAAATTCTTTGGAGATCTGAGGGGATCTACGTCAGATCTATTGCATAAAAGCTGCTCCACAATAACTCGGAATTTTTATCAGCAGTAAAAACACATGAGCTTTTGTCGATCCGATGAATTTTTCTTCCTTTAAAGAAACTTTGTCGAACAGTTATTTCACGAGAAAAACTGACATGACAAAATTGCGTGACTATACAGTGTCATTCATAAAGTCGGCATTATATAGGGAAAAATAGCCTACTTGGTCAGAGTCACGCGACTTTCGCTACATATCAAAAGTTGATTTTTTTTCAAATTTATCGCTGAAATTCGTGTTATTTGCTAGAATTTCAAAAAAGTTCCCAAGGAAAATTTGTTTCTGTTCGAATTTTACACATTTGTCTCGAATTTGAATGATCTATTACAACTGTTAGCTCTTGATATTTTTTGGTTTCTTCTAATAATTGTAACTTCGACAAAACTGTCTTAAACTTTGATGAGATACGTGAAGTAACTTTATGATATTTTGATAGGTGACCTTGACATCATTTTAGTACTGGGAAAACCCATTTTAATAAATTTCGCTCCCGAATGCTAGACGATAGATCAACTTTGCATCAAACATAACAGAAATTTGAAGAGGGAATTAGAATTTTCTGAAGAAAATCATATTTTGTCGATAATTAGTGAATTAAACTTAGTAGCATGATAAAGCTACTAAAATGAAATAGACATTTCGGAGAAAAGGAAAAAAACATCGAAAACTGAAAGTTGTTATGGAACGTTCGAATTCAAGACACATTTTATGTAAAATTGGTATATAGAAACACTTTTTCTTTGTAAACTTATTTGAAATTCAAACGAGTATTTTCAGCGATTAATTTGAAAAAAATGTAACTTCTGACAAGTCACGTGACCCCAACCGAGTAGTTCATTTTTCATATTTTTTAAAGCAAAACTAAACGAGCAAACCGTATTTCAGAATAAATTATTATTAAAAGTTTTTCATATATTATTATGATGCCGACTTTATGAATGACACTGTATAGGTTGTGCAATTTCGTTTAAGGTTAGTTTTTCGGATTGAATTACTGCTGAATGAGTGCTGAGATGACCATTAGGGTCACCCTATATAATTTTTGTATTTCTGAGTTGAAAAAAAATTAAAAAAAAATCACTGTCGTTTTTGTACGACAAGAAAGTTTTCATACTTCATACATACTTCATGACTTCCTTTTTATTCAAATGTAACCTAGAGAGCTCGTTCCACACACAACTCCCAGAAAACAAGACAGAAAAACGTCCGCCATTCCAAAAACATTACTCGCCCCGCGTAGCCGAATTAAAGGCATATCCATCAGGCAATTTGGGGGCCGTTTCCCCCCTTTTCCCCCACCACCACCGATGCTCCCCCTGCAATTAGCTAACTTGATTTGGGAGATCCCTTTCCGAGAGCTCCGGATGTGTTGTCGACTGTTTTGTCGAGTTGCCTTTCTGGCCCCTCTTTTCACCACCCCCCCGTATAACGTTAACTCGATTTCGACCCGCCGAAATTCGGCTTTGTTTTAAGCGAGGCACACGCGATTTGAATTAGAGATGCGATGGGTGATGTACAGGGCGATCGATGACATACTTAAATAATTCACGCCAAATACCTAGATTTAATATCGATCAGTCGGCGTATAAAAAATATCGTTTTATGCTATCATTCTTTTTTTAAAATAATCAAAAATACATTTTTCACTAATTGAAAATCGGCTCCTTCGAAATTGCCAGGTTTCGATGACGTCATCTGTCTTCTGGCACAGAACGTAACCAGATATTTCGACGTTGCCAAATTTAAAACCAGTATTTACTCT
Organism: Phaedon cochleariae; assembly: GCA_918026855.4. NCBI lineage: Eukaryota > Metazoa > Arthropoda > Insecta > Coleoptera > Chrysomelidae > Phaedon > Phaedon cochleariae. The sequence continues at coordinate 80,349,512 of OU896707.1, read as the reverse complement.
ATGAGATTCAATATTACCAGTGACAACATAGTATCTACATTCTCAGAAGACCATGTGGCCATCTAGTTCCTGAAAATCACTTATTGATTTCTTATATACTCAAATATATATATTTTTTATATATGTCTGTAATAATATCCAAATACTTGGTATTATGATTTTATTTAAACACAAATTTTTTGTGACTCTGGCAACAGCGTAATGCTAGAGTTCATACAAATAGCTATGAAGAAGATTAATTATTCTAACCTATGACTTTATAACGTCAGTCTCGTCTCTTACCATCATTTTCAAAACCTATCATCTAATCAAATCCATCATGGTCAAATCCATCATTGGCAAATCCATCATGTTCAAATCTAACAAATACTGCGAATATTCAAAGATAATCCTCATATTATCAGATTCTGCAGTTGTGTGTGTTGTGTTCCCTGTTATTTTTAGTAAGTATATTCAGTCCAGAAAATTCATTTCATATTTTGATTGAAATGACAATCAGAAATATTCTTGCACTTGTCTTACAGTAATAGAGAATGGATACGTAGGTCGAATCTTATATGGCTGCATTGAATTGTTCACGAATGATTACGTCACGCTATTTCCGCCATTTTCCATGTAATGAAATATCGTGAATTTCACTAATTATTTAAAAAAAATACTGAGCTCTGAGGAGAAAAGGTTTGGGGTTAACTACTTTGAAATAATGAAATGAAATTGTTCAGCAAACAGGCCCATTGCGAAAAAACCATACCCATAAAAGCCTAGCATTTCCATATGGAAGCAAGTTATTCCTCTCCATTCTGCAGGTCAAATGACTGATCTATATGAAGAAGGCCCTGTTTATAGATACTCGAGGCGCGTTTTTCGAGAACACTGTGTGGCCAGCAAGTAATCAAGGCCTGAACCCGATTGAAATAACATCCACTTTGCGAAGCCTAAAATAAACCTCTTATTGACCAGTCAAGGCATCAATGTTTGGCTGTCTGGGGGTGTCGTTTAAGGGATGACATACATAGGATAGAGGGAGAGCAAGGGAGAGAGAGCTGCAATTTACAATTCATAGAACATAACGAGTGAAGGAATGATCATCATCTGCACCAAAAAAAAACTCTTAGCGCTGGTTCCATTGTATAAGCTCTCAGCCACAATTCCATATCCATATTATGTCATCCATTTTCCCGACCATTTTGTTGATATTGAATAGTTATTTTCTCAATTTTACTGAGACAGAAATAATGGAAGGATATTCGAAATAAGGCGCATCACATACGGCGATGTCTTTCGAATTTTTTGAATATAAACTACACGGCCATACGGAAGAAAATTGTTTATAAATCTTGATAGTTCAACATTGAGTGCAAAGGCAGGATCATTGTATATTGGAAATATTCAACAGTCTATTCCTGTAGAATATGCAGTTGACAAGCAAAAAATACGATGAGCACATCTGAGATACCTTCGGCAAATCTTGAAAGTTTGTTGCACTTGATTTTTGTGTCAATGGGACTGTTGGCGTCTCTCAGATATTAGCTACTGACCAGTGGAATGTGCTTATGTCACTGACCAGCTATCACAGACATGTGCAAATACTAATTCGTAAGTATGTCCCTTGTCCGTTTATATTTGTCATATATAGTATTCTCCTTCATTTAATATGGACGTAATCTAACAGGGGCAGTTTAGAAAAGGTATATACTTTATTACATCAAGAGACATGATTAGCTCGATTGGCAATCATAAGAGCCAGTTTGAAAGAATGTACAACATTGGGCCTGATAAGAACTTTTGTTGAGGCACTGAATAGAGATGGTCCGGTTCACTAGTAGCTGTGTCAGCAATTCCCAACGCTAAATGGAGCAAAAATTGAAAATTAAAGGTATTTTTTTTTGACCACTGATTCGAAAGCAACTCATCTCTTGAGAAACAAAAGAGCTTCTCTATATACACGGCGAATTCTTCCATAAAGGATATCACTTTATAAACAATGCAGACAAGTTAACATGAAAACTGGAATGCTTCCTTGCTTATTGACAGCTGTTGGACCCTAATCAGAGACATTCTAGAAACAGTTCACAAATGAATATTGTTGTTCTCAAATTCTTCTATCTGTCATTCGGTCTCCCCTTTACAAGCAACCCTCAGAAGTCTTCGACAGACTTGTGCAAGCAAAGAATGACGGGGACCTTTTAACGTCCATACAAAAAAGTTATGCAGCCACTGGGAATTGAATCAACGACTTTTTGGTGGATACTGACTTTCTGCTGGCCAGCATAGCCTCGTGGTTGAAGCGTCAATATTCTATCCACGTTGGATTGCCAGTAGGTGGGTTCGATTCCCACCACAACCGCAGAAATTGTTCTGATGGCCTGAGAAGGTGTTTGGGATCACAAGTTGAAAGGTAAGACCCCTGTCATTCCTTGCTCGCAAAAGGCTCTTGAAGACTTCTGAGGGTTGCTCTTAAGGGGGCAACCGAATGATGATGGATAAGAACAATTTTTCGTCCGCGGAGCTATAATTGGCCCCAGCAAATAGCACATAGCGAAAAGACAACAAAAAAAGGAAAAGTATATCTATTTTCCAACAAGTACTTCTCATTTGTGATACAAGAAACAATTAATAGATATACCTATATAATAATAGTTTTGTTCTATAAATGCCAGATCTGTGTTTTTAGCATTCAAAATTTAAAGGCCATTGGCGTAACATCCGAATTTGGAAAATTTTCAGAAATACCTTGAACTGATGCTCTTTCCTTTTGCATTTCAAGTCGATAATCGCAAGGAGGCGAGAGAGATAGACATGTATAGATAGTAAGGAAGAGGACGATTCCGTCGTCTTATTCGCAAGACAAACAGACAGACGGACGACTGACGAGGAGTCGCAGCAGGCGAGCAGGACGATTGTAAATTGGCCTTGTAAACACATTCTAACATGATCAGCACTACATTAGGCCGGGGCGGCTCTGTTATTCCCCCAACCTCTACCCCATTTTCCTCCCTATATTTCCCTCCTCTCCGTCTTTGGATAAACTAACCGGAATGAAGCTTTGCAGCACCCTACGGAATATCCTGGAGGCGTTTTTCTGGATGACCATCTCCATTGCCATATATACATGTCGTGCTCAACTAATCAGAAATCTAATCTTTGGTAGAAGTCCATATTGCTGAAAGTGCGGAGTGAAATGTTTCACCGGAAGGAAGGAATGCTCGAAGTCATATCCACAAATTTTAATGATGTCGTTACATAATCATAAGGGACATGTTTCGGTCTTATGAAAGACCATCTTCAGCATAATTGAAAGTTCTATACAATACAAAAACAGAATGAGATTTGAAGTGAAAGAATCACCTAGTTTGTGCTGACTTACTTGGAGTTGAAAACATTTTTGATGCTACTGCCAAGAATTCAAATATTAAATGGAAAAACGGGTTCTCAATAAATGGAGGGCCCCGAGCCCTGAGAGCGCATACTATTATATACCAGAATGGTATATATTTTTTTTATGTTCTTGTTCCCACGAAAAGGGATATCCTGTAATGTTCAGAGAACATCGATCGTAAGAATCAAGGGAAATAAGGTAGGAATTGGTGTTCTTCTTGAATATCTGGAGGTTATAGGCCTCGGGCAACACCTCCCTTGATGGCAATGTGTTTCAGAGCCTCGCTGTTCGTTGGATGAACGAGTCTTTGGAAAGAGATGTTCTGCAGATCTCCGAAGTGACCACGATGGGTATCGCCAAAAAGTTTCGTTTCTGACAGCACCATTAATTAACAGGTTTATTATTTATGATTTTTTTATATAAAAGAAAATTTCCAACACCAATTGAAACATGGAGGAGGAGCTATTTCCAAAAATGGAGATGCTCAGGATCCCATCATAAACTATAGACCAATATCATGGTTTCTAAAATTTCTTGAAAAATTCTCAAGAAACGCATTCTATAGAATTCATCAAACAAAAAATAAAGCTTTGATTCTAATCAATTTGGTTTTCAAGAAAACAGTGGAACACAAGCAGCAGTATTACATGTGATAGAATCAATCCAGAAAGGACTTGATTCAGGAAATTATGTGGCAGCTGTTTTCATTGATCTCAAAAAGGTTTTCGAAACAGTTGATCATACAACACTTTTGGAGAACTTGGAATCAATGGAACTCAGAGACAGTGTGAGAAATGTTTTGAATTCATATTTGCAAATAGGACAATCAATACGAAATCCACCAACTCGGTGTCAAATAAACAATTATAGGTTAATCGAGGAGGTGGTACATTCATTTTACTTAATTTTTTGGGATTTTCTCTCCTCGTTTCTATAAAATAAAAATATGCGTTTTATACCAATATATTTGTAGTGGGGCAAATCAGGTCACTATGCGTTTAACAAATTTTTCTATCAGGGAGCCTAAGAGAAAAATCACTGACAATCTGTTTGAAAAAATGTTTGAAGGAGAGAAATATAGATATATTGAAAAAATATCGAATTTTTACCCATCTTTGGACGTTTCGGGAACGAATCTGCTCCCGTTCTCAACATGGATGTGCAAAATATTTCTCTTTGGAAGTTGTGCTGCTTATAGTTTGGCACTTTTCAGTGTAATACTGATGTTGGCATATGAATGAGTGATTTCAGTCTACAAATGAGTTACTAAGTGTTTTCATCAATTGATCTTGAATCCACCATTTTCATGTTAAGTTTTCAGTGGTGAATAGCATGTTCTATCTATATCAACTGAACGGGAAGCAATGCTATTGTCTCCGTTCAGAAGAATGCAAGCACATTTCACTCAAATATCAATTATAGACTGGATTTTATGTGAATATTTTCGTAACCTTCTGTGATGAAATAACTAAATTTCGTATATGTGTCCAACTTTTCACGCCTAATTTGAAAATGTCGAGAATTTTCCGAAATTTGGATCAGGGGCGTAAGAAATAGAGCTAAGCACACTTTTTCCCTCAACTGCTTTGTTTATGTGATTTTCAGCAGACCAGGAAATATGAGAATATCATCTTTTTAACGCAAAAATGGTACTCTAGTTCAGTTTCTAGTTCTTGATGAAACTATAATTATGAATTTTTCATTTTGACGAAAAGCATCACTTTTCACCGTGTATTGAGGAAAAAGCCTTTTTTTATTATGCAGCAGAATTTTCAAATTGATTCATCCCGAAAATGATGAATGCTATCGAAACTAAACATAGGAGTAACATTCTCAAGAAAATATATTTAGATTTCCATACCTATGTCTTGGTTAAACTACCAAATCTTGTATGAACAAAAAAGGGACCATTTTAGGATCCATGATGGTTATACGAACCTCTTTAACTATTTTTGTTCCTAGAATCTATGGTTCAAATCTTGCTGTGTAATTTCGGGACACCCTGTATAAGTGGGGCAAATCCATCTTAGATTAATTCATCGTACGAGTATTCCACTCGAAGAAGCTATACTTACTGTTTTAGCGATTGTGGATATCATATCGTTTGTGAGGTTTTTTACATTTACATTACTATGGATTTCCATCAAGCAACGGCCGAGTCGATACAAAATAAATATATTTACTAGAATTATATTTTCATTTCAAAACATGCTAATCTTGTCATGCATAGGGAATATCACTTTCAAGAACCCTCGCATTTTCCGATGACGAAGTTATGATCGAAACAGTCCGCAGTGGAAAATCTAGTTTCCGTTTGCCGAAATCACGAATTCAAATTGGTCCGCACCGTATAATATAGGAGCGATTTCGCATCGGTGAGCACATCGAGCCGTTTAGCTCGCATTATATGTGATAATTAAATGCAAATGGCAGTTCATCTAAGCGGCATTGCTGAAAACAGCGCACTCTTGATGAGGCCAAATCGAATTAGAGCTAACAATGAGCGAAGCTGATGCTCCGACATTTCCAAAATTACGGAGACGAATTCGTGTTCCGAGCGCAAGATATCCTGATATATTCCTGATGATTTCAGGCAGGTTTTTCATAGCAGAATGTTAGATTAACTTTATTTTCCACTTTCCACTTGTATATTAGATCGCTCCGTACACTTGGTGCACTGGAACAGATACAGGGTGATCAGAATTTTGAATCTTGAACCACCCTGTATTTGTTTCAAATAAATGTCAGTAGATAGTAAATCACAAGTTGAGATAGCGACATGAGAGCCGTTTTGACCAATAATGAATAGTTTCGACACAAAAAAATGTTAAAGTTGAAAAATCTCGATTTTGAACACTTTATATCCCTGAAACCATTACAGCTAGACCCCAAGTGGGATGCATTGATGAAATCAGCTCTTCGGGGAGAATCTAAAAATGCAATAAAATACAAGGTGTTCCATTTGAAATAACAAAGTTGTTGCTTCTTTTCTTTAGAAGCGGCAACGCCGCAGGGCTGAAAATATTTTAGAAAGATGTCCCCCTCGAAAATGTAGTTGACCTGTTTCAGTTTTTTTTGATAATCCGGTTTTGGCGACCTACAGAGATGTTTCGTTTTCAAAGGCCCACTCTGTATAGACAGAACATGGTATTCACTACTGAAATCTGAACATGAAAATGGTAAATTCAAGATTAATTAATGAAAACATCCTGTAACTCATCTGATTGCCAACGTACTCACCAAAGCTTAGGGCATTTTTGTCGAACTTACAATTAGAAGGAATGAAAATATATCAATAAATAAAAGTTGCAATAGAACGTTCAAATTCGACACAAATGTGAAGAATTGTAATACAAACAACTTATTTGTGAAATTTTTCGAAATTCGATCGAATAGGTCAATTTTCATCAATTGATTTGAAAAATTTGAGGAAAAATGGACCATGTGACATGTAGCGAAAGTCACGTGTCATTTTTCATCTTTTTTCAAGCAAAACTCAACGCCCAAGTCAAACATGAAAATACATCATTATTAGCAGTTTTTCCCATACATGAAGCCAACTAAATGAATTACACTGTATATAACTTCAATAGGAAGCACCGTTCTCGATTGAAATCGATTTGAAAATTACTCCACATGTCATACCAATTCATAAGGAGATCATCAAAATTGAAAATTTGAGGGAAGGCCATGAAACGCGACCACTATTTTTGTGAAAAAATAATCAAGACAGCTAGCTGACAAATTCATGTAATAAGTGACAGAAGATGTTTAAATTTATTTAAATTATGAAAAAATGATAAATTTATCTGAGCGACGTTTTTTTCATTTCCATGACTCCAAAAAATAATTGAATAAAGAAAGTTTAACATCGAAACCATGGATTTCCAATCGTAATAGATGTTAACACACTTGAATACTCAATACCCTTTTGATACTGCCAACGTATTACAAGCTCATTATGGGACACCCTTTATAATGAAACTAATCTCAGAATTCAACAAAAAAATATTTTTTGTTCCTATGCGTTCCTCAAAATGTAGTCTCATTATGCAAATGACGAAGCTTCCAAACAAAACCATCACAACGTCCAGCTTCAACTGAACAAAACATTCATCCCCGTTAATTAGCTCATATTAAAGCCCCAAATGAAGCGACAGCAAACAGTCGACGATAATTCAAATCTCCCCTTTCGATGTCACCGCCTGTCCCATTATGATTCAATGGTTTGTTGATACTGGGCCCGGCCGGAATCACCCTGTATTTATATGAGTTATATTAGCAGGTGGCCATCTGTCGCTATGGTGCGCATTTGTGACAAATGACAATGGATCTATCGCTGTGGGTGCGCTGTTTATTTTCGACTTGAGCTAATTTATGTATTATCATTGCCAAAGTGCCATTTGCCTTCCCCACTGTAACTACTTGATACAATATGATGTATCAACCTATACATAGTGAAATCAGTACTACAAAAAGCATGTGTCCCGCAAGGATCAATTCTAGCACCAACACTATTTCTACTCCATATCAACGATTTGTTGGAAGCAACTTCATGTCCAATACACAGCTACGCGGATGATAGTACCCTCCATACCGCCTTCTCTTCCAGGGCTCCAATACCAGCCAGGTAAATCTGAAACGAATGAGGTAGAAATGTTGACAACATAAATATGGACTTGGCAACAATTCTCGAATTGGAATCCAATAACTTGGTAACTGAACTAACGTTAGCTTGCTTAACTTTTATATATTCTACACCTCCCTTGGCAATGTGTTCCAAAGCCTCGCTGTTCGTTGGATGAACGAGTCTTTCGAAAGAGATATTCTGCAGGTCTCCAAAGTGACCACGAAGGAGTGCGAAGCCCCAACTCGACGGGTTAATCTCGCGAGGACTGCCAAAATATCTATAAAATAGAGCCAGATCGCCAACTTTTCTGAGGTGCTCCAGAGAAGTGAGTGAGTTTGTGAGCGAGGCATCACCCACGAGACGAATTGCCATTTTATAGAGAGAATCCAACAGTTTCAGGGTATGTTTGGGTGCTGCAATCCAAATATGGGAACAGTATTCCAGGACAGGTCGGATCTGAGCCTTATAGATCATAAGCAGCTGACTGGAAGTGAAATAGCTCCTGTTCGAAACAGAAAACCAAGTATTTGGGATGCACTTTTATCCGTGATCTCACGTGATTTTCCCATAGTGGATTTTCCCAAGAAAGGTTATTGCTGATAGTTAATAGCAAGCATCGGAATGGATCGATCCTATCGCCATATTTTGATCGAAACAATCCGCCATTAGCCTATGTCCCAATAGTTATGACTCACCCTGTGTAACTAACAAAATTCGTTTGTCAAAGGAACAATGGAAAGGCAAATCTTTGTAATTCTCGGCATATACGTATATATAGGTAAATATCCCCAAAATCCTAAAACCTTCAAAAAATCAAATACTTCCTTCTATATCCATCATAATAGATATGTCTTTCGTGCGATCCAAAGGATGCAACACAATTCCAGAATTTCTCATTCCATACCCTATTGGGATTTCAAGTACTGGGCTACCCAAATTTTGATGAAAAAGATTATATGTATACATACGTATGGAAGTACTAGAAAAATACTCAACGCATGGTATACACAGAAAATAATTTTGTACGTAAAATTAATGAACGGCGGTCGTCAATTTTTTGAACATTTATATTACGAATCGATGATTATTACAATCATTTCTGATGATGGGTTCATACCGCAAGACACTGAAACAATGAACGAGCCAACATTGAACAATGAACGAGAAACATCAAAAGTTAATCATTTTTTTTATTCATGTGATGAAAAACTTCATTGAATCAACGTTTTATGTTTATTGATCTATGTTTTTCATCATTGGAGCAATAAACTTTTCGTCATGGATCTATCAACAACAAACATAAGAAAATAATGAATGGTCTTCATTGTTTCAATGAACACTAAACGTTGATTTCATGAAATGAAACATCAACTTCCAAAACAGGCGCCAAATTAATGTTGCCTACCCATGGATCAATCACGCCAAACATTAATACTATGAAAAGAAACATCAACTTCCAAAACAGGCGCCAAATTAATGTTGCCTACCCATGGATCAATCACGCCAAACATTAATACTATGAAAAGGTTTCATAATACGCGGTGAATTTTTCATTTGCCATTTTATTTTATTTCTATTCGTTCAGTTGTTAATGAAAAGTTGAAAGTGCTGGGTCGTGTTTTGTGTTTCTGTGGCTCGTATAGAATTCCTACCTATTTGTGAAATTGTGCCACATCAATGGGATACTAAACCTAACATATTTGAGAAAGGTGAGTCCTGTTAATTTTGAATTACTTTTTTCACAATTCTTACGATTAGGATATATTAACTCAGCAAACATTGAACTACCGGGAGAATTCCGGCCTAGTGCAGGCAAGTGTGAGAAAGTGTCGATGCCGGTGTATTGGTGATGTCCGATGATTTCTCTATGCTAAGTAACCATCAGTTGAAAATACGATGATGGCCTTGTGATGGTATGATGTATAGAACGAGTTGAGCACTAACGAGTTGTGGCCCCTTGCTGGCCAATATCCTGTTCACTACTCGTCCCACTGGGGGATTTTCTGGGAACGTCTACATCAACAATCAGCTGATCATTTGGATAATTATTATATGTCACTCTAGTGATAGCGTATGTTTCGTTTTTCTCTGGTTTGTTGTCATATCATTGTGCTCATCACTTTCCCTGGTCGTTATAATGGCAGTTATGGTGGCAGGAGTATTCTCAATTGATAATATAGAAGATGGATTCTGTGGCAGGAGTATTCTCAATTGATAATATAGAAGATGGATTCTTCAATGATGATAATATGTATTGAGTAAGTATCAATCTACCTATCTAGTGTTCCAAATTTTGTTATGAAATGCATGTGTTTGTGATGATAATAATTGTAGTGGCTCCTACCTCTCCAGAAGCGTAACTATCATGGACTGCTTGGTTCGTTACTATCAGAAGTAATATTTGGTTATGGAAACCTGTCTCTATCATTGAAGTGAATAACAATAAGGCCTGTGCCTCCATATGTAAGTATATATCACGTAATCAGACTATATATTGATCAAGTTATGAACTCATGTAACAGAGTATTTTGTTTCTCATACTTCTATGAAGAAAGAATTCTGACATCAAGAAAGGCCACTTCATGATAACTTATGAAGAATTTTATATTCCAGAAGTACCTACCTCGCAACGAAGAATCTATTTTGGAGGAATGCTTCCCAAATAAGATGAAGATGTAGATATACCAGCCGGTAAGCAGTCACTCTGAGGAGTTTTATCTTGGAAGAAGAGAGAGGTTAAGAAGATATCATTGTGTCATTCATAAATTGTTTCCTTGAAATCTGGTATGTGTCTATTTCATATAATATGATGATAAACATCAAAAAATATATTGAGTTACTAGAACTTCCAGATCAATTGGACCCCTGAAACCCCTACCCTTCCCTCTACCCCTCCTCCTACCCCTCCCCCTACCTCGTTAATATGTAACCAATGTCGTTAATTGGCTATTACAGTCCCATCATTTCTGTTTATGCTGGGCTTGCTATGGGCAACTCAATGTGTCGATTATGTTGTACCCATATCAAAATGTTTGCTGGGTAGGTACTCGTGGGATGCACAAGGTACTATTCTTTCTACAACTACTGGTTATTGTCATCACATTGTTATCATTTTATTTTCTACAGAAAATGAAAATCAAGTTAATTAGGTGTTCAGATCAGTATTTTGCCTGATTTGACAAAATTTCCGTTGTCTTGTACAGGGAGGTTATTAGTTCTTGAAAATACTTACATTGGCAAATAATTCCAAAGCTTCGCCGTTCTATGGACGAACGAGTTTTGGTAGAGTGTAGTTCAACATATTTCAAAGTTAACAAAGAAAGAATGTGCTGACTGGGCCTGTCGAGTTCGTCTGACTGGTATTACCTTGTGATTGAATTATAGCAGAGATTTCTGTGGAACATTTCCCTTATTATCAGATACTTAGTTATAATTATATTATAATGAATGGAAAGGGCAAAATTTGTTTATTCCGACAAAAAATGTATAAGGTGAGCGAATATTTGTTTTTTGAATATCGTCCAAGTTTATCAGTCTTCGATCATTCAGTGTATTTTTGACATTTCGGAAACATTTTTAGTTGACTTCATTAAAAAATATTCATTACATTTGTTATTCAATACAATTAGGTAGATTTCAACAAAAAAAAATGATATTTCATTAAGAAAACCATCAGTGTTCTGCGACTGCCTTGTAAATGTATATATTATATTATTCATCAGGTCACATCAAATCAGTGGATGTACTAGATAATTTTGGGCCGATTTTGGGTTTTTCAAAATTTTAGAAATTAATTACTCTGATGCGTGAAAAAATTGTCCCCTTATTACTGATAATGACGATACTGTTGACAACATTATCTTCGACGACGACTATACCACTGTTAAATACCAATAGAATTTGTTCGTTACATCTATAACTGTCGAACATAGATTCATGCTCATTTTTCATTGATTCAATGAAGAAAATCATCAAGTGATGTCTATCGTTCGTAATATCAATAACCGCCGATCATAGATCCATGCTAGCTGATTATTGATTCAATGTTCAGCTGTGATAAACTGAGTCTGTCCTTCGTAACTGGCACTTACATATTCATGCTCACTGTTAATTGATACAATGTACATCAACCATAAACCAATGTTTATCATCATAGATCCATGCTCGCTGTTTATTGATTCAATGTACAACAACCATGAACCAATGTAAATCCATTCGTAATATCAATCACCGGCAAACATAGATCGATGACCATTATTCGTTGATTCAACGTACTGCAGTCATAAGTTAATCAACAAGAAAATTTACGTACGACCGTTCATTGTATTAATGACACCCGTCATCGGCCCAAAATTAATGTTGACGTTCACTGATTTGATGTACTTTTTTATTAATATAACGTACCTTTTTCGTTCTGTGTATGATCTAGCTAAACTTTAGGAATGATGAGTTTTCAATATGTCTATTGTGATTTTTGGTTCAGATTATAAAAATATTATGAAGATTAATTACTTTTTCGCCAGATATGGCAGACTATTGAGTGAAACAAATTTGGATCAATATAGCGAAAATCCAACAAAAATCAGATTTGATATTACAACAATAATCCATTTTCGTTATCAATCCACGCGACTAATCCTAATGAATTTTCATTATTGTGGATATTAGTTGCGAGTCCAAAATTCAATTAACCAGGGCAATTGCTAAGCCTCCTATGATAATGACACTATTTCTAAATTATTATCTCTCCATCCAAGACATATGGCGGATCAAATAATAGGAATAATTTGGAAAATGCCATATCGTTTTCCATATAATGATGGGGTGACAATAGATATTCTATTCTGTTTATCGGCACATTTCCAGCATAATAAATTGTTAATTATCGTGAAATTTGTACGATTGATGATAATAATTGCATGCATAATAGTTTGCGGTTATTTTCATCAAGTCTTCTTTGGGAGAAGATATTTATGCATCATGGCAGAAGTGAATAAATTATTAATCAGCATTTACCTTATTAATATTTGATTTTCGTTCTCACATTTAATCCAATCGCAAATGAATCAATATCGTTACCTTTTTTTATGTTCTCGTTCCCACGAAAAGGAATATCCTGTAATGTTCAGAGATCTGAGAGATCCAAGGAAAATAAGGTAGGAATTGGTGTTCTTCTTGAATTTCAGGAGGTTATATGCCTTGGGGAACACCTCCCTTGGCAGTGTGTTCTAGAGTCCCGCTGTTCGTTGGATGAACGAGTCTTTGGAAGGAGATGTTCTGCAGGTCTCCAAAGTGACCACAAAGGGGTGCGAAGCCTCAACTCGACGGGTTAATCTCGCGGGGACTGCCAAGGGAGGAACAATTGTTGATATTTCAGAAGAGCATCGTCCATGAAAATATCTATAAAATAAAGCCAGATCGCCAACTTTTCTATGGTACAGACAGTACTGTATAATCTAGTTAATCGCATTTCTTTCCACAACTTCCGTGTATAAAAACCATCGAGTATAATGGCGGCAAACTCTGAATTCTTCCTGTAAATCAGACCTGAACGATCATCGAAATGTTTTAAAGCCCTCCTGCGAGATTCGAGCGATTGCTTTCTGATATATGGCGATATGGCGCGCCCCCTGACTATAAATTGCTCACATTAGAACGCTCAATCGGACTTCAGAGACGATTCGCAGGAATCGCAGGATAAGGCACGAGGCCATATATCCTCGATATCCTGACGGTCGATTTGTATCGGTGAGGCAGTTAGCTAATTGCGTATACCGAACCGAAATAAAGGAGCTGAATCGATTTGAATACTATTGAAAAGGAATATTCTCAGATATAAACTGCTCAACACATGGAACGTAAAATCGCATTTTTTCGATCATATCTGAATCATCATAACTTTCGATTTCCTCAACCAATTTTCAATTATTTCTCAGTTTCTGAAAGCTCGTTTCATTGACTATCGAACCTATGGATATCACAATTTCTTCTTTTCTGGATGAGATTCTACAGGATGATAATCAAAGCTGTGCATTTTTCAAAAATTTCAAACGCCTTCCGTTTGAGAGAACTTTTTAATTTTTTTTTTGGGTCAAAAACATATTGCTTCATAGGTTTTCTAGATGCTGTAATAGTAATTTTCCTAACAAGTGCGGAAAGTGATTCTTTCCCGCACGTGACTGCCGTTGACACGAACGACGCGAAGCGGAGTTCGGGCAAGCAGTCAGTAATACTGATGTTGGCATATGAACGAGTGATTTTAGTCTACAAATGAGTTACAGAATGTTTTCATTAATTGATCTTGAATCTACCATTTTCATGTTCAGTTTTCAGTAGTGAATACCATGTTCTATCTGTATCAACTGAACAGTCTAGTTATTTAGCCGACATTGTCTTGGTTCAGTTCAAGTGTAGGTTAGTACCGGTTCAATTCAGGGGAAACAAATTTCCAATTAGAAAGCGGCTCAGTAAGCAGTTAATCATAACCATCATAGCAACGAGGTAACTTCCCACTAATTTGACATTGATAATGTAAAATTTCTGTTTCCTTCTAGAGCTGGACCCGACAACCATCAGAAGCCGAAACAAAACACGATTTCCCATTCAAATGTAATCTCTTTAACTGCTCTCGAATTCGGGACAAAACAGCAGGACATTATCGGCGTAAATGGCGTCAATTAAAGTAATTTATCGCGGCGCAGCGTTCAGCCGAGGACGGCCATCAACATGGGCAAATTGCCGGGGCAGGACCAGCCACCTCCGATGCGGTTTACTCGGATTTTCCGCGATTAATTTATGCCCCGATGATGGCACATGTGTGCGTATCCGGCGACGGCGATACGTCAGGCGTCGCGACGTTTCCAGCGGCGCCGGAGAGGGGCGTACCGGGTGGCAACTTATTCGTGTCTATGAGGAAAAAATGTGTAGCCATTTCCAAAACGGCAAAAAAATTAATACGATAGGGGACAGCAAGGTTATGTTGTTGTTGTTGTTGCATAATGCCACTTTGGAAGTCAGCAGTCAATAAATGAGTGTTATGTACGATTGAACTAATAATGCCTTGTGTTGATTATGAATTAATGCCTTATCGACTCGAGTACTATTTATATTAGGTTCGCAATTTTCCGCAATGGCAACGGTCGTTACCTTTCGATACTGCTTACTTATCGCGGGGTAAGTGGTTTCTTTGCAAATTTTGAAGGAAATGACGTCTATGAACTCCGGTGACCTGATCAAAACTACAATGTACTGAATGTTTCAATTTGGAAAAGTAAACTAATGAGAGTTTGAATGATGTTAATTCATAGGCATTTGTACTTCTTGACAATATGAATACTATTTCACGTGTAGTGAGGACGAATCAGATGATTTGCCCCTAGATGTCACTGCGCTTAAAGAATTTTCCTATCAGAGAGCCTAAAAGAAAAATTCACTAGCTTGTCAGTGACAATTGGTATTGAAGGTTTGAAGAAGAGAAATAAAGGTATATAGAGAAAATATTAAATTTTCACTTATCCTTGGACGTTTCGGAAACGAATCTGCTGAGAATATTGAAACTCAGCACAAGGGAGGATTGGGAGGAGTGTTGCAGACGGGCTACTTATGTCATGAAATTTGGGATGGGCTGAACAATGTTTTGGTGTGGGCTCAGCTCACCCCAGCCCCAATCTTCCGCCGCCAATAATGATAGTACTCGCCGTATTGTGTTATCTTCCAGAATTCCCATTTCTTTCCAGCTATTATAAAATATTGAACAAATCCCGAGTTTCTAGAAGGTCCTATTTAATCCTGCCTAATTTTAATAATCATACTTGATAGCTTGATAGTCCGAATATGGCCCCTTCCTTTTGGTAAGTATACCAAGTAAGTTCAGTTTCTATTGATGTTGTGTCTCTAGCAATAACTTTCCGATATATTGCTTCGCAACAAACCTCACAAACTTTACCAAACTGATATGATATCTGTATACAAATCTAATTCTGTCCAGAGATTTTTGTCTGAACGATAACATTACTCCTGCCTGAGTAATCCGGTTAGTTGATGCAGGAACACGAACACGAACTCTTAAATATAAGTAGAAGTAGGCCAATAAACAACTTCATTTCGATAATTGCTGGTCGTCTGTCCCCCTTGAATAGAAATACATAAAAACTAATTGCTTGTGAAAATATTTGATATTATCCTAGTCCACCTACTCCTAAGAGCATCGGGCTTCGAATTGGGCTAAATTGGGTATATGAAACAAATTTTATACGGGGAAAAAAGCAAAACTCATTGATTGCTGTTGCTGAGGGTGTAATGGGGAAGACCACTGAGGGATGAAATACGTCCAAACCTTTTTCAAACGATGAATGAATCATGGTTTACATTCAATGTGTATTCAGTATTTTAACGGGTGTAATTTAATTGATTGCTGAAAATTAAAGGATATATGGTTCCTTAGCTCATTTTGATAAGAACAGTCCATATATGAACATGAGCCCTAAACCTCTCAACTTTCGACCTCTACGGTGTGAAAATTTTAGGAAAAAATCGTTTTCTCATTATAACTTCAATAACGTTCTAGATATTTTCATGAAATTTTTAATATCTCTACCAGTGGCATACGTAAGCGATAAATCCGAGAGATTTTTCGAAAAAAATATTGTTGTTTCTTTATTGTAAAATTCAAAATTATATTTGCTGGTAGTTTTTTGGTATAGAGCTTATGATGATGACGTTTTTCTCCAAATCGTTCCAATTTCAAAGTCCAAGTCTGAATGATACATCATTTTTTCTCCACCCATTGCATTGTCAATTTTGATAACACCAATTTGATTATTACTTGTAACGTTGCATAGCAATAAACTTTTTTCTGCTTTGCAAGAGAAAGTTCATCTTTTCTGCCTGTGCATGGAGTGTGCTATTTTTTCTGCAACCGAAACAATTAACTCAAATAAATATATGGAGTAACCACCAATGCCGTGCCATAATAATATGTATGCAATGCAACAGCAGGTTTATTCAATTTTCAAAGATAAACACAAAGATAATCAATAATAATAGCGATTACTTATTCCTCTCCATACTACACTGTGTTTGACTTGATAATCAAGTGAAGGTAAACAATATCGTTGTTTGAGACAAAACACTATTGCTTGCAGATCAATCAAGTATTTGAATCTTCAGGCTTCCCTGATGAAAAAAATACTCAACTGAGATGCTTATAGTTATTCCTATACTTAACTATAATAAGGTGTATTTATATCTCCAGCATGGGTATGGCGAAATCGGAAACAAATCAGGTATGCGTCCCAACCCAAATAACCAACCGTAACAATGTTGTTTATTCATGATTACGTCTAGTACATCCTTTTTAGTTCTTAGGAGCTAAAGTTGAACTTTAGCTCCTAGGTACCAAATTTCAACTTCAGCTCC
The DNA here is from genome assembly GCA_918026855.4 of Phaedon cochleariae. Lineage (NCBI taxonomy): Eukaryota > Metazoa > Arthropoda > Insecta > Coleoptera > Chrysomelidae > Phaedon > Phaedon cochleariae. The sequence goes on along the minus strand of OU896707.1, from coordinate 80,332,086 downwards.
TAGGAACTTAATATGTTGCCTAGAAACATACCTATTTTTGTGTCAGTAATAGAAACGTCAACTCAAGAGCTAATTTTGGTATTAAAATGGACGACTTTTGTGTCGGTTTCAGAAAAAAGACACTTTTGATGTCATTTGGAGAAAAACACTTTATCTAATGAATATATACGTATAACCAATAGCTTTCCACCTCTTCCATTATCACCAATTCCATCGAATTATTCATGATCTCCGCGATTCCGTCAGCATATTGGGCATATAAAACCCTGTGGCCAAAAAGGCCGTATGTTTGCCTTGTATTTATCGCCGTGGACCCCTGATTGTGCCATTGTCATGATAATTTAATATCCTAATACGTTTAACGACACCCTAATTTCATCCCCCGAAGAGACTAACAGCCCGAGGGGTGGAGGGGTGGCTGATTTTACGCTGGTCGCGCTCGCTTATTAGTTTTATTGCCATCGATTGACGTTCTGTTATAGTGTCGACAGGAAAAAAAATGTAAGGAATACCTCAAGGCTCTTGCCTTAGCCCATAGTTCTCTCTTAATTTTTCATAAATAGTTTTTTTTTATATTCTGGTGTCCACGAAAAGGGATATCTTATAATGTTCAGAGAACATCGTGAGAACCAAGGGAAATATGGTAGAAATTGGTGTTCTTCTTAAATTTCTGGAGGCTATATGCCTCGGGGAACACCTTCCTTGGCAATGTGTTTCAGAGCCTCGCTGTTCGTTGGATGAACGAGTCTTTGGAAAGAGATGTTCTGTAGGTCTCCATCAAAGTGACCACGAAGGGGTGCGAAGCCTCAACTCGACAAGTAAATCTCGCGGGGACTGCCAATGGAGGAACAATTGTTGATATTTCAGAAGAGCATCGTCCATGAAAATATCTATAAAATAGAGCCAGATCGCCAACTTGTCCAAGGTGTTCCAGAGAAGTGAGTGAGATTGTGTGCGATGCATCACCCACGAGACGAACTGCCTTTTTTGGACAGAATCCAACAGTTTCAGGGTATATTTGGGTGCTGCACTCCAAATATGGGAACAGTATTCAAGGACACGTTGGATCTGTGCCTTATAGATCATAAGCAGCTGACTGGAAGTGAAATAGCTCCTGGCCCGAAACAGAAAACCAAGTCGTTGTCGTTGTGATGCACTTTTAGCGATTGATTTTCACGTGATTTTCCCCAGAAAGGCTATTGCTGATAGATGCTGATAGTAATACCAAGCATCGAAATGGATGTCTTCAAAGGTATGGTTACTCCTGACAAGCTTATGTTGGGCACAGTGAGATCGGCATTTCTAGAGGAAAGGCATGCTTGTGTTTTGTTTGCATTGAAATCTATACCAAGTTATTGGATTCCCATTCGAGAATTGTTGCCAAGTTCATATTTATGTTGTCAACATTTCTCCCTCGTTCGTTTCTGATTTGCCTGGCTGGTATGTCTCATGTCAAGAAGTTCAAGGCATCCAGCAATTTCTGAGATGATTTCAACTTATTTCCCCAAATTATGAAGTAAACATCGATGTATTCAGGCAATCAATAAGTGTTCCGCCATTTTGTAGTTGGTGATATATCACAACACCCCTTTTTCTATTTAATTTTTTCCCAGATATGTCACCCAGTCGCCATCTTTGAATTTTCATCTGTCAATTTCACTTCAGAATATAGTATTCATCGTTCATAAAATGAAACCATTCCCACCAAGTCAAACATATCTATGCTCGCTATTTCCACCATCAGATCTACTCTTTCATGGGAAAGTCGCGACATAAACTTCACAAAAATTCAGCGAAATATGTTTTGATGTTATGAACTCTTTCACATAAGTGATAGATGTTCTGAATTTGTTGAAAGCACGCACATTTCATCATATTTGTTATATAATTTATTGAAGATGATTCCTTTTTCAATAGATAAAGTACGTATACCTATGTACTCATTTATTGACAAAGCGATTGCCTAATTTGCATTATATCGAATAATATGCCGATGTCGAAGCAATGGAACATAAAACTCCATGTTCGAAGACCGCCAACACAAAGAACACTTTACAAGTTTACAAGTCATAATCCAATAGAAAGAATGATCTGCAGCCCAAACACACCAGCATCAGCATCGTCATCGCATCGTAGGGGGCGATGAAATTTCCAAAACAAACACCGCGGGGCGAGGAAACCAGTGGCGTAACTACGCAAATAGTTATTTATTATACAAGGAAAAAAAGGAGTAGATTTTTGCTCCAGATTGTGTTCTTATATTCTAAATCTGAAAATTGTGGACGTGAAATTTGAAGTTTTTAAGACGAGGGGCACCTGTGCTGTAGGCATCTTTATCATTCTTTAGAAGTAATCAAATATCTGATTTCACTTCTGTCACTCTAATTCTGTGATTCGATTTCAAAAAATTGCGAATTTAGTGGTTGTTTAGTAATTTAAGTAACCGCGAAGTCGAATGCAAGATAGGATTTGCAGTTCTTTCTCGGAGACGGTATTATTGACTTATTCTTCGGAACTAAGCACAATAAAAGCAATCAACAGTGTATATATATGTAATAAATATCCAGGAAAAAAGTACTCACTTTTACCCAAATTGTTTGCACAATGAAATGATTGTTGAGTCAACAAAATATGATGTTGTATTCAGTTAAATATTTGTCAAAATAAATTCAATTTTGCCGAATAGACAAAATACATGTATGATTGATTGAACAATGAGATAATAGTTGGATCAACAAAACTTGTTTTATGTCAACTATAAATGTTGTTGAATGAAATGAAACTTTTGTTCAAGTAAGCAAATATTTCGATCAAATTATTTCGTCTCTTCGAATAGGTTGCTTATTTGGAATGAACATATATTTTGTTAATTCCGCAAAATTGTGTTAAATTTAACAAAAAAAAATAACCAAAATCATTTTGTTGGTGCAACAAAACTTTTTTCCGTGCATAAGCAACCATCGCATTTAAAAAAATATTGTCATGAATTCAGTTCCGATTGTTTCAGGTTGTGGTCCAGGACATGCGTTGCTGGGCAAAACCAGACGACCAAGGACAGCATTCACCTCTCAGCAATTGCTCGAGCTGGAGAAGCAATTTCGACAAAACAAGTACCTGTCTAGACCCAAGAGATTCGAAGTAGCAACGAATTTGATGTTAACGGAAACTCAAGTATGTATTATCATACACGGAAAAAAGGAATTGTTGAATCAAGCAATATTTATTTGAATGATGCAAATATAAGTGTCATATATATCCATAGGCCAATCAAATAATTATATTTTGAGGAATTAATTTCCAGCAAGCTGGAAATCATTTAAATACCTTCATTCGGTCCCAAATGCGTGTAATCTAAGTTTGCACCATTCCAGGAGTTGAGCTTAACTTTTGATAGCCAAAAAACCGCCAAATTTTTGCACTTTTTTTATTTTTTTGCTTATAGCTGCAAAATGGTTCATCGGTCGAAAAATGTCATTCTATTCAATAATATAGAAGGCAAAATTCTGCGTCGAATGACATCTGAAAACATCAAATTCCGTTTAGTAGTATAGCCGAAATCGAATGTTAAAAAAGAAGAAAATTTCGTAGTTCGGTGCAAGCTTACATTTTGCGGCTTTCCAAGACGACATATCGTGAAAACAGATACTCCTATTGAAAGAACCCATGGAATAAAAGTTGTAGAGAATAACATTTTACGTTATATAGATAGATGTCCAAATGTTTAAGTTTTCTTGATTTGTCCAATTATCCGGATATCTGAATGCCCGGTTCAGCTTCGGTCCCAAATTTTGCATCAATTTATAATTATTTTTCATCTAGTGCGCGAAATGCTACTTTGGTGATCGAGAGCTGATTTTTTTAACGAGGCGCAGCCAAGTTAAAAAATAGTCGAAATCACCAAAGTATTTCGCGCACGAGTTGCAAACAAATTTTTTTTTACAAACGCCAAACAAAATTCATTGTAAATAATAAATAAAATTAGGTAGTGAAAAATTTTGTCACAATTTGAAACGAGTTTAAAAGCCTTAATTAATCAAAGAAAATGCGAACATGAATGCTGCCACATTTTGTGTTGCATGCCTATTATATATTGATTTATGCCACAAACTGTTCATCAATGAAGTGTTTTCGTTCCTTCATTGTACCTTAACTATTAGGAACTATGATTATGAAATTTTATCCTCTACAACTTTTATTCAATGAATTTTTTCAATAGGAGTATCTGTTTTCAAGAAATGTCGTCTTGGAAAGCCGCAAAATGTAAGTTTGCACCGAACTACGAAATTTTCTTTTTTTCAACATTCGATTTCGGCTATACCTCTGAACGGAATTTGATGTTTTCAGATGTCATTCGACGCAGAATTTTGTCCTCTGTATTATTGAATGGAATAACATTTTCCGTCCGACGCACCGTTTTGCAGCTATAAGCAAAAAAATAAAAAAAGTGCAAAAATGTGGCGGTTTTTTGGCTATCAAAAGTTAAGCTCACCACCTGACATGGTGCAAACTCAGATTACACGCATTTAGGACCAAATAGAGGTATTAAAACGATTTCCAGTTTGCTGGAAATTAATTCCTCAAAACGGTTTTTTTCGATTTAATTTTATTAGCCTACCACGACGAAATATAATTTTGAAATCAGTAAATCTCAACACACTATATGAACCACTCATAATTTGACTCTATTTCGAAGACCTGTATTTTTTTAAATAATTGACCGATCTTCATGCGGTTTTCGATGTCAGATGTGATATTTCATCATCTGCAGAGAGAGCTCTAACACTCTGAGAAAATTCGGAGAACAAAACTTACACAGGGTGTAAAGTGGAACCATTACACTAAGGTCTACATTTCCAATGCTGCCAGAACTCGAGAATTTTTTTTCTGATCAAAAGTCAGTCATATTATGATACACTGGGACCTCATCTCGGGACGGTTTCGTGATTTCTCTTTAATTGGCCATTGGAACAAAAATTCGATTTTTTTTCGAAAGTCTTGCATTTCTTGATTTTCTTCTCTAGAACTCCACTTGAGATGACTATTGGGAAGAACTATTCTCATGTTTTGTGGAGGACAATGAAAGACGAAGAAAGCACTTTTTCGGAATACACAGGATGATAAGAAAATAGGACAAATTCTCATTTCAGTAAAAATAATCAAAAATGGTGACTAAAACTATGGCCCATTCGATTCAGTATATTCAGAAACTGCCTTCTCGATATCCATTAGACTATTAACTCGAGACGTTTTCGAAAATTCGCCTCTAATTGAAATACAGGATGAAAATTCTCAATTCAAACTTGTTGCCCACACTGCATCCATCATTCTGGCGTCCCATATAATTATTGACGTTTTAAATGTCAAAAAACGTGGTTGGTTGGTCACGTATTGACCAATTCGGCTTCTGTTGTATTGGTAGACCGTGAAATGGTCGATTCTGATTGGTTCTCGATAACAAGAGTTGAATAGTCAACTGAAAAATCGCTGAATTGCTGAAAGTGAAATGATATAGTTGATGATGAAGTGAAAACTCAAAGTAATTTCCACAAGTGTTAAATAAAATGGAATCTCAATAAGGAACCGTTTCAGAGTTCTACCGATTCCCAGGATTATTTTGATTACCCTGTACACGAAACGATCGTGGTGTTTGTTTTAAATGTAGATCAAGAGTTCGGTTTGGTATAAATGTGACGGAATTTTGATAAATCGATGCCATTTCCAGGGCAGTTAGTCAAGCTGATCCTGAAATACGACCACTGTCTGTTTGTTTGAAGTTGTTCTCAACTCCGCAATAATTCTTAGAAGCGAGTAAGCCATTGCGGAAATTAAATATAAGAGTGATATTTTTTTGTGGAAATACATTTCTGAAGTATGGTGATACCTTAGCAGAGGTCAGGATACAAAACAGTTCATTCAAAATTAATTGATGAAAATTCACCGATTTCAAATGCAGGATATAAGTATCATCATCAATTCCGGCGTTCGACAAGGATCAATTTTGGCACCAACATTATTCCTGCTTCATATCAATGATCTGTTGGGAGTAACAACTTGCCCCATCCACAGCTTTGCAGATGATAGTACCCTCCATACTGCTTTCTCTTTCAGAATTCCCATTTCTTCCCAGGAAACTAAGACCTCACGGCGCAGGCAGGTCAATGCTGTCAATGAAGATCTTGCTGAAATCACAGCCTGGGGAACAAACAACCCAGTTGAATTCAACGCCACCAAAACTCAAGCCTGCATTTTCTCTAGAAAGGCGGAACTCAGTATGCCCGATATTGTAATGTCTGGCTCCACCATCCCCACCAAGCCCACCATATCTATGCTCGGTATTTCCATCAGCAACACTCTTTCATGGGATAATCATGTCAGATCCATCGCAAAAGCTGTTTCCCAAAAACTCGGATTCTTGTTCCGTGCGAAAAGCTACTTTACACCTCAACAGCTACTCATGATCTACAAAGCGCAGATACGGCCTGTTCTAGAATACTGTTCCCACATATGGGGTTCAGCACCAAAACATACGCTGATGCTCTTAGATTCCATCCAGAGAAGAGCCATTCGCCTGGTGGGTGACGCCACACTCACTCACTCTTTGACGTCATTAGAACACCGTAGAAAGGTCGGCGACCTTTCACTTTTCTATCGATACTTCCACGGGAAATGTTCTTCGGAAATCTCTGCTATCATCCCTTCACTAGCAATACCAATCAGACGAACTAGACAAGCCCAGTCAGCACATCCTTTCGTTGTCAACCTTGAAAGATGTCGAACAGCACTTTATCAAGACTCCTTCATCCATAGAACGGCTAGGCTCTGGAATTCATTGCCTGTGGAAGTGTTCCCAACAACATATAATCTCCAAAAGTTCAAAAAAAATTCCAATACCTACCTCCTGTCCCTATCCTCCCTAGGAACGCACGATGTTCTTTGAACATTATAGGGATTCCCTCTCGTGCGCTCCAAGCGATAAAAAAATAAATAAATAAAGGAGAACATTGATTTCTGTTCGAATTATATTTTGCAGCAGAGACTTGTATATCAACACTATATAATCTCCAAGACCTCAAGAACATTTGGGCATCTATAAGTTCCAAGGTGGTTCAGGTTTTCTTCGTGAAAGGCCCTGTATATATTGATCAGTGAGAGGAAAATAGTAATTGAATTCAGTTTTAGTATTTTGACACCTGACATTTTCGACCAATCGATACCCTGTATTTTGTATCGTAACATTCGTAACCATAGCAACTAAACAAATTTCAGAATTTTTTCCCGCCCCCTTGGGGTAAGAAGCATGAAATTACACTGGGAATTTCATGACGTTTATAAGTTAAATGACATTTACATTCAATTAGAGATTATGTCAAAATCATTCTAAATGTTGATAGGTCCCTGAAAAGGAATATTCTCGATAAATTATGAACATAAATGAAATTAAAAAATGTGTATACATACATATAAAGAAATACATTGAGTATTCGCATTTTCAATGTGATAGAAATATCAATTTTTTCTCGGATTATTCAACAGAAAATATATTTCTACCTACTTTAGCTGAATGAATTTGAGAAGGACTGAGATATTGAGCTACTAGAGATCTTTCAACTAAAGTCGTTTAATTATATTTTTCACCTGATAATATCACTTGGGCGGATTTCATTGATACTAAAAAGTACTTCGAGTTTCTCGAGAGAAATATATGTTTACCAACTTTAGTAAAATGAATCTGTGAAAAACTGAGAAATGGAGCTACTATCTATCCACTTATTTTTCATTATTTTGTGTAACTAAAGTGAGTTAATCGTGTTTTATTCAACAATGTTATGGATTTGATTTTTGAATTTGAATTTTATCAATACTAGGTACATATACTGCTTCGAGATCACGAGATCATTGTAAAAAATATGTTTACACCAACTCTTGTGGGATAATTATTAATATTTTGCGTAACTATAAAGTCGGTACCTATTTTGAATTTTATTTAGCGTAATATTATTATTGTATTTCTCAACTTATATTTCGGCTTGGAACCGGAACTTTTTCTTAAACATCGAATATACAGAAAATTCTCCCTCGTCTTTGATTAATTGAATAATAATTGATCTCGTATGGTATTATATAAGTGGAAATCCTTCCTATAGCAATAGGAATTATGCAGTTCATTCTTACTTCCAGGTGAAAATTTGGTTCCAAAACAGGCGAATGAAGTGGAAGCGTAGCAAAAAGGCACATCAAGAGGCGAAATCCTCGAAGGAACCGGAACAGAAAACACCCCCCTCCACTTTGAATTCTACCCCCGCCACTTACAAATCCACTTCCTCCATTTCCAGTTCGGAGAGTGCGGAAAGCCAAGTTTCCGTGGAAACCACCCAGGAGGTCAGGAAGATCCAGGAAAACGAATCTCTGTACAGACCTTACGTAGTTTAGAAACAAAAAAACTGAAAAGTGTCGCTCAAGAAAGAAGCTTCTGAGTGCTGAGTTGTCGAAATAAATAACTTGGTATGTTCAAAAATTCTCAATACGCTGGAAACTATGTTTGTAATTCTTCATACACATTACCTCTTTTTGTTTCGTTATACAGGGTGGTCCGGTTTGTAATACAAAAAATTCAACAGTGTCTTGTACTCGTTGTAATAATAAATAAAGTTCATATAAACATATACTTTTAGACGCGTCGTTTTATAGATATAGGTGTTGAAAATACGAGTCTGAATATTGGTTTTTGATGAAAAGTTTGCAACAGTTTGAGATAAATCAACAAAATTTCTCACAGACACTAAATTTTCTACGCTCTATAAGATGAAATAAAGATTATTCCTTGAAGTAATTCAGTGGTAGCTAAATCTGTGGGTGGTGAAGGTGAATTAATGTTTTATTGTTGTTGTTGTAACGCATTGAAAAAATACAACAGAACATACTCATAAACCTGTATGTTCTCACATTTTGTACTCGTAAATGGAGAACTGAATGCACATATAAAAATTTGGGTGATTTTTTCTTCACCACCTTTAGATTCAGCCGCCACTGAATCACTTCATGAAATAATTTCAATTTCATCTCATAGAGTGTAAAAAGTTTAGTATCTGTGAGAAATTTTGATGATTCACCTCAAACCGATTCGAGATTTTCATCAAAAAACACTATTCAGACTCGTATTTTCAACACCCCATATCTCGAAAACGACTTGTTCAAAAGTATATGTTTACATAAACTTTTTTTATTATTTCAACGAGTACAACACACTGTAGGATTTTTTGTATTACAAACTGGACCACCCTGTATAGTCAATATTTTCACTATACCCAATGTTCGCACTATAAATCGATGAAGATTATTTCATCATACATCATCAGATATACTGAAAATGAGGTAACTCATGAAACATGATCCGATAATTCGATAGTGAGAAAAATTTGGTCATACAGGGTCCCAGAATAACGTTCGTATACTTCGGAAGGCAATTCTGCAGATGCTAACAAGATAACATGTTATCCCTATCAACATGTGAAAATGTTTCCTTTGAAGGCAGGTCCCTATAAATGCACTTTTTTTCAATTATCTTTGTTATCATTGAACCTAGAAGCACAAAATCCGGTACCTTAAGGTGATTTGATCTAAGAAATGGTTTCGTGATACGAGAAACATGATTTAATATACAGTATACAGGGAGGTGCGAAACTCGTAACCAATGCTATAAAAATGCCCCAAGTTCTTATTGTTTCAAGATTTATTCCAAATATACTACCAAAATATGATTCTCCAAACACTTACATGAGAATTTTGTGAAACGAACCGTTTTACAGAGAAGTGCATATTATTTTTCATTCTGATGGCCGAAAACAAGGTTGTGATATGTATAGTAAATTTATGTTGCGGATATCTTCTCAACAAATCAAAATCAATATTAACTCTAATGGAATTAAACTAACTGATGGAAATGTAGAATTGTACTTATCATGTTCTAATTTCTTGAACTTAAGAACACATGCACAATATTATTGTGATTTTTTACAGCGTCAAAATTGAAAATTTGCCCTTTCTCTCAAAAACGGTTCGTTTCACGACATACATTTCAAAAATACAGTTTTCATGTGTTTGAAGAATCATATTCTGGTAGTCGACGTGAAATAAATCTTGAAACAAAAAAGTAGAAGCATTGTTATAGTATTGGTCATGATTTTGGCAACTCTCTGTATATTGTATATCATATTTTTCGTACCAAGAAACGATTTCTCAGTTACCAAATTTCGTGTTTCTAGGATCAATGATAAAATAGATAACAACGCCCTTAGAAAGCATTTTCTTACATAATATGCTGATAGAAACATTTTTTCTTATTTTCATCTGCTGAATCACTTCCCAGAGTATACGAACGTCATTCTGGGGAACCCTGTACATTCAAAATCCATAGGATAACTATGAATCATTTTATTCTAACCAAAACCAAAACTAAGATTTATTTTATCCCTCTATTACACATCAAGACAGGCGTATGTAGATATATTGGACCTAGTGAGAAATCTCACCTTGTCCAATATATCTACGTGCACCTATCTTGAGCAACCATCATACAGTGGGGTCAAAGTTGATTGATGATGATCATTTTTTATTCAAATCAAAACCAAATATGATTTATCTTACCCCTCCACTACACATCAAGACAGACGTATGTAGATATATTGGACCTAGTGAGAAATCTCACCCTGTCCAATATATCTACATGCATCTATCTTGAGCAGACATCACACAGTGTGGTAAAAATCTGAGAATTGTTGGCCCGATCAAAACAATTTATGTTATGCTCATTCCACTCTAACCAAAACCCAATATGATTTGCTATTCCCAATTTTCACTACACATAATATAAAGACAGGCCTATGCAAATATATTGGATGTAGTGATCTGATGATCATAGCCAATTTTCGCAGTTTCGCTCCGATCATTTCTTCCAATCCAAATTGATTATACTGAGAATTGGGTATAGTGTCTTGTAACATAATATGGGTAATGGTATGATGAGACGTTGTTGAGACTCCATTTCATTTTGAGCGTATCAAGGAAACTCTAATTATTGTAGAATGTTGTAATATATGTATATAGATTTCGAGAAATTATTGCGTGGTTCAATATTGTAATAAGGTTGACTTTGAATCATTTACGTTGTAAGTTCTACCTCATTAATTTTTATATGTTCGATCATTGTAAATATTTGAAGTTCCTAAGTAAAGCGATAAGTCGATAAATAAATAAAATTTGATCAGAATATCTTCTCGTTTTATTTTCCAACATTGAAGATGTCATAGCCGATTCATTAGATGGATTAGATGATTATGATTGATGACGATAAAATATGATTGAAGTATAAAAAAATAAAAATATACAGGGATTATCGGTTATCTGATTTTGAAATATATGTATAGAAAAACTATGAGAAGACGTGATAACAGCAGATCTGAGAAAATGGAACACATGTAGGAGGTGATCATAATCATCTGTTATTTATTATAGAGGAAGATAAATAGACAATAGATTTTCGATTATAGATTCTTGATATAATATATAAAAAAAACTATCTGTAAACAGGGTGTATCTGAATAACTCCAAGGAGTGATTCCTTGTGATATTTCAGGAAATAAAGTTCATATCAAGATGTGTCCTAACTTTCTTCGTTTTTAAGATACAGGGTAAGAATATTTCAATTAAAAATCTTTTTTCTATTCATTTCTCAACTGTCTTTCCATCAATTTCGATAAAACGTTTTTTTTTTCTGTTGAAAGTAATGTGGAGCTTCTTCTGGTGCGAATAGATACGAAATAATATTTCCAGTGGCGTCACAGTGGGTAATTTTATCGATATTCATGGGTAATGATAGGTGTTTTCAAGACTTCCATTGAGATTACTCAATAACCCCAATTAAAATCATTTTGAAATTTTGGAGCTTTCTTCAATCTCCATCCATACTGGATTTTGGCACCATCATATTATGGAAGCTCAAACAGGGGGGTTATAAATAAAAACAATTAATACTTCCAAGTCCAACATCCTGTATCTCAAAAACGGAAGCAAGTTAGGATACATGTTTATATAAACTTTATTTGCTAGAATATCACAAGGAAACACCGCTTGAATTTTTTTGGTGTTATTCAGATATACCTATAGGTTTATCGAAATATTTTTCAATTCATTCATATTCTTGTATTTTAAACATTTTCCAAATGAGATGTCCCTGACTATTTATCATTTCTCTCTAATTTTGTGCAACAAATCTGAATTATCTTAATTTTTACATAGTTTCAACTCAATATGATTACACCATCCGGAAGAAAGTCAAAACTGAGCATACCTACTCAAATTGTTTACAAGTCAAATCCTGAATTTCAGGAATACGAAAAAAAATGACATACCTACGTCACTAGAGAATCAAAATCACCATTTCTGGGATGTCCTCACTTTGTTCATGACGAAGTCAAAGATAAATAAGAGATCTGTGAATCAGAAGAGTTCTTCAACATCACTAAATGAAAATTTGAATATGGACTCCAGGAGTATTCACAATTATTTGAGAGATTGTAGGGAAGCATGGGTACAATTTTTACTGAGAATTCTGGCAAATACAAAATCGGTATATGAATTTTATAATTGCGAGTTTAGTATTTTTCGTGTATTATGAATAATAATTTCAAAATCATTGCACACCATGCACGGCATTAGAACTACGAATTCAGTGGATTGCCAAATTTTAATTTTAAGTTGGTCTGAAATCTTGGAGACATAAAATTATCTTTTTTGAACAATTTCTGGGAACACTCTGTCAGAGTGCGTCCGCCACGTTTTCAAATTCTGCGCATCCACCATATTTTAAATGATTTCCACCATTTTTTGAAATCATCTCTCTTCTATTTCGTCTGCATTTAAGACATATTACTTGATAGCCATAATGAGTATACATGGTGGGTCACGGTCAATGGTACATTAGACATCTATCACATCTGGCACGAAGATTAGAGATATAGGGTGTTCAAAATCGAGATTTTTCAACTTCAGGATTTTTTTGTGTCCAAACTATACATTATCGTTCAAAATGGCTCTCATGTCCCTTACACAACTTCTGATTTACAATCTACTGACATTTAATTGCAACAGAGACAGGATGATCAGAAAGTTTGAAATATGCATAATTTTGAAATAACTCCGCAACCTCAAAACTTCTCTTGAGATTTTGATAATATCAATTATCATCTGAGATAAGCCCTTTTCCCAAATTAAAAACCTTTTTTACATCCTTAATAGAAGGCAAATGGTAAAGCAGCATATTCATTATCCCAGATACTTCATTTCCCTAATATTTCAAGAAAATCGCCTTATAATTGATAACTGAGATAGTATGAAGAAAATGACACACTGTGTATTATGATATTGATTACCCTATCCCGCCTATACCTCTATCCAAAGTATACATTTCCTGTCTTCATTATAGGGAGCAAAGTCATACTTTTCCTCCAAGGAAGGAAAAGTAAAAGTGATGTCATGATATGTCATTAATGAAATAATTCATAAAGCATTGACGAACTTAAGTATATTCTATTATACAGGGTTATTAAACACGAAGCATTGTGACTAGAGCATTTGGATTTTTGAAAATTTTTCTTTGAATAAATAGGGACCTATCAGCGCTACATTTAACAAATGTTTTCATTTTGTACAGGGTGTGTCAAAAACACGAAATATAATGAAGTTTCTATATGCATTTTCAGATTCTCCCTTACAAGATGATTCCTTCAATTCATGTCACACTTGGGGTCTAGCGGAAATGATTACACAAATATAGGGTGTTCAAAGTGAAGATTTTTGTCAAATTTCGGATTTTTGTGTGCCGAATATTTTCATTATTCACGGCTTACATATCCCTATTTTAACTTTTGATTTACTATCAGATTCAGAATTTTGATCAACCTGTATCTGTTCCAATTACTCTACGACCAATTAGAAATATGTAGGATGCAAGGATGAAAATAACATCGCTATAAGTTATACTGTGCCTAGTTCTATGTTTACGTTCTATGATAAATTTCGTTCGTTAGTTTCATAAATACATTATTTAAAAATGGCTTGTTTTTTAATGAAAGCGGCAAAATCATATGTATATATAACATGGGGGTGAAGTCCCTTTTCCTCCCATGAATGATTACTGCCCGAAGTATTCCTCGGGAGCAAAAGTAGCACTTTTCTACCTTGTTACACAAATAGATATCGTGGTCACCCACATATGCACAGCCTCTCCGACTCATCGATCGGTTTCGCAGAGAGAAAAAAACATCCGACAATCGGGCCCAATCAACCGAAATTAATCAAGCAACCGTTGTCCGCTCCCCAACAGATCAAAACAGATGAAAAAGCCACTTTCTCCATCCACAGTGGCGCCATCGCAGTCCGGCGAATGACACACCAGTAAAACAATCGAGGATCGTGGGTGATATCCGTCAGGGGGAGGGGGGTAATGGCCCCTGCTGATTGGCTGAAAACTTTCAGATTGCTTCCAATCTTTGTAATTTTGGTCGAGAAACTCATAATTTATTGCTCGGCCGAGTTCAGAACCGGAGAGGGTACAATCGGGGAGACAAGTTTTAGGCCACTTTCAGCCAGAAAATAGCATTATGAATCCTGAAAATCCTGGAATGTCATTGAATGAAACTCCGAAAGTGTAAAGAAGGCACTGTTGTGTATTTTATTCAAATTGAGACCTTCTTCTTTAAATTCATACTTTTTTCATTGAATTCTGGGAGTTTTGTAAATTCCTAATACCCATATCTTTCTGTGAATTCTGACAAATATACTATGAATTGAAACTTTTTTCTTCAAATGGGCTTATATATGTATCACAAAACATTTTTATTTCATAATTCGATAGAACTCCTGCTGTGAGCTCCCTACGTTTTATAAAACATTATTGAAATTTGAAATCCCCGATTTCTCAGACCTCTGAAATCGAGGCGATGATGTGACGTCAAAACCCTAATACTGAAACAAGACTATTCCAGACAGAGATGAATGATACATGATTTCTGACAGTGAATTTGTGCGAGATCACAGTTGAAAGAATTAGAGGGTCCGTTTTCAGAAGGTACTATTATTTATGTCCAAAAATAAAACATTTCAATTAGTTCTTCGATTGAATTATCGTCGTCAATCATTATTTATGTATGAAATTATGAACATGGTTTGAGTTAAAAGTTCTACTAAGGTGTACACGCCCATTGATACATTTCCTTCGAATTCGTTCTTTTTGTTCCAGATTTCTACTTTTTTCTTTGAATCCTGACATTTGTCTCTGATAACAGACTATTTTTTTAGTCAGACTTTTCCCTCTGAATTTGGAAAGTTTTCTTTGAATTTTGACATTTTTCTCTGGGTTCAGCCGTTCAGAATTTAATTTTGATTTTTATCTCTGAATTCAGATTTTTTTCTGTGAATTTAGATTTTTTTTGGATCTGAATTCTTTTTTGGATTCAGCCTCTCGACTTGAAATTCAGACAATTTTCTATAAATTCTAATATTTTTCTCTGAATTTATATAGAGTGTTTTCTTGGAATTCAGAACTTTTTCTTTGAATTCAGACTTCTTCAATGAATTTAGCATTTTTTCTTGAAAAACAAACATTCCTCTTCTAATTCAAATATTTTCCTTTCAATCTAGACTTTTTTCGCTGAATTTGAAATGTCATCTTTGAATTCAGCATTTTCATTCGAATTCAGACTTTTTTGTTTTAATTCCGATTTTTTTCTCTTTTTCTCTGAGAATTTAGACTTTCTCGGTCAAATGCAAACTATTTTCTTCAAATTCAAATATTTTTCCCTGAATCCATATTCTTTACTTCGGTTTCTGAATTCATTTTTCTCCCTGGTATGTGTAGGTATATCCCTATGGGAAAGAAGATATGGTTGGAGAGGCTGCTCAGAATGAACAATATCATCGATTTACATAAACAAGGATCTCCAGCAATTGAGGACTTGAAGTTATTCTCAAGACCGAATCATTGCAACCAACATTTATACAATGATTCTAATTGTGCTTCAGAAAATGTATTTTATATTATTATAAGGTAGGTACTGGTTTCTTCATTATAAACAATAAAAGTTCATGCAATAATTCGAGTTTTTTCATCAGGGAGAAATGAGGTTCTGGAATATGCACTTCAACAAATAAGTTATTTTCAAATAAAACACATATTTATGAAATTCAAAACAATGGTCGCCATATTTGTTGTTTATACTCGCAATACTTGTACAGTTAGCCACCAGAGGCCGCACACTTCGTGATTTTCGCGAATAGCTAGTGGCGGAAGAAATGACTTTTACTCCGCTCTACACTCTATTTTCTTTCGCAGAGTGTACCTCATGCATTTAAACATGATATCGAATCAGTTGTTAAGTTAAGCGCTAACTCCACTTTAGACAAAAGCTTTTAGCGAATTACATCGAGAGCGATATGGGCTTGTAATACATGCGATTCATTCTCGACGAGGAGATGCATGCTGAGATGCGGGAGCATTTTGCATTTTGCTCCGGTACTCTGCTTCCGGGCAATGAAACCGCCCGTTTGCCGGGTGGAGATCGACCGGAAGATGTTCATCGTTTCCTGATTGATATTTGGCCGGAGTGATTTCTTCGGAAAATGATTTTGGTACTATACGGAGTGTCATCGAAATAGATAAATACATAGAACAGCAATATGCTTTATAGCATATTCGAATATTCGTTCAGTTCGAACCCATCTAGAGCAGATGCATGTAAATAATGCGAATTATTCTAGCGCCAACACTATTTTAACTCCATATCTACGATTTGTTGGAAGCAACTTCATGTCCAGTACACAGTTTCGCCATGTTTCGCGGATGATAGTACCCTCCATACCGCCTTCTCTCTTCCAGGGCTCCAATACCATAGCCAGGCTAATCAGAAACGTACGAGAAAGAAATGTTGACAACATAAATATGGACTTGGCAGCAATTCCCGAATGGGGATCGAATAACTTGGTAGATTTCAATGCAAACAAAACACAAGCATGCCTTTTCTCTAGAAAATCCGATCTCACTGTGCCCAACTTGAGCTTGTCAGGAGTAACCATACCTTCGAAGACATCCATTTCGATGCTTGGTATTACTATCAGCAATAACCTTTCTTGGGAAAATCACGTGAGATCAATTGCTGAAAGTGCATCCCAAAAACTTCACTTCCAGTCATAAGCTTATGATCTATAAGATACAGATCCGACCTGTCCTGGAATACTGTTTCCATATTTGGAGTGCAGCACCCAAACATACCCTGAAACTGTTGAATTCTGTCCAAAAAAGGGAAATTCGTCTCGTGGGTGATGCCTCGCACACAAATTCACTCACTTTTCTGGAACACCGTAGAAAAGTTAGCGATCTGGCTCTATTTTATAGATATTCTCATGCACGATGCTCTTCCGAAATATCAACAATTGTTCCTCCCTTGGCATTTCCCGTTAACCCGTCGAGTTGAGGCTTATTCGCACTCCTTCGTGGTCACTTTGGAGGCCCGCAGAACATCTCTTTCCAAAGACTCGTTCATCCAACGAACAGCGATGCTCTGTAATATATTGCCAAGGGAGGTGTTCCCCGAGGCATGTAACCTCCAGAAATTCAAGAAGAACACCAATCCCTACCTTATTTCCCTTGGTTCTCACGATGTTCTCTGAACATTACAGGATATCCCTTTTCGTGGGAACCAGAACATCATAAAGAAAAAATTTTGCAATGAATATTCGCAGCTGGATCGAGCTAGATCTAGGGTCCCTTGATGTAAATTGACGTATTTGTTATCTCAACAGATCATAGCTCCTTTCTTTTTTAATGTTGGTGAAAGTGTGTGAAAAACGGTTCACTTGAGTTTTGAAAATGGCGAACCTCAACTCTAGTGTCATTGATTTTTGGTTGACCTATAGAGACAGTTCTTCCTGTAGAAAATAAGTTATATCAGCTATGAAACTTCTCATCCAAGTATTCGATGTGTTTCTCCATTGAATGCCCACTTCGCCAGTTATATCAACTCCTTAAATTTTGATACAGGGTGAATCGAAAACTCAAAAATATCAAAATTTGCCATCGAATAACTAATACCCTATATGAGATCTTGCGTTCAAATTTGGTATGGCGGTATTTAAGCTATGCCTGAATCGAATAGACTAGTCACTGTCTCGACAAAAATTTGCCTAAATAGTCGTTTTTGAAATTTTGACCCTGAAGCTACCTGAACCACTCACTGGTAATAAAGAATAAAACATTCGAAACTCATACATTGTGCTTGTCTCCAGTTTTTCAATATTTCCAGAAATTAATGATCATTTCGAAACATTTGCCGACCTCAAAGCACCAGGGTCAATAATAGCCATCAACTTTGAGAACATGATTTTAGGATTAATTTTGGTATTCTCGGCTCTCTCAAGGACACTTCGTTCTATAAGGATTTCATAGTGATGATCTTGCCTTCATCGGATATGAAGTTGGTGCTGATTAGGTAAAAAAAAGTCTAAGAAACTCCTTCGACTCAATTGGTCAAAAATAGGCAGAACAGAGTATAAATCCGACTTATTTTCTCCATCTGATTATTCCCTGACTACATGAACGTTTATGAAGTTAGAATTTGGTGAATTTTAACTCCAATGAATATCCTGATAGTTCGAGGGCCTTGAAGACATTTTACTGGTAATTTTGACGTTAAATATTACCCAATTGATAACTAAATGCTCACTAGAACCATGAAGTTATGTTTGAAGTCTGTAATGAGTAGTTTCCAACTATGCAATTTTTCTATAAAGTTGATGGTTTTTAGTGAAAATGTTGACCTAATCCAAAACTTTCTAGTTACTCAGGGGATAATGGTAAAATATTTTGTCGGAAATTAGTAAATTTCGACTTCTTCGAGTAATTTCTCCTCTCTGCTTGATATAATTCTCTTTAACTGTTGGATGGGTGTCGACAATCAAAAGTTGGCCTTGAAAATGGAAGTCCTCCCGAACCCGAAACTGACATCCAGACTGGTACGGGAATGCAGAGTAGAACTTAATTTCCTGTCAGATCATAAACAAAATTACCCTGTTATGGGTGCCAGGACATTGCGGCATCGTAGAGGGAACGAAAAAGCTGATGAACTGGCAAGACCCCGCTCATCAACTTCATACATTGGCCCATAACCCGTACTCGGGGTTACAAAAGCAGCTACCCGAGGCTATATACGGGACTGGATCAAGCGAAAACATAAGGAGCGAGGGACTGATCCCCCTACATGCACCACGGGAAAGTATTCATTGAAGAAATAAATCTGAAGAACTACTCGAGATGAGTAGGAACCAAGTCAGAACAATAACGGGACTTCCCACTGGTCACAGTCCAACGAAAGGACACCTGAATAAAATGGGGGACTGTACAGGGTGGGCAAAATTGGGCGTTTTCACTGTCTATCCCAATAACTAGAGGAGTTATCGAAAAACCGATATACATGTTCCGGGTTAGATTTTGGAGAAACCTCGAATGGCACAATCAAAATTTAGATATCTTCATTCGTTTTAGAGATACAGGGGGAAATTGAAAATTTGCCGATTTCGATTTTATTTTCTGACTACTTTGCGGTGAGAGGTATCATAAAATTTCAAACGTATATTTATACAGTATGATGCGTGGAATCCATTGGCATCATCAGAAATTTATACAGGGTGATGTTGAAAAGATACGCCAATTATGTCCCAGGCGTTCTCATTACAAATATATATATAACCCTACCTTTTCCTTCCACAATTTCAGATATATTCGCAAAAATATATTCAGTGTGTCACATTTCTTATGGTTACACCCCCGTATCTTCTGTATCTGGAATTTGGACATCTTCTATAAGGCTATATTTTTCAACGCAACCTACTGATTTCCTAATTGAGTAAATTATTGGTCTTATTTCTGTATCTCAAATGTCTTGATAACAATGATATCAAATCGAATAATTTCCCATTTTATTTCTCACCAAATATCCATTTGTCTGGAAATAACATTCCCTATGATATTCATTTTTCACCTTTGGTGAATATATACAGAGTGTCATTTTCAACCTCGATTCTGCCTGTTGATAGCATTATCCAGAAATATCGATGATTCTATAGCTGCTGGCGAGCAGTGTTATCATTGGAGATGATCCCACTTGGTCCATGACTCCATGAGTGTATCATTTGTATCTTTCTGACAGTTGCGAATTTTTGAATCCTACCTCAATTATTTTTACAGAAGATACGGGGGTGTAACCATAAGAAATGTGACACACTGAATATATTGTTGCGAATATATCTGGAATTGTGGAAGGAAAAGGTAGGGTTATATATATATTTGTGATGAGAACGCCTGGGACTATTCAACTGTGCCAAAATATACGGGGTGTTCAATTAGAAAAAACATAATTGGCTGCCGTATCTTTTCAACGTCACCCTGTATAAAATTTCTGATGATGCCAATGGATTCCACGCATCATACTGTATGAATATACGTTCGAAATTTGTTGATACCTCTCACCGTGAAGTAGTCAGAAAATAAAATCGAAATCGGCAAATTTTCAATTTCTCCCTGTATCTCTAAAACGAATGAAGATATCGAAATTTTGATTGTGCCATTCGAAGTTTCTCCAAAATCGAACCCGGAACATGTATATCGGTTTTTCGATAACTCCTCTAGTTATTGAGATAGACGGCGAAAACGCCCAATTTTGCCCACCCTGTACAATGGAGAGAATAATCGGGCAGCCTAGGCTGACTCCCGAAGAATACAACTGCCAACCGCTGAAGAACCTGTACAGACTGGTGCAGGGAATAAGAGTTAAGCTACGGAATGGGTGTTGTAAAATAAGCTGGAATGCACAAAAAGCCCAGGAGGTTGAGGTGTAGCCTGTCACAGGGCCAGCATCCAAGGAGAAATAAAGGCCAGGGCATGAAGGAATCAAAGGAAATGAGCCAGCTGATCGCCTTGCAAAGGTGCAGCATATGCACTTTTTGGTCCTGAGCCTTTTTCTGGGATAAGCAAATGTCACCTGAAGGAAGAACTCAGGAAATTGTAAGAAATTGAAAAGTCCTCCTACTTGAGAGCAACTCCAGGTCAACGACAAGCGAAAAGGTTCATCAACCATTCGCAGAACCGAGCCAAAGAGCTACTCAGCCTCAGCAAACCAGAGCTAAAGCTTATCACAGGTTTTCCCACAGGACACGGCCCTCTGAGGTACCACCTCTAAAAGATGGGCCTGGTGGAGACTGACACTTGCCGCTTTTGTAACAATGCGAGTAATGCGACCGAAACCGCGGAACACATACTTTGCTCATGTGAAGTATTAGTCCGCCAAAGGCTGAACCACCTAGAACAGGTCTATCTCACCCCTGCTGAAGTGGAAAAGTCAACCGTCAGGAAAATCGTAGGCTTCATCAGAAGTCTAGGTTTAGAGGACCAAAACTAGACAGGGGTAATCACAATAGATCTTCTAGGTCGCAGTGATCGAGAGGTCTCCCAGCCTATACGACCCATCTACAATCTACAAAGGCCTTGAAAATCTGAATATTTCAGATTTGTTCACATTTTCGAATTGAGCTCGTTTTGAGTACTACATTATGAAATTATTGTTTTTGGAAATCGGTCGACGGGTTCCAAATCGCACACACTGTATGTAATGAAAAATCTAGTTGACAAGTGGAAACAAAGACAGAACGTTTCCTATAATAAATGTTCAATATGACGGCCAAGGTCATTCCACGAAAACATTGAAATGCACCTGTTTTTTTTATGTTAACTTCGAACTTTTCTCACGGACAAACGGTACATTTTGGGATATAGATGAATTGGGTCCAATCATCTCATTTTGATCTCTATTAAACGTGGTAGCTACTTGTCCCAGAAATTTTGGAACACCCTGACAGGTATATTCTCGTTTTTGTCGAAAATGTGTCAGCACATATCAATTCCGTAGGCATTTCTCTGCCATTAAAGGTATATGATCCGACTGAAAGCAAAAAGGGATCGCAGAACACATTTCCCTAATCCGATTCAACGAAATTGCGTAAAAGAATATCCTGGAAAAGCGAAGTTTCCTCGAAAGCGAAAATCGCCCTTCTCCCAAGACCGGAAAATCCCCAATCTCCCGGATTCCTCCTGCTCCTTTCCGATATGACGGCGAGGATCGTCTGGATCTAGCCGCCCGTGGCATAGGTTGATTGGTAATTGTTTCCCGAGACGCCCAATCAACGAGCGGGCGTAGTGGTGCAGAAAACGGCACTCTGGATCCGCTCCTTCGGAATAACAATGACCATGGATTGCTGCGATCTGAAACGCGGCCGTCGAGCATCCGAAGACGATTTGGAATAAAAGGAAGCGTTACATTCGATGTTCTCCTTGCTATTTGATATACCCGTTTGTTTATTTATTCCGGTTGTTTGTAATTCTAAGAGGCGTCTGAACTGTCATTCTAAAATAATAATAATATAATAATAATAATATATTTATTCATTCCAGAACAAAACAGTGTACAGTGTGTCCAGTTTTCGATGCTTTTGCATGATATCTCAGTTATCTTTTGAGATAGAACCTTGCGGTTTTCGCGGTCTTATCAGATTTTGCATGACTGTTTCCGTTTATGAGATACAGGGCGATTTTGAAAATTTATACTATTTTTACCCCCCTATATCTACGAAGTTCATCAGCGAAAATGTCAAATTCAAATCTTAACCCATAGAGAATTTTATGCAGAATGCAGTGGCGCACTACAATTTTTTTTTCGGGGTATGGTTTTGAAGATACGACTCAAACTTATGATTTTTTTAATTGAACACCCTGTATTTTATAAGCTCATTAAATTCCTCATTTCATCCCTTCGAAATGATATATGATGTATAAATATAAAATTGTCAAAAATGTTCAAAAATCACTAAAACATTAAATTTTAATAGTGGGCTATGGGTTTTTCGAGAGATTTTCATATAAAGAAATTTACAATTGAAGGAATATTTCCTTTGATTGTTCCATGAAGGGGGTAATAACAGTTTCAACACTTATCAACTTACAAAACACAAGACTTGGAAACCTGATATCCACAAATATATAGTAATAAAAAGGACCTGATTAAATATTTACTAAAACAATTGAATTTCGAAATTATTCAGTAATTTATTCATTGAATTGTTCAAATTGATGTCCATTTTCCATCACAAACTTTCTCAATACATTGAATGATGTCTTTGTAATTCCTGGAAAACTTCCTCTGTTGTTGCGAAAAGTTCTTCAAGTATGTTGACCCACTTTGTGTTTGTCAACTGTATGTTAGGGAAAATGGACATCAATTTGAACATGTCAATGAATAAGTTACTGAATAATTCCGAAATTCAATTGTTTTAGTAAATATTTAATCAGGTGCTTATTCTACATTACGAACTTTTTATTACTATTTATTTGTTGCTATCAGGTACCCAAGTTTAGTGTTTTGTTAATTAATTAGTGTTGATATTGGTTTTAACCTCTCCATGAAAAAGTTTAAAGAAATATTGGAACGTTTTTTATAAGAAAAATCCATAGTCAACTATCAAAATTCAATATTTTAGTGATTTTGAGCATATTCGAAAATGTTACATTTATTCAATATATATTACTTTGAAGGCAAAAAAATAAGGAATTTAATGAGCTTATGAAATACAGGGTGATCCATTTAAAAAATCATAAGTTTGAGTCGTATCTCCAAAACGATACCCCGAAAAATAAAATCAAGTGCGCCACTGGCTTCTACGTAAAATTCTCTATGCGATAAGATTTTGATTTGACATTTCTGTTGAGAAACTTCGTAGATATAGAGGAGGTCCAAAAAGTATGAATTTTCAAAATCGCCCTGTATCTCATAAACGGAAACAGTCTTGCAAAATCTGATTAATCCATCTTGAGTTTCACAGAAAAGTGGCACAGGATCGCGAAAACCGCAAGGTTCTATCTCCAAAGATAACTGAGATATCACGCAAAAGCATCGAAAACTGGACACACTGTACATAGAAACGAATTAAAAAATTGAAATGAATAAATGAAAGATACTCGATAAGTAAATGAATTCTTGTTTCGAAATACTTTATCTATTATCACACTCAGATAAAATCATGGAATAAGATGATGCATCTCAACAGTTGAACAGAACAGAGTCAAGAACAACTTTAACAAACACAGAATGCAGAATAAAATAAACTTGAGATGAATAAATATGAAATATCAAATATTTAGAAATAAAATCGAGAATAAAATCAATGTATAAGTAGGTATTTATGAGCATATTTTATCAACAACAAAGTATAGGTACTCTAGAATTGAGGGTATGTAGAAGCATTATTCAGGTTCTCAGTTCTATGATGTCGTTGCACCACGTTCTTGAATTGAACATTCAGTTGTTGAACAATGGTCAATATACTACTCAATACTCGAAATGTGAAATAAAAATTTTTCGAGCGATTTCGATTCATCATTACTTTTGACATTCTGAATGTTCGTTTCATTGACTATCGAAACTATATATGGAAATGATTATTTCATCTCTTGAATATGTGATTTTCTATATAGTACGATAAAAGCTGATGTGCAATTTTTCAAAAAATTCAAAGGCCTTCTTATTTGGATGGCACATTTTTCTAATATTTTTGAGGTGAAAATCACATCGCACCACCTGTGATCTCGAAAAACGGAATTTTTGGAATCGTCACACTCATAACTGAAATATGAATACTTTTATAAGATAATGCATAATTTGACGCTCTAATTTCTATTGTGTGTGTTCTGATTCAAACATTGATACAGGCAGATGGTGCTCAAAAAAACATGTTCTATTGAAGAATCATTATAGAAAACTCGTGTTATTTTTTATGTACAACTTTCATCATTAATTTATTCATATATCAACATACTGGATATATTTTGTAATATCGTAACCTGTTCGGAATTTGTAGGATGGTGGTGATTAGGTCCTGTACCTAGATGATTTCGAGAAATCTTCATATTTTCGCACTCTGTATAATTTCGTTTTCACCAAATAATCATCATGTCTTCCAACATGAAGATTGGTAGCGTCATCTGAGAATAATAAACATACCTACTCTGGAAATAAATTACAGTTGAATTTGGAAGCTTTTATATCGACATAAGAATATGTTTCATTGCCAGTCAGAACTTCGGCTTCCAACGCATAGATGGCGGGTCACTGTATTGCTCTACTCGATCTGTTTCGTTGGCTAAAATACGTCAAATACGTTTAGTTACAGTTTTTCATTATATATCTTTTTTTATTTCCATAGATAATGCATATAGGGTCAAGGCTTGTCGTTGTTTTATCATGAAACCAGAAAATTATATCGCCAGAGCCTTTTCATCTACTTCAAATATTCCTCGATAGATGTCATTTTTGCAAAATGTCTACTGTCAAAACAACCGAAGGTCGAAGTTGATAAACAAAACAAAAATCAAGATCAAATAATCAAACTCGGAGCTCAAACTAATGATTCAGATAATAAACAAAAGGAAGTGCAGATAAACGGGAATTCACAGTTTTTGAATGAAAATAAAGAGTGATGTGAATCATTTTGCACCGGAGAATCAAATGAATAGTGAAGAATGAAACACATT
Source organism: Phaedon cochleariae (assembly GCA_918026855.4). Classification (NCBI taxonomy): domain Eukaryota; kingdom Metazoa; phylum Arthropoda; class Insecta; order Coleoptera; family Chrysomelidae; genus Phaedon; species Phaedon cochleariae. The sequence continues at coordinate 80,306,402 of OU896707.1, read as the reverse complement.
GTGGGGAAAGTAGTGTTATTGGGTTACCAAGGTAAATCATCAAATTGTTATTGTTGTAATTAAAGGTCGTAATAATATTGTTCTAATGTAATCAATTATTTATTATTATTTGACTAGCTAAACTAATTGAACTATTGACGATTATATAGATGCTTATTAGTGCATTATTTATCTTTAATCAAGTCTTTAATGGAATACCTATATATAGTCATAACATATTATATATTATATTATATATAGCTTGATATAAGTATTATCCTTTTTTATTAGTCAACAATTTTAGTAACGCAGGGTAGATGACTAGGTAGGTAACTGCAAAAACTCCACAAACGATAAAAAAAAGGTAGGTAAAGGTAGGAAATGAAAATTTATAGAATAATTTTGGATGGATGGAAAAGGATTTGATCCAAGTAGTTTTTTCAAGGAATCAAGGTACCGAGGAAGGTTCCTACCTATGAAAGTTATTATATAAAATCTTATATAAGCATACTTACTTATACCTACTCAATTTTATGATAAGATCTGGAGATAACATTAGTTCCAGCATTAGTATGTTATAGATGGGTATAATATCAAAATTCGAATTTTCATTATTTTGAATCGTAGAAAATAAATGCCTAACTACCCATGTTGTTTTGAATTTTTTCAAAAATTGCTAAAAAGTACCTAATTATATATTTTTATCTTCTCGTAAGATGCATTCATGGCGCATGCAATCAGTGCATCTTTGGAATTATTTGCCAATGAAAGTATTCCCATGGATCAAAATATAGTTTATTTTTCCATCGCGACAAAAAGCCATGTGAACTTTATATAAGGTAAATGTAATCTATTTTAATGTCAGATGGGTTGAAACTACCATCATTTATCATTCGGATAATATATTATGTTGGTAATAATGATAAAGATGTAGTTTTTCGTTTTTCCGTCCCAGTCCGGAAACACGTACTTCTCGGACTAGGCCAGAAAAGTGCTTCTCGAAGGAAAATTGCCTGGAAAGTGGGTATACTTTTCGGACGGTTGCAAACTATTTATTTTATTTTTTTCATGAAACATCAATCCAAACGTTGTTATCACTATTTTGTTTTCTGTCACAGGTGTTGGTAAAACTTCAACTGTAACAAGATACGTGGAGAACACTTTTAATCATCATGTCACACCAACAGTTGGGGCATCATTTTTCAGTTGCAAGATCAAAGTCGATGAAAATTATGTTACATTACAGGTATGGAATACTTTTTTCATGAAACTCAAATATTGATGTCCATTTACCATGAAAACAAAAATATTAATAAATGCAATGCCACCGTGATATCCAAAACACGTGACATCCAAATTTATTCTGCAATCAATGAGATTCGAAATCCGAAATATATCGGAATTGTATTACCTTCCTGCAAATTTCTTCAATGTTCATCCACTATACATACACGATTATAGTATAGTAGTATTAATAGATACATTTTCCATGACATCCAAAACAAAACTATCAGGAAATCTCAAAAAATGAACTGATGTCACATATATAAATTTTGTGACTTCCAAGTCACATGCCATTGACACCCAAATACCTTGTCATAGAAATTTTTGTTGAAATTTTCCGATATTGGATATCAAGAAAAATTTCAACCACAGATTCTAGAAACAAAAATGGTAAGACATTTTTCATGCCCGATTTGGAAATATTGAGAATTTTCTGAAATTCTGATCAGGGGCGTGGGAAATAGGTGGGGCTAGGGACATTTCTTCCCCCAACTTTTTTTTCAATGCAATTTTCGGCAGTTCGATCAGGTTAGGTATATTAAAACCTATCTTTTGCAAGCGATATCTAGAATATATCCCTCCAGGGGTAGCTGGAACCACCCTCAACATGATTTTTTCATATGTAACCCTATGGCTTGTGGACCTTCATTGGAAAACTGGTGGAAAGGGCGTACTATAGTCTAATTTTAGTTTTTCATTCGTTCAAAGGTTGCATAAAATTGAGATGTAATTTCAAAATTCATTTTTTTTTCAACGCATCAATCGCTCAAAATGTATGTTGAATAATTATTGATGGCAATTTCTTGCCACAACTGCTATCTGCGATTGTATTCCAGTGTTTTTATAGAGCCGCTAAAAGAAATTTTGTTTTTTGCCGTATTCACAGTTCGAAACGAAGTGTTATTGCCAAATGGTGGAGATGTCCTATATCACTGTCGCTAAAAGTAGACGTTTTGTTGAAAATATATCAAACTTCGAAATTATATTTTGATTTCATGCGACCCCCAAACGTACCGTAAACTGAAATGCTGGATTCCTCTTTCAACCGCAGTTTTCCTATGAGGGGTCGCATTTCTAAAAAACATGTTGTGGATGATTCCAGCTACCCCTGAAGGGGTATATTCTCTATATTCTTGATAAAAAATAACACGTCCCCCTACCTGACGGCAACAACTCGAACACTTCTGACCGGTTTGTTTTGATGATGTGACCAATGAGCACAAACAAAAAACAAATGTGAACCAATGAAAGCAAAGTAAAAAGGCCGCTTTGACAGCTTTCACGAACTCCGATTGGTGGCGTATGCTTATTTTCTATCGCGAATTGCTCGCGAAATGTACGTTGGCGTGTCTAGCGAATTTTCAGAAAAATCATTTATTTCAGTTAAAGTCTCCACCCTATATTCACAAACAGAATTCTTTTTTTTTTCAGATTTGGGATACAGCAGGTCAGGAACGTTTCAAAGCAATGGCGCCGATGTTCTACAGGAACGCCAACGCAGCTTTGCTAGTTTTCGACATAACCTCTCCCACCTCTTTTGAAGGTATGAAGATGTGGGTGCAAGAAGTGAAGCGAAATGTCGAAGAGGCTATGGTACTCTGCGTTGTCGGAAATAAGACTGATCTCAATGACCAAAGAAAGGTGAGAGAAAATATTTGAATAGTAGCTAGTTACATTGCTCATTTATGACACCCAAATCAGTGTTATATGAAATCCCGAATTTTCACATGACACTCAATATTTTAATCTGGAGATCTGCAGACCCCTACATCTACAACGCTGCAAAGTGGTACTACAAGTAAGCCACTTCGCTAACAGATGGCACTACCTGACTACTTGAGTGGAATGATCCACCAATCCTATTCATAAGAGATCTAACGCCACTAGATGGCGATAGCATGACTAGATCATCATAAATTATCCGGCGTCTTCGAAATGGGCGATTCACCCAAAGCGTTGAGTTGTCGCAGTTGTCAGCTGATCGAGGGCGGCTGATGACTGTTCATCGTATATCTCTTAGTTAGGAGATCTTGTTCAACAAATTCGAACTTCATCTTATAATACGACACGATTAGGTATTTGCCACTACTGATCTATTCAGGCTGGAGGCCGGCTCGAAGGACCAATGTTTTCAGGCAAAACACACACCCACACACAAGCTTTGGATATTTTGTTATTCTTGTTTTCCTCACGACGACATCTTCCTCTTCTATTGCCTTGTCTGTTCTTCTGAGTAAAGCAACTCTACATCACTTGTACAGGATGTATTCGAAAACACCAACCGAAACTACGACCTTCTATTTTGAAATCTAAACAAACTACTTCGGTGCTCTCATTATTGATAAAAAAATTTTATATTTATAAATTATTTATTAATATTTATAAATATTATTGTTCATCTTTCCTTTAGTAGAGTAGCGATTGCAGCTGTAGGATTTCAGAATTCCCGCCTTATTCAACTGTGAAACGGTGACATGCGCATTAAAGATCTTGGTCTCTCTGAAAGATGTATTACCCTCTTCTTTCAGGTCATCCTGATATAAGGGTAGCACTCACATTATTTTCGCCCTAATCTAATATCACAGAAGCATTTACCGTTTTTCGGGAATTTTAGGTTTCCAGAGAGGAAGCAATAGAATATTCGAGGAGTATAGGTGCTATTTATTTAGAAAGTTCTGCCCTGACTGATCAGGTGTGTAAATCTACAAAGATTAATTGCATTTTTCATCAACCAATTGAAATTATGCAAAAACTGTTTTTAGGGGACTGGGTTGATTTTCGAAAAAATTGCCCAAGAGCTACTGAAACTGTCCGGTGAGGGTTCTAGTAGCACCCTAAAGGTTTTCGATAATGACTTTATGGCCAAATCTAGTGAGCTAGAAGCTACCGATATCGGTACAGAAGAGAACGTGAATTTGAGCATAGGAAGCATTGCGCATGGCAATTCGGTGCAATCGAGGTGCTGCTGAAATTTCGACAAATATATCCTCCTTGGGTAGCTTCAAGAGTTGGAATTGTCATTGTCAATTGTCAAACATTATGCATTGTGATAATAGGTTGCGTGCAAGAACTGTCAGATGACCGACCCTGGAGGTTAAACATTGAGACACAACCTCACTTTTTTTATTTGTTTACAAGTGATTGAAATAGTTTTTCACAAATGTTGGCATACGAATCGTGTTTTTCGGCTATTCAATAAATCGCGTATGCCATCACATTGTTCTGTTGTACAATGCACAAACAATGCAGCGGGAGACGAAGGAATCCCGTTGGTACATTATGATTCAGAAGTAAGTATCTACTATTGTCACTCACATATAGTTTTCATTTTGGAATTTGGTAATTTCTCTGATTTCTCATCGGAATTCCTTCTGCAATAGGACATATACAAAAAGTGAGGTTGTGATTCAATTTTTCACAGAAGAGTGAGGTTGTGATTCTATTTTTTACCGCCAGGGTCGGTCCTCGTGCACGCGACCTATAAAGGATATGTTCCGTAATCAACCGGGGTTATATACCGATGTTTTCAGGGCCGGTACCAACAATTTTGACAGTGGTTATCTACTGGTGACTACGTTTGTGGGTTATTTACGGAATGCCAGTCATTTGTCGAATTATAGTTTTGATCGTTTTTTAAAAAAGTATGCTCTGCCATTATTTGATTTCTAATTATGGCACCCAAAAGTCCCTAATTCTTGTGCACAGTAAAAACAATCAAAGGATTTAGTGTCCAAATAGAAAACAACGTCTTCAAACTGAAAATATATCGAATATTATTAATTTATTAATATATTAATCAAAATGGGAATATTGTTCTTCATTTTCATTTGTAAATCGAAGAATCAAACCGAAAACTAAAACACGTCTTCGTCAACTAAAACTAATTGCACTTGTCAGAGAAAATCCACGGTCGTTCTCGTGATAGTGAATTTACCGCTTTTTCAGCAACCAAGTTTTCGTAACTAAGCTTTTTCCAGGAACCAACCGAACATTTCATGTTTACAGAACGGAAAACTACTAACCGAAATAACCAAGTTGATTCACGGAACATACCCAAAGAATAGTGATGTTTTTTTTGTCTACAGGGCATACATAATATGTTTGTATCAAGTTTTGTATTTGACAGGATGAATAGCGTTTTCAACATCAGTAGAAGCACAAATGCAAACCAACATTTTCCAGTGAGATTATGTTATATTTTTTCCCGCTTCATAAGTTGATATACCTGTATGTGTCTCATATAACACCCCATTTTCTTTTTCGCTTCAGTTATGGAAACGCCCTATATATGATTGCAAGATATTGAAAAACGATTCTGAAATCCCTGTATTGTATATACATATTACAAATTTCAACCATAAAGCAGTGTTTATTTAAATCGAAAGCATATCAGAGTCAATATCAAATTGTCGAGCAAGCAATGACAATCTGTTGTAAACAGTAAACATATACATGTTTTTATGTAAAACTATACAGGATGTCCCAAAATTGCAGGGACACAGAGCTACCACGTGTAATGGAGGTCAGTATGAGTTGATTTGACCCAATTTTTTTATATATCAAAATGTGCCATTTGTTCGTGAGGAAAGCTCAAAGATTACATGAAAAAACACAATTTTCATCACAAGAAGACAAATTAATTATCTTGATTTTTTTACTCTAGTAAAAACTTCGTTCTCCCCATATTTCCGAAGGAAAAAAATGTTTCATTGATAGTAACATTGTAATAAAATAAAATTCATTTGACAGTGGAAACAAAGGCAGAACGTTTTTTCATAATAAATTTTCAATGTGACGGCCATCTTCATCGGTACACAAAGGTCAATTCGACGTAAAAAAATTAAATGCTCCTGCTTTTTTATGTAAACTTAGAAATTTTCTCACGGACAAACGGTACATTTTGGTATATAAATGAATTGGGTCCAATCAACCTATTTTGACTTGTATTACACGTGGTAGCTCTGTGTTCCAGCAATTTTGGGACACCCTGTATATTGAATTTTTTGATGGTGCTCTTTTTTCTGTTTTCTCTTTTCCCTTTATAAAAGATTGACAATATTTTGGGAAAAAAATCTGCAAGTTGACGCGAACTCCGAAAAAAATTCAAACAATTGACTACAGGAATGCATTTCAGTTGTATTTTAGAAAAATGGATATTTTTGTTAGTGATATTGAAAAATGATAAATTGATATGGTACTGATGATTTGATACTTATGATTGTTATGGACTTTAGATATTCTGTTACGATTTTCTTGAAACTGAACAGGGTGATTCACCATAAATTCCCCCTATGCAACTTTCCTGTTTATGAAGATGATTGGGAAATTTCAGAAGCCAGTTGGTGGGATTTTTCTTAATCATTCTCAGAGTGTACTAATAAAAAAGTAAGTGAAATAAATGAGAGAGAAACTAACGAAAAACGAACACACTGTATCATCCCTCTCTGAGTTAAAATTAATATTGTTTAATGTACTCATTTCATAATATATGCACATTCAAAGATATATAACTTGAAAACTGGATATTTCGAGGGATATTTGAAAAATATCCCATCAACTGTCTGTTGAAGTTTTCATATAATCTTCATGAAGTATAAGTTACAGGGGGGAATTGAAGATGGATCACCATCTGTACAGGGTGTTGCTAATTTGCTGTTGGTATATTTTTAGAGGTGGTTGCTGGGGTGAACCAAAGAATGTGGTCTAGAATAACTATATTTCAATGTTGAACTCTGAAGATAGTTTTCTTACAATATTTCCTACATGAAGTCATATTTTGTTATAGGGTACTTGTTTATATTTCGAAAGCAATTTCTTCGTCAGCAATCAGACTCTCAAAATAATACCTACACGTATCCTAAATTTATGACATTCTGATTTTGATATTTTTCCATCTGAACACCCTGTACCTATATATATAAATATTGATAGTGAGATTATTTGGTTTATGTGGAATACACATAATGTTGAATCATGTATAATAATTGTTCCAAGTTTCATATTATTTTTATTATGGAGTTTTTTTTTTGGTAAAATACAGAAAAAATAATGATATAGTTGATATTTCCTTTACCCTCCTCAATTTTAGTGTTGATCTCTAATGATCATCGGTAAAAAGTGGATTATTTCCATACTGTTATTCACTTCATTTCTATGAAAGATTTAATTTTCAAAACTGGCAATAGATTTGGCACATATCATTTTAAAACTGTCTGATTTTTCGATGGAGTGTTATAACGACGTCACATTTGAATGCGGTTCACCAAGAATTAACACTATGTTCAGGTTGTCTCAAATTTAAATAGGAAAAACTTGATAGGCAACATAACATGAACTTTTCTCTTCATTTTTACGAGTTGTATCGTTTATTGAACTTTCTCGATTACAATTCAAAACACCCCGTATATTCTAGTGAAATATATGATGTATATATATCTACTTTCATAGATGTTGAGGAAATGAGTTCTTATAGGAAGTTAAATTATCTCATAATTAAATTATTTAAATCACCGGCATATTGTAAATACCAGCAATTTCTTCGAAATTCCACAGATTCCTAGACGAATTGGCACCATTCAGAATCTATCTATACTGATTTATTGATATTTCTATTCTGTGGGACACATGGACAGGTCTTCTATCTGTAAGTACCTTCCTATGGTTGTTACCCTCGTGAATAAACACGAGGAAGTTATGATTTATGTCCAAAAATTCCGGGCTATTGAGAAAATTTGAATTCTTGGAGGTGATATGATGTTTTGAGATCTTTTGCTTGCTGATGTTTCAACTTCGAAAAAGTGACTATTCTCCGTATTATACTGGTAAGTATATGTTTTTCTTTCAAATTTCAGGAACTGATGGAATTGTAGATATACCTACTTATATACAGGGTCTTTCAACATTCAGTATCAAGAGAGATATCAGGGACTCATTTTACAGGTCAAAACAATACAATTATGAATGATGGTCTAGGGTTGATTTTAATAAAACTATTTATTCAAACCAAGTAAACCATGCATGTGTTGCTCTGGGAGCGTGTTGAGTCTTCGAAGTATGGAATAACAATCCATGTTTCAAAAGTTCTTGAGAAACATCTAGATAATAATCCTGCAGTTACAATTCTAAGAAAGTATCATATTCTTGCTGATGGCGTCACGTTCTTGATAAATCTTGAAGAGGCGATGCAGGCTATGCAGTTGGATATATGGAAACATCCATATACTGGGTGATGAAATGTTGTAGGCTGGTACAGGATATAACTCCTCCCTCCTTGAGATTGAAAATTGTGATTGAAATGAACAATTTTCAACTGGACTAAATTCTTCTGTGGGATTTGGGTGATTCGGTTGTTGGATCATCTGGAATGGTGCGGCTGGTTCTTGGATCAATTGATAATCGTTCGGTGCTCACTTCGAATCTTGCATTGATGGATGGTCTTCTACGGGGGCTTGTGAAGTTGCACATATTGTATATTGTTGGACAGCCATGATGTCCTGGAAAATCATCGTCTGCTCTGTTCAGGGATCGTCTGCGGATGCATCGGCGGCAACAGCATTTATACAGGAAAAATGCTACAATTATGATGGTGATGACTATACATAGATACCATATTACACTGTGATATCTTTGTGTGAACGGCTGATGTAGTGATTGTTCGATTTCTTCTTGAAATTGATTGAGCTTATGTTCAGCAACTTTGAGGTCGTCTAGATTCAAATTGTGAATCGGGATTGGCTTAAGATCTGGGATTTTCAGTTTTTCTGTGAAATGGATGCAGCAATCATATGGGATGATTGGAATGGAAACTGTCTGCGTTGAATTCGTGGAATATTCTTCGTCAGTGTATATTTGGGTATTATCGATGTAAGCATTACATTTTTTCGATAATTTCAGGATGGAATTTGTTCTGAGGATGAATGTTTGAACTGGTGTGTCTGGACAGCTTATTGTGACATCTAGCGATTTTTCTGTGGTAATCAACCATTGATTGTTCTTGAGTTTTTGGATGTTGAAGCCGGATATATTGACTATCATGGAATGACAGTTGGTAGTGGTTAATCCTCGGAGAATGTGAACTTCGCATGGACTGCTATCTGAGATTGCTTGTGGAATCTTGTAGCATAACATCATATCTGGTAATGTTCTGGTACAGTCTTCTTGTGGATTATTCAATGCAACATATGATCTGTCATCTTCAGACATAGCAACGTATTTAGACTCAGGAAGGATCATATGGTATAGGTTATTGTTATGTTTTGTAGGAAGTGGGTAATTATGATGCAGTTCAAATGTATTTGGTATGACGAGTGGTATTTCTAAAGCAAATATTATTCTGTGATTTATTTGGAAAGCGTGTAATCTGATTATTTTCATGTATAAAGCAATATTTGATGTACTTGGTTCGAAGGGTAACTTATTATGACTAATATAAGAAGGTATGATTTCTAATTCTACAAGTAATTGTTTGGGTAATATAATAGATGGATGCAAGACATTCAAAAGCCTGAACGTAATTGCATTCAAAATATTATCTAATTCTACTTCTATAATCTGATAAGATTCTAGTAAAATCTGACAATGATTCGTAATTTCAAGTTGATATTTGAAATATGATTCACTATCAACTAATTCTGAAATTGATGTTTTTATTTTGACCAAGTTATCATTGAAAGCATTCGTATCAAGATTCAGTTGACTAATTGTTTTGTTGAAATTCTTGATAGTGGATGTCACGACTTGGATTTGTTGCAAAAGTAGTTGTTTTGTTTCGGTATCGTCTTTCTCGAGTCGGTTAATTTTCTCGTTATAATATTGTCCGTCGTCAGCATCAAGGGAACCTGAGATGAATTTCCATACAGTTCCGATGCCGTCTATAAGTCCTCGTTTTTCGCGTTTGTTTACATCAAGGTTGACTTCGGATAATTTATTTTTAATTCTCGCCTGAATATAGTACAGGGGTATCATATGTGGTCTCAGATCTGCGGGTAAAAAGGAAATAGAATGATTTTGTTCGTAAAGTAGATTATGAATTTTGGATAATACGTTGTCGTTATTTTCTATAGCGTGGGATATCAGGTTTATGTCTCTGTATATTAGGAGAGTCCATTTAGTGTTCGAAATTTGAATTTTCGATTCTAGCTGTTGAAGTATGCCTACTGTATTGTTGATCGGGTTTATTTCTAATGTTGAACTTGTCGCGATGAAGATGGACCTGGAAAAAGAGGTTCATCATCAGATGTTGACCAATCTGAATCAAATTCTGAGTCAGTTTCAATTTGTTCTGGGTATGGTTTCAGTTTATCAAAGTGATATTTATGAGAACTGTTTCTGATCTGAATTTCAGCTGTATTATGCCCTAATAGTTTTGTAATTTTATAAGGACCGGACCATAAAGGTTGACTTTTTGGTGAAATTGATTTCTTTCGTAAATAAACTAATTGACCTACTGAATAATCGGGAAATGTGTTTCGTGTTTTATTGTCGTGATAAGTTTTTGATTTTTCTTTGGCTGTTTGATTATTTTCTCTGATAAATTTAAATTTGAATTCGTTGAATTTATCTTGTTCTATGCGATATCTTTCGGGGGTAGATAAATTTGTAATTTTACTGAGCTGAGGGTCGCCAAATATAATTTCTTGCGGACTGAATTTTGTCGAGTTTGATTTTGCATTATTGTAACTTATTATCGCGTGGGTGAGAGCTAATTGTAAATTGCCTGTGTTATCCGTCGCTCGAAAACATCTTAATGAATCGGCAAATGTAGCGTGGAATCTCTCTATCATTCCGTTGGATTTCGGATGCTCGATTGCGGTGAATCTCAGTTGGATATCGAATTGCTTGCAAAGCTCTTTAAGTTTCGCATTTTTGAATTCTTTACCAGGGTCGGCTTGAATTATTTTGGGAACTTTAAAATTTTGGAAATAGTTCAATAATTGTTCGTAAACTTCTTGAGAACTTTTATCATCTAAAATATATCCTTGCGCGAATTTAGAAAAGTCGTCTATTAGTGTTAAAATTTTAGTTTTTTCAAATTCAAATAAATCGATGTAGATTTTATCGAAGGGTTTTTGGGTGTTGTCAGTTATTTCTAATGGGTACTTTGACGGTTGTCTTGAAGTTTTATTTTCTTGACAAATTAAACATTTTTGTATCAAAATTTGGATGTCTTTCTTCATGTTGGGCCATTCATAATGGTTTTTGAGTTTATTATAGGTTTCGTTAACACCTCTGTGTAGATTGATCCTACTTTCATGATATTTCTTTATGATTGATTGTCTTTCATCAGTTGGTGGATTAATTAAAGTACCATGACATATATAAAATTTGATGTTTGAATCTCTAGATAAATAACTAAGAATTTCTGCTAATGGAATATTTGGTTTTGGTATTTTAATTTGATATGTCGTGTTTTCAGTAAGTGTTTTCATCAAATTTTGCAATTTGGTAAAACATTCTTTTGATGTGAAGTCGTTCAATTTGACAAATATATATTGTCTTTTCGGCTGTGAGACTGATTTAATTTTGATAATATCTGAGGTGAAATTAAAATTTTCGGGTATGTCCAAGAGTCCTACTTGACGTTTCGGCTCTATTCCTCCGTCAATTGTTTTTTGAGTTATGAGACTGATAATGTTTAGATGTTTAGTGTGAAGTAATATTCTGTTAGTTTGTGTTATTTTAGCATGATTGATAACGCTTTGATTTTTAATTAATTTTGTGAAATCTTCGAAAGTGTCTGTAGTTATGTTTGAAATTCGAATTCGTGATAGTGCGTCGGCATTTACGTTTAGTTTTCCGGGTTTATAGATTATTTCATACGAAAATGATTCTAATTGTAGTCTCCATCGAGCTAATCGACTGCTTGGGTCGGTAACTGAATATAAATATTTCAGGGGCATGTGATCACAATAAATTTTGAATTTTCGTCCGAATAGATAAGGTCGGAAATGTTTCACGGACCAAACTATGCTGAGAAGCTCTTTTTCTATCGTAGAGTATTTACATTCTGCTGGGTTAAGGGTTCTACTCGCGTATGCAATTGGTAAATCTTCGCCTACGTTACCTTGGCTTAATACGGATCCTATCGCGTAGTTACTCGCGTCGGTAGATAGTATAAATTCTTTTTCAAAATCCGGGAACTGAAGTATTGGACTATTTGTGAGAATATTTTTGCAATGATCGAAACATTCATGACATTGTTCGTCAAATTCAAAACGTTTGTCCTTTTTCAAAAGATTCGTTAGTGGTTTGATAATTTTCGCGTAATTTGGAACAAATTTGCGATAATAACCTGTAAGGCCTAAAAATTGTTTGATTTCGGTAGTGTTAGTCGGTACTGGAAATTTTATTATCGATTCAATTTTTTCGGGATTAGGTTTGACTCCATGATCTGTTATCAAATGTCCCAAATACGATACTTCTTTTCGTGCAAACTCGCATTTATCGGGTTGAAGTTTTAAATTACATTCGGATAGTCTTTGAAAAACGTTTTTTAGTCTCTTGACATGTTCGTCTAAGGTTGTTGAATAAATTATTATGTCGTCCATATATATGAGACATTGTTCATTCTGTAAACCTGTCATTATGTTGTCTAAAACTCTTTGTAGGTAAAAAGGTGCGTTACAAAGTCCAAATGCCATTCGTCGAAATTCAAAATGACCGTTTTCTACAGAAAATTCAGTTTTTTCTATATCGTTTTCATCGATTTCTATCTGATGAAATCCGCTGGCAAGATCCAGGGTGGAAAAGTATTTGCATTTACCCAATTGATCTAAAATATCTGTAACGTTAGGAATAGGGTATTTTTCTTTGACAGTTATTTCGTTAAGTTTTCTGTAATCGACTACGAGGCGCCACTTTTGTTTTCCGCTCGCGTCTGACTTTTTTGGTACAACCCAAACTGGTGAAGACCAAGGACTAACCGAAGGTTGAATTATATTTTGGTCTAACATGCTTTTTATCTGTGATTTTACTTCTTGTTTATGTATTTGCGGATACCTATAAGATTTAGTGAAAATTGGTGAATGGTTACCTGTATTTATTTTATGTTTTATGCGGTTCGTGAAAGATAATCTGTCTCCGTCTAGATAAAATACTTCTGGGAATTTGATACATGTTTCAAGAATTTGTTCGTGTTCTTCCTCGTTCAAATGATCTAATCTTAACATTTTTGTCAGCTGTGAAATTCTGTCACTATCTTGTTGATTCTCGTTAACATGAAAAATTTGAAAATTTGTTTCATTTACAGGGGAAATGTATTTTTGGATATCGATATTTAATTCAAAATTTTCGCTTGCTGTGTTGACGCATGATGTTACAAAATTTTTGTTCTTTACTGAAACTAAAGCTGCCGGTATTTTGCAGTTTTCATTCAATTTTATTTCTTCGCAAAATAGTTGTGTATCGGGAATATTTATTTTGAAATTAACGTATTGAATTGATCGTGAATTTATCGAAATTTTGTTTTCCGTCGGTACATTTTCGACTGAATGTTCTTCGGAAACATTTTGTTCTGTGTGTTCTTTTTCGTTAATCTGGGTATTTGTTGAGTTTAATGATATGTTCGCGAAATTAGTTTTTAGTATTTTGTTAGGTATATCGATTACACAGTTATACGTTTGTAGAAAATTCGATCCTAGTATACCATCAAATTCGCAATCTATGTTAGCAATGTGAAATTTGAAAGGTACTGTTGTTGTATTATGTGGAATTTTCATGAAACTTTGCTCTATCAAAATATCAGTATTTGGAATACCGTGGACTATTAATCGTTCGTTGATTAGTTCTATATCTATAGGTACTACATGGGGTTTACAAATTGAAATTGCAGCTCCTGTATCGATTAGTAATTTGTTGTTGTTTTTATCGAGTATATAGAATAAGTTACATGGGTTTATTCCGAGAGTCGGGATGTCAATGTGGTAGTAGTTGGTATAAATTGTGTCTGGTTGTTGGTTGAACTTTGAGGGTATTGAGTGTACTGAGTGTTCTGCGTATACTGAGTGTTGTGAGCTTTGTGGGGGGCGGTATTCTCTCCTAGAGTCAGGTTGCCCATTTCCTGCCCTAGTTGGTAGTTTAAATGGTTAACTCTTTGTCTATCATTTTGACTGAACTGTCTTCGATTGTCGTTTTGATTAGGATTGTGTGCTTGATTGTGATGATATTGATTGTTTGAGGGTTGGAAACCTTGTCTTGGATAAAATTGGTGATTGTTTTGACTTTGTTGTGGATTATGATTCGTGTGATTGAAGGGTCTGCGTGGATTGTCTGGTGGTTGTCTGAATGATTGTTGCGTTTGTGTCTGAGTGTGATATCGTGAATTATTCCTTTGTCTAAGTCGACATTGTTCTAGAAGATGTCCTTGTTTTTTGCAATATCGACAATAGTAAAGTGAAAATTCTGGTGTTTGTTCAAGTTTTGGCTTACTGGTGTTTTGGTTTCGTTTAGGATATTCAGATTTTTCTTGGCGATACTGAAGGTAATTGAGTTTTTCTTCTTCAACAATGAAATTTGCGGCTTCATTCAAGTTATTTGGTCTTTGAGCTCTTATTATTGAACCTAACTTTGGGTGTAAACCTACTAATAAAGTTTTCAATGCAATATCGTCGCACATGTTGATTTGCGTTAATTTTTGATTTTGAGTCAATCGTTCATCAAGATCGATAGATGTACGAATTTTTGAACAGTGAGCTTCGAGTCTATGACAAAATGAGTAAGATGATTCGTTTTTCTCTTGAACCAATTTTTGCAAATCATACAATAAGCTTGTTGAATCTCTTGAGTCTCCAAAATGTGAAATTAACAAAATCTTGATTTCGTCCCAAGTATTCAAATTTCTTGCATTGATTATTTTTGCTGCTCTACCTGTGAGTTTGTTTTTGATGTGAATGAGAATTAAAGGTTGTTGAGCTTGATTACATAACTGATTCACGCTTGTGCAGGCATCAATGAAATTTGTTAATTTTTCTGAACTTCCGTCAAAATCTGGTATCAGACAAGTTAAATCTTTCAAACTGTATTCTGCCATTGTGTTCGAATGGAAGTATGAATGGTAAAAGGAATTGTGTAGGAATAAATACGTAACAATGCACTGAATATGATAGAAAATATGACTTACGCAATTAGAATAACGTCGGTGATCGTCATCTGGAATTATGGCTGTGGATTGCTACCCAAACTCCGTTGACCTCTTGACGATAAAGTGTAGAACACAAGAAATTCTCCAATTTCAGGAAAGGTGCCACTGTACTGGAAACTTCTTCGTCAAATCCTCTTCGACTGCGCCAATTATGAATGATGGTCTAGGGTTGATTTTAATAAAACTATTTATTCAAACCAAGTAAACCATGCATGTGTTGCTCTGGGAGCGTGTTGAGTCTTCGAAGTATGGAATAACAATCCATGTTTCAAAAGTTCTTGAGAAACATCTAGATAATAATCCTGCAGTTACAATTCTAAGAAAGTATCATATTCTTGCTGATGGCGTCACGTTCTTGATAAATCTTGAAGAGGCGATGCAGGCTATGCAGTTGGATATATGGAAACATCCATATACTGGGTGATGAAATGTTGTAGGCTGGTACAGGATATAACTATACTTTTTTTTTTTATCTTCGATTCGACTTCGCGGTTACGAAAATTACTAAACAGCCACTGAATTCGCAATTTTTTAAAATCAAATGACATAATCAGACTGACAGATTTTTCATTACTTCAAAAGAATGATGATGAAAAACTTCAAATTTCACGTCGATAATTTTCTGATTTCAATATACAGGGTGTTCCTTAAAGACATGCTAATATTTCTGGGGGTGATTCTTCATATGAACGCATGTCCTAAAAGTCTTCACTTTTGAGATACAGGGTGATGAAGTTTTGAAAAATATTCAGGTTTTTGATAATAACTGAGACAATATTGTATACATCTTCATGAAATTCGGTACACGTTTTTTATGCATCAAGGTGCATTTTCTGATGTACAAAAATTTTCATTTCCTCTACCAGTGGCACCGTTACGGAAATATTATTGTTTATATTTCACTCAAAAGTGAGCAACGACAAACAATTTTCAGATTCAATGCAATTATCTCGGCAATTATTATTCTTTGAATCTAGGAGTAGGACAAAAATGTTTATATAGATTCGGAGTCTAGATGGTTTTAAAAGCTGAATTAGCAATTTTTGGAAAAATATGCGACTTCGTTATCGTTTGGACCTCAAAACATTTTCATTATAAATGTACAAAACAGAATGCGGTGATTTTTCAATAAATTGACAGAAAGTACAACGTTCCAACCATCCAAAACTCACACCACTTCAGCCGCAAAGTTAATTTCAAACTCAACACCCAATTATATGGTGACGGCGAATATTTTTTTCGACATCAATTGAAATTTTTCTCGAGATTCGGAATCCTCGTGAAATTGTACGTGTGCTTAGATCTTGTTCAATAGAAAATCCTCATTTTTTTGAATTGCCAGAAAAAATGTGCAACTTCGTTATCATTGGACCTGGGTCAAAAATGTGTGTATAGATTCGGAATCCTCCTGAAATTTTACTTTCGCCTAGATAGTTGTAAAAGCTGAATTAGCAATTTTTGAAATTTGGCCAGACAAAAAATATGCGACTTCGTTATCGTTTCGACCTCAGAACATTCACATTAAAAATCTACAAAACAGAATGCGGTAATTTTTCAATAAATTGACAGTAAGTACAACGTTCCTATCATCCAAAAATCACACCACATCAACCTAAAGTTACTTTCAAACTCAACACCCAATTATATGGTGACGGCGAATATTTTTTTCGACATAAATCATCAATTGAAATTTTAGACCCTGTTCAATGGAAAATCCGCATTTTTTTGAATTTGCCAAGAAAAATATGCAACTCCGTTATTCTTCGGAGCTTGGTCAAAAATGTGTGTAGCGATTCGGAGTTCTCGTGAAATTTCACGTGCGCCTAGATGGTTTTCAAAGTTGAATTAGCAATTTTTTGAGATTTCGTTTGGAACTCAAAACATTTACATTATAAATGTACAAAACAGAATGCGGTGATTTATTCTCAATGAATTGACAGTAAGCACAACGTTCCTACGCATCCAAAAATCACACCACATCAGTCGCAAAGTTATTTTCAAACTCAACACCCAATTATGGTGACGGCACCATTTAGCGAATATTTTTTTCGCCATCAATCATCAATTAAAATTTTTCTCGACAGCCGTTTGGCGTTTGGCAAAAGACGCGTCACCCGAGAGGGTCGCGCATGATTAGCATCGCAGGAGGCTTGGCCCGTTTGCATCGGTAGCAGATGTTTTTCGAAGACGGACCTGATGGAAAACCTTACTTTTTCACACGGTGCAGGAGGCGAGTTGGCGCCACCTAAACGCATATACAGGATGTTCGATCGAACTTTGGCCAGTCATTATAGGTTCTCATTTTTTTTTAAATTTATTAACCCTTTCATTGCGGGTAAAATTTTGATAGTCGTGCTCTCAAAACGGGGAAAATTTAACGTTGCGGGAACCCCTGTCTCCCGTAACCACAGGATAACTTGTGAATGCGATTTTTTTACATATTTCAACCCCAAATAAGTTCTATTTCAATAGTCTTTATTTAAAATGAAATGAAATAAAGCGATTCCTTATATCTATAATGAATTGAATGTATTCCCATCTATGGAATGGAATTTAATAATTCTTGACAGTGTGGTGATACCTTCCAAAACATTTTATAATACACAGTGGAACATCACAAGGCGCAAAGCAGAATTAAGTTTCTTTTAGCATACAACAACGCTTCAATTTGATCGTCATTGAGATATTTTCGAGCCATCGTGGTTTAAATTCACTGGAAACAAATAAAAAGCAACCAACTGATGCAGCTACTACTTGGATACTGAAATATTGAATAAAATGAAAACCGCATCCACAATCGTTAAATCCATCGACGGGAACGCCGGGCTTCCGCAATCTGTTTTTTTGGTATATCCAAATTGAATGATTGATCAATAAATGCCTCAAGTTCGATATACAGTGTCATTCATAAAATCGGCATCATATGGGAAAAACTTTTATTAATGACTTATTTTGAAATTGGAATTGTACGTTAAGTTTTGTTTCAAAAAAGATGAAAAATGTCCTACTCAATCGGGGTCACGTGACTTTCGCTACATGTCAAAAGTGACATTTTTTCAAATTAATCGCTGAAAGTAGGCTTATTTGGTCGAATATCGAAAAAGTTCACTTGAAAAAGTTGTTTCTATTCAATTTTTACATATGTGACTCGGATTTTATCTTTCTATTACATTTTTAGATTTCGATATTTTTTAAAAATTTTCGAAATTTCTGTAATATTAAAAAAATTGTAAATTCGATAAAACTACTTCATACCAGTAGCTTCATCATGCTACTAACTTTTAATTACTTATTATCACTAATTATCGACAAAAATATGATTGATGATGATATAATCTCCGCTTCAAAATTCTGTTATGTTTGATGTAAACATAACATCAAAATTCTGTTATGTTTGAGTCAAGCATTCAGAAACGAAATTCATTTGAATTCATTTTCTCAGTACTGAAAAGATCAGTTCAAATGAATTTCGTTTCTAAATGCTTGACGATATATCAACTTTGCATCAAACATAACAGAATTTGGAAGCGGGTATTATCATTTTCTGAAGAAAATCATATTTCTGTCCATGATCAGTGATAATGAGTAATTGAAAGTGAGTAGCATAAAAAAGCTACTGGTATGAAGTAGTTTCGTGGAATTAACAATTCTTCAAATATTACAGAAATTTCTCGAAATTTAAAAAAAAATCAAAATCTAAAAGTTGCAATAGAAAAATCAAATTCGGGCAGCATGTGTAAAATTGAAGTATAAACAACTTTTATAAGTAGACTTTTTCGATATTCGAACAAATAAGCCTACTTTCAGCGATTAATTTGAAAAAATGTCACTTTTGACATGTGGCGAAAGTCACGTGATTGAGTAGGCCATTTTTCATCTTTTTTGAAACAAAACTTAACGTCCAACTCGAATTCCAAAATAAGTCATTGATAAAAGTTTTTCCCATATGATGCCGACTTTATGAATGACACTGTATATGATTACTAAAATAAATTGATTTGTGGTCACTGGTAACACATGTCAAATTGGATGCGCAGTGGTAAAGAGTAGGCCATTTGATTCAGTTTTTTCCTCTTTTTTCAGATATCGAACCAGATCTAAAAATATTTGATATACAGGGTGTTGTTTTTTGAATATTATGAATGTTAAGTTTTTCCTGAAAACGGACCTGGATTCTGGTACCAATTTACAAGCAGTTGCATTGTGTAACATGGGTAGAATATTCCTACCAAGTATGAATGGATTACACAAAGTGATTCAAAAGTTATGACCACATAAAGATTTTGCCAAAATCAAGATAACGTCCTGTATCTCAGTTATAAGACAGTAGACACATTAATAGAGGGGGTGATTTGGAACCACCAAATTGTCCTCTATCTACAGGTATCGTATGTACATTTAAATCTGAAACACCCTGTATTATTGTGTTCAAGAATATCTAGCTGAAGATTCGAATAATTCAAGTTGATTTTTGTTAAGACATGATAGCTCCTGACGGAATACTCTTATTCATTTAGGTTTATGTTATCAATTTAGTACATATACTTTGAATCCATATTGATACTATCTTTATTATTTCTTTTATTATTATTTATTTATTAATATGAGTATGATTGTAGGATCACTATTTCTTGCCATAGACACTGTGATATTATAGGTATATTTTATTCATTATAGGTCGTATGAGTTTGTCAATGAGATTTTTTTTTCTTCAGGCATAAAAGTATATTTTGATTGATTTGATCGATTGAATGATTCATGTGAATGTTTTAATAAAAAAAAGTTGCTGGATGTAGAAACCTACTATATCCATTTCCGAATGCCGACAAATATCAATTGCATTCATTTTCACACACTCCATTGTCACCAAACCGCTTATTAAAATAAACTAATCCGAAATATGTTTAGATTGAACATGTGCTTACGGCCACATCTATCTTAATTAAGAGCCTGGCACACAAATCACTACAAGCCACGCCCACCGCGATCCCATTGGCCCGAAACCCGCTTAGCGCTAAGTAGATTTCAGCCAAACACTTGAGACGACCGAGGGCATATTTCAGTATATTTCAGTGCTGAAAATCAGGTTCCCAGTAATCACAAATTACGCTGCATATTTTCCATCATGGACGAAATTCCAACAGCGACTAGTGATGAAACCTTCGAAGAAAACGCTAGTGAAGTACCGAGAAAGTGTGGGCAGAACCCAGTGAAATTCTCCATAGATTCTCTCTTGTCTGCGCCGCAGGCTAGTGGAAGAGTTGCTGATGCAGTTCCGGAATTTGGGAGGGAGTTTTGCGGACCTGTCGGTTCGAGTTTAACTGGTGGTTCAGAGAAACAATTTGTTGTTCCTGAAGATTTGAGAAGGCTGAACGATAACGTAGTGTCCACGACTGACGATTTTTATCCCAAGAATTTTGGAGAAGGTGAGTCAGTTTCATCTTAACTTATGGCTCTGAGAGACATTGAAGGTGAAGAATTAATTGATTAGATTCGAAATTAGATTTTCTGAGATATTTTCAATCGTTTTCTGACTAATAGTTCTGACATATAAGATAATGAAACAAAATACAACTAATAGATAAAGTACATATGAATCGGTTTATTAGGATAAAGTCCAAATGACATGGGGGATGATATCGAAGGAGAAAATGATATATCTATTGATATGGTTCAATATTCAATATGTATTGCCACTGGGCGAGAGGACGACTCAACTACCTATAGAAAAGTGAATTTATCTTCTAAAATGTATTTTCTCAGTTCGAATTTGAAAAGACGCAAGTTCATATGGTCCCCTCAGTGATGCATTGATCGTGAAGAAGGAAGATCGTTCATAAACCGCAGTATTATGCATCGGTGGAGTAAAAAAGAAATACGATCTGGTGTTGATGGAGTGAACCATTTGCCTGAAAACAAATACAGCCATTTTTTTATATCATGTTAACCTATTTTTCTGCGGGAAAATTGAGGTGAAGAATTGATTGGTTCGAAAATTTGAGGTAATTTCAATTGATTTTTCCAAATTGCTCCTCTCCCAAAGTATATATAAGTCCATGTGTATACAGCCATTTTTGTTCCCTCATCTCGAAGCTATTTTTGTGTAGGAAAATCAAGGTGAAGAATTGATTGACTTAAAAATTTGATTTTTTGAGGTATTTTCAATTGATTTTTCCAAATTGCTTCCCTTCCAGAGTATGTGAGTCGATGTGTAAACAGCCATTATTTTTCAATCATCTCAACCTATTTTTCTGTGGCAAGATCAAGCTAAAGAATTGATTGATCTCCAATAATTTTTTCCAAATTCCTCCCAAAGTATTTAAGTGAATGTGTATAGGTACACTCTTTTTCTGATCTTGACCTATGAATGAAAATGTATGCGGTAGAGGCTCTGCAGTGGAGCGGTAATTCACTAGGTATATAAAAACGGTAGAAGTAGCTCAAAAACGGTACTTGGCAACACTGGCCAGCAGTGCGAGCACAGTGAAACAACCGCTACACTACGAAAATGGCAACGTTGGCAAAAACCATCCTTTCTTAGTTCTCCTATATATGTGACGATTCGATCAACAATCTGTATATCGCAATCGCCCTGTACATTTTTTTAGTGTTGATGAGCATCACGTTCTGGGAAAATCTTACAAAATACTTCAAAATCATTGCCTCGAAATTACTGTCAAGACCTCATCGTCGATTAAAAAAATAGTTTTGAAAACAACAGCACAAGTAGATTGTGAATAGACGAGAGAGAAAGGAGTATAGAGCGTTCAGCAGTAATTAGACAACTTTTAGTGTCGCTTTGTCTCTCTGTAAATAAATCACCCTGTACAAACTCCACCATTCTGTATTTTTATATAATTTTTTCGAAGTGTTGATGAACACCGCGTTCTGAGAAAGTCCTACAAAATACCGCAATCATCGCCTCGAAATCACTTCCAAGACCTCATCGATGAAAAATAATTTTGATAAAACAGCGCAAATAGAAGGAGTATACGGTATAGAGCGTTCAGGCAGTAACTAGACAACTTTTAGTGTCGCGTCAACTCCACCATTTTGTATTTCTATCATTTGTTCGAAGTATTGATGAACAACGCGTTCTGAGAAAGTCCTACAAAATACCCCGATCATCGTCTCAAAATCACTACCAAGAACACGTTAATAAAAAAAGGATTTTGAAAAAACAGCCCAAAAAATTGTGAATAGACGGCAGAGGAAGGAGTATAGAACGTTCAGCAGTAATTATAGACAACTTCAAGTGTCCCTTTATCTCTTTGCAGTGGCGTAACTTCATATCTGATTTGTCGTATATTACACGTATATTGAAATAATATTAATATTTTCATTTTATAGAAATGAGGAGAGAAAATCCCAGAAAATCTGGGATAATAGTTTTTCCTCCATAATAATTGCAGAGTCAACATCTATTCCTCTGTTTCAATCATCATACTGCTATTACTTGATGGACATTCATCATAATATTCATCTGTATTATCCGAAACAGTAGTAATATTCGTAAAGAACGTGGTAATCTTGGAGATTTCACATTTCTCATCTTCTAACTTTTATTTCCTTCTTCTTTTTGAAGCACCACTAGTTTTAATCAAGTTCTCCATTTGAAATAATTGGCTTGTGTTGATTTCACACATCACCCTGGACCTACACTAAAAACAACATGCCTGCACTATTCGCAGAAATTGAAAAATTATTTCTGTGGCATATTCATAATCAAAAAGTATTCATGTTTCAACAATTTGGCTGGGTCCTTGCTATGGTTTGTGGGCCCAGGGCCCCCTCCGAGGAACGTGCCCCCTGCAACTGCGGGGTTTCGCGGTATAGTAGTTACTTGTCTATTTGTATATCGATCACCCTGTTCATACGCCAACTCCACCATTTTGTATTTCTATCTTTTTTTCGAAGTGTTGATGAACACCGCGTTATGAGAAAGTCCTACAAAATACCTCAATCATCGCCTCGAAATCACTGCCAAGACCTTGTCGATCTAAAAAACAAGAAATTTGAAAAAACAGCGCAAGTAGATTGTGAATAGATGACAGAGGAAGGAGTATAGATCGTTCAGCAGTAATTAGACAACGTTTAGTGTCGCTTTGTCTCTCGCTATGCTTCCTGCCAATTAGGAGCTGATGTATGGTCGCGTTAGATCTGTCCTGCCAGCAGGCCGATGGTATTCCGGGAATTTCCCAATTTGTCTGCTGGTATTCTTAGAGGCGGGAAATAGCGAGGGATGACTATACAGGGTGTTTCCTAACTAAGGAAGAAAACTTAAAGGGGGGATTATTAAATCCTATGAAGATATATCTGGACTTGCTTCGTTTCTGAGATATAGGGCGTTGAAGGTTTAAAAAAAAATGGTGTTTATAAAATAACATGAATATGCTTCGGTTGTGATTTGGTACAGTTATTTGAAGTAATAAGGCGCTTATTTAGCCCGAACTAGATTGCAATTTCATTAAGTCCAGTGGCGTCTCAGTGGGCACTGACTTTTTCGTAATTTTTTATTTTTCAGATTGAGGAACTCAAAATACGACTTTTTGGTCTCTTGTGCTTTCTTCATATCTATATAGCTTCGTTTTCGATAATGAGAATGGAACATGGAAAGAAAACATTATGTTTTATCAATATCGAAAAAACATCTCGCTCATTTCTCTCAAACTTGGTTCGAGCTAGTAATTAAATTTGACATCAGTTCAGGGACGTTATGAGAGGCAACTTCAACGCCCTGTGTTTCTTATAAGAAACAAAGCATCTCCGGACATACGTTTTTATGATCTGTATGTATAACCTGATCAAAGGTCTATCATACAGGGTGATACAAAATGAAATGAACACGAGATGTGTTTTTTCTTTGAACATCATTCAACTCTTTAGAGAGAGCAGACATCAGTTTTAAATAGATTTCATGAAAAAAAACTGTGAAAGATATACGTGACGAAGTTATTCCTTGTCATATTCTAAGAAATACAATTCATATAAACATGTGTCTTTTTTTGGGATACCTACACTTCAGGATATTGAAGTTGGTAGTAATAATTGTTTTTTATATGACCCTCCTGTATGAGAGGTTTCACGGTGCCGATATATTCACTCTGATTGGTGACTGACAAAGTCTCTATAAACTTCAGATTTTTTTTCATGTTCTGGTTCCCACGAAGAGGGATATCCAGTAATGTTTAGAGAACATCGTGAAAACCAAGGGCAAAAAAGGTAGGAATTGGGCCATCAGGAGAAAAATATTTTTCGACCCGTATAAGCCTATACTACATTGAGTGAACCGCTGATTTTGAAAATCCAGGGGATAGGTTTTTTCTTGAATTTGACATCGAATTCTATCTTTATGGGTCTGAATTTGTGTCTATGATTTTTTTGGGGTTTTTAGGGCCATCAGAAAAAAATTATTTTTCGACCCGTATAAGCCTACGGCATCGAATGAACCGCTGATTTTGAAAATCTAGGAAAACGGTTTTTTCTTGAATCTTACATCGAATTCGTCCTTTATGGGTCTGAATTAGTGTCTATGATTCTCTCGGGATTCTTAGGGTCATCAGGAAAAAAATATTTTTCAACCCGTATAAGCCTACTGCATCGAGGGAACCGCTGATTTTGAAAATCTAGGGAAACGGTTTTTTCTTGAATCTTACATCGAATTCGTTCTTTATGGGTCTGAATTAGTGTCTATGATTTTTTTTGGATTCTTAGGGCCATCAGGAGAAAATTATTTTTCGACCCGTATAAGCCTACTGCATCGAGGAAACCGCTGATTTTGAAAATCTAGAGGAAAGGTTTTTTCTTGAATCTGACATCATATTCGTTCTTTATGGGTCTGAATCAGTGTCTATGATTTCTTTGGGATTCTTAGGGCCATCAGGAAAAAAATATTTTTCAACCCGTATAAGCCTACTGCATCGAGGGAACCGCTGATTTTGAAAATATAGGGAAACGGTTTTTTCTTGAATCTGACATCGAATTCGTTCTTTATGGGTCTGAATTAGTGTCTATGATTTTTTTTTGTATTGGGCCATCAGGAGAAAATTATTTTTCGACCCGTATAAGCCTACTGCATCGAGGGAACTGCTGATTTTGAAAATACAGGTGGAAGGTTTTTTCTTGAATCTGACATCGAATTCGTTCTTCATGGGTCTGAATTAGTGTCTATGATTGTTTTGGGATTCTTAGGGCCATCAGGAAAAAAATATTTTTCGACCCGTATAAACCTACTGCATCGAGTGAACCGCTGATTTTGAAAATCTAGAGGAAAGGTTTTTTTTTGAATCTGACATCAAATTCGTTCTTTATGGGTCTGAATTAGTGTCTATGATTCTCTCGGGATTCTTAGGGCCATCAGGAAAAAAATATTTTTCGACCCGTATAAGCCTACTGCATCGAGGAAACCGCTGATTTTGAAAATATAGGGAAACGGTTTTTTCTTGAATCTGACATCGAATTCGTTCTTTATGGCTCTGAATTAGTGTCTATGATTTTTTTTTGGATTCTTAGGAGAAAATAATTTTTCAACCCGTATAAGCCTATACTGCATCGAGGGAACCGCTGATTTTGAAAATCTAGGGGAAAGGTTTTTTCTTGAATCTGACATCATATTCGTTCTTTATGGGTCTGAATCAGTGTCTATGATATCTTTGGGATTCTTAGGGGCATCAGGAAAAAAATATTTTTCGACCCGTATAAACCTACTGCATCGAGTGAACCGCTGATTTTGAAAATCTAAAGGAAGCGTTTTTTCTTGATTCTGACATCATATTCGTTCTTTATGGGTCTGAATTAGTGTCTATGATATTTTTTTTTGATTCTTAGGGCCATCAGGAGAAAATTATTTTTCGACCCGTATAAGCCTATACTGCATCGAGTGAACCGCTGATTTTGAAA
Source organism: Phaedon cochleariae (assembly GCA_918026855.4). Classification (NCBI taxonomy): domain Eukaryota; kingdom Metazoa; phylum Arthropoda; class Insecta; order Coleoptera; family Chrysomelidae; genus Phaedon; species Phaedon cochleariae. The sequence continues at coordinate 80,280,103 of OU896707.1, read as the reverse complement.
ATACAGGTGGAAGGTTTTTTCTTGAATCTGACATCGAATTCGTTCTTTATGGGTCTGAATTAGTGTCTATGATATTTTTTTTTATTCTTAGGGCCATCAGGAGAAAATTATTTTTCGACCCGTATAAGCCTACTGCATCGAGGGAACCGCTGATTTTGAAAATCTAGGGGAAAGGTTTTTTCTTGAATCTGACATCAAATTCGTTCTTTATGGGTCTGAATTAGTGTCTATGATTTTTTTGGGATTCTTAGGGCCATCAGGAAAAAATTATTTTTCGACCCGTATAAGCCTACTGCATCGAATGAACCGCTGAATTTGAAAATCTAAAGGAAACGTTTTTTCTTGAATCTTACATCGAATTCGTTCTTTATGGGTCTGAATTAGTGTCTAAGATTTTTTCTTTGATTCTTAGGGCCATCAGGAGAAAATTATTTTTCGACCCGTATGAGCCTATACTGCATCGAATGAACCGCTGATTTTGAAAATCTAGGGAAACGATTTTTTCTTGAATCTGACATCGAATTCGTTCTTTATGGGTCTGAATTAGTGTCTATGATTTTTTTTGGATTCTTAGGGCCATCAGGAAAACATTATTTTTCGACCCGTATAAGCCTACTGCATCGAATGAACCGCTGATTTTGAAAATCTAGGGAAACGATTTTTTCTTGAATCTGACATCGAATTCGTTCTTTATGGGTCTGAATAAGTGTCTATGATTCTCTCGGGATTCTTAGGGCCATCAGGAAAAAATTATTTTTCGACCCGTATAAGCCTACTGCATCGAGGGAACCGCTGATTTTGAAAATCTAGGGAAACGGTTTTTTCTTGAATCTGACATCGAATTCGTTCTTTATGGGTCTGAATTAGTGTCTATGATTTTTTATTTGGATTCTTAGGGCCATCAGGAGAAAATTATTTTTCGACCCGTATAAGCCTACTGATGCATCGAGTGAACCGCTGATTTTGAAAATCTAGAGGAAAGGTTTTTTCTTGAATCTGACATCAAATTCGTTCTTTATGGGTCTGAATAAGTGTCTATGATTCTCTCGGGATTCTTAGGGCCATCAGGAAAAAAATATTTTTCGACCCGTATAAGCCTACTGCATCGAGGGAACCGCTGATTTTGAAAATCTAGGGAAACGGTTTTTTCTTGAATCTGACATCGAATTCATTCTTTATGGGTCTGAATTAGTGTCTATGATTTTTTTTTGGATTCTTAGGGTCATCAGGAGAAAATTATTTTTCGACCCGTATAAGCTTGCTGCATCGAGTGAACCGCTGATTTTGAAAATCTAGGGGAAAGGTTTTTTCTTGAATCTAACATCGAATTCGTTCTTTATGCGTCTGAATTAGTGTCTATGATATTTTTTTTGATTCTTAGGGCAATCAGGAGAAAATTATTTTTCGACCCGTATAAGCCTACTGCATCGAGTGAACCGCTGATTTTGAAAATACAGGTGGAAGGTTTTTTTCTTGAATTTGACATCGAATTCTTTCTTTATGGGTCTGAATTAGTGTCTATGATATTTTTTTTGATTCTTAGGGCCATCAGGAGAAAATTATTTTTCGACCCGTATAAGCCTACTGCATCGAGTGAACCGCTGATTTTGAAAATACAGGTGGAAGATTTTTTCTTGAATTTGACATCGAATTCTTTCTTTATGGGTCTGAATTAGTGTCTATGATTTTTTTTGGATTTTCAGGGCAATCAGGAAAAAATTATTTTTCGACCCATATAAGCCTGCTGCATCGAGTGAACCGCTGATTTTGAAAATCTAGAGGAAAGTTTTTTTCTTGAATCTGACATCAAATTCGTTCTTTATGGGTCTGAATCAGTGTCTAGGATTTCTTTGGGATTCTTAGGGCCATCAGGAAAAAAATATTTCTCAACCCGTATAAGCCTCCTGCATCGAGGGAACCGCTGATTTCGAAAATATAGGGAAACAGTTTTTTCTTGAATCTGACATCGAATTCGTTCTTTATGGGTCTGAATTAGTGTCTATGATATTTTTTTTGATTCTTAGGGCCATCAGGAGAAAATTATTTTTCGACCCGTATAAGCCTGCTGCATATCGAGTGAATCGGTGATTTTGAAAATCTAGAGGAAAGTTTTTTTCTTGAATCTGACATCAAATTCGTTCTTTATGGGTCTGAATCAGTATCTAGGATTTCTTTGGGATTCTTAGGGCCATCAGGAAAAAAATATTTCTCAACCCGTATAAGCCTCCTGCATCGAGGGAACCGCTGATTTTGAAAATATAGGGAAACAGTTTTTTCTTGAATCTGACATCGAATTCGTTCTTTATGGGTCTGAATTAGTGTCTATGATATTTTTTTTGATTCTTAGGGCCATCAGGAGAAAATTATTTTTCGACCCGTATAAGCCTGCTGCATATCGAGTGAATCGGTGATTTCGAAAATTTAGAGGAAAGGTTTTTTCTTGAATCTGACATCAAATTCGTTCTTTATGGGTATGAATCAGTGTCTATGATTCTTTCGGGATTCTTAGGGCCATCAGGAGAAAATTATTTTTCGACCCGTATAAGCCTACTACATCGAGTGAACCGCTGATTTTGAAAATCCAGGTGACAGGTTTTTTCTTGAGTCTGACATCAAATTCGTTCTTTATTGGCAATGTGTTCCAGAGCCTCGCTGTTCGTTGGATGAACGGGTCTGGAAGTGAAATAGCTCCTGGCCCGAAACAGAAAACCAAGTTTTTGGGATGCACTTTTAGCAATTGATCTCACGTGATTTTCTCAAGAAAGGTTTATTGCTGATAGTAATACCAAGCATCGAAATGGATGTCTTCAAAGGTATGGTTGCTCCTGACAGGCTTATAGTGGGCACTGTGAGATCGGCTTTTCAAGAGATGACATTCATTGAGGTTATTGGTGTTTCGAGAAAACTTTATAATTTTCACAAATGACAAGTTAGTTAGTTAACCTAATTCGACAAATTCAGACCAACATGTTGGTGTTTTCGAAAATTCTCTTCATATCGAAAACAAATTCAAATTTTAAATGTAGGCTCTCATAGAGCTGGTTATAATGTTTGTTCCCTAATGGCTTTTTCCACCAATAATGGTACTTTTTAACAATACTTGAAAACTAACACAAGCGTTTTTTTCTTCTTACATATTTTCTTTGTTTTATAGATTTGCTGATGATGAAGGATTAATCCTTCGAAACACGTCCTTTTGTCCAGTTTTGTGGAGTTGTGACTGTAGTTCTTTCACCCCTCCTGATTTTTATCACCTCCACTGTATATGTTATGGATCACCTACGTTGATTTCATATTATGTCTATTAGAAATATATATGTATAACATTTTTTAGATTCATTTTATGATTGTTAACAATGTAGTATTTTATTCATAATTTTTCAGCATTACAATAGCCTCTCTAAATATAGGTATGAACGTTATTATTCTCTGGCACACTATGTATATCGTTTATGATAATCATGTGTGCCATATAGCATTAGTCATGATGTCACTAATATTTTCCACTTTTTCTTTTCGTTATCTCAATTTCGTAGCGTAGTATTTCAACGAGGGGAATAACAGCATCCGAGAGTCGTGGCAAGTCAAAATTAATGAATGGCCTAATATATTAATCTCTGTTTAGACAGCAGTGTCGTGTAGCGTCAATTAGCTGCATTCGATAACATTTACGACAGAAAAATATAAATACACAATATCGTGCCGAGGCTTCCATTTTGAGTCCAATGGAATCATTGGAGTTTTCGATTTTATTATCTGGATGTTTTACTCAGACCAGATCTAAATAAAAGCGAAAAAATCCAAGGGGTGATTCTTTGTGATATTTTCCTTCGCTGTAATCATCTGAGTAGGTAATAGTTATTATGTGCGAGTAGAATACTATACTTTATCTCCAACTATTCGAATATCAAAGCAACTCTGAGAGTTCAGAAATATATCTTATTGACAGAAATTTCAAACAACAAACAGCTTATAACTCATTTCAATAATTTTGATTGTGAAAATATGATAAACAATGTTGGATTTAACTTCTAAAAGGAAAAAAAAGTCGTGCAATCATATATCAGTCAACCTTACCAGGTATTATATGCCATTTCACTTCTCAGTTGTGAAATGAATCATACTACACCGCGATGATTAATTGTAGTACACTGTCTTTAGACGCTAGTTATCAACAATGAAGTTCCATGGTTTTGATTGGTTTGTACTAATCTATTCGAATAGACCACACATAAGTGTGAGCCAATCTGCAACTGTCAAGTGTCAAGTCCTATTTTATGGTTATTGTTACACATGATGGTAGTCACTGTTGAGAATGAAAAACAATGAGTTCTCATTTTTCGGTGTATTTGTAGAATTAAGGTGATTAAAACTATGAGAACCATGTAAGGTGAGTCTTGAATTTACGTGTATTTCAACAAACAGTAGTATAGTGGTGTGCTTTAGTCGAACTAGTAGAACAAATACCTACCTAGTTGAATTTGACAAGACGATGGGATGTCAGATTATTACGCCATCCTACTGTCATTATTACTCTTATTACTCGATTCATCACAATAATGTATATGTCATTAAATGTCGAAATTCGAGTTAGCAATGTATGAATGACTCCATAGTTGTAGATAAAGTTCATATAAACATGTGTCCTTATACCTACTTGGTTCGTTTCAGAGGCTGTTAATATTTCCATGAAAACTCTTTTTTCTATTCATTTCTCAATTGTCTTTTCATCAATTTCAATAAAACGTAGTAGTATAAAACGAGTAAATCTATCGATATTGATGGTGAATGTCATTGTACACCACCGGTTTTTCTGATTTTCATATTTTTATTAGATTGAACTATTGAAATAACAACTCTTTTAACCCCTGTGTGTTTTATTTTTATCTAGCTTAGTTTTTGAGGAAACAATAAAAATCCGATTTTACTCCAAATTTTCATTGAGATTACTCAATAACCCCAATTAGTATCATTTTGAAATTTTGGGGCTTTCTCAGTTTCCAACCATACTGAATTTTGGCACCATGAAAGCTTAAACAGGGGGTTATATATACAGTATGACACACTTAAGATGAAGACACCCCTGTATTTTACTCATTTTTGAAAGCAGAGATTTGATTTTCTTGACAGCTTTGAACCCAGCTTATACTGCGATCCCGCGAAAAGGGCAAATTCTCGATATTTTGCGTCGAGTTGGAGATACCGAAAAAAGTTATTCGAAAAAGTTTCTTAGAAATCGATTTTGATTCTACATACCGAATTTCAACGCAAAATTCAAATTTTGAATTCTTCTGTAGTCCGATTTTCAATTAATGATTCTGAATGAGAAGCTACGAAAACAATAAATTCGTCATAATGTGGAAATAAGAATGAAAAACCTAATATTCATTATGAAAAGATTCAAATTTTGTATATTAGTTGTTACTAAAAAGCAACAGAGCCGATAAAATCGGTCAAAATTAAATCACAATTAATGAAAATCTATTTATTGGCAATGGTACCTATCGCAAGCCGTCGGTCCTTTTGAAAGTTCAAAGAGTGCGGCAGCGCGGCCTGACATTCGTTTGATGATCAGTTCAACTGAATACTGTCTGTAGGTTCAACTGACTTTGCATAAACTATATCATACGATACTACGCCCACCACCATGTGGAGTGATGCCTGAAAAATCACTCGATGAAAGGCGCGCAGAGCTAAGGTGGTGAACTGTATGATGGTGTAGTTTGTGAAGGAGTCTTTGGTGTCGAAAATAGTCGAATGCTATTTCACTTCCAGTCAGCTGCTTATGATCTATAAGGCACAGATCCGACCTGTCCTGGAATACTGTTCCCATATTTGGAGTGCAGCACCCAAACATACCCTGAAACTGTTGGATTCTGTCCAAAAAATTCGTCTCGTGGGTGATGCCCCGCTCATAAACTCACTCACTTCTCTGGAACACCGTAGAAAAGTTGGCGATCTGGCTCTATTTTATAGATATTTTCATGGACGATGCTCTTCTGAAATATCAACAATTGTTCCTCCCTTGGCAGTCCCCGCGAGATTATCCTGTCGAGTTGAGGCTTCGCACCCCTTCGTGGTCACTTTGAAGACTTATTGCAGAACATCTCTCTCCAAAGACTTGTTCATCCAACGAACAGCGAGGCTCTGGAACACATTGCCTAGAGAGGTGTTCCCCGAGACATATAACCTCCAGAAAATTGAGAAGAACACCAATTTCTACCTTATTCCCCTTGGTTCTCACGATTTTCTCTGAACATTACAGGATATCACTATTCGTGGGAACCAGAACATAAAAAAAAAGAGTCAGAGTCCCTCCCTCTGGTCCTAGTTTTCAACAGTAAAAATAACATCCTCACTCCTCAGATGGAATCCCATGATTCCTCTTGAATTTTCTTGCGATGCTGAGGTGAAATGATCTCGAATGTAAGGTTGACTTGCACCAACTGTCATTTGAGCCTGTGATCTATCGCCTAGTAGATAGCGGCGTTAGTTGGCGTTTGTTTTTTGCGTTATTTTTCAACGCTTTCTGGATCGTTAGCCGTTTAAAATCTAATTTCGTCGCTGCCAGCGCAAATTAGTCTCTCCTTTAACGTGTCTGCACTTTCCGACGAATGTGTACAAGAAGGAGATAAATTTCGTCACGGCAAATTAAAAACAACTGTTTGGTGTTGCATTCGGTGATTATGAAGACCTCACTTGTCCCTCTTCTTTAATAAACAATATCCGGTCCCCAATTACCTCCTGATTTATTGACAATGGGGTTTCTATCATTGTGAATTGATAGAATACGAAAAATTTTTTTTCTATTCCTGTGACTATATATTCAATGCTAGATACCTGTGACATGACTTGTTGCAGCAGTGTCAATACGATACAACACGATACAATTTTATTTAATTCATAGATTTGTGAAGCTATCGAGCAAGTCAGGTACAATCGAGGTTTACATAAAGTGTATAAATTATAGACAAACAAACCATTTTATCTAAAACTATCGAAGAATTGATACACGTTATTGGGACAAAGGTCGAGGAGTATTTTTATACATTTTTTTTAATGAGTGCACTCTTTCGACCAATTTTAGTTCTTCAGGAAGAACGTTATACAGGGTGTCCCAAGTTATCGTATACAGGCAATTTCTCGCTTCTTTGACAAGATAATTGAATAATTCAAAAACTGCATTGAATGGCATTGAAGTACCTTCCTCATGACATATACAAACATTTATTACTTACATTTGACAGTTCTCTGGCAGCTATCTGCCACTTTTAATTTTTAAATGACTCCCCCTGTATATTGTCATTGAAAATTGCGTGCCATCCTATAAGGAATACAACGGCCGGTAGCATATACTTGGTATTTTTTTATTATTATAACAAAAAAACGTGAATGAACGTGAAATGAATTTCAACTAAAATAGCTCTTATGCTAATCAAAAAATGAACTAAAAATCACATGTGTTCAAAATTATTATGACATGAGAAGCACCGGCTTCTTGAACTAAAAAACATGATCGGAGGTAATATTTCATTTTTATAAGGATAATTGAGTAACTTGAAACAAGTCACAAAATGTTGATATTTTTGCTCTTGGGTGTATGATGAAATTGACATTCATCATACTGAGCGTGGAAAGAAATTCTGAATTGAGACCCTATCACGAATCTGCGATTAGAGGTCTGAAAAAGAGTAGATATTCTTATCACATAGAGAATGCGAATTCTCAATGAATTGCTTCATATAAATATATATCCATTTTTGTATGTCCATAATTTATCTGAGAATATTCCTTTTTAACACGTTGATATTTTTGTTATCAATTCAAAAATACCAAGTATACGCTATCGTTGTATTCCAAATTGAGTGACACGTAATTTCCAATGACAATATATCTGTCAAATATATTTGTTTTTTCATGTCATTAGGAAGGTACTTCAATGCCATCCCATGAGGTTTTTGAATTTTTCAACTATCTTGTCAAATAAGCGAGATATTGCCTGTACAAGATAACTTGGGACACCCGGCATAATCCTAATCCAAGTAAATCTGCAGATGATTTCTGGGATACTGTAAATCGAACATTTATAGGCATCAGATGGAAATTATTTCTTGATCTTGTATGATCATCATATGTAGTGAGTTATTCTTGAATAATATCTTGCGTTGCTTGTATATGTAAAATGTTCCAATAATATGTAGACCATAGAGAGGAAGAATTTTAAATTGTTTAAATCCTACATGACGTACCATTGGGGAACATCGCACAATCTTCTTCTGCCGCCAGGAAATAGTATATTGTGCAACAAGTGAGAAAAGTGCTTTTCCCCACATGTTGCACACTATACTTTTTCTACAACTGCACTTATTCAAAGAATTCGAGTAATATAGCTTATTGCTATTCATTTTATAATGTGGCAAAGTGCTGTGAGAAAAAATATTTCACACAGTATGAGCAATACATGGTTTTGAAACTAAGTCATCATTCTTCACGTGATACAATTTTGATAGGAATGATGGAGGTATCACAATAATACTACTACATATTTTTAATTCAAGATTATTTGAGTTAACATGAGTACGACCCTAATTAAAAACTACTATAGGTGTGTTGAATTTAATCGAATTCATTTCATGTTATACCCTGTTTCCAGAAATAACATCAAAGGCACAGGCTAATTTGTGGCGATATATCCGAGAGAAAAAACGTTCCTTTTCTTGTTGACAAAATATTCGGAAAATGTCACAAACCAATTAAATCGCTGTAAATACGAGAACCACTATAAATCCATTGAATTTACTGCACCGAAATTCACGTAAGTCGTTTATTACTGAAATTAATGTCACTCGCACGCCTCTAAACGTTGGAGAAGAAAACCACTCTGGAAATAATCTCGAGATACGGCACATGGTGAAAAAAGCTAGCTGGAATTCAGACATTTCACGCCTGAAAATTTCATAGGAACTTCTCTTGATCTTCCTTTTTTTATAATCATTATCAAATCCTCAAATTCAACGTAATTAGTTAGTCATTTTATATTTTGGAATTTCAGTTTGATTCTAGCTATTAATTTCAATTTTGAATATTGAAGCACTGGATATTATTGAAATATTAATATGTTAAGTATCTAGGTTTCGTGATTTCATCAGAAAAACTATGATACTGTCTGTGGGTTAATTGACGAGGTGGTACATTCCTTTTACTTGATTTTTTGGGATTTTCTCTTCTCGTTTCTATAAAATAAAAATATGCGTATTATTTCAATATATTTGTAGTGGGACAAATCAGATGATTTGCCCCAAAATGTCATTGCGTTTAACAAATGTTTTTATCAGGGAGCCTAAAAGAAAAATCCAGTATCTTACTGTCAGTGACACTTTGTTTGAAAAAATGTTTGAAGGAAAGAAATATAGATATATTGAAAAAAATATCGAATTTTTACTTATCATTGGGAGCAGATTCGTTCCCGAAACGTCCAAATGTGTTTTTGTTTTATTTTATGAGTGAATGATGTCATATTATGTTTGACTATTTCACCCGTGATCTTACCGTTTACTTTTACTTATGTTTTATTCTTCATAATGACTTTGTCAATGAGAATTTTCTCCAGACAATAAAGTATTTTTTGATTGAATGATTGATTGTAGTCAGCCGTATTATAAAATATAAAATATATAGTAGTTTAAAATTCAAAAACTGAAAGTACACACTTTTTTATGGATAGCCAGAACAAACAAAAAGTTGAAAAAGAAATAATAAAAGTGTGTAGATAAATACAAAACATAGAACATATTAGCACTTCCACAATCAGTATTTTTTGTTGTGTATTTATCAACACACCTTAATTTGTCTATTTTCTACCATATTTTAGTGTGGCGCGTTTTTAAGTTTTTTAAACTATTTATTTAAATCAATAAATCGATAATACGATTTTCGGATTTTGGAATACAATCAGTATATCTTTCAAATTGAGTTCAACTCACTACACTTTATGTATCACAGCGAAACTTTCGATTCTCCACGTTTGTCTTCAAATTCTCTTCAAAGTCCACAGGTAAAAGATGTTCTGGAACTTCTAGACGTATTTTTCGTTATAGATTATTCGTATACGGATGGCAAATCAGAAGATGAAAGGAAAAAGCGGCCTCGGACAGCTTTCACAGCAGCCCAAATCAAATCTTTGGAAGGGGAGTTCGAGAGAAACAAGTATTTGTCAGTGGCCAAAAGATGTCAGCTGTCGAAAACTCTAAAACTCACTGAAACTCAGGTGAGAAAACAGATAATATTTTCTCTGGTAGCAGTCCATGCTCAAATTGGATGTGTTGAGATAATTAAGAGAACAAACTCAAAGTCTCACTCCAAGTCAATCTTAAGAAAATAATACGTGTTACATGTTTCGACTCCTAGGAGTCATCATCAGGCTAAAATACAAAACCTGATGATGACCCCTAGGAGTCGAAACATGTAGCACGTATTATTTCATTAAAATTCACTTGGAGTGAGACTAGGAGTGTGTTCTCTTAATTATTAGATAAGATTTTTCTAATTTTGATATTTAGTTTGAAACTCTCCAAAACTAACGGAAACCAGTAGGGACCCTAGAAACCAGTAGTTACTTAATAAAAATATGGATGGAATAAGAGAGGAGAATTGTGTTCCTTCTGCTGCTTCCTCAATATAACTTGGGAAATCTGAACTTTTGAGTCAGCCATTTTCCAAGTCAACTTGGCTATACTTAATTTTGTACATAGTCGTAGGTAATATCCCAGGACCATGACAAATAACCGACTATTATTCCTATTATTATCTCGTAATTCCATCGAGAGTACCTTCTATTTTGACAATTTGATGAGACCATATGAACATTAATAATCTGAGTAACTCCCGAAAGCTTAAGCTCGAGAGCTTTAGCTATGCTGTATTCGAGATGAATTAAAGAAAAAACTAGTCTCTATTTGTCATGGTCGAGTGATATTCAGAAAAATTATTTCATGAACAGTATATATGAACATACAATTCATCCAAAGTTAGTGCTTCTGAACTTTCATTTCATTCATTCTTCTTCATCAGTACGGTGAAAAAAGTATTCAGAAGATATGCATTAGGTACTTGGTCGAATACGAAACAACAAATCGACGGAGTCATCGAACAGAAGCAGATCCTACATTTTCAGGACTACAACTAACGTCATCATGGAGGCAAGCTGGCTTCTGTTTGATGACTCCGTCGATTTGTTGTTTCGTATTCCACCAAGTGTTGCCTATTCTTTGCACACTTTTTTCACCGTACTGATGAGGGTAAAAAATCCGAAACACGTGTCTACGGTTAACTTAATATGAGAGCTATGTCCAATAATCATATCCTTGTTTGCTTGAAACAGTTCTTTCAATAATATTTCTATCGTAATTTTTTTTCGCAGATCAAAATATGGTTTCAAAATAGAAGAACCAAGTGGAAAAGGAAATACACGAATGATATAGAAGTTTTAGCCCAACAGTACTACAATTCCATGGGAATCTTGACCCCAAGACCGATATTTTTAGGTGATAGACTATGGTAAGCATTGATGTATTTTGAACCATTCTTATCCAGTTAAATTTTCAAGAAAGTCATACGAGGAGAAATAGGAAGCAGATTTATTCATTATAATATACTGAATTTGTTACAATTTCAGCATTGTCAATGATTCTTTGAATACATCGCGATTGTCTGTTTTTTGTTCATGACACCAGATATATTTTAGATCCTGTTCTAAATTGTTATCTGGAATTTTCCGGTTCGGAGATTATGATTCTTCCGTCAAATTTTGAATATTCAATATGACAGATCCAATATGGCGAACGAATTCATTAATTATGATCCCATAATATTCAAATTTGCAATCTGAGGATATTCGGAGTCGGAGATTATGATTCCATCGTCAAAATTAGGAAATTCAACATGGCGGATCCAATTTGGCGGACGAGCTTTGTAATTATGGAACGATACTATTTAAAATTGGTATCTGGGGATTTTCGGGGTTAGAAATCAAGATTCTTTCGTCAAAATTGAGAAATTCAAGATGGTGGATCCAATATGGCGGACGAGTTTCGTAATTATGATCCGATTCTATTGAAAATATGATCCGATTCTATTTCAAATTGGTATCTGGGGATTTTCGGAGTAAGAAATTATGATTCTTTCGTCAAAATTGAGAAATGGGCGATCCAATTTGATTATGATCCGATTCTATTAAAAATTTGTATCTGGGAGTTTTCGGGGTCGGAGATTATTATTCCTCCATCATAATTACAAAATTCAAGATGGCGGATTCAATGTCGCAAGAGCTTTGTAATAAATAGTGTTTTGAAAAACTCATGAAACACGCTTTTATAGATAGACAAACTGAAAAGAAGTAGAAAATAAATATCTATAGTAGTTTTGAGAACTAAAGAGATATATTACGGAACTGAAAACAAGTAGAAAATAAATATTATGTTGAAAAACTAAGAAAACACGCTTTTATGGTTGGTCAAACTAAAAAGAAGTAGGAAACAAAATAATGAAGGTGTGTTGTTGAATATTTAAGTAAAAAAATATTTTCTACAAATTGTATATCGCAATAAAACAACGTTTGTCGGGTCAGCTAGTTTATGAAAAAAATATAAGTGCAATTGATACACCATTGATGAGAAGAAAAATATTAACAATAATTTGATACTCTAATGAAGAAAATTCCTATAAGATATTAGTAGAAACCCAACACTTCAAAGTTCTCAGTTCTCAGAACTGACAAATTAATAATGAAATTCTTGAACATGATGGAACTGTGTTTGTCGTCTATTTAAGGGATCAAATGTTTCAACATCAAACTCAGATTCAATAATTAATATACCAAAGAGAGTATAAGAATTTAGCAAAACTTCACCGATTGATGAATTCCCTACCTAATTTCTTTCAGGTTTTTCAATTATCCAGGCCAACCCGGCCTATCGTCGGCCCCTCCCATGATGCCCAACATGGTTCCCCTACCCCCCGGACCCCCCCAAATGCCGATGCCCGTGCCCCCCCAAAGACCCTGTGTGAGGAATTACGTGGAATACCCACAGCTGGAGAGCCATCACAATCCACAGTCCGAGGTTTCGCCTATGCTGCAGCTGCAGAATTTCGGAAGGCATTTCGGGGATTCTTAGCTTATTTTTTTCTAATGTGGTTTTATTGTATAGCTTTAATAAAATATTTTTATAAAATTTTCCCAGAAAAAAAGGATTTTTTCTACTACCGTGTTCTCGACAAGGATGCTACAATCTTTCAGGCGGAGGTCTTCGCAATTGAGCTCTTTTCTGTTACTGAAGTTACCGAATGTTAATGTAATATTAATCAAAACACATTGTATAAAAATGTTTGACAATGATTTTGATAGATCGAATAAAATTTGTACTTTATTGTCAGAACTTCGATAATTTATTGAAGCTTTACTGATATAACGAGACTTCTATCAAACATTTGTGGTCCTTCGAGCCGAAGTTACCGAATGTTAATGTAATATTAATCAAAACAAATTACATAAAAATGTTTGACAATGATTTTAGATAGATTGAATGTTTGTACTTCAATGTCAGTACTTCGATAATTAATTAAAACTTAACTGATATAACGAGAATTCTATCGAAATCATTGTAAAACATTTTTATACAATGTGATTTGATTAATATCACATTATCATTCGGTAACTTCAGTAACACTTTTCTATATTGAACGAGAGAGCGGAGAGTTTTCTCCTCTTCCATCTTTCTCTTCAATACTACCAACCTTGTCGCATTGAAATATAGGAAGGTCCGATAAATCTGTCCTTGTCTAACATTAGGTTTGTGCCACTGAACTATTATTGAATTCAGCAGTGTCAAATTAACGATATTAACATAGACATATCACATCATTAATAATCTGAACTAACTGAAATATCTCACTAGAACTGAACCTGAATCAGTTATTGTGTTCTTTCCAAACAATTTAATTAGTTAAAATGCATGTTAACTGGTTTAGTTGAGTCCAAGTGAAATAGGTCAGTTAGTTCACAAGGAAAGGAAAATATTCGGAATAAATTGGGCTACAATTTGTTGTTGAGAAATCGTTTCAATTATTAGTGGTTCACTCCACAGGATGTCTTAAAAAATACCAAAAAATCCGTACTTTCTTTACACCCCTGTATATGATATAAAGACGAATCGTTTGAAGGTGGTTATTTCTCAGATGTATTTGTGAAGAATAAAGCTACAATTCGTGGAAAAAAATTGTAATCGAGCGATCTGTTCGAGAGAAAATTGATGTCAAAGGTAGTGTTAATTTTGCCCGTTCCCCTAATTGGGCCAGTGGCTGTAGTAGGTACACCCGGAGGAATTTTTTCCTCAATATTTCCGGAACCTCTCATTGAAAAATCACAAAATTAGAGAGATCACATGATGCCAATGCTGAATCAGAAGTAGAGCCCAGAATTTCTAAATCATATTCAGGGACGTAGGTAACGTACTGGATGGGTTGAGGGTGAAAATAATTGAATTTTTCATGATATGTTTTCCACATGATAATCGCAGACTATGATACCTGAAAGTTTTTTACATGAAAACTTTACTCCTAATTCAAATCAATAGGGCGAGTTGTTTTTGAAAAAGTTCTCTCAAAAACTTTCTGATGCATCAGCACCAAACATTATATTATCTTATATTAACAAAATTTGTGTGGACACAATAGGTATATATCTGTGACACTTTCTTGTCCAAGTTGAAATTTTCAATACCAAATTAATTATTCATTCATGAATTCATACAAAACAACAGAAATGTATACTCTCATTTTCTTACTGTGTACTTATGGAGATGCTATTGACATATTCAATGCTGAGTTGTCCATGGAAGAATTCTGTGCAGAAATTGCATGAAATAGATCATCATCTTCATCCAACATTGCTTGCATCCTCTTCTTGTATCTGCAAACAAAACAAGAAAAAGATTTAAAACTTTCAAATACACAAAAATTTTCTTGTTTCTACTCACATTTCACTGTCTGGATTATTATCTGGATTTCTGCATTTTTCTAACTTTTTATCTAGTATTTTCTGTTGATTTCTATCTGGAACTGAGTCTACCATTTTCACCATTGATCGAATTGCTGGAAAGATTACATTTTCAAAAGAACACTGCAATAGATACCTCATCTTTAAAATAATTCATTACTGGAGACAGTTTTCCTGACTCCCAATGCTAGGAATTCCTATTTGTTCAATAGATCATATTTATATAATTATTCCACTGATCTCTGTGGTCTTGCACACTCTTAATGTATTGAAATATATATTTATTTTGTAAAAAATAATACCCAAGATCATTGCTCCAGAGGTAAAAAAGTTTTGAGTGTTTCCAAAATAATTTTCTTACCTCTGACTGCTTCAATCAACTCTTCCAACTTCCCCCTACCATCTTCCCCAAACAAAATATCAGTCACATAGGAATCCAGGTTTTCTTGCAACTTGGAAGCAGCATGTAGTACTGCTGCTAAAGCCACTTGACTAGGTGAGTATAGCAAAATGACATCAGTGAGAAGGGACCTTTCTAGAAAGTGTTCAATGCCAGATCTCAGTCTTTCTGGATCTTGAAGAGAACCTCTAGTCTAAAAACAGTTTGAATATGAATGCATATCCATGCCAGAGTGCAACTACTGAACATGTTTGATTTAGTTTAATGAATTCCATGAATACTTGCAAAGGGCCCAAAATAATAATTATTCTGAGAAGAAGAAACAAAAGAGGTGCGATTTTATGAATCTCAATTGTTCAAACAGACTGCCATTTTGAATAAATATGTGATATGAATTCAAAAACCTTGTTAAAAACTAATTCCAAAAGTGCATTTCTGGAAAGGTGAGAGCAAATTGACATTTTTGAAATTCATATAAGTAGGTACCCCAAACTGAGCCCCAAACTTTCTTTCATATAGGTAGGTACTTAAGATATTGCTAGAACTCCTGAGATATATCTATACTCTATACTAAAATAAAAAGCAACAAAACAATGCATTCTGTATGTGTGCAACTACTGAACATGTTTGATTTAGTTTAATGAATTCCATGAATACTTGCAAAGGGCCCAAAATAATAATTATTCTGAGAAGAAGAAACAAAAGAGGTGTGATATTTTATGAATCTCAATTGTTCAAACAGACTGCCATTTTGAATATGTGATTTGAATTCAAAAACCTTGTTAAAAACTAATTCCAAAAGTGCTTTTCTGGAAAGGTGAGAGCAAATTGACATTTTTGAAATTCATATAAGTACCCCAAACTTTCTTTCATATAGGTAGGTACTTAAGATATTGATAGAACTCCTGAGATATATCTATACTCTATTCTATACTAGAATAAAAATCCACAAAACAATGCATTATGTATGTGTGCAACTACTGAATATGTTTGATTTAGTTTAATGAATTCCATGAATACTTGCAAAGGACCCAAAATAATAATTATTCTGGGAGAAGAAGAATCAAAAGAGGTGTGATTTAATGAATCTCAATTGTTCTAACAGACTGCCATTTTGAATATGTGATTTGAATTTGAAAACCCTGTTAAAAACTGATTTCAAAAGTGCATTTCTGGGATGGTAAGAGCAAATAGACAATTTTGAAATTCATATAAGTACCCCAAACTCTCTTTCATATTGGTGGTACTTAAGATATTGATAGAACTCCTGAGATATATCTATACTCTATACTAGAATAAAAATCCACAAAACAATGCATTATGTATGATATGAAATTGGAATGTGAGCTAATCTACTTATTCCACCTCAATAATAGCTTCTTAAATTTTATTTCTTATAGATACCATGAATCTGAATATGCCCCCCAGTGTGTTCAGATATGTGTAGATACACTCTTATTATACATTTTTTAGAACACTACAAATAAGAATCACAATATATTATAATTATTATGTATTATTCATGTATTTATCCAGTGGGCAAAGAGCCAAAAATCACCATTTATAGAGAAGAAGAAACAAAAGAAGTGTGACTATTCCAGTTTGATCTTCAATTGTTAAAATCCCAGCCATTTGCTAATTTGTTTCTTGGCTTCTTTTCAAATCATAATTCAAATTGCTTGATATGAATATCAATGTTTTTTCCTTGTTTTTTTTTCAGTGTTCTAGTGATTGTGTTCTTGCAGCTGCTGTTTTGTGTAGGATATTCCATGAAAAGTAGCAGGAAGTACCAGGTTAGTAATCATACCTCTTTCCTTTCAATGATGAAACAATATCATCATGATTGTATATTATTATCTTCATGAGATACCCATATAGTCAAACAGATGAGGCTCACCTTTATATCTATCAACAATCCTTCCACAGGACGAAATGGGTTGTGTATTGATAGATGGAAGCTAAGCTGTTCCATGAGCAATAATTCATTATTTAGAATTATATCAGTGGCTTTTTCTCTATCACCTTTTATATTTGCCACAAACTGCTGAATAGATACATTGAATTCTTCCACTTTACATGCTAAATAAATACATGTTACCCTGAAAAACATTACTGTTTAGGTGAAGTACTAGAATATTATGACAGACTCACATTATTTCTTTGGGATGATAATTCATGACTGAATTATTGATGTAAAAGCGTTTGAAATAATGAAAAGAAGTGCCAATAACATATCTAGGCATGGGAGGTTGAAACCTTTTGCAAAAATCACGCAAATGAAGTTCATATCTTTTTACCATTATCTTTTCTTCTTCGGAAGTAAGGAACACTTCGTATTTGGCTGCATCCTAGAACATATTTATGAAAAAATCAAGAGCCCTTTGAATGACCAAAGCTAAAAGAATTTTACATTGACTTGTCGGCCATAATTTTTTATATGCTTCTGGTTGGCACGATCTCTGAGTTTGCTGAGTTCATCTTCATTACTGATACTGAACATCCAATATTTGCACTGAGTACTCGTTGAAAACATTTTAGGCAGCTTTATTTTCAACCCTGAAAGGATATAAACAAAACATTGCCGATTTTATTTTGGGACTGGCTACTGCACGGTCCGACCATTCACTAATTTAGCGTTCGGGGCCGGTCCGACCGTACAATAACATTTTGTTCGGAGCCGGTCCGAATACTTCGACACCTAGATGAACCTTTTTTCTTGAAGAAGGAGAATTTTTCTTGAGGAAGGAAAATATTGTTTATGCATAAAAAATGAGAAGGCGGTACATATACTAAAAATTGGAACGATACAGAGAAGATTAGCATGGCCCCTGCGCAAGGATGACACGCAAAATCGTAAAGCGTTCCCACATTTTTAGTATATGTACTCGCTTCGGCGGTACATATACTATTTATGAGTATATCTGTACTTGTATTAACACCAAATAAAATATTCTATTCTATTCTAACCTAACCTAACCGAACCTCACCTCTGGCCTAAACATAGAAAACCCCTAAATAAACCTATTTCCCATAGAGAATATTTTTTAGAAATCACTTGAGAACAAGAAAAAAATAAAAAAAAGATGAACCTCGCACGGATTCGAACACCGGCCCACCGGATTGGCATGCCGATGCTCTGCTTACTGAGCCAACCAGTTGCTTACGAGACGAAGTATGAACAATATATTAATGTACGGTCGGACCGGCCCCGAACAAAATGTTATTGTACGGTCGGACCGGCCCCCAACAAAATGTTATTGTACGGTCGGACCGGCCCCGAACGCTAAATTAGTGAACGGTCGGACCGTGCAGTAGCCAGTATCTTTTATTTTTGTAAGTTGAAAGTTGAGGTTATGTGCATGTTTCCGATTATCTAGTGACATCTAGTTGACAAAAGTTCAAGAAGTACACTTTCTTTCAAGATATATTGCTAAAGAAGAACTCTGTATGGTATGTAGGAATTAGCCAAAGATGAGTAGATCGTTCTGCAGAAAGAAATCTGTATTACACATGTATCAAAACTTCGCTAACTAATGCATAGTTCTCTAACTGAAAGATAGATGGCGCAGCGCAAGCAAATCTTAATTTCAATCAGTTAACATTCAAGAGATGCTGAACAAAAAAATGTAAGTTACATGAACCATAGATCAATAAACCATGGTATGGATGGACCCATACTTGACTTGACATTTCTGGAAATGGACCTTCATTGTAGTGTATACAGAGAGTCAATTAATTGAGTGCCGATAATACAAGGTGTGAAACCTCGGATAAATTTCATAAAAAACACACTTGTATCACAAACAATAAAAAGTCCAGGATGTATGATGATATATTTAAACCTTTTTTCTAAACCACCCGAGGATTCACAAGTTGTATATTATCAGCACTCAATTAAAAAACACCTTGTATAGTTCCTGTATGATCTAAGAGATGGGTAGGCCCTGACCCGTCGTTTGGTTGGATCTTCGATTCCATATCTCATATTCATATATGGTTGAAACAATTAGTATTTTTTATTATACCAAAAAAATAGGCATCAGTTACTATAAATAGAGGAAAAACTAGTGATGTTCATTTGACTTGGACTTTTGGACAAGTTTTCATAATTTAGGGGGCGGTTATTTGAATAAATGGACAACATTCAAATGCTCCAATCGAAATCATTATTGATCATTTCGAAAATTCTCAAGTGTTTTCTTTTAAAGCACTCACTCTATGTGTATCCACAGGAGAAATACTTATTTCAATTCATGGCCTTCCAAGAATTATTTGAAATGTTTAAAATTGATTATTGAAAATCATCATGACTTTTCAGTTCTATCTGAGTTACCTCGAAACTCATAGGTATAGGTTATTTTGCATAAATAACATACCCACACCGTCAGGTAAAAAAAATAGCTAGAAAACCTGAATATAAAATGGAATTTGAAGTATTGAACCGTAGCTAGACCAGTTTTTAATCACTCCTGAACGTAATTATTTCAATTAATTGCGAACGCAGCGCAAATAGACACAGCCGATTGATTTCAAGACAAGGGCAAAATATGATGAACGTTGACTGGTCGATCTAGTATTTTGAGTGCACTATATCTTCAGAATCTTTAGGTTGATTTCAGAAGTTAAAAATCAGCCTTAAACCCAGTTAGTGTGGATGTTTTTAAACATCTATCTTTACTCATAGAAGGGAATATTGAGAAATTTTGGATATCTATTAGGAATATTCTCTTTTCCATCATGATATTCCTTGAAAAATCAGAGCTACACACAAAGCCTGAATGGGCGATATACGCGGTGAGTGATAACAGCAATTTTGAACAATATAATTGTTGAAGAAAAAGTCAATATATTATTTCATAGGATTCATTGAAATTATTTGAAATTTCCGAGAACGAATTTTGTGTTGAATTTCTAATTTGATATATCAATGAATTAGGAATGTAAAGAGAATGAAAAAAACAAGGGGGTGTAATTTGAGAAACAGTTATAGGGGTATTTTCGAGTAGATTGTTTGACATGAAGATGATTCGATTTCATTGTCTTGGAGAGCTTCCGCTCCCTATATTCCAAAAATTTTTGAGATATAACCCGCAGATATCTGCTGGCCAAAAATCTCTGGGACATCCGACGGTATATCTATATAGCTGAATTAGGGCTACTGTAATTTGCACAATCAATTACCTATAACAGAAGAAGACTCATGTTTCATGTTAAGAAGGCATATATTGTCGAGGGATATGCGTTGGTTATATACCAGGTATAATAATAATTTAATGTGGCAATTTTCCGTGATCTTCATTTCAACACTTCGTATTTCTCAAACGAGCTAACATGATATAATCGTTAGATAAGACGAGCGTTGTAAATGTAATGAGAATATTTTATCGTCCGTGATAAGTATTGACTATTAAAATCATTTATATTCTATACACATAATACCTATATGTTTACCTACGGCCACTATAGAAAGTATATAGGCAAGAACACACGAGATACAGCCTCAGTAAGTAGCTCTTTACGCACATGTAAGCAAATAGCACAGTTTTCGTTTATTCCGCCAGTATATATAGGTATGTCATGATCGCGTAATCGCTGTCAACAGCGGATGTCATAACTGTCAAGAATAATTATAATTCAGACTGTTTGTCCAAACTTTTCTGATGCACTATATATACATTTTCATTAGTTCAGTGAACAGTGAACGGGTGAAGAGTTGGAGATAGTTCAAACAATTCAAACTAATTATGACGAGCAAATCAATTGACACATAAAAGAACAGCTACAACATGTTTACGATACCCAAATTGTCCTGCTTTGCAGGCACAAATACAAATCCATTGTTCTACAGGAGTTCCTCTGGACCCCAACTTCAATTTCACTTCATGTGGGGAAGATTTCATCGCCGAAGTCTGTAGACAAAGTGCAAAAATGTGCTTTTTGTTGAAGTCTTCTGCCTCACACAAAATCACATGATTAGCACGGAGAACTGCTTCTCCTTCTACTACTGGTCGGCTTTTTCCATCTGAATAGAGCAAAAAAAAACTGCCAAAAGAACATCTACAACAGGCGTTATTAGCGTTTCCGATCGAATATTGAC
This sequence comes from Phaedon cochleariae, assembly GCA_918026855.4. NCBI lineage: Eukaryota > Metazoa > Arthropoda > Insecta > Coleoptera > Chrysomelidae > Phaedon > Phaedon cochleariae. The sequence continues at coordinate 80,258,554 of OU896707.1, read as the reverse complement.
AATTAATGTCAAGAAATTTTAAAACTTATCACTCATATCAGTACACAGTATATACACAAGCTTATGGCACTAATGGGATTGAGTGAGGATTGAGTTTGTTTTCCCCCAGTTTTGACGTGACTTTGACATGGAACGATGAAAACCGAGCGCCACCTGGTAACATTGATTCCCGCGAATTGTGTTCTCGGTTGTCACTCATTCGGAGAACTGTCAACTTTGACGCGTTAATTTCAATTCGAAAAAGAATCATCGGCATGAAATCGGATCAGAGGAATGTTTAAATTCCGATATAGAAATTGTGGCGAATGCAGCAATCGAAACTTCTGTATATACCTGCTATATTCATGATTGGTTAATTTTTTTTTTGAATAAAAATATAATTTGAAATTATATTTTTCTCACTTTACCGCACTAGTGGGGTGAAGTATCTCATTACGAAACTGAAGTCAGTGTCGTAATGTTTCACATTATATATTGGTAGTACGTAAAGTATAGTATGTAATGCGTGTTGTAAAGAAATTACGACGCACTCACTTTTCCATTCGTGCGTAATATGCTTCTAACAACCCATATAATATACTAATATCTATACTATAACTGAGATGCTGCATGGTGGTAAAATACCACAGTTTTTTTACTATATAGGGAGACGAAGGAAATTGTCGACTAAACTTCTTATAGTGGACAAGGGTCTGGCATATTTCGAAAACCATCAGGTCATAAAAAGTAGTGTACCCTAGCTATGTTTATTGTAGTTGATGTATGAATTCTAAAACCACGATCAATTGATAGAATATTCCGATAGGAAAATCTCCAATTGAATTTTCTTTTTTCGACTTTTTTGTCCATTATTTCCCTCATGAGGGTAAATGTAGACGTGCTGAATAGTTTGTTCATTATTCATGGTAAATTTCTTAATGTAATTTTGGATATACAAATAGTTCAATATTGATAACTTTTCGAATTAAAAAATTATGATCCGAATTATAAATTATAAGTGTTAATTCAACTTTTAATTGGACATTACATCTTTATATGATATAATTGACATTGAATGTAGAGGAAATGGATGTACAAAATTTATTATAGGAGATTTTGAAATTGCATTTGTCAGAAAATGAAGTGAAAAAATAAAGAACAAACAATAATTCAAAAAACATTAAAGAAAAATAAGAAACAATTCATTTTAGAATCTTTTGGTCTTCACCTTAGTCTATTCTTCTGAAGGTATATACTCCTGTACATCGAGATGCAAAACACGCAACGTCACTTTTTTCCACATCAGACCATCAGACCAGTTTGGTCTGACCGCGGCGTCTCTCGTTTCGATGACGGTTTTAGTGGTGTGCCTCAGGGCACCGCTATATACCCAGTGCTGCCGTTTCGATATACTATCACGTTTTTAAGAAATTCGGCAACTTTTGAGTACATGTACTGTCATTATGGCAGTATGACCATTTTTGCAATTAGTCTAATTGCGAGAATTATTGACTTCCAAAACTTCTGATAAAAACTCCTCTAACAGCATCCCCTTAAATATATTGGAATATTTTCTCAATGTAGTAAAATAATCCTAAATTCAACAATCTTTTCCTGAAACATTCGTAAATATAGGGAATGTGGGGTGAATAAGATCAGGGGGAAAAACCATAGAGGTGAAAAATTCAAATTTACCGCGTCATGCATAAAACCGCAAGTGCTGATTATCTTACGAAATATTTCTGTTTCAAATTACGTCTACATCTGAACTTGACATTCAAAATGCCCTACTTTCTTGCATATATTTTTCTCAAACCTGAACTATATTATTTACTATAAAACTTATTATACAGTGCCCGTCTAAAGTCCGTTTTCCCTCTACTAATTTTTGAACCAGCTGGTATATCGTAACTAAATTTGAAGGGCTCTAATAGGAGATGAAAACCAACTTTTCCATGAAAAAATCAAAGCTGAATGTTTTAAAATGGCGGCTGGGCACCATCTTCCATACTTTTTTTAAATAGAACACCCCGTATATTATTCCATTTTAGAACTTTGCTCATAATTCTCGACAGTTTTCTCTCATACACTTTGCTCCTGAATTCAATTGGTTTCGAAATATTAACGTTTGAAAGTTGACATTCCGGTATGATGATCACACTTTTCATAAAATGATTGAGGTGGTCAACGGACTATTTGACAGTCACACTTGATTTGACAGTAAACAAGACGTTTCCGCGACGATTTTCTCCAATGCAAACTAGATTGAAAGCATCATTAGTGTTTTCTGCTGGGTTTGAAATGAACAAAATTTCACCTTTCAAACGTTAATATTTCGAAAATAATTGAATTTTGGAGTGAAGTGTATTGAAGAAAACTGTTGAGAATTATGAGCAATTTCGAAATTGGAATAATATACGGGGTGTTCTATTTAAAAAAGTATGGAAGATGGCGCTCAGCCTCCATTTCGAAACTTTTGGCTTCAATTTTCTCATGAAAAAGTAGGTTTTTATGTCCCATTGAAGCCCACCAGATTTCGTTGCGATATACCAAGTGGTTCAAAAATCAGTAGGAGGGGAACGGACTTTAGACATGAAAAGACTATATAGGTATTCATGGGTATGCTATAAAAGTCTAATAGCAAGAATAACTCTCAATTGAAATGAATCGTGATTTTGAAAACTTTTGACCATTATTTCAGGACTCAAAAAACACGATTCTCATACCTTGTTCCTTTCTCTTTCTCTCTCAACCCGTCTACCCCGCCTTCACTTTGAAACGTTATCTTTATCACTTCGAGAATCTACACATGTGAGTGCCTTATTTATTGAAACATAAACTTAATAAATCTATTACGAAATTTATTAGTATCGATAAGAATCTCCATCGGCCGATCAATAATTCATTTGTCATTGCATTCATGAATATCCAATATACGTTCTCTTGCTGCCCTGCTGTTTTTATTATTTCCTTTCTTAAACATCGTAATTCGAAATATATAATTATAAGCCTTCGGAATATTTCTTATATTATACATGCTACTGTGCGGAGATACTGAACTGAATAATAATAATATTCCCCCATGTGGACTACTTGGCGATATATATATACATATAAAATCGGTGGATAATACCATGACTGGCCGTGAAGTTACAATAATGCCTTTATTATTATGCTATCACCCTCTATCGTCTACTTCTACCCCCGGATACTATACCTACTTTGACACTGATATCATTGTTTTTTTGTGTTACTTATCAATCAGTTTTGTTTTGTGCTGGCTCTGCCCTTACTTGATGGAAACCCATAGTAGGTAACACATTCTCTTCTTCAGTTGAAATACTCGTACAATAAATCGACACTGAAAAAACAGCTCTATTTGAGTCAAGGTATTATGTGATCTTGATATAAATTTTCTTATACGAAGTGAATATCTTGCTTATAAAGAAAAATGTCTTTGTTCTGAGAAATCCATGGTTCTTGATATTTTCTGGCATTTCTCTTGAATGCTGAAATTTCTTTCAATTGCTCTTGCAATTATTACTACTACTTGAGACAAGAATCATAAATCTTATTGGAATATCCGGGAATCTTATGAAAAACTCATCAGGCCACATATTAATATTAATTGATTATAGTACCTATTTATATTACAGTTTAAGTTATTGGTATTTTTGGTTGTAAAACAGGAAAAATGGTTGTTAAAAGCACCTTGTGTGCTCGTCAAGTTTCCCTTCTGGGACTTGACTTTTGATTTAACAAGTGTGCGTTCTTAGGGCACGGGGCCCTTCATTTCTAATGAAAACCTGTTTATTCTCATAAAACCTTGATATCAATCACGATATTATGATGACAGACATCGGCATCCTTTTTAAAAACATATAATGTTCACCTCCATTAACTTCTAAAATACGGCTGAAGAAGAAGAAACATGTCCCTTCCTCGCTTCACTATATACTATACCCAAAACGTGGATGCCGTGCCATATGTATGCAATGCAACAAATAATCCGTGTGGTGAGAATATTCTACCTGCATTTACAGATCAGGTTTATTCAATTTTCAAGGATGTTCGAATTGTAGTTTCAAAATAAGTACAACCACAGAGTGACCCATTTGTGTATTCCATTGAATCGATGAATCGATGAATTCATTTGAACCCGTTGTCTGCCCTAATGCGGTAAATACAGCGCCAGTGCTAGGTATAGAGATATAAGAGAAGTGGAAAATGTTAGGTTAGTGAGCATATCAACAATAATAATAGCGATTATTTATCTCTCTCCATATTCCCCTGTGTTTGGCTCGGTAATCAAAAGAAGCTGTAGAATATCGTTGTGTGAGACAAAAAAGTATTGCTGGCCGTGATTATTCAAAAACAGGTTAAACAAATCAATCAGATCCCGAGAATATCAAATGAAATACAGATCAAGCAAGTATGTGAATTTTCAAGGCTTTCTCGATTAGCGAAAAAACATGACTAAAATATGGTGTATGATGCGTCCCAATCCAAATAACCAACCGTAACAATGTTGTTTATTCTGAATGACCTTTAGTACACCCTTTTTAGTTCCTAGGAGCTATAAAGTTCAACTTTTGCTCCTAGGAACTAAAAGTGTGTCAGTAATAGAAACGTCAATTCAGCAGCTAATTTTGATATTAAAATGGAAGATTTTTGTGTGGGTTGCAGAAAATCAATTTTTTACGACTTATATAATAACGTTCTGTCGTTTTTTCATACACCACCGTCTATATGCAAATGTGTGGGTTGTCCGTCTGTTAAGTAGCCTCGAGTAATGATTTTTGTTTCTGTACGCTGAATCACAATGAATGGAGTTTCGCCTTCTGAAATATTATACCGCCTAGAGACACCATTTCCATATTACATATACAACGCTGGTGCTAGTGGTTCGTTTTTTCAACTTTTTTTTTTCTTAACTTGCATGGTCATTATGCAGAATGAAATAACATATTTCCAACGATTTTAAAAAGCAAGTAGTTAAAGTTACACAACCATACGTGACAAACCACTGAAGTTACGAGTTACTAGTTATTGAAGACGAAATGTCTTATTTTTTCAGCATTGAGACTACACGTCTAATTTTTCAGCATTATTCTGTCTGTACTGTCCCTATTCCAATACCAGGTTTATACATTTTTTCTTTTATCACGGACATAGATTTTCCCCCCTAAAACAAAAGAGCTGACCTTATACCGCACCTTTCGGTAGATATAGGTTATTATCTATATCCCTTCTTCGCAATCTCGATTATTATAATAGGGTAATTGAGCCAAATTATCTTAACCACATGAAAAAAGTTGATTCAGGGCTCCGGCTGTGTACCAACAACCCAAGACAAACAGATAGATTGAGAATTGCGAGATAGGTGTATGGAAAAACATAGCATTTCTCGAAAACTTCGCAATATTGAGTGGAAACTATCAGTACAACTAGCCGCAAAACTATATACCTTTAGTGAATTAATTGAAGCTCGCCAAGAACTTAGGGGATGCTGCTGACGTCAATATACATGAAGAAACTTTTCTCAAAATGTTATATCTTTAAGTTCGTCATTTTCAAGATATACATATTAATCTAAAAAATGCATAATAATGCTAATATTTCGAATACGCGTGGATGCAATAACTTATAAACTATGGTTGATGGTTAAAGTCCTGAAAAACGGCATTTTTGTATCAGGAAGACATTTTGGATCGTTTTCCTTTAGCTCTTACTCTATAATCAAATCTAATTCTAAATCACCTCCAGTCACAGCTGCATCTATTCTAATCTATAAGGCACAGATCCTACCAGTCCTGGAATACTGTTCCCATATTTGGAGTGCAACACCCAAACATACCCTGAAACTGTTGGATTCTGTCCAAAACATGGCAATTCGTCTCGTGGGTGATGCCTCGCTCACAAACTCTCTCACTTCTCTGGAACACCGTAGAAAAATTGGCGATCTGGCTCTATTTCAAAGATATTTTCATGGACGATGCTCTTCCGAAATATCAACAATTGTTCCTCCCTTGGCAGTCCCCGCGAGATTAACCCGTTGAGTTGAGGCTTCGCATCCCTTCGTGGTCACTTTGGAGACCTGCAGAACATCTCTTTCCAAATACTCGTTCATCTAACGAACAGCGAAGCTCTGGAACACATTGCCAAAGAAGGTGTTCCCCGAGGCATATAACCTCCAGAAATTTGAGATCACCAATTACTACCTAAACATAAATGAAAAATTTCCAATTCCTCACGTGTCGAAATTTGTTTCGACAATACTCCTTGTTTCTGTATATAAACTGAATTATTCATACCTGTCAACCACTCTGCCATTTTCGGTGAACCATTCGGTTAACCATTTTTGGATACCGAGCATACCCTATGTTTGTATGTTTTTAGGAGAACATGATTTTGACCCACTTTAAAATGTCGAATTCAGTTGAAACTTATCAAGGACCGATGACAATAGAATAATTCAATAATTTTGATCAGATGTCCTGGTCAGGTTTTCCTGGATAAGTGAGTTTTCTCGGATAAAATGGCGCCACCAAAATCACGAATGTTCCGTCACCAAAATTCCAAATCTTCGTTTTTATTCCTTGGAATGACTTCTTGTCTTCTCTCTTGATATGGTTCATATATACGTCTGTGGATTGAATTGTTATGTTCTAAAGTTGATTGAATGAGGGCTAATATTATTTATTGTCCACCAACACGCGCCACTGAAACGTGAGGTCAGGGTTGGTAGAACTGATGAATGTAATTCTTATTTTCGTGTCCTCTGATATCTTCTTCTCCGTCAATGTAAAAATTGGTCGTTAAGTTCCACATCAAGAGTAGATAAACGTAAGTCGGCTTAATTATTTTTTGAATTGTGTTGTAATATGTGAACATAATTCATTCTTCCAGAACATTGCTCCTATGTAACGTAAAGCTGATGATGAAGCTTTGAAGCTCCAAAACATGTCCTGTAATTCCGTAATTTGATTACAATAAAGTATAGTTTCGGTAGAGTAGACTGTAAGAATTTCGTCCTGTCCTGTACATGAAATTTTTGGAATTGGACAAAAGAGGGAAATGTTTCGCCTATATAACGTGATACATCTTCAGAGCATCCCTACTTTTATATTGTATCGACTGATCCAATATTTTCGGAATGACAAAAGAGACTGACCCGAATCTTCCGATTACAATAACATCCCTGTCATTATCAATTCAACATGAATACGCTGAATACGGATCTATAATTGAATAGAATCATAATAGAACCGATAAAATATGTGGCATAGGGCCATAGGGCGATGGCGTGTACATAAATAAATAAAATGGCGGTGAAATAGTTCGCTTTGGTGCATTATTGATGATAGGAGACTCTGGATTTTCAAATTTTCAATAGGGATTACACGGAATCGTCTATTAGGGGTGGTTCCAGTATGTAGAACGTTAATTATAGAACACGCTGTGTATACATGGTGTTCTGCTGGTCGAAGCAAACGTTTCAGGTTTAATAGCTGACAAGTAATTGCCATTCAAAACCCTTATGTTTTATGAATATAATATAGGCACGCGAGTTTGAGATTGTTTAAAAAAAATTGCTGCTGATGAGTTTGCAAAAAATATAGCAACCTTACGTGTGCAACAATCTTCAATCATTATTATTTACTTATGTTTTCCAATGGTCTGAGCACCTTAGTACAGAATCAATCAACTATACGGTACACTGAAAAAAAAATTGGATTTCCACTCAAACTTCATTCAATAATGTTTCAATTTCGGTCCACGCCCCATTCAGTTGAAATTTCAGTTTCAACTTGACTGAGTGAAATGGTAATTCAATGAGTGAATATAAGGAATCAAAATTGAGTAAAAATGTTCCCAATTTAGATTTAATTATTATTTCACTTCCGCGATTTCTTGAGTGAGTTTGAACTCATTTTTTATTGCCAAGAACATTTATTGAGTGTTTTTATATCCAAAATGAGTACTTTCAAACTTTTTTGTCGTGGTACATGTAGGCACATGCATAGATATTTTATCCGCAAATGAGGGATTATCGAACCTTCAATCCTTCAGGTGGGGAAAGTAGGAGATATAAAAGTTAGGCAAGCCAAGGTTAGTTTATTTCATTGTACTAGTATTTCACCTGATGAAGCTATATACTGTGCTAGCGGAACATGTCGTGTGATTAAAAATTTTGTGGAAATCTTATCGTTTGGGAAGTTTTTACATTTACTATCTAGATAATGACATTTAATTGGAACAAATAAAGGGTGATTCTAGAATTCGAATTTTGTGGACGGTACAGAGTTATTATAGGATTTCAAGAGGTATGAAGTGGAGTACCCGTTTTATTCTCATCAATTCGAAGACTTTCGAAAAATCGAATTATTTTGGAATTTTTGTTAGACTAGGGTATATCGCTGTGTTCAATCATCTATTCATTTTGACAACGACCTGTATAATCTATGAAATGATTGATATAAAATAGCTGATAACTCACTACAGTGAACCATGAATATGGTTAAGATCTTGGTTGCACACGAGCATCAGGTTTGTTGGCACACAGCCAGCAGTAAATAGTGTAGTTTCAGCCGAGCAATGTAATTTAATAATTTTCCCCTCATTTCGTCACAAATTACGCTTTGGGAGAGCATGTAAACCAGTCTACTCTTAGTAGTTCAATCGAAACTTCAGCGAAGACAACAACCAATTGCCCGTCACATCCAATGACCGAATGTCATCCAAAACGAGTGACACAAAAACAAAAACGTTTCGCTCCATCATGGCCTCCTCAACCTAACGATATACCTGACTAGTGTTTTTGAGGTTATGTGCGCGTAGTTACGTGAAAATGGGTGGCTAGTGTGTATTTCTTAATCTCGTTTTAATGATATACAGAGAGATGAATGCCTCGATTCATTCCGAATGTAAAAGTATAAGGAGTAATATATCTATACGAGTCTGGAGACTATAATTGTCGGTTACCGATTGTGCCTGTAGCAAGATGGCGCCAAAAACAAAACAAAGAGTGAGTGGGCGGCGTTGCCAACTGCTCGTCGACGTTGTATATACAGTGGAAAAGTGATTTGTTCATGGGAATGGTGTGTTTGGAATAGTGATTTTGATTTGTATGGTCGAGTTTTCTGTGGTAATAAAGGTTTTTGCACCAGAGTAAGAGTTTTTATATATATAATATATTTGAAAAATCTGAGCAGTAGGTTATTACCTACGAGTTTTACAATTCATTTAATAATATTGCACAATAAATTTCCAGAGGTGTTCAAGAATTGAATTTAAAGAATGTTCAAATCATTTCATTTCAATTTCATAAATTCCCCAATTTCAAGCACATGAAGAAATATAAATAAAAATAGAAAAGGTGTACTTTTACTGCCTAGGAAAAAAAATCACACAAAATTGGTTTAATATCATTTGGAGAAAAAAATTTACTACTTTTCTGTCTAGTAAAACAAATAACGCTAAGTGCGATTCAACGTTTCGAATCCTGACAACACACGATGCATGATTTCTTTGTCTAGGCTGGAATTGTTATCACCAAAAACACCCAATGACTTTTAGAAACATTCCCATTGTTATATCTACATTCCTATAGTTTTTTCTGTGCAAAGTGTAGTCCATCGACTTTGTGTTGCTTGTTCTTCTTTTGATATATTAAAGAATTATTTGTTAATGTAGATCTTGGAATCGGAAGATGAATATTGGATTATGGGAACGAGTTGTCGTATTGTATTTGGCAGTAGAGACTGCATTTTTATAATTTTCATGAACTAAACAAACAGTTTCCAGAATAGAAAGATAGGTGATTGTCAGTACTTGATGATTCACGAACAGTAACCTGCAGTGCTCTCTAGAGATTTTACGCCATATCGGAGTGCTTTTTTTTGCAGAACAAAGACCGAAGTCATCAACTGAGAACTTAAAAATCCTCAAAATGTGATACCATACCTAATTTGTGATTCAATAAGCGCCGAATAGGTAATTTTTGCTGAAGCTGAACCTAGTCTTCTCATTCAGATTCGAAATTTGCTTCACGTATTGCAATTTATGGTCAATGTGTAGCCCGAGGTATCTACTACATTCACTATTGGGTATTGTTTAGGTTCCTAAAACCAGATCCTTTAAGTCAAATCCGAAAGTTACAATTTTTGTTTCACTCTACACGCTTACAAATACCATAAAAATAAGGAATAGGGCTCAGAGTTTTCCTATAATCATCGATTTGGCATCAATGCCGCTTTCCTAAGGACGACTCCCATGCCCTCTGGTGGTACGTACAGTGAACTAATGATTAGTGAAAACGCCAAACCTTCGTTTTTTTAATTGTCGGTTGTGCGAGTGTAAGCTACTGCTTAACCCCGCAGGTATATAATTCACTAAAATATGTTTTAGGGTAATTTTTAATTGTTACTTTCGAACGGTGTGTCTTTAATTATCTATCGTCGAAAATGCTGGTCTGTCGGTGTGCATTATAATTATGAAACACAGAATGAGTGTGGAAAATTATCAGATGTAGTAGAATTACTTATATATTGTTGATAAGTACAAAACTATAAGACTGAATTGAATCTTTCCATAACGATTAAAATGACCCGCTGGTCTACTCCTACTCAATGTCAAAATAAGCGAAACCACGAAACGCTTTTATTAGCTTATTGGTATAGGTATGTTTGTATGTTTTTGACCGTGATTTCGACCCCCTTCAGCAATTTTTTTTCTGGAATAAAAATTCAGATGTTCCGTCATCAAAATGATTTACTGGTGCCTCGCTGTAGATTAGTCAAAACTGATAAAAATTCGTTGGATTTTAAGCTTTACAATAAATCAGGTTGAATCTATGAATGACATATGCTTCGAAACGACTGTGAAGAGACACCTCTTCAGATATTGTATTTATTCGGTTGATGAATTTGATTTTATGAATTTTATAAATTTTATGAATTTTACGTACTTTTGATACGATCAAGGATGCTATCTTGTAATGTTATGTTATATCTTTGTATTCTTTTCATTGTATATTTCAACATTCTGTTCATTTTTCTTTATATAATATTTTAATACATCTGTACTTCAAAACTGACTTGCTATAAACCATTTTTTGTATGAGTTACATAGTCAAAAAAAATCTATCTTTCTATCTATCTATTCGAAGAGAGAGCATAATAAATGGTAAAAACATCCAAGAAAGGCATTTTCACTGCAGTGTGGTACTTAAAAAAAGTTAAAAAAAAAACTTAAAAACACACTTCTCTAGTTATTAAACTGAAATATAAAAAAAATTGAAAAACCAAAAGAAAACACGCTTTTATAGATAGTCGAACTAAAACAGAGTTGGAATAAAATAATTATAGTGTGCTGATGTATATACACAAGATGGAAAATACTGATAACGGAAGTGCTAATAATCTTATTACGGAAGTTCTAATATTTTCTATGTTGAGTATTTATCAGCACACTTATTATTTTAAATTCAACTCTTTTGAAATTTGTCTATCCATAAGAGCGTGCTTTTTTAGCTTTTCATCTACTATTCATTGTTGATTCATTATTCGCTCACAGTGAAGTACTGTACTTTCAGTGCATTTCCAATGGAAATCAAGATGTTAATCATGTTGGAATGTGTAGTGAATGGGCGAAAGCCAAAAATTTCTTTCTTTTGGTTTTTTTCTCATGTGCATGGGGGTAAAGAGACCAATTTGTTTTATGAAATGAGGGAGCAAACGCCTCTTCTGGATTCATTGAGCAAAATTGAAGGATTATCAGATTTGGATTCAGAATTCATGATTTACATAAAGAGAAGTGCACAAAAAACAGCCGTGATTGTAACTTTCGAATTATTCTAGATATATGGTTTTGAAAATTTCTTGTGTAGCAAGTATACCAAATTGCTCATTAATTGATGAAACAAAGTTCCTTCTAAATGCCAGTTTCACTGGAAACGACCTCAACTTTTGATTTTCAAATGGGACACCCTGTATTATATTCCATAATCATTCCATAATTCAACGATACTGAGTTTGATAGGGTTATTTCGAACGATTACAAAGATATTCGCGTTCGAAGTTCCCATATACTCAATGGGTGTGACTTCATAATATCAAAACTTTTTTTTCTGTCATACTCATTGAGTATATGGAAACTTAGAACGCGAATATCTGCGTAATCGTTCGAAATAACCCTATCAAACTTGGTACCGATGAATTCGTTATGACAATCCTTAACCGATTATGGAATACAATACAGGGTGTCCCATTAAAAAATTGAAAGTTGCGGTCGTTTCCAGTAAAACTGGAAGAGATAGAACAAGAATTGTTTCGTCAATTAATGAGCGATTTGGTATACTAGCTGCCCACCAATTTTCAAAACAATATCTCGAATATTTCAAAAGTTACAGTTCTGGTGGTACAATATTTTTGGTGGTGCATCATTTTTGGTGGAAAATGTATTGAGAAATGTGGCGAAGGAGCTTTTTAATCTTATTTGAATTATTATTTTGCAATATAGCTTATTTTCATCCAATTTTTCCAGTAAACATGATCCTGAAATATCTGCATATTGAAAACCAGCTGACAAAGGATAGGTATACATGTAGCAGCTACGATTTTGTTCGAAAATGAGATACAATTTTGGAACTAACTAAAATTTTCCTTCAACCATCATGTTACATGTTGGAGTCTCAAACCATGTGAAAATAATAAATGTTTCATAGGTATTTAATAACCTCATTATCTCGATTATTACTTGCAATATTTATGTGAGCAATTTCTAATGATGAGATTTTTATTCTGATGTGTTCTAGATCCTGTTAAAAAATGTGCTCACTTTTAAGCAAGGGCGGCCCTACACGGGGGTAATTAACTCCTCCTATCTAAAGTTTTACATGAGATAATTTTAAATTTCATTTATAGAAAAAATAGTATTGAATCGAGAAAAAAATTAACAAAACAATTGGAATCATAGAAGAGCCCCTTCACAGGTCGAACATTTCAAAAAAATTGCAGCAAATTTCATCGTGCGCCAGTACGCACAAAAATGTCATTCTGAGCAGCTGTTTCTTTTTGCATTGCAGGGACTGGATCTGGACCAATTTTCATTGTGGCAATACGCATAGGTATACTAATTATTGATGGTGCAATTCTTGTGATAAAATGCATTATTAGATTCAGATTGAATGTTACTGTTCTCATGGTTGCTACTTCCCAACTCAGAACTCAATAAGAAGTAGAACATAGTTTTTTTTGAGAAAACGACATTGCAAGCTGGCTATTCCGGTTCAGTGTAAAAGGGAATATTGCAGCAATTAATTGCTATAGGTACGATAAAAAATTGACGATGGAATTAAAATAAACAGCAAAATAAAATGAAATGTTATGCTTCATATAAAAAGCTCCTTTTATAATGAAAGACTACCAATTTTTCGTTGATATTATATTAATTGGAGTAATGGAATAGAAACAGTGTATATAATTGTCTATAAACCCTGATACTTGATAGCCAATACAATCCAATCCAGATATCAACGGATTTGCAAATATTTTCCCGAGCCCTTCGAGTTTTCATTATTGATGGAATCGAAGGAGGCCGAACAATGTGCAACAAGCGTTAAAAAAACAAAACTGCGTTCATACCCCAACGATAAGTAAACCCAACCATTTTTCAGTGGCATTATTATTTTATAAACTAAGTTCAAATTGCTATACTTAGACTCGATAACACGATAAAACATGTTATTTTCAACATATTTGCGACCTTTTATTATACACTCACTCTTTTTCCTTTTTTTTTCTTTCGACGACCGAGAGTATTCAGTAAGTTTGGACAGTCAATAAATTTTCTTAATATATTTCTGCCACGCCCACCTTTGATTAAAATCGATCAAGCGTGCTGTGAGCCTACGCAGTACTTTCTGTTGTTGAGTATTGGTGTGGTCGGATGGGGAGATTTCGTATCGTTTTTATGAGAAGTGCCCACCAAAGATTTATTAGATACGTGTCAAACTGTGTCTAATTTATACGAAAAAAATGAATAATTTCCCGGTTTAATACGGTTTTCACATTATAATTATATGTAATTTAAATTTTTCTGTAACGTGCACCCCGATAGTTCTTTTTGGTTTTCGGAATCTTGTTTGAATTTTGGTAGCACCAGATATGGCCGATAAGACACAAACACATCAGGACTTCGGAATTTGGATTCCTGCACGAAAAAAAAATGATTGGTTGTTATATAGTCACTAAAATATGGATTAATGCAACAAAAACAATGAGTACCTACAGAAAAATTGAAAATAATTATTTATAGACCAAGGTAGTGAAGAATATCATTATTATCCAATATTCTTCACTATCAAGGTGTACATTGATTTTTTTTTCAGCACCAGCAATATATTCCATCATTATAATTTTGTGAAAATGAAATATTGGAGCTAAATTATTGTCACTAAATGGAAGACTTTTCCTTTTAGTTCTAATTGAAATCTAGTAGCAATGGCCATGAAAGCGTAATTATAAGGATATACGTCATTATATTGATAAATACCTAGTAAATTCTAATGCCATTCCTGCGAATCTCGCATTAGAACAGTGAATTCGGGTTAATTATAACAGAGCTATGTCTTAATTTGAAGTAGTAGTTCAAAAGATGACGAAGGCCACTTTGCTTGAAAAAATCCACTTTACCTGGAACAGGAGTACATATAATGATAGGTTCTAATCATATATAAGTAGTGGTGACAAAACAAAATTTTTCTCCAAATTTATTTTTGTTCTATCAGCTAATTCAACATGTACCCAAGCAAACCACATCCGATATTTTTGCTGCTTGCAACAACATTCTTCAAGCTGTTATGACGATTGTATATGTTGTGTGAGATAAATATTTGCTAATACTTTTTCTTATTTCATCATACAGCAGTATACTTCATCAGTATAGCGAATATGTTTGGCAAGTATTCTTAGATAGGTATAATTACAAATGCAGTTGCTTAAAAGAATACCATAATATATTTGAAACTCTTTTGGCATCAGCAGAAACAGTTTTTCGGGTATTACAAATTTAATGCAATAGCTATAAGACATAATATTATTATTTCACACTATCACTTTCTTGTATAGCAGCTGTGTCCACTTCTTCAGTTATTCCATATTTTTTATTAAGTCTTCAAAGACAATCTGAAAATCCAATAAAGTACAGGGCGTTTTATCCAAAATAAGGAAGTTACAAAAAAATCCGGGATAACTGAAAAAGTGGTAAAATTGGCTATAACATTTTCAAATCTGCCACGTTTTGAAATCACACTGTACATTGATTGAAAAAAAATTAACAACAGGTTACAGTGATATTCACCTGTATCCATACATATCATCGACACTGTATATTCTCCAGGATAGTATTTGTTGAAAGGAAAAAAAGTTTCAGAAATACATGCAGCAACTTCTTTATTTGGAAACCCAATGATTCATTATAAAAAATGAGCCTAATATTTTCATCATTTATACACCCAAAACACATAATCTCGGATATTTTCCATGAATTGTACTTAATCCTGCATACTTGATTCTATGCATTGATTTCAAAGTAGGTTTTATCCATATAATGTACATGGTTTTACCAAAGCCATTCGGTATTATGTATGTATTCGTCAAACATACTCACGATTTTAACAGTTCAATAGGATTCTTCATAAATAGAAAATGATTGGTATAGTTGGTCATTTGTTTCTTATATATATAGGGTGTTATATAGTTATCCGAAGGACGGATTTTTGTAAATATTCAAGAAAACCTCTCTGATAACATAACGGAATTTTATACCCTATGTATTAAGGAGAAAGTAATATTTTTATTACGCAGCAGAATTTTGAAATCTATTTATCTAGAAAATGGTGAATGATATCGAAACTGAACTAGTACTATTCATTATTTAAAATGTTGAGATTTCCATATTCTCTGGACCAACTGCCGAAAATTGCATTAACAAAATAGTTGGAATCAAGTGCACGCATTTACCACGCCTTTGATCAAAATTTAGGCAAATTTTTTACACTTTCAAATCGAGCATAAAAAGTTTGATATGTACATTTATGCTGATTATTCAGCTATGACTGAATGGAATAGGCTAGTCACTAATCGTTTTTGAAATTTTGATCCTTTCAACACACCAAAGTAGGCCTTGAAAAACTGAATATTTCAAATTTATCGACATTTTCGAATAGAGCTCGTTGAGTGCTATATTATGAAATGTTTGTTTTTGAATATCGGTCGACGTGATCCAAATTAGGAGGGTGTTGCGGGTTGAAATCGCACACACTGTATATACACTGCTGATGATGGTTTTTGTTGTGCTATAATTCTATTTGTTGATATTTGATTAATTCGAAAGAATGATAGAGATGCCTTCACATAAAACCATCATCTTGGGTTCTCCTTTAGATGGCTTTAACCCCCCAGGGGGGTATTTCTTGACCCATGTTTGAGTTGACTTTTTTCACTCCTCTTGTTTCTAGAATCTGTGGTTGAAATCTTTAATTGTAATTTCGGGACACCCTGTATATTTCATGCAACGCTCTCGACCCTATACAATTAACAAACCGAGAAACAAACCAAAAGTAGAACAGTCACTCCAATTACCCGGCTTTTTCGCATTCCGGTACCATCAAAGTAGTACTTTCCCGAATCGGCGCCAAACACCAAAATATCTCCGACTGGCCCACCAGATGAAATGATAGGGCGCGCACCCAAAATTCAGCCCGCGGGTCCTCTCCTCTCTCTACTGTTTTCCGAACCCGACCGGTAATTATACAGAGGGTTTCGGGGAGTCGGCGACGTTACAGTCTACGACGAGCCTGCGTGTGTGTTATTAAAAATTTTTTTTGTGCCGGAAACGGTGGTCAGAAAAGGGCAGGGCACTTTTCCTCGGCTTCGGATACGAAAAGTCGAAAAGCATTGTTTCGAGGTTTTGGCGGCCGACGGATTCGAGACACCTTTGGAGAATATGTGTCAAATCGGTGGGCAGATGTTTTTGTTTCAGCTTGACGCTTGACGTGGGTTTATGTAGAATTTTATTAACTACTTTTTCGATTTCGGGGTAAAACCTTCTGATCTTGGATATCTGATGATCGTCAGATAACGTCCTCCCACTTTCGGCTATACAGGGTGTATCTAAATAACATCGAAGTAATGGAGTTCATATAAACATGTATCCTAACTTGCTTCGTTTTCGAGATACAGGGAATTGATATTTCCATGAAAAATCGTTTTTTTATTCATTACTCAGTTGTCTCTTCCTCAATTTCAATAAAACGTCGTGGTTTTGTTAATAGTAATATATGGGGCTTCTTCTGGTGCAATTATATTCCGAATAATATTTCCAGTGGATTCACATCAGTGGGTAAATTTATCGATATTTATGGTGAATGTCATTGTACGCCACTGGTTTTTCTGAGTTTCATATTTTTAATAGATTGAACTATTGAAATAAAAACTTTTTCATCCTATGTGTAATTTTTGTATCTAGCTTAATTTTTGAGGAAACAATAAAAATTCGATTTGACTCCAAATTTTAATGTTGGTGTATTTTCCATCGAGATTACTCAATAACCCCAATGGGCGTGTACACCTCAGTAGAACTTTTAACTCAAACCATGTTTATAATGATCCTTTTATACATAAATAATGATTGACGACATAATTCGATCGAAAAATTAACTGGAATGTTTTATTTTTGGACATAAATAATAGTACCTTCTGAAAACGGACCCTCTTATGACGTAGAAACCTCATCTTGCCATAGTTGAAAGAAAATACCAAACGCCCGACGGAGACTGAGGCAACTGATATATTAATTCTTTCAACTGTATCATTCATCTCTATCTGGAATAGTCTTATTTCAGTATTAGGGTTTTGACGTCACATCATCGCCTCGTTTTCAGAGGTCCGAAAAATCGGGGATTTCAATAATTTTTTATAACACGTAGGGAGCTCACAGCAAGAAACGGTTTGCGGTGGTGAGCAAGTTTGGGTGAGTTCTATCGAATTATGAAATAACCATACTGAATGTTGGCACCATGACAGGGGGGTTATAAATAAAAACAATTATTACTACCAACTTCAACATCCTGTATCTCAAAATATGCTGAAATATCTATCACAAGGAATCACCCCTTGAATTTTTCGGAGTTATTTAGATACACCCTGTATACAGGGTTTTCCACATAAAACTCCTCACGCCCAAACTCGGAAATGAATATATAGGAATATTTGATTTCTGAGAAAAGTAGTCGATAGATTACTCTCGAAGTTTAAAAAAATTCAACGCCTACTAAGAGCGGAGCGTCGCGACGCGTGGAAAATTTAAATCGATTGCATTGACTTTGAAATCACTTTTAACTAAATAGTACATGTTATTTCTAAACTTATTTGTTATTTACTTGAACTCATTTATTCCACTCATTTCTGAGTTATACCGGTTTATAGTAGATGTTTCTTGATTGACAAAATATGCGATTATACGTATGATTCTCACAAGAATATCATGAATATTAGTTACCTTGACAACCATTGTTATGGCAATTGTTTCAATTGCAAAACATCCTCTCGAAATCTATGCATCGACTCGTATAAACGAATACTGATACAAGTGATTCTCTCCTGAATGCCTATCGATTTCGATTCAGTCAGGCCACGCTAGTTACCTACAGACCGGTTTCGAGATCTTTGACTCTCATCAGTGCAGAGCAGTCTCCAGCCACCAGTCCTAAGACCGCCGATTATGCGTAGCCTAGCCAAACAAAAATCAAGTCGGCATTATATTCTGTCGGTGCCTTGCGTGGCCTGGCTGAATCGAAATCGATAGGCATTCAGGAAAGAATCACTGAATATAAAGTTTGAGATTTTCGTCAACAAAACTTAATTTCAACGACGTTTACCTCAGTAACCAAAATTCTTAGAGCCTTTATCCATGCATATTGAAAGATACAATATTCCATCCACTCCTATTCATTTCTTGCCGGAGTGTATTAGTCCTAAAAACATCATCATCCTGTATAGTTGGCGAACGATAATAATATAGGTGGTTAATGAGAAAAAGAAACAATGACGACTGTCCACTAAAAACTACCATTCTGATGGCGAAAGATGTCGTGATGTGATGGCAGATGTCTTCCGAAAAGTTGAAATTATATTATTCGTTTGTTTCTGGCATGCATCCTTCTGTGTGGTGTCATCACGCAACTTCAACTTGGTGTTTCTCGTATATTATAATTACCTGGCTTCGTTAGACCATAGATTATTCGACGGTCAAATTCAGTGGAAATTATTATCTCAGATCGATAATGAAAAATCATAGTTTGTCACAAACTAATTCGGAAACTAATGGGCACATCAGACAAATAATCATACATGTTCAGGGTGGTCCAAAAAAAAACAAAATACAAATATTTCCTTCTTTGGCAAAAAAAAACTGACCTCCTTGCTAAGATAGGTATTGAGCACTGCAAAATAAGTTGGGTTTGCTTAGTAAAAAAAATGCATAACAGCATTCGTTTTCAAAATAAGATACAAAGTGTTGAAACAATTTTTTATTTCATTAAACTCATTTATTTCGATTATGTCGAAACTACTATCAACATTGTAATGCCATTTTGTACTTATGGATGTATTTTGGTAGCTGACACACTGCATGCATTTGTTTCTATATCCGAGTTTCATAGAGGGCGCTAGTTACATAGTTCGTAACAAGTAGTTCTAAACATAACTTTTTTAGGTTAAAAATTTAATCCAAAGTTGATGTGAACTTGAACATCATACAATTTCACACCGAATAGGTGCGTCCTTGGCGAAACTCGATATGCTATGTTCTTTTTCGGAATATGTCGATTTGGAAACGATAAGTGATAAGTGTTGTGGGTGTTTTTCTCACCAACTTCTGCGCCACTGGGAAAAGTACAGTATTGAGCGACTCATTTGAATTGCAAATATTTTTTACACTGAATGGTCATGAACTCTTAATGTGGTCGATTTTTCGACAACTTTTATGTTGAAAAACATGGTCAATTATTTTGAATGAATTTTATTTCTCTACTTATATAATTAATAGTTTTTCATGGTACTAGTGTGTTATGTTAGCCGTTGAACGAGTGGTATAAATTCTCAAGTGACTTAGGAAACATAACACAAGAGTGGCATACAATGTTTTATCCAACAAGTGGAAGAAATCGTTTTTTATGAGATAATAATTAATAAGTTTTGTGATAAAATCAAAGCTACATGCGTTTCAGTACCCTATAAATGTCAGGATTACTTAACAGTGACTTTTTTACATTTTGGTTGAAGTAGGTTGTTTGTTAGGTTGCCACGGCATATTACATTGTTAGAAAATGTTCAAATAACACTGTCACTTGTCACTTGCCAGTTTTCCCTGCAGAATAAGAAAACTTTTTTGAAAAAAAAAACGTATAGAAAATGGAGGAAACCGATGAAAATTATACGTTCCTGATTATATCCTTGAGGAAGCGGAAGAAGCAGCGATGCAGATTCTGCCAGAAAAGTCCCGAGATGCTTACGACAAGGAGTTCAAAATGTTTGAGTCTTGGATGAATTCACGGAAAATGTAAAAACTTCACAAACGATAAGATTTCCACAAAATTCTCAAACACACCACATGTTTCGCTAACACAGTATAGCTTCGTCAGGCGATATACTGGTATATACAATGAATTAAACTAACGTTGGCTTGCTTGACTTTTATGTGTCCTACTTTCCCAACCTGAAAGATAAGTTACCTGTGGACAGGTACGATAAACCTCCATTTTCCGAAATTAGGCTAATTTGGCACTAACATGCCCAATAGTGACTCAAAATAGTGGTTTTTCTCTTATATTTCATTGATAATTAGATATCAATGATTTCGATTGCAGAAAAAATAGCATGTTTCAATTCGGATCAAAAGCGACTCTGTTTGACTCGCAGAATTTGCTTGCTCGGCTTCGCGGTCGATCTGCCGCCCAAACGCAAATTTCACTTGTCATACAAAGTGATCCTGGTAAAACAATGTACTATTTTGTTCACTCATCCATAAAACATGGCGGGATCGACTTTCTCGCTCTAACGAACATATCCCGAACAATGAAACGCGAATTCTCCTTGGGGCATTCATGAAGAGAATATCGTCTGTCTGCTTGTCTGTATACCCGGTGTGTCCCTCTCATGCTTCTTTGGGTATACACAATACACGCATATGCATTCATGGGCATGGGTGGGTCTCGTTGGGCCTTACCTCTGGCCCCGAGCACCCAATGGGTCTCGCCCAGCTATTTACATGGGAAATAAGCCCCGTCTCGAGACGGAATGATACGGAATTTACATGCAAAGATATTCTGCGGACGCGGTATATAGGCTGGTCGTGATGGTGGATTGAATCTTAATTGGTTGGGTATCTTCAAAAGCCGCCGATCGAGATTGGGATTATCGATGATGGGTCAGTGGTTTCGTTTGGATCGATGGGTTTCGGGGATTTAAAGAAGAAACGTGAGGGTTTTTTACATTTTGACATTATAGGTACACAGTAAAAATATAAATCTCGAAATGAAGAAAAAAATTAAAGAAAAATCATCTCAATTTGAAGCTCAACTTTTTCCTTGAGAAGATACAAAATTACCTTCGTTTGATTCTTCTTCTTATTCTCCCAACAAAATTCGTTCCCTCGTTCGTTCCAAGATATCCAGTGAAGAAACCAGTTATGATTATTCAAAATGAATTCAATCTCTGCTTGAGAAAATTTATAACTTCAAGAAAATATTCTCACACATGTTTGGAAAGATCAAACAAGTATACTCTTAACAAGGATATAATGAATCTTCATCAAATCCTGTGTATCGCTTATTTGGAGAGATCTGAATACTATAATTTCCCGAAAGAGGGACATTCAGGAATAAATTTCAATAAAAAACTCAATATCATCAAACAGATTGAAGTCAACAACGGATACAACGTTGATTTCATAGACAGTATTATTTCTGAAAAACTCCATTACAAAGGTATTCAAGGAGTTCATCCTACCATCAAGGATAATAATCAGAATTATAGAACTTCAACCTTTTTCGGATCATCAACTGAAAAATTAGCTTCATTTCTACATGAACAGAACATAAAAGTAGCATAATAGAACAACAAAATGGGAAGGTTCATCAGAAATAATGAAGACAAAACTTCTAAATTCAAAAAATCAGGGGTATACTAACTCAACTTTGGATCTTGTCCTAAGGTATACATCGGCCAGACATGCCGGACGTTTGATGAGCGCATTTATGGACATAAAATGATTTTTTTTCAAAAGAAAATAAGTTCAACATACGCCAACCATATATAAGAAGAAAACCATAGTTTTGATGATAATTTCGAAATTCTACACGTAGAAAATAAAGGAATGAAGCTCGATCATATTTTGAATCATTAGAAATCAACAAACTCAAAAATTCAAACCGTTTAACGGGTGATCCCAAACACTTTCTTAGGTCATCAGAAAAATTTCTGCGGTCGTGGTGGGAATGGAACACACCTACCGGCAATCCAAAGTGGATAGAACATTGACGCTTCAACCACGAGGCTACGCTACGCCTTTCTAGAGAAAATGCAGTTTGGTGGCGTTGAATTCATCTAGGTTGTTAGTTCCCCAGGCTGATGTAATTTTCGCATTGATCTTCAATGACAGCGTTGGCCTTCCTTCGTTATAAGTTCTCAGTTTTCTGGGAAGACATGGGAATTCTACGAGTGAACGCAGTATATGAGTAGTACTATCATCTGCAAAGCTGTG
The DNA here is from genome assembly GCA_918026855.4 of Phaedon cochleariae. NCBI lineage: Eukaryota > Metazoa > Arthropoda > Insecta > Coleoptera > Chrysomelidae > Phaedon > Phaedon cochleariae. The sequence goes on along the minus strand of OU896707.1, from coordinate 80,235,748 downwards.
GATGAGGCAAGTGGTTACTCCCAAAACGCCGGAATTGATGGAAATGTAATCAGACGATACTCCGTCCACTACCATAAATGATGGCATGATGATGGATAATGGTAGTTTGTGGAGTCCTTGGTGCCAAAAACGGTAGAAAGCCTTCGGAATGCTTTTTTTTGTTCTAATTATGAATTAACGATCTTTCTCAATATGTTTTCATACGTATCAGTATAGAGACATTTTCATGACGCATATAGAATAGAATAGAATAGAAGTTTATTCGTGCAGTACATACATAAAGTGTTTGCATACGTCAATAGTAATACATAGTATTAGTATAAATCAAAATCAGTATAACAAAAACAAAACAAAAAAAACATTGTACAGTGAATATACAGTCAAATACAAAACTCTTGGCAAAGAATACAGACATAAAAACAGAGATATAGCAGTACACAAACATATCTGTTACTACTATAGGCAGTTTACAAATTAGTTAAACGTTCGAAATGAACAAAATATTCTTCGAATGTGTAAAAGGCATTTTCTAAAAGAATGTTTTTGATTTTTACTCTGAAAGTGCTTATACTCATGTTAGGAGACTGAAACTCATTAGGTAACACATTAAAAAATTTTAAAGATAAATATAAATAAGAGTTTTGCGATTTACTCAACCTATATTTGGGTAGTCTAAAATTTGTTTTGGTCCTGGTATAATGGTGGTATCATGGTGGTGTATGTGTATAATTCATGAAATCTTTCAAATGCAGAACAAATATAACGTAGATATATAGATACTTATTTGATTCATGAAGCAATAAAATGTGTGCCTGGTGACCTACGTATAATTGATGAAGCACTCTGGGATCCCATAAATTATGAATCCTAATAGCACATTCTTCCAATGGTAGGTACATAATTTTTTAACGGCTCTAATTCATACTTTTCTTGCTATCGATGAATTGCATTAGATCTATTGAATTATTACAGGATAATCACCGTTTCTCACGCTACATTATATTCCCATTATAATTAAACACTTAGGGAAATTAATTACCAGACACCTATTGTTTTATGGATTTTCTGATAAGGAATGGGAATCCGTTTTTCTATGCTGCTCGAGGGGTTGGTAATTTGTAATTTCATTGTTATTGATATCGTCGTTATTCATTTTGTTCTCCGCGGTATCGTTTCAGCATTGTTCGTGTTAAATGACAAGAGTTTAAAGGAATTCATTATAGTCAAAACGTTGTTCAAAGACTTATTAATAGTGAATAGGCTGAAGATGGGCATCATTTATATGGCAGAAACATGTGTTCTTGATTCGATTTTCCAAATTGAAAAGTCGTGGAGATGACTTAATGGATTGGTCATTATTATGTATCTAAACTGCTCAGCACTCGAAAAAGATATACAAGGTTTTTTGAAATTAACTACGTCACTTTAAAACAATTTAAATGATTGAACTCCGCGTGATTGTGCCTACCGCATGGAAATTTGAACAGAGGTGACGTCAGATTTGCTACAGTGTGAAACTTTTGGTGGAAAAAGGAGTCTAACCTCAAATTTTATTTTGATCCCTATTTTTTTTTTATTAGTGCCATTCGATAGTACACGTCAAACTTTCTCAATGTTTGAAATATTTGCACTTATTTCAATGCCACCCTGTATATAAAATCGAAATATTTCAATTGATTTTGATTCATCAACTTTTGACTGTCTCAACCCATCAGTTTTTATTTTCTATTCAGTTTCTGAATGTTCCTTTTACTGACTATCGAACCTATGGAAATGATTATTGCATCTCTTCAGATTGAGATTCTATACAGGATGATAATCAAAGCTGTGCAATTTTCCAAAAAATTCGAAGGCCTCCCGTTCGAAAGGGAAATGTTTCTATTTTTTTCTGAGGTAAAAAGCATATGTGTTTTCGCGAAACGCTTTTGGAATCTCCAAAACTTGAATAGATGCATGATAAACATATATTCGTAGATACAGGGAGGTCCTCAAGAAACATGCAATTATGTAAAATGGCACTAAATCTAATCTGCAAAACTTGAAAATGATGGAGTTCCAAAACTTATCGGAAGTTTTTATATTCTCTGTAGTTTCATTATTTTTCAATCGAATTCGAATTTCTTGACGTCATTTTGTAGCTAAAGGGCTATAATATACAGTGGAATTTTTGAAAATTCCATAATTGAACAAAACTAGATGGTGGAGTATCTCAAACATTTGTGATTTACAAAAACAGCTGGCGAATAAGAAAATCAGATTGTTCCCAACTTGTACCGATGTCATATTAGACCATTCATTTCTGAAGAGAATGAGTACTCGAACATCGAAATCGCACAAGTAGTCCAGAAGATACACTCAATTTTTCGCAGTTTATTATGTAGTGAATGGGCTAATCTCGTAATAACGATTATTATTACTAAATTTGCTTCTGGCTTTATCAGATTTCAAACGATTTCGGATTTCTCAAAGCCATTTTCTGGAAATCACAAAAGTTCAAGTTCCTCCACCGTTTTTTTTTTTTTTCATTCATGGAATTTTCGGATGTTGCACTGTGTATACTACAGCTTTTCAGCTTCAAAATGGATTTGAGAAATCCAAATTCGACTGAATTCTGATATAGCCAGAAGCAAAATAAAAATAATTCTCATCACGAGATTGGAACATTCAGTCCATAACACATTGCCAAAAAGAACGTGTATCTCCTGGACAATTTGTTCGAGTCAGATGTTCGAGCGCTAAAATTTTTTAGAAATCATCGATCTAGAATTGCATCGGTTCTGATTAGAAGAATCAACATTTTTCCAAATGTATTCCAGCATTTTGTTTCTTTCGATTATGAAATTTTCGAATGTTCCACTGTGTAATTCAGCTTGTTATCTCTGAACGAGCTTTGAGGAATCTGAAATCGTTTGGGATTTGATAATGCCCGAAGCCATATAATAATAATCGGTGTTATACGAGATTAGCTAGCACATTCACTCCATAGCAAACTGCGAAAAAGTGAGTGTATCTCCTGGACTATTTGTTCGATTTCCCTGTTCCAGGTTCCAGTACTCATTCTCTTGAGATATGAATGCTAAAATAACATTGGCACAGGTTGGACAAGAATCTAATTTTCTTATTCGCCAGCGGATTTTGTAATTCACAAATGTTTGAGCTACTCCACCATTTTGTTTTTTCGATTATGACATTTTCAAATATTGCACTATATACTATAGCCCTTTAGCTACAAAATGACGTCAAGGAATTCAAATTCGGTTAAAAAATTATAGAACCACGAATAAAATAAGAAACTTCCGTTTTTTTTGTGATCACCCGATATAAGTTGCATGAACTTATCTTTTCAGTTCTATCGCTCAATAAATTTTCTCGATTACAATATGGAACACCCTGTACACTCACTACTGTACTTCCACGTGAAAAAAAACGAACAAATTGTGGACTGAAAAGTCGTAGGTATTTCTGTCTCAATCAAATAACATTCTGGCGATAAGAGTGAATCTATATATATACCAACTGCACCCAGAAAGGCACAGTTCGACCCCTGGCGGCAGGAAAAGGAACTAGAAAGTCACGGTTTCCGGTGGTGGCGAGCAAAATGCGAAGCAGAACGGATTAACTAAGTCCTGGCACGACATCCAGCCATCACATAAATGTTGGATTTCTTTAATAAATTTGGACAGCTCAGCTATTATATCGAAACGATCTCACTATATTACTTGTATTGGATAATTCGCTTCGCGGTCTATCATACGAGGTGTTTCGGTGTCAAAGTATCTACCATAAATGGTATAGGGCTTTTAAACGAAAAGCTGAATTTATTGGCTGACCAAACAGTTCATTCTTTACATCGTTTAACTGAGTGGACCAAAGATTCTGATTTCCACTGTATATGTTGTTTTTGGAATGAACTTGAACATTGGAAAAAACAACGGCCAATGACAATGGTGTATGGATTCCATGGTCCATAATATGACACCATTATATTGTATTAGATAGATTTTTTTTAAATTTTGTACATCTCTTTTTCAATTTCCTGAATAAGTTGCTACAAATTCTGATAGGAGAAAAAATCAAATTCAGAGATTTTGAGCCATTTCTACCAAAATAAAAGCAACATTATGAAAGTTTCATTACTCAAATTGCTTAATTTTGATGAAATCTGTTTATAGGAGCTCACTAATAGAAGTTATTCAGAAGAAAAAATAATTTTGTACACCACTAGCTATAAAACCTACCATTATTGACTCTTTTTCGAGGCGAAAAGTTTGTTTTTACTACTTCATTTTATGAACCACAAGTCAATAAAGACATAGCAAAAGCACTATTCTGATTAGATATTCGCAGGAATGGCACTCGAATCTAGTAGGTATATTTATCAATAACGACTTGACATAATGTTGTCATGGTCATGGCTATGTATTGAAAATAAATGCTTTCATAGTGACAATAGGTTCATATTTCGGATTCACACAACAAAAATGATTGAAATATATTGCTATAGTGGTGAAAAAAATGTAATATAAACCTTGGTAGTAAAGAATATCATTACCACGGGACCTCATGCCCCTCGGCTGAAGCCTCGGGATATAATCTTGGTCCCTGGGTAATAATGATATCCTTCACTACCTTGGTGTATAAATAACTATTTCGTCGACCTTCACAAAAAATCACATTTTACGTTCAAATTTCCGAAAGAAAAACCGACTATTTCCGAAGGCAAGTACTTTTCGTCCGCAAACACTTTTCTTCCTCTGCAGGGATGCCACTTTTACTGAATTTTCAGTAGATCTCCTGATTTACATATTGATCTAGTGATCTACTGAAACATTTGGAACCGCTTGAAAATCTAAAATAAGTGTTCTCTACTGAATCATATATCCAATTCCTCCAACATGAACCTGAATTATTGTTTTTGGAGCAACCAGAAAATAGTTATTTATCTCACTAGACAGCAAAGTATCAGCGTAGCAAGGCTAGGAATTGAGCCAAGGCATAGTCAATCTACTTTGCTGCCATGAGCAACATATAGTTTTTTTTTCAAATGTAATAAAACCAATTTTGTTGGATTTTTTATTGAAAACTCTATCATTTTGTGTTCACCCAATGTCAGTATCAATTTTGATTTCATTCAAATTACTAAGAACGTTGCATATCAACACACTTTTCCAGCCTATGCAGAGATAGTTCACTTTTTCTGCCTGTTGAGTGTAACAGAAAAGCCACTTCCTATGATGCTTGCAGAAAATATTTATTTGTTTTACTAGGCAGAAAAGTAGTAGATTGACATTTGCCGCCGTGTGAAACATAGATTTTTTTTTCACCAAATGATATAAAACCAATTTCGTGTAATTTTTGTTTTTTTTTTTAATTTTCAGGGTATAATCAGAAAATATTATATTAGGTATGTTTCAAGTGTTATAAACATCCTTTTAGTAACGAGTATTTTGAGCACGATCTATGTATAGTAGAGTTTATGAACACAACAGTATCCGGGAAAAAGTACTCGGATTTTTCTCGTGGACAAAAGTTATTCATGAAAAGTTACATATTTTAACCTATCAACAGAGATGAGATGTCAAACGTTTTTCCCGTCACAAAATGAAAATATTTTTCACCTGTATGAGCCGCACTGAACCGCTAATTTTGAAAATCTGAAGAGACTGTTCTCCTCTGAGTCTGACATCGAATTCTTTCTTAATGGGCCTGAACTAGTGCCTTTGAATCCATCGGGTTTTTTTGCCATGATTCAACTCAGAATCCTAACACTCAATTCAAAATATTTGACAAAAAAAAGGCAAGGTTTCTGCTTGCTGATGTGAAGTTCATGGATGTGGATTTCACCCTTGCTGCCTCTCGCTTTTGGATCTTTCAAAACAAATCTATGTAGTCTTTGCTAGATTATTATTCCTGATATGATCAACAGCAGTTGACATGGTCGAGCGAGAAAAAACCGAGATCCGTTTATAGTGAGTGAATCGTTATCCGTCCTGTATATTCTGATCCGCTCCAGGTCGCCATCGAACCTTCGAAAGGGAAACAGAATGAATCTAACAAAAATCTGTGCCGAGACATGTCCGACCGAAAAAAGTAAGGAAACTGTAATATCGGCCTTTATAGCGACTGAATGTGTTATTACTATAATTATACCTCTGGGGCACTATGGCTTGATGGGTGTTTGTCCGCCGCGTGGTGCTCCGATCTTTTTCTTTTCTATCGAACTTGGGCATTCAGAAGAACTCTCCGAATGTCGAATGCGATTTATCTGACTGGTTTGATGGAATGGACCAGTGGCGTTTATCCAACTTTTTTGCCAAAAAAACACGATCCTTTATGGACTAGGTCCGCAAGAATGTCATAGGGACTTCCTTTCGTGCGATCCCTAAAATGAAACAAGTATCGCAGAAGTTCAACCTATTGCCCTCCAAGATGTTTTGATGTGACATCTAGTATCTACAACTAGAGGGAATGAGTTCTAGATGGTTCTATAGGAAGTACTGAAATACAGAAGAATATGAGTTGAGTCAGAGTAAAAGCAATGAGTGCGATATACGACGATAAATGATATTTTATGCTATATGATCAACATTGCAGACCAAGAGATGATTCTATGAGTATATGAAACTAGCAGACCTCTCAAACGTTGTTTTGCTCCAAGAGATAAAAAAAATACTTTATTTCTATGATTTTCATTTCAATATTCATCAAGACACTATTATTATTCTATTATCTACTTCTTTTTAGTTTCGCTAACTATAAAAGCGTGTTTCTTTAGTTTTTCAAACTACCATTTATTTCAACTTCTTTTTTGTTCACTTGAATTGCCCAATTCCGGCGAATGAATCTTTATATTCGACTCCTAAAACCCCAGATGGAAATTTTGAATAGAATCGGAACAATTATTACAAAACTCGTCCGGAATATTGGATCTACCATCTTGAATACCCTAATTTTGACGAAGGAATCATAATTTTTGATCCCGAAAACGCTCACTTACAGATTTTGAATAGAATCGGTATATATAATTACAAAACTCGTCCGGTATATTGGTTCCATCGTCTTGAATTTCCAAATCCCGCCCTTTCCAAATTTTGACAGAAGAGTCATAATCTCCGACCCCGAAAACACCCAGACCCAGATGATAATTTTGAAGAGAGTCGGATCATAATTACAATACACGTCTATATTGCGTCCACCATCTTGAATTTCGACGAAAGAATCATAATCTCCGACCCCGCGAGAACCACCAGATACCAAATTTGAATGAAATCGGATCCCAATTATAAAATCCGCCATTTTGGATCAGCCATCTTCAATTTCTTAATTTTGGCGAATCGATCCAGTAGTTTCGCAATTACAGACACTTCGCAAGACCTTTTCAGACCAAGGTACCACTAGTTTTGGTCATTTTAGGAACTCGATACTGATAGTCGTGTGCCATTTTTTTTATATGAAAAGTCTTATATGAAATTATCCCAGGAAGCAAATTGTAGACGTAAACATACATGTCCAAGTATGTAAACAAATCCTGTCATATAACGGATCGAACTAATATAACCATCACACTTCACGGCTTTCGCGGTGGTCGAAATTACAAGGAAATCACCAAAGATTTCATGGAGATGCTCACGCTATATAAGATGGAAGCTAAACTAAAATGATGGCCGACGTGGCAATATTACGTAAAGAAACACACACATTTATTAACAGACACTTCATCATTGTTAATTATTACCAAACCAGATTATTATTATGAATTCATCTTATCGATTATCACACTCATTCATCGTTGATAAATAAAGCAAAGAATCAGGTACGATTTTGATTAATTAGCCTTTTCATTATGAATATGGCTAATTAGTTATGAACAAATTTAACGTTAACAAACATTTGATAATTGCTACTGAGATTTTTCTTTCGTAGTAGCCATGTATAAAACAGTAAGAACCATTTTTGTCCACATTGTGTATATTTTTCGATATTCCTCTTTCTCAAACATTTTTCAAAAAAGGTGTTACTGACTCTTCGATTTGATTGCTGCTGTATGTTTCTATTGGTAAAATGTTGAACGCTGCAGTGACATTCTGGGGCTAATCATATGGTTATTTGTCCTCAATATAAGTCAGTATATTGACCTAATAATTATATTTGCATTCATTGAGACAAGGAGAGAGTGGTTATTGAAGTTTAATAAAAATCTGTTGGTTTGATATGGTTGGATCGATATCTACGGCACTGGCCCAGATTCAGATTCACCAGGAGATAGATTTATGTCGATTTAGATTGAAAAGTTCGATCTGTATGGACGGCCACAAAACCATCAAACCACAAATTATAGACCCCCACATGAAAGGCCGCGATATATTTTGATACGAATTTTAATTGGATACAATGTAATAAATCCATCATGTGTCAAACAATGTTTCGACCGACGAGGAGATATCGAAAATCGAAAGGTGGTGGGTGATTCAATTTGGATCGTGATGGAATTAGAATCGGGATGATACCTCTCCTACCCTGTACAAACATCAAGCTGCACATTTCAGAACATCAACTAAACTGCCTCACATTTGAAGTGCATGAGACAAGCGACAATTTCTATCATTTTCGGACCTTTTTGGATTGGATCAAACAGTTCTGAATTTTTCTCAAGATTCTAATAGTTCATTTCATTGAGTTCAACTTTGTTATTTCTTCGTTGTTCCATCTTCTTGACATGATGACAAACAGGGTGATATCTGAATATGTGATGATTTTCTGAAAGGTTTTGATCGCCCCGTTTGACACGCATTTTTTTAAATGTTTTATTATACAGGGTGTCATGGAACAAAACGAGTGGGGTAGTATATAGGCGGGGTCATTTCCAATCAAACTAACCGAATAATGTGGTCATCCAATTGTTGATGGTTCTATAAAACAGATTGATTATAATGAAACTATGTCACATATTATGTGAATTTTTATTTCAAAAAATTCATTCGCATGGATGTACCATTCCCACGAAATAATTTAAATGACCTGTGTTTTACTTCCTATATCAATTAAGAAAGAGTTTGTTCTTCTTAAGTTTTGTTGAATGAAATATTCAATTCAGTTGATTTTTTAATGCCGCTGTTAGATTTAAAAACTACCCCACAAAGATAAGCAACTATGAACAAAAGTTGCTCATTCAATACAGATTCCGAAATGGTATAACATACGGAGTTATTCAGAACAGCTTTTTTGTAGGCAATTTTTATTAAATGGTCGTGTTTTTTAGAAAAATTGAATAACTTTTGAACCACCAACAATTGGATATACGGTTAGTTTGATATAAAATGTCCCCCTCTACCACCCCACTTCTTTTGATCCATTACATCGGTATCAAGACATGCACTGTGTTAGGCAATAATTTTGTTGAAGTTGAGTTTATGTCGATTGAACATATCAGAACGCAATATATTGTGAAAAATTCCATATATCAAAACATCCTGTATCCAAACTTTTCGAAAATAATCACATTTTCAGATTTCATCCTGTAGCCCTTCATGTCGGAAAGGTGGAATAACAAAAAAGTGCTGATAATCTACTCAATGGCATGAGCTATTAGAATCCTGTAAGAAATTGAAAATTGGTTGATCCAATCCGAAAATGATAGAAACTTTTGATTGTCTCTCTTCAAGTGTGATGAGTGATCTGTTGTTCAAAAGAATAAACTCTGAATTCGAATGTAGCATAATCTTCCAACCCCCCAAAACAATTTGTTCACAATTTTACTATAACAGTAGCTGTAGCTCGGGGTACATTTCAGGACACATGGTTTTTGAAACAAAGTCCTATTTTTGATTCCATCAACAATACGTCCTTGGAATATTTAAGTCGAATTATGAATCAGCCTGTATACCAAGAGGAAAGAGGGGGGGAGGGAATTCTCATGAAATCCATAGTAAGTTTGAAAAACTTGACGAAAGATTTCCAAGAAATAATTCTGAAAATCTTAGTTCTATACACTTTCTTCAATTCTAGCACCAACACTATTTCTACTCCATATCAACGATTTGTTGGAAGCAACTTTCATGTCCAGTACACAGCTTCGCGGATGATAGTACTCTCCATACCGCCTTCCCTTCCAGGGCTCAAGCTCAAATACCAGCCAAGCAAATCAGAAACGAACGAGGAAGAAACATAAATATAGACTTGGCAACGATTCTCGAATGGGGATCCAATAACTTTGTGGATTTCAATACAAACAAAACCCAAGCTGGAACACCATAGAAAAGTTGGCGATCTGGCTCTATTTTATAGTTATTTTCATACCCGATGCTTTTCTGAAATATCAACAATTGTTTCTCCCTCGGCAGTCCCCGCGAGATTAACCCGTCGAGTTGAGGCTTCGCATCCCTTTGTGGTCACTTTGGAGACCTGCAGAACATCTCTTTCCAAAGACTCGTTCATCCAACGAACAGCGAGGCTCTGGAACACATTGGCAAGGGAGGTGTTCCCCGAGGCATATACCCACTCCAGAAATTCAAGAAGAACACCAATTCCTACCTTATTTCCTCTGGTTCTCACGATGTTCTTTGAACTTTACAGGATATCCCTTTTCGTGGGAACGGGAACCAGAACATAAAAAAAAGGTTCGACTCAAAGTTCCTTCCTTGATCGGAATGAAGTTCCATTGGTACTCCAAATCTTGAAAACATCATGTTGTATATACTGTGACACCCGGTATTTGACTTTCCCATCTCGGTTTTCCAGATCTAAAGCGAAGTTTTTTGTTGTTTCTTCATCACTGAATGTACCCAGGACGTATCGTGACTGGCTTCGTTATTTTCGTGCATTTCTCGGATCGTGAATGTACATCGCGTGCAGAGTTATACCGACTTTGACCATTTTTCTTGACTCAGTGTGTCAGGCTTCTAAGAATCATGGGGTTCTGTGAGAAAGTCCGATTTTTTATTCCCATCATGTAAACATACGTCATGGACTTGTACGCCTAGCTGCTGCTTTATGCATATGCTCTATCATTTCGATTTTTGCTCTCTATATTCTCTATGGTCTATAGTTTGAGTAATTGTCCGATGCTTTTTTTGCGATTCGTTTTCTGTTGCTCGTCTGGCAGAGACATCCTGTACAAATGCGCACTGTAATTCAATGGTGTGGTATGTTTAAAATAAAATGTGACACGCCTCTTGGGAATAATAAATTGATGTCATTGTCATCTGAACTCAAGGTTGAACCCATGTTGACCAGACAAAATACTTATTATTATGTATTTTGTTATGTCCTGTATACAGGGTGATACAGTTTTGAATAACTCAAAAACTTTTGCATAATGCATATTAGGGTTAAAACCACTTATACCATCTTCCCTATCACATCTTCAAACGAATGTATCAAATTACCAGTAACCCTGTTTATATGCAGGGTGTCCCTAATAGTATATTATGTAACAAGTGTTATAAACGTCCTTTTAGTAACGAGTAGTTTAAGCACGAGCGGAGCAGAGCGGAGCGAGTGTTTAATAAACGAGTGTCTAGAAGAGTTTATAAACGCGTTACATACTATGATTTTTCTACGAACTCCAAAAATTACATTAATTAACATACCTGCTATTCCTGCTAACCTACAATATAATTCGAAAGGAATGGGAATTGAGAACATAATATATACAACTGCATGCAACCAGCGAGACACGTATGTGATATTGGTTGTAGATCTGTCCAGTCCATTGCTTACTAACCTTTGTTTCACGTTTATTGTCATGCTTAGCGCTGAATAAATAAATTGTTATCAAAGATGGATGCTTCATTTTAACACTTCTTAGAGGTATGTAAGTACGTGAACATTCTCTTCGATTTCACTCTCGTCTACTTTTCGCATATATTTTTAATGAAGAAGGCCAGACATGTCTCGAATTACTGAAGCTGTGTTTAATGAACTGCGTTGCCATGGTGATGTGTTTAAGAAATCGTGTTGCCATGGTAACGTGTTTAATATTTTGAATAAATCACAGATCGACAATCCGTGATTAATCGATCATTTAGCGTGGTACATATCCGTACGATAAATGCCATTTTAGTTATGTGAGTAGAAAAAAGGTCTTTACAAATACTCACCACATGTTCCTCAGATCAAAACAATTCGATACATGCAAATTCACCTCAGTACAAAATTTGTTTTGTTTGGACGTTAGACGGCTCTAGAAGTTACAATTTTCATATAGTTTTTCATAACTTTGAAACGGCTCATGAGATTCAATTCAAATTCGATTCGTTAATTTAAAAAAGCCTACATTCTCTTGGCTTCTGATCAATAACATCGACCCCTGGTTTACGATAGTATAGGTACCGAGGTAAGCTAATCACCTCCTGTACCTGTCACCACTACTGTTATACCCAGGTCTTCTCAAAAACCCAGTTGTAGGAGCAGGTGAAGTGAATCACCTTTATAAAAAATCTGGCGCCCGAGATATCTGAAACCACTGAATAAGAGCCACACCTTTACAACGTTCCAAGATTATGTTAATACAAACATACACACATACAAACCAAGCTAATAAAAGTGTGGTAGAAATATAATGATCCACTCGTTTTCAATTTTCATTTGCGATCTTATAAATCAGCCTCGCAGTATGCGTTTTCACTTGGTAATTCACGGCCTCTGTCATATCCTTAGGAAGTAAAACTACATTTTGACTGTTTGGATTTTCAGTTGTTTCGAGTTTCAAAATCAATAAAACACAAATATACGTTAACATGCAGAAATTTCATATGAAGGCACTGTATACCACAAAGAGCATGCAACAGGTTATAATTATTATCAGCGATAAATAAGAGCACGAAGTGTAAACATCCACCTCACCCATTACCTCTCATCCGTTTCGCTTCAATCCAAAAAAAATAAGGAAAGAAACACACATCGTGGTTCTCTATTTATCGACCAATCGCCTTGCGTGGATCCCAAAGCTGGCCACATTCACACATTAATTTCGGAAAATTTGTGAGTATGCCGTCCCATATGAGCATCCATATCTACAATTACTCGGGGTACACCTTACACGTACATAAATCATCGGAAGATAACCTCGAATTAGCACATCACACGTGATGTATAGTGTTATATATGATCGATATTATATTCTTTCTTCCAAAGTGGATTACCCATGCACAGGGTCGAATGTCTGTCGTTTTCCACCTACGGAGTATAGGTATCCGTCATTTCGAATTCGAACAGGGTTGGTATCAGGACTAAAGTGAATGATACACTGGAAAAAAGGATCGTTCCATTCATTTTTTTTATGTTCTGGTTCCCACGAAAAGGGATATCCTGTAATGTTCAGAAAACATCGTGAGAACCAAGGAAAATGAGGTAGGAATTGGTGTCCTCTTTTGGACAGAATCCAACAGTTTCAGGGTATGTTTGGGTGCTGCACTCCAAATATGGGAACAGTATTCCAGCAGGACAGGAAGTGAAATAGTTCCTGGCCCGAATCATCCGCGAAACTGTGTACTGGACATGAAGTTGCTTCCAACAAATCGTTGATATAGAGTAGTAATAGTGTTGGTGCTAGAATTGATCCTTGCGGAACACCAGCATTTATTATAAGATGAAACTCTTTCGACCACCACATGGAGAGACCTGTTTGAGAGAAAACCAGCTAGCAGAGAACATAGCTGGGGAGGCAAGTCATAAGATGGAAGCTTGGCGAGGAGTCCGTGGTCCCAGACGCGATCGAATACCTCCTTCATTCAAAGATATATTGTGATCTTGGATATGGCCTAGTGAATATTCACTTCAAAAACCATCAGAATTCCCTTGCTATGAGATTCTCAAAATAACTCACTGAAAAAAAAGTAATTGTCCAAGTCTACAGGTACCAAATACAATTTTACTTGTCCCATCAAGTACTTGATTTCTCGAGATATATTGACTGAAGAAACATATTCTATTCCATTGAAATCTCAAATACTCAGCCGAAGATTCCAGATTATTCATTATTGGAGATATGCATGGCTTGAGTATCAATAAGGGGTTTCTTTCCCCAAGAATAAGAATCTTGACGAGAATATAGTGGCGCTCGATTCAAGATTCCTGTAGTTTATTTGAGATTCAAGATTATTCCTTTGAAAATTGTTGCACTTTGTCTTAAGTATGTCACTATTGATATGAGAGTAAAGGTTTCTGGAATTGAGGGCAAATCAGCTGATTTTACCCAAAATGTCACTGCGCGATAAAAAAAAAAAAACTTTTTTTCTGTGACGGGAAAAAAGTTTGGCATTTCATCTCTGTTGGCAGGAAATAAAATGTCACTTTTCATAAATTACTTTTTTCCCGTGGGCAAAAAGTGAGTACTTTTTTCCCGGATATATATCACATATATATACACTGTTGATGGCTTTTGTTGTGATATAGTTCCGAAAAATGAGTCAATAATACCGTCTCCGAGAAAAAACTGCAAGTCCTTATCTTCGATTTGACTTCGCAGTTACGTATATTACTAAACAACCACTAAATTCGCAATTTTTCGAAATCAAATCACAGAATTAGACTGACAGAAGTGACATCAAATATTCGACTACTTCAAAAGAATGATAAAGATGCCTATAGAACGCAGGTGTCCCTACTGTTAAAAACTTGAAATTTCACGTCGATAATTTTCAGATTTCAAAATAATGTAACATTTTCTCAATATTGACTCGTACTTTCTTCTGTCACAAAAAAAATACTGTATTATACACGGGAAAAATATAAGATTTTAGCTCCAGGTTGTGTTGTCTCCCGACGCGTAGCGGAGGGAGACAAAAAACCGTGAGCTAAAATCTACAACTTTTTTCCCTTGTATAATAAATAACTATTCTGTGTCATCAATATCGAAACATGACCGTATACCTTCGTTCCGTTGTCGCAGTATTCATACGTAGTGCTCCTATGTCCGGTCCTGTATATTCACGAATGAATAAATTCGATCAAAGCGTATGCTACATAATTTTATGTTTTGTCCTGTACGAGATGATGTATTGGTGTAATTTATTGTATATTAGGTGTAAATTATCGTACAATAATAATTATGGTGAATAATTTTGATGAATGTGGAATAGCTTTGGTAAACGATATTCCTCATTACTCTCTTTTTGTTGTGTACAGGTGATTTATCAATATATTGGTTTCATACATTTTCGAGTTTCAAAAAATGTTGGCATTGAAACGGGTATAATCATTATAATTCATGATATACGATGACTGAAAAAAGTGGTTTCTTAGGAAAATTGCACAGCCATAATATGGCAAACAAATAATTTGAATAAAATTCCTAAGTATATAAGTATAGTTAATACCTACTATCAGTGAAAATAAAATCTCAAGTATTCACACTGGAGTACCAAGTGCTATTTACTTTTATTAGCTTGGTAATTATGCTTGGAAGTTTGTATTTATAACTGAATATTCTATGATGATTTTGACCAACTTCTAAACGTCGAATTTTGAATTAAAATTTATTCAGGATCTTCTTCAGCATGAGCGATTTTTTGAAATAGAATGGTGGATGATGTTTATCCACCAAAATATAAAGTGTTCCTTCACCAAAATTTCAATTCTACCTACGTTTCTGTTCCTTTGAATACATTTTCACATCCAGAGACACGGAAGTGCTTGTACCAAGTATTCGCATGAATATGAGGTATATCCAGGAAGACTGGGTGACTTCCACCAACTTCGAAACATCGAAGTAAATTGAAACTTCGCATATTATAAGAATTTCCTTTCGTGCGCTATAAGGTATAGAAAAAACAACAGTCATCGAGGACCGATGACAGATTATTTCGTTTCATTATCCTGATATAAGGATCTTCAGAATGAGAAATTTTCACATGCAGGGCACGGCAGTGCGGCAGTACTCGCTTGAAATGGATTCTCCGGAAGAATGATAAAAGGGTAACAACATCCAGGGAAGACAACAGAGAGGGGTTACTTATTCCTGATTATGAAAATATTATGAAATCCATGACAGCCTGTCATTTTGTCATTAAAACAGTTTTAATCTTCTCCTGAAGATGCTAACATAGTTAGCGAAACACGTGTCCAGGTGTTAAAAAATCGGTTTGGTTAGTGGTAAAACAGTGTAGTGTATTATCGTGCCAAAGGTTCCAGTCTTCGATATATTTGAAAAACATGGTCAATATTTTGAAATACATTTTATTTCACTTTACTTAATTTAAATGAAACAATAGCAAACCATACTCCAACAAAAAAAATATTACAAAAAAGTACCGAAATTTGTCCTGTTTTTCAACATGAAGGTTGATTTTTTTTAAAACTGTGAAAATTTGAACCAATTGTACCTTTTATGTGAAGAAAACATCATTCAAATGGGCGGCTCAAACCTGTATTTTTCCCAGGGACGTAAGTTTGGGAGAAAAACACCTATACCCGTTCAAAATCTTCACCAATTGTGACTTAAAAAAAAATTATTCCGCTCAAAACATAGCTTATTATGAGTAGAAATTGTTTATACAGAAGCTGTTTTCTGTGTGACGAGAGGTTCCAGAGATATTCGAAATGAACCATTTTTATTTTTAAATTTCAACACCCTGTATCTCGAAAATGGTGCATTTCAGAGGGTAAGTTAATAGATTTTCGTTTCCATATTTTTGGATGAGCTAACCTATCCCGAAGTCCTGCTCCTAAATTATGAAACACCCTGTATAGATACCTATAGTATTTGCATCGATGTGAATTCAACCTTCCGTTACATACACTGTAGAAAATTCCTCTGAGTGAATGCATATGTGGTTGTGAGTGAATTTACTGATTGACATTTTTGAGTGAATTCTCAACTCAAACTAGATATTTCATCAAGTTCTCATATCAATAATGAGCATGTTTATAAAAAATTTGATCGAATCGGTTCATGAATTACCATTTTACACAGTCGATTAGGGTGCAATTTCAACTCAATCGGGCGTGGACCGAAATTGACTCATTATTGCGTGGACCTTGAGTGAAATTTCACTCAATTTTTTTTTCAGTGTACCTACACAGCATGTAAACTTCTGTAAATCCAAGTATACTCATGTAATTTTCCCACCTCAGTAAAATAGATATTTACGTAATCAGTTAGGAAACGCGTTGTTTTGTGTAACGATGGGGACGAGCGAAGCGAGATCCCGCAACATCACAGAGTTACACAAAATGGCGTTTCCTAACGTGTTACGTACAATATTTTTTCTAATTTTGACGAAACATTTCGCATGAACAAAAATAATGACCAGTTTTACATGAGTTCTGCCGACTCTTGTTGTGTGAAATGAATGAATGAAATGAACATTACATCACCAGTTATGTAAAATTTTACTTTACGCAACTGGTTACGTAAAGTAAGACGTTTCAAAACTTCCGTCAATTTTGAAAAGTGTCACATTACATGTCAAAATTAGAAAAATTCTTTTTCGGATTCGTATCTCCGCTCTGTCATGGCCCCCATCCCATGGCCTTCTTATATTATGGCATGGCATACCCCCAATGGTGTATTATGGTGCGTGGGTGGATTTGCTGGGGCGTAACTTGTCTCCGACCAATGGGCACGCCAGCCTTGTCCAAACAAATGAATTAACACCGTGAGCGAGTGGCACGCATATTATGGGATATACACACAGGGCGATGAATAAAACATTACCTAAGTATGTGGTGCGACACAGTATTTACCTATATTGTTGGGAACGGGTCGTGTGTGTGCATGATGTAGATGTGTCAACTGTCGTAATGCGATTATCTAATCGTGAATGACGGTTCTGGGGTGTTTTCACGAGGAAGTCCTATGTACAGGGTGTTTCAGAGTTGTGGTAACAAAAGCCTAGGGCCGATTCCTCTCTACAAAATATGAAAAATAGTTCGTTTCCGAGATACACAAAAAACAAGTTTTTTATTAATATCTAAAAATGATGAAGCCGATTTGAATGGTATGGTATATTAACACGATTACCTATCAGACATTTACTGGACCAATTAGATTTGAACCAGAATACTAGCCATTCTGGTTCTGGACTGATAATGAATCATAGGCATTCAATCACTCCACTATGTCGTTAGGAACCTGAATAAAATTTTGCAACACGCTTTTTTATATAAATAATGCGTTGTTCGAAGTTGGTGAATTTCCAAAGAATCTACGTCGAATAAATGGTGACGTTAGTTTTTATGCTGTCTCGTTATTGGTCAGATAATCTTCCATTTTCACTTATGAAGCAAGGTTGTCAAGTCATCAATTTCAATCAAGGTATATATCAAAAATATGTTAGAGTCCTGTCGTTGATTAAAACATAATAGGAGGAACCCATGATCTTATAGTTCATTCTTGACTTTTTAGAGTAATCAGGTTTGTAAAAATCTATTATCGAAAAAGTTGCACTCGTTCCGTATCGGTCAGAAAAAATGAATCATTTAAGAGAATAATAGTTTTGAAAATATTGTTTCATCTCACATATTCTTATATATGCATGCATACATTGCAATGAAAAATCGTATGAAGGCTGACTGACAAAAACACCCCATGCAATATAGGGCCGCTATTAACTATCCGATTTTAAAAAACAAAAAAGCAAATGGAATCAAATACTATACAAGGTGTTATATACTAACAATTTCTTTTCATACTCTAACGATAGCGATTGTCAACTTATTTTTTAGAATAGCATTGCATATTGAAAAGTAATATTCTCAGATAAAATTATAAACATAATTTTTTTTATATATATGAAAAAATACATTAAGAATTCGCATTCCTTATGGAACTATCAATTCTTTCTCGGTTTATTCAACAGAAAACAACTATACTTTCCTCGCTATATATGCCACGACGAACATCGAATTATATCTATTGAACACACACGATAAGAATTTGAGAACAAAATCTGCAGTTGAGAATTTGCATCCTCCTTCAGATAAAAATATGTATATATATGCACATAATATCATTCTGAATATTCAACAGAAAACAATTATTTTCATGGCTATTTGTTACGTTGAACATTGAATTATATCTTTTGAACATCCAGAAGGAGAGCATGAAAAATAAAAATCCTCTGAAATTGAGAAATGACATTCTCGAATCGGATAAAATTATATGATGTATTAGATATAAGAATATAGCTCACCAATATGTTCAGTATTGAAATGTATACAAGAAAGTATACTTGTATAAACTCTGATTTTGATGAACTTGGAACATCAAAAAAAAAATATTCGTATCTGTGATATGGAAATTATATCTCTCACAAAAAAGTTATATGACTTCATCATTCGAATCAACTCAGTTCGGATATTTAATCCTCCTCAGTAACCTGAAGTCCAAGTATTCTTCAAGTCATTCTTCAGGATATACTCACACAATTTTCATCTCTTTATAATATAACTAAAACTATAACGAACTGACATCTGATATAGTATAGTATTATCAATTTTGTAGTGGTATTATTAGATGAATGTTGTGACTGGCGCCTATTTTACTAAACGTTTGGTATTCACTACCAATTATTTTTTCAGTGTGGTATTGCTCGGCAACGAGATTTCGAGAACAATGAAGCGACAGAATTATCTCGAATAATCAAAACATCGTGATATTACTTATGAACATCTCGTCGAAGTTATAATATGATATCGCCCTGTATAACCCTTGCATGGCCTACCTGAGGATTCCCGCGATATACGCATGATGATGGGATTCTTTATTCTTTCCAGAAAACGTCGAATATATCACCCTGGCCTAGAGCACCATCATTACACTGTCTTGCTGAAGAGATACATTACGAAAAAATCAAAGGGTATAATCAAAAGAGAGATGGCTTGCAATCGCGCTCGTACCAGAACATGTACAGGTGATTCAGATGTGAACCGCCAACTTTACACACACACAATATGCACTGACAGAAAATATAGCAACATTTTTCGATCTATAACTTTTTCAATTCATGACCGATTATGCTGAAATTCCGCCCAAATCATAGATGAATTATAGATCCCAAAAAAGCACAACTTATCAATTAACAGCTCAAAAAAAAAAATAGATTTTTCAATTAATGTCACACTCATTTTTACCTCGTTTTTTTAGCACTCTTCACTCACCAGCAATGGTAAACCTTGATCACTAAATAGAAACAAAAATCAGGTCTTCTAGATGTCCCTATTCATACTACTTATAACGAGTACTCCTTCCTCGAGCTTGAATTACAGCATTCAACCGCCGTAGTACCGAGTTGATAAAATTTCTCAAGCAGTCTTGAGGAGTTGCCTCAGATTCCCCTTGAAGGGCGAAGCGATGAGATTCCTTTGAGTGACTGCATATTATTATGTGGTTGTGAGTGAATTTACTAATTGAAATTTTTTACTGAACTCTCAACTCAAACTAGATATTTGATCAAGTTTTCCTATTATTGAAGATGTTTTTAACAATTTCGATTGAATCGGCTCATGAATCACCATGTTACTCGGACAAGTAGGGTGAATTTCAACTCAAACGGGCATGGACTGAAATTGAGACATTCTCGCGTGGACCTTGAGTGAAATATCACTCAATCCAGTGTGATTCTTGAAGAATATCTGACAAGGCCAGACGAAGGCGAATGAGCCTCTGGAGTTCATCCCATAGATGATCTTTTTCACTGGTAGTTTCTGATTATTGTTGATTAAAATTTAGAAATACAATACTTCCTTTTGAAACCCTTGTATCCCTTATGAAGAAAATATTGACGTGAATCACACTTCAATCCGAAACATGATGAAGCAGAATGTTGAATGGTTAGGAATTATTATTAATAAAAATGTAAAACTTCCAGCATATACCTTCTTGAAATGCTTGTATCTTTATCAATCGAAGAATGGTTATACCAAAATTTGTTATTTTCATCCAGCTAAAAATAATGTCGATTGAATATTTGTTGGGTCAGTCTCCGCTTATTTGGCGGTCCTATGTGCTCCGACTGCTGACTGGTGTTGACTATACTCTACATGCACTGATGAGGGCCAAAAGCCCGAAACCGGTCTGTATAGGTATGCGTCAAGCGCTAAATCCGAAATCTATCGGCAATAAGGCTAGAAACACTTGTATAAGTATATTAATTCGTTCATACGAATCGATGCATAAGTATATAGGTATATAATATATTATATAGGTATATTTCAGGAGGATATAATTCCTGCGTTGCTTTAGCCAGGAAAGCATATATATAGTTGTTTTTCTCCCGTATCTATACCATTTTTGTTCATTTTTTGAAGATTTGTGAAAATGACTTTGAGTGAGTTTGATTCCACTTCCAGTATTTTGGCTATGTCGTACTTGCGATTTTTACAATACTTTCCTTTTTCTCAAAAAAATATAGATATTCTTAACCACAAAATTATCAATTTCACTTCAAAGATAATCTCGTATACCTACTATAGCTATGGAGAGAATTGAATTTCAAAAATTTCATAGACACACATTTCAAAAGATGCTATATAGTGTCTGAAAATGTTCCACAAAAATCAGATGGTTAACCTAAAATGTCAATATCTTCAATTTCACTCAAGATTATCGTGCACAGATATAGACTACTATCAGTGGTGATGCATTCCTATGGGAAACTTTGCTACAATCAATTGAGAACAAAAAATAACCGATCTGAAGTTATTCTGCTAGATGTTATCTATATTAATATGCGTCGTTTAGCTTTATCAATTCTAAATCAATGATCACGTACCTATAACCTCAAATTATCCATTATTCAGTGGATAATTCCCATTTTTTCATGGGCCACACGCGAACGCATTATTTTCACTTTGAACACTTTTAGCCCAGCGATTTTATGCGATCGGTGAGATTTCAAAACAGTTTCCATGTTTGTATGTAGGTATATTATCGACCAATTTGCTCAAATTGATATTGGAAATGGATAACAATAATTAGGTGTTTCATTGTTATTCGAAATGGAAATGGATCTATACAGGGTGTTATTTAAGTACGTGGCCAAACTTGAAGGGGTGATTCTTTGAGTGATTCTAAGACGAAAAGTTCATATAAACATGGGTCCGGTAATGCTTCGTTTTCAAGATACAGGGTGTCAAATTTTTTAAAAGAAATCGTTTTTTTTTCGTAAATATCTTAATAACCCTTCAACCGATTCCATTGAAATTTGGCAGTGTTATTCAAGGTCGTGAAGGGCTAATTTAACCCTAACTATATCAAAATTATCATGTCCAGTGGCGTCCCGGAAGGCACTGTAAACAATATTTTTGACAGAAAAAATGTGCGCCACTGATTTTTTTATAATTTTTGTATTTGTTTCACATTGAGCAACTAAAATTACAACTTTTTTATATCCAGAATTTTTTTCGTATCTTGCTTTGTTTTTGAGAAAAAACATATAAATCACTTCATTGCACATCACTGTGACAACACAATAAAACATTTCAACTACTAAACCATCAAAAACTGGGGTCTTACTAATATTTTTTCATATTGATACTCTATTCTAATCTTGGAATTTTCTATCAAAATCAATGCAATGAAAAAACAAAAAATATGTATGTATGAATTGCAGCACTTGCCTTCGGCTCGTCACAGGGATGTGCAATGAAGTGATTTTTATGTTTTTTCTCAAAAACAAAGCAAGATACGAAAAATATTCCAGAAATAAAAAAGTTGTAATTTCAGTTGCTCAATGTGAAACAAATACAAAAATTACAAAAAAATCAGTGGCGCACATTTTTTCTGTCAAAAATATTGGTTACAGTGTCTTCCGGGACGCCACTGGACATGATAATTTTGATATAGTTAGGGTTAAATTAGCCCTTTACGACCTTGAATAACACTGCCAAATTTCAATAAAATCGGTTGAAGGGTTATTAAGATATTTACGAAAAAAACGATTTCTTTTAAAAAATTTGACACCCTGTATCTTGAAAACGAAGCATTACCGGACCTATGTTTATATGAACTTTTCGTCTTAGAATCACTCAAAGAATCACCCCTTCAAGTTTGGCCACGTACTTAAATAACACCCTGTATAATAGAGATCTACCTAATGTCAAACATTACGATACTGCGATATACTGCGATATACAGGGTGTTTGCGAAATTCGTCCGACAACGCTTGACAGGTGATAGCCCTCGTGATTTCATAATCACTGAGATAGGGACATATTATGGTCTTCAAGTGTTCAGTTCTCGAGATACAGGGCGTTGCAGTTAAGAAATTAAAATAGTTTTTTCGCAATATCTCAAGAAAAATTGAATATAATGCATTCTACTTCGGTATATATGGTTTCATCTTTGAATGGGCCATTTTTTGACCAGCATGCCATTCCGGACATTTTATCCAGTGGTGCTCTACAGGGGGTTGTGGCAACTTTTCCTCCCATATTTTCTACGCCACTGAATGAATTCCATTTATTTCCAATTCCACGAATACATTGTTCAATTTTGTTCAAAAAATTCATCACATTCAACTGAGCTGAAATGAACAGTTTTCGAGATATTCGACCCAAAATAGAAGATTGCATAATAATATTTCATCATGTTCAGTAGTAGAAGATTGCAAAAATAGTTTTCTGGTGTTGAGTAGATTAGATACTATTCAGATATCATTCTGTAGCTGAACAGAAATAGTTATTCCACGCATAAAGAGACAACAAATATTGTTGTAATTTTCTACTACTGATGAGGAAGATGAAAAATTACTTTGCAAACTTCTGTTTTGGGTCAAATATCTCGATAACTGTTCATTTCATAAGAAACACAACGACAATCTGAAATTAATCTATTTTAATCAATTAATATACTTACCTATAAGTAAAGTTCCTGACCATCTATGTATACCTGACCATATTAACCATCAACACCTCTTATAATAGCGAATGCGACTATATTTCATATTCAAATCGGTGCTATTATTCTGGTCTAATCCTAATCACAATAACCAGACCCACTAAACAAGTGTTGAGTCCTTTATAAGTACACAACGTCAATTATGACAAATTAAAGCAAAACGTTTCAAACGTTCTTCCTATAATAACTTAATAATACAAACACAAAGTCAATGCCTTCTTGATTGGCATACCTAATTTTCTCTTCACTTATACCAATTTCGTATGATATAATGTGTAACGATACTATTAGTGTATATAATTAAAATGGAATTGCTGTAATTTCGATCAATTACTGAATTACCCTATATTAAATTCAAATTACTGGGAAGGGAACTGTTAGAGAAAGTCTCGGAAATTTGCAGCGTTCTTCTACTCAGTCGCCGGTATTAGCCTACCTATGTAGTTGTTTGGAAGTTTGGCTTCTGTCTGATAGATGGCACAAGTTGCCACTCGTTCAATTTATGTGCGTCTCAACACATACAAAACGGTGGTTTTTGGGTTCTTTTCTCTATGAAATGTCGAGAAATGATTCGATCTTTGATTCATGAAGAGATTTTGTTTAGAGAAGTTTTTTCTTCAATTCTAATCTACAATGCCACTTAATACGAGTGAACACATCACGCTAGACGCTATAGACGCCATCACACACACACTAGCTGACCCGCGGCAAACGTTGTTTTGCCATAACCATTATTTCTAAAAAACAAATTTCCAGATGAATATTCATCAAAAAAATTTTATTCTATTTATTTTCTACTTCTATACCTATACTTTTCTCGGCACTCGATATCTCTTCATTTTTCAAACTACTCTCTATTTTCTACTCCCTTCATTTCAGTTTGACTATCCATAAAAACGTAATTCATTAGGTAGTTTTTCAAACAACTATTAATTACAATAGCTAAATATTCCTCAATACACTTTCATTATTTTCTTTTCTACTTCTTTTTAGTTTGGCTATTCATAAAATCGTGTTTCATTAGTATTTCAAACTATACTATTTTTATTTTCTACTTCTTTTCAGTTCAGAGATAGATTGTCATCTCGATTTTCAAACGATACTATCGGTTTTCTACTTCTTTTCAGTTTGGCCTCGAGTTTGGCTAACCGTATAAGCGTGATTCATCATAGATTTTTCAAATTACTATTCACTACAAAGCTCTTTCGCTATATTGGATCCGCCATCTTGAATTTCCCAATTTTAAAAATGAAATCATTATCTCCGTCCCCGAAATCCCCAAATACAAATGTTGAATAAAATCAGATCATATTAATTACAAAACCCGTCCGCCATATTGGATCCTTCATCTTTAACTTCCTTATTTTTATGAAAGAATCATAATCTCCGACCCCAAAATCCCCCAGATACAAATATTGAATGGAATCGGATCATAGTTATACAAAACTCGTCTGCCATATTGAAACTGCCATCTCGGATTTTCAAATTTTGATGAACGAATCATTATCTCCGATTCCGAAAACCTCCAGATACCAATTTTGGATAGAATCTGATCATGATTGAAAAACTCGTCCGCCATAATATCATAGATCCGCCATTTTGAATTCCCTAATTTTTGACGAAGGAGTCATGATCTCTGACTTCGAAACCCACAGTTATCAATTTTTTCGCCATATTGGAACCGCAATCTTGTATTTCGAAATTTTTAACAGCGAAATGTAATCCGAAATCCCGCAGATATATACCAAATTTGAATAGAATCGAATCATAATTACAATATTTGTCCGCCATATTGGATCCGTCATCTTGAATTTCCAAATTTTGACGGAAGACTCATAATCTCCGACCCCAAAAAACCCCAGATACAAATTTTGAGTGGAATTTGATCATAATTAAAAACTGCGCTTTCCGAAATTTTCATATATATTTTTATGAACAAGAAAATTACAGGAGTAAGTTGATATTCATTCTGTTCATTTAACTATCGAATCATAAAATCATACCTATACCTATTTCATTATAGAATATGGCTCAAATGGCATTTTATTTGTTACACATGTACATTTATTTCTTGATTTTATTATAGTATTCAGAAGAAATGTTTTGTTGAATGTTTCTTGATAGTGTTGAAGACTTGTAAATTTATCAATCAACATCAAAAACATATATATTGATTGGAATGAGGCCCTTCCAACAAATAGCTTCACCATCAGGATGACTAGGCTTCTTATATTATTTTCTCACATCGCTCTGAGCAAAAAGGCAACAATTAGAGGAACTACTCGAAAATCGAAACAAAAGAAGAAAATAGCATGCGATCTGGAGATATGAAGAGGACCCTCAAGAGTGGATGTATACGGGGATAAAAGAGCGAGGAAGAGGCTAATGATATGACAGGACGGTCTTTATATAGAGGGTGAATTTTGAAAATGATGGAATGAATTTGATTATCTCTCAAACCAAAGACAGTTTGTGGCATTTTTTTTGTCACCTTCGGTATAACGATAATTCATATGCGAAATATGATTGCCGATTATAATGAGGCGATTAATATTTTTTAATAAATAGTTCATCATTATATGATTGAATTATATTAAAATTTGTCAAAAATTCGCGGACGAATAATGAACCAATAACGGAAATTCAGCAAATATTAAGTAAGTGAGTAAGTATGAACAATTTATTGAGCATATAATAGCTAAATATAAGAACAATTTGTCTTATTACAATATGAACAGGAAAAAAATACATACATACATAAATAAAATAAAATATCACCACAAACACTAATTGCCACAATAGTTTCAGAAATATTGCAGGTATCTCATATTTGTATATTGCAATTTCAATATTTAGAATCATCAGATTTATATTGCATCTCCGGCATATAATTACAGTCAGAAATCACATATTTATCGTACATTTTCGATCCAATATCTAAGAAATGTTGCAGCAATAATTGGATAGTAATATTAATTTCTATAGAGAGACCAGAATTAGAAAAATGATGAATATAATACCCTCATCACACAATGTAGTCCTCAAAAATTCCCTGTTCTCAACATCCACAATTAGAAGACCTCATTGGTCACAATGAACCAATGAACTCAATAGGTTTCTATATTGAGTTCATCGCAATGAACGAAGTGATACATTCCTTGATTCTTGAAAAGGAATCGAATGAGACAGATGATCTGGAATTGAATGAAGAAGGTATACTGAAACTTTTGGGTTTCACGGACGCTCGTGTCAATAGTCACTTCGACGGGGGTATAAAACGAAAAAGAATCACATCTATACCAGACAGACATACGGAAAGTTGTACAGTAGTTTCGTGTAGTGGCCATGGGAAAATACAAGCTATACACAGTGTTTTAACATTCTTTTGTTTGCCATCTTGATGCGTCATTCGTGGTAACGATTGTGGCCAGAGGCGTAGATCATTTTTCTTCAAGATAAAGGGAACCAGTATTTCAATAATGAGATTGTACAGCACTGACTTGTCTATCTTGCCATCTTTAATTTTCCAGATCTTGATTTCGATGGTATTGAGTCAATTGTCTTGTCTTCTATTGATGAATCAATAACTGGATGGCCCTTCGAAAACAGAAATAACAGAGCGATCTGATGAATTGCCAGAATATATTTCATTGAATAATATTTTTCCTATGTTGTATTTTTATCAAGTACCCACATATATTTTCTATAAACTAATTCCTTGAGATCCTATATATTAATGACATTAAACGAAACATGCAGTTTGAACTAACAACCCTCAATGCAATGACAAAAAGGAGCAAATCAAATTTTTTTGCATGCAATCATATATCGGTACTATATACGATAATTGATAGGAAATAATCAAATTTGGTGAAAAACAATAGTCATATCTTGTTTCCTGCTCAGTTATATATCAGCCCTCCAAGAAATTACTTTGATTTGCGGAATACCTGAGGCAGATAAAACTGAAGGCAATCACACAGCATAAGCATATTCAATACGAAATATCTTCCAAAAAAAATACATCTCCTGTATCCAAAAATGGCTACCCTCAAGAATGTATCAAAAACACATACCTATTCATTCGACTTGACCATCAGTGAATTCCATTTTTAATCTGGCTAATAGTTTTTTTTCTATAGGGAAATATGAGAGAAAATAATATCAACAGATATGGACATTCATCATACATCACATCACGGTGTAATATCTTCCCATGTGTATAGACATCATAATATGCTTACTCTGTATAACGAGAATGATTTACTAATGGCTTCATCACATAGTACGAGGTAGGTATTTATGAATTAGTTTGTTTTTAATAATTGGAAATTTGAGTGGAAATGATGGTACACGCGACTTTGGATATGACAATATTTTGTGTTTGCGTATTGTCCCTAGGAATTCATCCCTATTTGTATTGGTTAACCGAGGAGGTATAAAACAGGTATACATTTTTCAAAATTTTCGAGAATTTTTTTCGTCACGTAAAAAAAATCGACCCCAGTCGGCTCCAATATATTATTTAAAATTGTTCTAAAATTGTTCTTATCCATCATTCGGTTGCCCTCTTACGAGCAACCCTCAGAAGTCTTTTTTGCTTGTGCGAAAAAATTGAATTTGTTCTTATAGTTGTCTTCGTTCATGGCATGATGTAAACAGAGAAAGTCATAGAAAACAATCAAGTTCAGCAGGTAAAGCAAGCACAAACGAAGAGGACTCTTTCAACGTGTGATCCCAAACACATTCTTAGGCCGTCAGAGAAATTTCAGCGCTTACATGTATGATTTAGCTGTTACCGTCTCCTATTGGAACTGATGTATTTCTCGATGTATATAACATCATTATTGTTCTATCGATCGTTTCTTTCAGCAGAAAAGAACATCACTTCATCAGTTTATTACGTTTCCGGAGCCGTCTTGGCGGGAACAATCGATGCTCCGTGAACGCACCGGAGCGAGTCATATTGCGCGTTTCGGAGCCGAGCCCACATCGGGAATTCGCCTCCCTGGTTCCCCTTTTCCGCCCTTCTTTCCCCCACAACAGTCTCTTCCTGCCTCTCTCCGGGAAAAGAAAGCGATTCACTCGTCAATCGATCCAGTGTTGCCGAATTGGTAGTACAGGAAAAAGTTTATGACTCCTTTTTTGGAAATAAAATTTGAAATTCTATCCCTTTCAGGGAATCATTTTTATTCCACGGAGTGATGCCACAGATGATGAAATCTAGGATTGACAATCTTCATCTATAGAAAAATGATTCACACAGTAAATGTGTGATATAACCTGGTTAACAAAAAAAAAACGTTATCTGTGAGTTGATTCCTGCAGAGCATGCTGTTCAAATGATTTAATTTCCTAATTACTATCAATAATAGAATTTCATACCATCATACTACTATACCACTGATTCAGATTGCAGAATGAGATGTTATATTTAATTATCATTGGTAGTATTATTCTTATTATTATTATTATTAGATATATTAAGATATTTAGAAAAACATATTGTTTCTTCAACGATTTTTTGTCAATGTGCTGGATTGGGAATTTTCAATACCTATTCAAATTTGGGGAGACAATCCGACTTCGACCTTACTTTTGAGGATTTTTGCCATCTAATATAAACGATTATAATAGATGTGTAGAAACACACTTCCCTGTCCACTTGGTGGTTTTCTCTTTGCCTGATTTGGGATTACTTTTCAAGATGGTCGGTCCCATGACCAGAAATACTGTCACTCATCAGGATTCTTACAAGCGAACTTTGAAAATGGCGAAGGTTCTAACTATTTTGGCGTAAGTGATTTATTCACATTCACCTAATTTTCGCAAGTTGAAAAAAGAAGAGAATGAAAATAGGGATGCATTTCTACTAAAGGACCTACTACAAGGTGTTCCATTTGAAATAAAAAACTTATGAAAAAGCAAATATTATTTGCCACCCTGTAAGGTTAGCACTTCATGGAAGCGAAGCGATAGTCGAAGTATCATCGAAATTCAAGCATTATTTTCAATGGAAATTTTGGAAACGAATATCAGCCAGGTATTTGGAACCAACATAATTATTCTGTGTATTATAGTTTTTCGAAATAATTGTAATTAACTTGGCAACATCGGGGTAGAATTTTAAGAATGAAGGAATGAAGATGGTTGTATAGAAAAGATAATGACAAATCCAACTATCTTTAGGAATACACAGATATCCTTTCCTTTTGAATAAGGCATCCATTAGAATGCTTGGTATTACTATCAGCAATAACCTTCCTTCTGAAAATCACGTGAGATTAATTGCTGAAAGTGCATCCGAGAAAATTGGTTGTTTCGGACCAGGAGCTATTTCACTTCCAGTGAGCTGCTTAATATCTATAAGGCACAGATCCGACCTGTCCTGGAAAACTGTTTCCATATTTGGAGTGCAGCATCCAAACATACCCTAAAACTGTCGGATTCTGTCCAAAAAAGGGCAATTCGTCTCGTGAGTGATGGCTCGCTCACAAACTCACTCACTTCTCTGGAGCACCGTAGAAAAGTTGTCGATCTGGCTCTTTTTTATAGATATTTCCATAGACGATGCTCTTCTGAAATATCAACAATTGTTCTTCCCTTGGAAGTCCCCGCGAGATTAACCCGTCGAGTTGAGGCTTCGCACCTCTTCGTGGTCACTTTGGAGACCTGCAGAACATATCTTTCCAAAGACTCGTTCATCCAACGAACAGCAAGGCTCTGGAACACATTGCCAAGGGAGGTGTTCCCCAAGGCATATAACCTCCAGAAATTTGAGAGGAACACCAATTCCTATCTTATTTCCCTTGGTTCTCAGGATGTTCTCTGAACATTACAGGATATCCCTTCTCGTGAGAACCAGAACGTAAAAAAAAGTTGAATATGATTATTCCCAATTTGATCGTGTTTATTCTCATTTTGAAACTGTTTACCAATTTGGAAAAGTATATAAATAATTTGAAATTTATATGTTTCAATCTGAACTTGAAAACGTATATATGGTTTGAAATTGGAAGTTCCCAATACAATACAATACAATACAATTAGAAAAACAGAAGTTCGCCAAAATCAGGTGATCAATCCGGTACAAATGATAGGGTTTTCCTGCTTTTGAGTTGGTGTTGGAAAAACTTCGTACTTATATTGGCAAATATTGGTCACACATGCTGAGATTCCCCGTTCCAAAGGTGGTTACCCCATCAGAGAAGATCGACCGACCTAGGCCCTGAAAGAAGAAGACGAAGTCGGAGCAGAGAGAAGAGGAATTGTCGTCGGCATCGGCGCGCATACTTTCGTGTCGGCTCGCCGTCCACAAAGCCAGAATGCGGTCTCTGCGATGTGCCATTGTTTTCACACACTGAATCGCAGCAAAAACGAGGGCGGCCGCGATCGACGCACTCTTTGACTCGCATTGCGAACGTCATTTGTTAGCGGACAAACGAGTATCGCCCGATACGCGAAACGCTCTCTTTTAATGCCCCAGCATCCACGCGGTTCGGGATGTAGAGAGTGAGTTATTATTAGCGGGGTTGGATACCGCATAGAAGAGGATTTTTTTTTCAGATTTTTTGCTGTAATGATGTTGGATAGTCTAGATTCTATAATAATATTAATAATAATAATCTTTATTTTCCTTCAAGACAAAGTTACAAAATTTGTATAGGAATCGTCAAAAAAACAAGAAGAGAAAAGGAGATCGGAGATTAGAAAAATCCTTAAAAAAAGAGGATGAAAACTACCTAATTACACACAAAAATTCTTCAAAACTATAATAACACTTATCAACAAGATAATTCTTGAGTGTTCGTTTGAACATTGAAACAGTTTTGGATTTTTTTTAAAAATCTGGTAGCAAATTATAAACACGTGGAGCCATCTGGTCAGGAGATTCGAAAGCTAATTTGAAATATGGCAAGTAATATTCCTGATGAAAATAATAATAGCGGAACGCCCAACTTACCCGTCAGTAGCAAGTATCAAACACTGCTTTTCGGATCTGCAACTGAATAAACATCACATATACATTTTAATCAGAAAATAAATATCATTATATTATGAAGTACATGGATGTTGAATCGGAGACATACCCGAATGATATTTTCATCGTCCGTAACTGGATTGCTATACATATCCACTTTCTTTCCGAATAGTGGTTTTGCCAGTAGGCATCTTCCACATTTTCAATTACGTGGGTTACATCAAGGACCTTGCATGCCAAAAAAATGTGCTGCTCGGATCTAAAACTAAGGATCAATTTCAAATTTGAATCGTGAGACCTACATATAGAATATAAATCTATGAAGAGTCTGGATATTGTTTTCAACATTCGTAACTGGAACGCGATATATTTTTTTAATTCATCAATTCATCAACTATCTCAACGAAGACGAGGCAGGCAGATAAACAACAATTTTCTCTGCAATGAAGAACACTGTATATACCTAACCCACCATGCGCCTACCTCCTTTGCAGAGAGGGTTTATAAACGCCGAGTTGATACTCTCCCCTCGTAAGGGTACCTGTCGTGTTTCCATAGAGACATAAAGGTGAATATCTGTCTATCTGTTTCCTTGAGAATCTGGAAAGGATATCAATATATCGCCTTCCGTACGAATATAAGGATATGAATTCTGTAAAGTATACTCTGGTCAGTTCTCTTTGCGGATCTTCTGTTCGGTTCGTCTTGACTGGGTGGTTTTCTCCGATTGAGTGGCAAGTATTAAATACTGCTTTCTGGATCTGCAACTAAACATCACATATAAATCGAGGTACATTCAACTGAGACATACCTGAATGATATTTCCATCGTCCGTAACTGGATTGCTACATATCCGCTTTCTTTCCGAATAAAGGCTTTGCCAGTAGGCATCTTCCACATTTTCAATAACGTGGGTTCAATTAAGGACCTTGAAGGTCGAACAATAATTTACCGCTCGGATCTAAAATCATAGAATATAGAATATAAATCTATGAAGAGTCTGGATATGGTTTTCAACATTCGTAACTGGAACGCGATATATTTTCGTAATTCATCAATCCATCAACTATCTCAACGAAGACGAGGCAGGCAGATAAACAACAATTTTCTCTGCAATGAAGAACACTGTATATACCTAACCCACCATGCGCCTACCTCCTTTGCAGAGAGGGTTTATAAACGCCGAGTTGATACTCTCCCCTCGTAAGGGTACCTGTCGTGTTTCCATAGAGACATAAAGGTGAATATCTGTCTATCTGTTTCCTTGAGAATCTGGAAAGGATATCAATATATCGCCTTCCGTACGAATATACGGATCTGAATTCTGTAAAGTATACTCTGGTCAGTTCTCATTGCGGATCTTCTGTTTGGTTCGTCTTGACTGGGTGGTTTTCTCCGATTGAGTGGCAAGTATTAAATACTGCTTTCTGGATCTGCAACTAAACATAACATATAAATCAGGGTACATTCAACTGAGACATACCTGAATGATATTTCCATCGTCCGTAACTGGATTGCTACATATCCGCTTTCTTTCCGAATAAAGGCTTTGCCAGTAGGCATCTTCCACATTTTCAATAACGTGGGTTCAATTAAGGACCTTGAAGGTCAAACAATAATTTTCCGCTCGGATCTAAAACCATAGAATATAGAATATAAATCTATGAAGAGTCTGGATATGGTTTTCAAGATTCGTAACTGGAACGCGATATATTTTTGTAATTCATCAATTCATCAACTATCTCAATGAAGACGAGGCAGGCAGATAAACAACAATTTTCTCTGCAATGAAGAACACTGTATATACCTAACCCACCATGCGCCTACCTCCTTTGCAGAGAGGGTTTATAAACGCCGAGTTGATACTCTCCCCTCGTAAGGGTACCTGTCGTGTTTCCATAGAGACATAAAGGTGAATATCTGTCTATCTGTTTCCTTGAGAATCTGAAAAGGATATCAATATATCGCCTTCCGTACGAATATAGGGATATAAATTCTGTAAAGTATACTCTGGTCAGTTCAATTTGCGGATCTTCTGTTCGGTTCGTCTTGACTGGGTGGTTTTCTCCGATTGAGTGGCAAGTATTAAATACTGCTTTTCGGATCTGCAACTAAACATCACATATCAATCGGTGTACATTCGACTGAGACATACCTGAATGATATTTTCATCGTCCGTAACTGGAATGCTACATATCCGCTTTCTTTCCGAATAGTGACTTTGCCAGTAGGCATCTTCAAAATTTTCAATTACGTGGGTTCAATTAAGGACCTTGAAGGTCAAACAATAATGTACTGCTCGGATCTAAAACTAAGTATCAATTTCAAATTTGAATCGTGATACCTATACATAGAATATAAATCTATGGAAAGTCTGATGGATATTGTTTTCAACATTCGTAACTGGAACGCGATATATTTTTGTAATTCATCAATTCATCAACTATCTCAAAGAAAACGAGGTAGGCAGATAAACAACAATTTTCTCTGCAATGATACTGCAATACTGCAAAAATCTTCCATTCTCACTCATGAAGCAACGTTGTCAAGTTACCAATTATAATCAATTTATCAAAAAGATTAGAGTCCTGTCGTTGGGCAAAACCCGAGATAAAACATAATATGAGTAAGCCATGATATTATAGTTCATTCTTGAATTTTTCGAGCAACCAGCACGTCTGGATATCTCTTGTACTCCATAACAAAATATCATGTTGATGTCGAAGACAATGTGTCAAGTGCTGAGAACTGACAAGGCACCGCCCACAATTCGTGCGCCGTGTTGTCACGTTTACCCTCAAATGCCCTCTAGTGTGAATCAATATAATAATTTTATTATATATTTTATTTTTGTGGGTGGTTCCATGGCTATTAGCAAGCAGTGTATGTCACTGAAGATGACTCCACTTGGTCATAGTGTGTATTTTCAGTATATATCTACCGCTTCTGCAACTTTCAGAATTCTAAAGGGCGCCGTACATTATGCTATTCACCAGCAAGTTCGATGCAATGCAATTTTGAATCGAACAATGCGCATGCGTCTATGATATTTCACGGCAAGTTTTATGCAAGTTTCGTAATAGAACCAGTACTTTTTTTCCTGCAATTTCAAGGCAAGTTTAGTAAAATTTTTAGTAATATTCATCGTAGCATCTTGATAAAATACAAATTTTCTCCATAACGTGGCCTGAAACACCAAACAATCTCAAAAAGTACATTGAAGGCTCAAAAAACCTGGAAATAGTGAATTTGAACAAGAAAATATGACAGAAATATCTCAATGTACGGCGACTTGCAATAAATTGAGAAAATTGCGAGAAAATTGCATTGCCTCAAACTTGCCGAGAAATAGCATAATGTACGGCGCCCTTAACTCAACAAATACGAAAGATACAGGGATGCTTCCCTTAGAAATGAGACACGCTGTGCAATATTCATCTTCAGTCACTTCTGATCTTGATATCTCTTCATCTGAAGTTTCATCTTCAGAATGAACCTGAGATTCTAAAAATCGGTTGACAAGGAAAATAGTTATGACTGCAAAACCTGAAAGTTAAAATTTTGATATAACTCTGTAAGTAGAAGAGATAATGGGACAATGTGAGAAATGTCTCAAGGTAGTCTGCTGTCAAAGTTGAAAAAAACATGTTTTTGTTCATTTGGGGTCCTTTTGAGGATTCCAAAATTTTTCACAGTTTCCTGTGACACCCTGTAGCGAGTTTATATGAAGAACCTCATGTTTTAAAGAAGTACGAGGTTATATAGCTGATAGACACTGGGCTAGCGAACAGTGCGAACCGAATTCAAATTGTTCAAAGAAGAAAAAAATATTCATATTTTAGCAGGGGGGCAAAATTTTGGGGTGCGACGAAATAAGTGTTGCGTAGTTTATATGAATAATCACCATATGCAGGAATGCGGGCTGGATATAAATACAATATACAATAGGAAATGATACAATTAGTATACAGGGTATTTCCAGACAAATTTCCAATCGAGGTATATGGATATAATAAGAGTTTGACAATTCGTGTGTGACCATTTCAAAGAAACTTTGATGACCTCGAAAATTTCTCCGTTGAAATTACAGGTGAAAATTGGCAGTTGCGGTAGCTAGCCTAGCACTTTCTGCGATACTGATTGACAAATTTTTCTCGGGTTTGTTCTAATCACATACATTTCTCACGAAAAATACGTATATGAACCGCAACATTGGTCACACGTAGTGAAAATAAACCAAAGGAGTACCTACTCTAAGATTTCTAGATGTATCGAATGGTATCGGCTCAAAATACCTATCACCTATCAGATTATACTAACACTCATAATAAAAAATTAAAAATAACTTACCAGCGTGAATAAAGTGAAAAATGATTTGTGCAATTCCATTGTTTGGATTTTTCGATTTTCCAAGAAACACCAGAACAACACAATATCGCGATGCGATATGAATTATTGAATGAGGAATACAAAAACACATAACTATCACTCATTTTTGAAAATAAACCAAAGAAGTACCTTCTCTAAGATTTCTAGATGTATCGAATGGTATCGGCTCAAAATACCTATCACCTATCAGATTATACTAACACTCATAATAAAAAAAATTAAAATAACTCACCAGCGTGAATAAAGTGGAAATTGATTTGTGCAATTCCATTGTTTGGATTTTTCGATTTTCCACGAAACACCAGAACAACACAATATCGCGATGCGATATGAATTATTGAATGAGGAATACAAAAACACATAACTATCACTCATTTTTTAGAGAACACTCCGTTTGAAACGATAAATAATTCCTTTCGCGTATTGTTCAATGTCTATCACAAAATTCGACCGTATGTGATGACATCGAATATGAGACTGTCTTGATTTACCACCTGGTCCCGAATGAATGACTAATGAGGTGAATCATGTTGCTAACAGATTAATTTCCGAACAAATGGTTTATCTATTACTAATGATGATAATGGAATTATACCGGGGGAAATCTATTGTGATTGGAACCACTAGTCTCTATTTTTTCATGAAAAATGTTCGAATCGTCTTGTTTTTTCCTGGTTTGTTCTTTTCGCATTATTTTGTTTTTTAAAAATACAGTTCCGAAAAGAAAGCACGAAAATCAGAAGAAAGTATTGCTTGATCGGGAAATGATACAACAAACGGTAGGAAACATATAGGGTAATCAAAATAAATGAATACAGGGAAATTTGACCATCTGAATGAAGGATTAACTGCATATTTTTGCCAATAAATTTTTTGTAGACGACTTCGAGACTTTAATTTTTTAAAAACTCATTTTCCTTATCACGTTTGAAGTTCTTGAATGGAGAGTTATTTCATCCAATCAAGCAAATGATAGTTTTCTCATTCAGCAATATGGTAGTTTCAATTGGAACACCTCATATCATTGGTCCAATCTTATCAATTTCTTGTTATAAAATAAGTTGCAGTGAACAATGAGAATTTCTGTTATTTGATTCGAAAAAAGTACTCTCCCAGTGAAGAGAATGATTGCTTTGACAATCTATGCAATGAGACTCTTGTTTAGAGTATATCTTTGCTGTACTCATAATATGAAGAATATCTAATTCTTCATATTTCAAGCAACCTATATGCTTGGTCGGTCTATGCAATGAGACTCTTGTTTAGAGTATATCTTTGCTGTACTCATATGAAGAATATCTAATTCTTCATATTTCAAGCAACCTATATGCTTGGTCGGAGACAACTGAATTGGAAATGAAAAATTCTTATATCAAGCAATGGTTTATTCCAGTATATATAAACAAGCCATAATCTTGATTCAAAGCATATTTCATTAAAGGAAGAAATTATTTTTATGTGTGTATAGGTATACAGACAGTATATGAATAAAACTTCAACATCTTGGAAACGAAGCGTTTCCGGACACATATTGATTTGGACAATTCATATTAGAATATATTGTGAGGAATTACCTTCTGAAGTTTGTCAAACTACTTTCGAATCACCCTGTATACTTGTTGCCCAATAAATATCTCGTCAAATCGAAACCAGATCAATTCGCCCTTTGTCGGTCGCCGTGCGATGATTACCATCAGCCAACACCTTTGCCTTTTCCACTAATTAGTTTCGACAAAGACGGTTTTTTTTCGATGTAGCCCCCGAGTGTAATTAAACGGTAGGCCTCCACGGGGGGTCGCTGCGAGCGCTTCGAGAGAAAAATAATTCACGTCGAGTCGAGATCGATTATATAGCAATTTCAATGATATTATATAGGGTTCATTTTACTTGATTTTTTGGGATTTTCTCTCCTTGTTCCTGTATGAAATAAAAATATGCGTATTATTTCAATATATTCGAAGTGGGACAAATCAAGTGATTTTCCCCAAAATGTCACTGCGTTTAACAAATTTTTCTATCAGGGAGGCTAAAAGAAAAATCCGATAGCTTGTCAGTGACAATTTGTTTGAAAAAATGTTTGGAGGAAAGAAATATAGATATATTGACAAAATATCGAATTTTTGCATATCTTTGGACGTTTCAGGAACGAATCTGCTTCCGTTTTCAACATGAAAATGCAAAATATTTTTCTTTGGAAGTTGTGATCTGCTTACAGTTTGACACTTCTCAATGTCATACGATGTTGGCATATGAATGAGTGCGGTAAAGTATCTCAATACGGTACTAAAAGCAGTGTCGAAATGTTTCACATTAAATATTGGTAGTAGATAATAGTATATTATTCGACGAGCGTGTAATGATGGCCATTACTCATGAGAATGAAGTTTGCGTCGTAATCATTCGAATGAGTAATAGCCATTACACGCAAGTAGAATACTATACTTTTTCTATGACTGAGTGATGAACTGGTTGAGTTCATCAGCAGTGAATATCTTCGCTTTCTTTGACAAATATCGATCAGATTTCCTTTTTAGAAATGCTCGTAATTTCAAATATTTGTCAATATTCACATAATTTTCCATTGAAATTGTGCTTCTTAGTATATGCATGGAATACTGTGACCACAAGGAGGATGCTTTGTGTTTAGCTGGTATAATTCGTCAAAATAGGCTAGCAGTACATTATCCGAAAACGAATTTGCAAGTTTTGCTTTTCGCCAAACCACTTCATACCTTTTTTTAGATTCCTCGGGCAAAAGGCTGATTGTACTTGAATTGGCAGCTTTCGAAACTTCTGATGGTGGAGAGCAGTTGAATTCATTTTCGCTTTCTGAATCCATATTTGTACAAAAAGTCAGTTCTAAATCACGCCAGATAGCTATTGTCAAATTATGACATTTCATGACGAGTCTGATTCAAACGTTTCACTGCATGCCCCATATTATCATTACAACTGGTGTCAACTGTTTTGTAGGTAATGAATCTGCTTTGTTGCTGATTGGCCATAGCCTGTTGTGTAAAGGCTCTTACACACGGGGCGTGGCTTGTTTTGTGTAATGCATCCAGTTACCCAACAAAAATGTTACTTTAAAAGGGTCTAGTTTTCAACAGTCATAGAAAAATAGTATTACACGTATACATTTGCGCATTACTGCTTGCTACTTGCGCATATTGACAAGCCTCACTCACAATAGCCTATAACTGCTGTACGATTTTTTTATGCACACAAATGTACATAGCAGAGTGCGATCATTATATATCTGTCCCTCTTACTTGCACGAATTGAATACCTATACAGATACATATTAACTCATTGGGAAAAAACTTCATTCAACGATGTCAATGATGTCACCTCGATAGGCCACAAAATTCAGGACATTCGGCGAAATGCAAGTGATCTCGACAGGACGCAGGACAAAAGGTTCCTAAAATTCAGGACGTCCTGCGAGATTCAGGACGGGTTACAACCCAATGTGAAATATGGTGAGAGCATAAATTCATTCGAAAAGAAAATCCTCAAACAATGTATAGTCCAAGGAATCCCACTACTACTTCGACTTGATAAATTATTATGAAATCTCACGCTGTCTTCCGACGACAAAACATCGCTTCCTCTCAGTCAGTTGGACAGGAAAATTACCATTGTGTAGAAGCACACTGCGACTCTCCCTTCCTGGAACAAGTTGATGACAAATTGATCATTTGCATAATAGCTATGGCCTTATAATATTGAAAACTGTTATAGAAGGATACAGCTTTGCATCTATACTATATATGTATATTTAACAGCATCATGAAAGAACTCAGGTCGTCGCCAATTGATTTTTTTCATGTAGGTCTTCATTATACTCTATTTTCATTCTTTGAAAGTCTCTGTGACTTTCAATTTCAATTCCATTGGTCGATCATATCACCCGACAAAGTTTCAGAAGACAAGATATGGAGGTAATGATTCAGCAAAGTCTATCACCAGACATGATGAATTCTATTGAGCTAGTCTGGAGTCCTATGAAATTGAGATTGAAAAAAAAAGAGTCATGTAGTCGGGCACAGTATTGGAATATCACTTTTTCTTTGAGCATGTATTTGAAGCAACTATCCTCCTGGCTCCTATATAAGCGTTCCCTCAAAGATATCTCTTGAAATCAATCCTGTAGGGAATAGCTCCTCATTCTTTCAATATCGTAGTTGTCATTATTTTATTTTCAGATCACATGAACACATCAGGAAATTATTTTGTTCTTGCATCTTATTTAAATCTTAAGCCAATTCGACTCCAGAAATGCTGATGCTCAAAGGATTCAGATAATATGGTGACAGAGATTGACGATACATTCTCTCGATATTGTTCTTTCCGATATAAAACCAAAAAGAAAACGTGATAAATATTCATTGAGACTTTCGAAGTATTATAATTGAGATTAAAAATGTTAGGATATTTTTTGTGAAGAATGGATGGTACTATATCTAACGGAAATGAACATAAATCAATTCGAGAGTCGAATGATCAAATCGAACGCAAGGGAACCAATAGCATACAACTGAAAGTCGGGAAATTGTAAAACCGGTTTAAGCGACTTTCCAAATTATCCTGTATTTTCAGAACAGGAAAAATACTTCTGTTAATGAGAAAATTCAGGAAAATTGTGAATTTATCCCCAATTCTCATTAACAGAGATATCATTGAAAATATAAATATGTCAGTTCGAAATTATTTTGACCTGCATTACAAAAAGTCTAAGTTGTTTCGAGACATCACATCACTTTTCAAGGGATCATGATGTGAGAAAGTATCTATACAAGGTGATTCTAAAATAGGTGGTCAAACTTTGGGAGTATATAGAGTGAGTGAAATAATTACGAAAACCTCGGTAATATTTTTTTCTGAAGTGCCCCCCAAGAAAGATACAGCCCCTCAAAGGGGGGCCTCGGAGAATGATTTTGTACTATTATCGCCAACACCTTGTATGATGAAAATCTAAAATTTTGTTCATCCACTAACTATTCAGTGCCGGTTCGAATGGAGTTAAAATCACCTCAAAATTAAATACAGGGGTGTGTCAAAACAGGGAGGTAGGGGGTAAAAATAACCCCAACTTTTTTGTGCAAGTGATCATCATCTAGATAATTGACTGACATCGATCAGAGTGCTTCAAATTTGACACACATTGTTAACAAAAAAAGTACAAATGCGCATGTATCAAACTCAGGAACTGTGGTTTTAATTTCCTATCAGGCACATGACCGTGGAAATCCTATTGTGATATAAAACACATAATTTTTGTGCCATTTCACAAAAAAAATCATACTGGGTGACAATTTGATAACGAGAAGCACTCAATATTTTTTTAACTGTTGACATTATGAAAATTAGGCTGAACACATCGATTTACATATTGAAGCGGCACAACTTTTGAAGTATTTGTTGTTATATATTATACATTCAACCACTTCACCGTCAGGGCAAATGAAATTTCAAATGGCAACCCCCAATTATTTTGCTATTTTTGAAATCCTTATATGTGATTCTAGATAAGTTACACCTATTTTCAATTTTTTGTCTTCAAGATTGCAGTACTCAACCACGCGAATATTTGGATTGTAATTTAAAATGAAGGATGAAAGAAATTATGCATTGAAAATTTCAGGTGTCCCACCGCGTGATATTTGTACGAAATTCTAGAGCTAGATATTTATTCTCATAATTTTGTATTGGTCATGAGATGAGAAAATATAATTTATCAAACCAATGAGATTCCGCCGCATTAATTTCAACATGTTTCAACTTTATTCAAGAATTTATGTTCTATCGATTATAATTTTGGATTTTAATGTATTCAAATCGACGAAACCTATTAGTTGAATAATACTTTTTTATTGAAAATCGACTACCGGGTACCGACAGCCTATAATGCATTCAGGCGGTCATGATAATAATTGATAGCTTTCGTGTATTCAAATTAATATTTTTTTTTTGAAAAAACCACATGTGACTCGGAGCTCAAGAAGCCAGTCCGTAATAATAGGGAAAGTGTGGATTTCTCCATAAAAACTAGCTTCGAAACGAGAAATTCTCGAAAAGTATGATAATGAATGCAAATGAAGAGACTTCGGGTATATTTTATATTTTAATAAACATGAATCGGAAGGGAGCACCGTGAAATTTTTATTAGTTTCTTTTATTTTTCGGGGTTTTCGAATAATTTGGGATATAATTATTGAGCTGAGGCGCCATTAAATAACATGACATTGTCGAATTCGGTCGGGTCTAGACGAAAAAGTTTTTAGAAGCTTGCGTTTCTAATTGGTATGGCAGTAATCTCCATCTCTATAATTTCCTTATATAGGACTATACACAATATACATATACATTCATTTGGGCATTATATGAGATTCATTCTTCAATGAACGAAGTGATTTTTTGAATGAGGCATTATGAATTATTATCAGCAACTTCGAAAATGGCAAATTTTCAATAACTCTCCAGATAAGAAACAGTATATTTCTCTAAATCCTGTCTGAAGATTAATCGGAGAGAAGGATTATTTCTCTAAACTTCACTTATATTCCAAGATTCTTGAAGTATAGGTATATATGAATCAGGACAAATAAAGCCCCATCATGTCACCGCCTTAAATTCCGCTATTAGAAACCTAATAGAGAAATTCACTCGATAGTCAGGGACATCTGACATCTTGTTTGAAATGTTATGTTCAAAGCACTTCAGGTGATCTTTTGACATTTTAAAAACTATAGTATACGAGTAAGTACGGGAGTACTGTCTTTCTTTACATTTTATTGAATATTTTGTTTTCAGTCCTCATGTGCATAAAATGGTAATCAAACTGTGGTCGATTGTGTCTCTTATTCAGTGCTTTCAGCCAAGTTACAATTTTATGCTGGTTTATACGAGGGTCAGCTCTGGAATCAATTGAATCATACTTATAAATATGGAAGGAAACAATCGGTTTATATGGATAACTGTTGTTCTGAAATTGGCAACATCCAGTTTGGGGTCCCTCTCTCCTCTATCCTTGGGCCACTTCTATTTTTCATCTATGTCCAGAGTTCCAAAGTTTTTCAATCGGAAGTTGGAAAATGATTCATTTTCAACTGTCAGAAACTCAATAACAATAAAATTGAAAATATTCTATTCTCTACCGATAACGCTATTGCCAGAGGTTCTGAAGTTAGACTGCTTGGTATTGTCATGGAAGATGAATTGAAGTGGTTAGCTCATATTAAGCATTTGAGTAAAGTATTGAGCTCCAATATTTACCTATAAGGAAAGTTGAATAGTTTTACCAAAATATACCAGTTTCGGAAACTGCATATTTCGGATTGTTTCATTCCCACATCAACTATGGTATAACTATCTGGGGAAACGCAGTTGACTTCACGATAATATTCAGACCCCAAAAAAGAGCCTTGAGGATAATTGCGAAAGCGAATTAGAATATTCGTAAATTATGGAATACTACCTTTACGTGTATCTACATCCATAAAAATATAGATAATTATCAAAAAAATGAGAATTTTCATAATTACACTACAAGAAGTTGTAAGTTGATTCGGCCTATTAGACATCGGTTGAAGACTTCTGAACGTAACTCAGAAGATAAAAGATTGTATAATAATCTCCCTTCCATCAATAACAAAGATATACACCTATCCACATTTTCAAGAAAAAAATTCGGGAATTTCTGTTATCCCATTGCTTCTACTACAGAGAAGGAATATTTGAGTCTATATAGAATATTAAATAAACAAATCTGGAAAATGAAATGAAAACTGAATAAAACACATACAAATAATGGAAAAAATGAAAATTACCAAATTATGTCACCCAGTATAATTTTAATTTTAATGTGTATTTTTTTGTATTGCATCATTCTTATTCTAATTTTCCCCTATATACTCTGCCTTGTCTTGACTTCCCACACACAAATGAATTTGATTTCGTAACGTGGAAGAATGAATCTTATCTAAAAAAAATAGATCTTTCGTTTTCAATTCTACCAACCAGAATCACAACCCAACTATAATTTGCGACTTGACAACAAGTTCTTTCATCCTGACTTGTACCAGTGAGAAAGAGGAAATGAAATCGATTCCTGTGAATTTCAGTGCCTGTTAGTTTTCCCAACTTCTCCT
This sequence comes from Phaedon cochleariae, assembly GCA_918026855.4. Lineage (NCBI taxonomy): Eukaryota > Metazoa > Arthropoda > Insecta > Coleoptera > Chrysomelidae > Phaedon > Phaedon cochleariae. Next base: position 80,191,386 of record OU896707.1, on the reverse strand, counting down.
TTTTTTTTCAAACTTTCGAGCTGCCTTCGCCCTGTTAAGGGGTATATTAGTAATGGCGGTGCTTTTCCGTGCCAAACGTCCATCATTTCTCTAAATCCTTTTCCCACACTACTCAATAAAACACGAAACTCGTTGTCGACAAAACCGCATATACCTATATATCTATGGAAGGTAGATAAGGAACGGCAGAATGCAAATTTATCAAATAATTATAAAGTGAGGTTAGTTTTAAGGACTCATTATACTTCGATGCAGCTCGTACTTTCTGTACTCTATATAAAAATGTTAATAATACTCTCTGAGCTGGGAGTACAACGTTTCCATTCACGCGAATTTCAAAGCTCCGCTGGTTGTATTTTATAATTCCAGTGGCGTTTCCAATATAACGTAAAGAGTCTGAAGACATGTAGACATCCTGATCCAGATGAAACTTCGATAACTCCTTCAGGAAGGCTCGATAGATTCATATGGAACCGTATAAGAAGGCTCCTCAAGGTGTACTATCCAATAATATAGCACCATTGAAATTAGAAATTATTCATTATAAGTTTCATAAGACAATAATTATCTTATGAAACTTGTGTAATATATTTTTTTTTATATTTTGCAATCATTTGTACGTTTTTATTTGAAAAATGTCATCAATAAAAACATAGAATATTAGGAAGATACGGAGTAAGTATATATATATATAGTAAGTATAACAATGAAAAAACATTTGGATGTTCATTTATTCCCAAATTCGTCAGATGGTGAATGAATTATTGAAATCAACATTATTATTGCTATGATATACTTATTTGAAATTTTTTGTCTATTGAAAATCTGTTTTGGGAAAGTCTAAAGAGGCAAACTTGAGATGCACCTCTCCTGAACTGAGGGAATTTGCCCAAACGTAAGAATGATGATTGTAAAGTGTGCTACATTGGTCAAACAGGTCGCAAGTTCAAAACCAGAGTATCAGAACACAATCGTATTATAGAAAACAATTTTGAAAAAGATTTTTTTGAGTCCAATTCTGTTTTTCCTAACCATATTATCAATGACAAACACTCTTTTGATCCCAAATCTAACATAGAGATTTTATATATTTGTGACAAGGGAAAAAAACTCAACCGTCTTGAAACTCTGGAAATTGATAAAGCGGTCAAAGATTCTAACCTCAACTGCCTCAATGAACAAACTCAATTCGATAGTCTTAAATTATTCCTCCTTATTGTTATTTTAACTACAATTTTCGTTATGTGTTCTATATGTCACTTCGAATCAAAACATTCCTTAGTTTTGACTTGACGGGTGTCATTCTAATGTTGTGTTTTGTCCTCAGCGTCATTGTCATCATTGTCATCAATTGTCATTTGTCGATTTTCATTTGTGATTAGTTAACCTAATTGAATAAATCCTGGTCCACATGTTGGTTCATTTCGATAATTGAATTGTTTCACTTTATCTTAAAAAACTAAGCTCTCATTATTGAGCTTTGAATAATGGTTCCCTAACATTTGCTCCCCTAATCGATACTTATAACTAACATAAGCATTTGTTTCTTCTTACAGATTTTCTCTTGACACATTTGCTGATGATGAAGGATTAATCCTTCGAAACATGCCCTTACTTATGTCCATGACCGTAGGTCATTATTAAAAATTTTTATGTTGTGGAGTTGTGACTGTAAGTTCTTTCACTTCTCCTGATTTATATCACGTCCACTGTAACTTATGGATCAACTACGTTGGTTACGTTCTTGTATTCATGGGTACGCTACTGATTATTACTGGAAGCAATAATAGCAAGTTACCGGACGACAAAATGTATTATTACTCGATATAAATATCCAGATTGCGATGAAATTCGTATGAAAAATGTATAAGGATATGAATTTTATTAATAACCGTTGTTAAGCTATGTAGCTTTTAGGTTAAGTTTGCAGAGTTTGCAGTAAAATGCAGTTTCGAATCAGTTGAGGGTGAAGATTCCAATCGAAGATTAAGTAATAATCTTCGGTCAATGAGTTTGAGTTCCGTCTCTTCCTGATTTATGAATTTTTTACATGATTTTCATTATTTCCAACAAAAAATAACACGAGGAAACCATGTAGGAGTATACCTTATGAATTTATAATTTATGTAATCGTTCGAACGTTTTCTAAAAATGATAGAATCTATATAATTCCCTAAATGCATGAAGTTTGCTGGATAGTATTTTGGTGCACTTTGGACTCCTTCAAAAAATTCACATTATTTCCAAATTGACGTTTAAATATCCCACTTTTATGTAATTTTATTGCTTCAGGTAATTGTGACCATTTGAATAATTTGGTATGGGAATTTGAATCACACATATTATATTGGATGTAAAGCCAACAGGGTGTGTTCTTTGGTAATCACTCAATATGTACTTTAAGAGAGACCGTTTAACAAATTATTATGACATTATGCGTTTGTTTTGATATCTGTTTTTCCACTGTTTTCTGAGAATTCATTCAATATTGTCTATATAAAACACTCACCAAAAACCGCTGGAAACTTATGTTTTCCCAAATAACCTACTATCGGAGGACGGATCTGTGCCTTATAGATCATAAGCAGCTGACTGGAAGTTTTTGGAATGCACTTTTAGCAATTGATCTCTCGTGATTTTTTCATGGATGTCTTCAAAAAGGTATGGTTACTCCTGACAAACTCATGTTGGGCACAGTGAGATCGGCTTTTTTAGAGAAAAGGCATGTTTGTGTTTGCATTGAAATTTACCAAGTTTTTGGATCCCCATTCGAGAATTGTTGCCAAGTCCATATATTTATGTTGTCAACATTTCTTCCTCGAAATGTCTTGTCTCCTTCCGTTACGCGTTGGGAGACAACAAACACAAACTCTAGCTAAAATCTATTACTTTTTTACCTTGTATAATATAAATAACTATTTTTTCAAATATCTCCTAATCTACCGTTGCAATTGTCATGCAACTTTACATGCAATTTTCATGATTCGTATTTTATATCTGAATCTGGCATCAGATTATGTCCACATAATTATTGTGTGACTTCCTGTATAGTTGACCAACGTCACATTTTGACAAATAGAAAATAAATTTTCTTACACTCGGGTTTCACCGAAAGTGATATGTACCAATGCTCGATATTTAAACAATCTGTATTTCGAATTCCACATGAATATAAATTTCTCCGTTCCTCTTTCAAACGGAATGCAGAATTAGATATACTAGACGTATATATTTATACAAATTTCCCTATATTGATGAATTTTTATTTCTGGTAATAGAGTTTCTATCGAATTTCACCTATGAAATTATACTGAAATTATGATAATCACAATGCATCTAAACCCACCCACTTCATCTGATGCGAGCCCACTTATTATTATTACTATATATATGGACTTGCAAATTTTTGTTTTGGAAGGCTTCGTTCCATATTATAATTTTCCGTCGAAATTTCCGGTCTGACAAACATCAGATTAGCAGAAAAAAATGTTATAAAATACCACAATTATCTCTCTCGAATAGAGATCCAAACAAAAAAGTTTTAAACGGCATATAATGCCATAGTCCGACTCGGTGTACCCTTATGATTTTTCGTTAATTGAGTACTTGATATCAAACACTGCGCTCGCCTTTGTAATCGATTTTGCAAAATTATGGTAATTTCGGAAATAAACGTGCGCTCGTTTTCAAACTCATGGGATATCGAATTCAGAGCCGTATTCGCCACAACTGTGTACTATACTAACAATTGTACCCACGACTGTTGTATGAAATATTCATAATACATGACATACTTCCTCAAGCAAAACGATCGCCATTTTTCAAACCAGTAAATAATAGCGGCGAATAACCATTATTCACTGGTCTAGAGTTCCTAGGGTACGCGATTCAACATCAAGGACTATCTTGCGTATATATAAAGGAACGATTGGAAGTAGAAAGAATATTCTTTCTGTTTATAAATTCCAAAGCCTCACCATTCTATAGACAAATGAGTTCTGGTAGAGAGTTGTTCGACGAAAGGATGTGCTGACTGAGCTGGTCGTGTTCGTCTGACTGGAATTGTTAGTATGGAATCAGATTTCTAGAGAACATTTGAACATTTCTTGTGGAAGTTACTATAGCAGAGTGAACAGTGTTACAATCATACAAGGAATTAGTGAGTCCTTCACAACCAACCAGATGAATGTTTATTTTTTTTAATGGAATCTAAGATCATCAGTGTATGTCTGGGTAGTGATGGTTCGAGTTTGCTTCTTTAGGTCTTGATGGAATTGGAATAGTATCCATGGTAGCGATATCTCGACCAGATTGCAAACATTTTATGCTATAAGTCTAGGTCCATCATCAAGTACCCGCATCAAGCAAAGTATATTCGACCATTCTTGAAATTAGCTGCAGTTTTTCGAGCATCATTTGTTTAGCCTTTTTTGGCAACTTTCCGTTACTTTTTTCCATGTGATAACTGAGTTGAATTTCGGAATCATTTTCTACGTCTTCTTTTCTTTATTTCATCAATAAGTAATTACCTACAATGTATAATTATTATGATCTTCATATCATAGATGTAGGATAAGTATTCACGAAATTCAGAGGGTGTGTATAATTTTAATATTGGTGCTGGTGAAGTACGGCCCTGTATCATGAAAATGAGTGGTTTTTGCAAAAGATGAATATTAAAATTCATAATTTGCGTCTGCGCCAGCATATAATAATACAACTTTAATATACAAGATATAATAATGCTAAGCTCGAAGTTCTGTCACGTCTATAATGAATTCTAAAAGCAAATTGCTATGGTGGAATCCCTAAAATTGGGGTTCGTTGCGAGGAACACCAAATTATGTGGAAATTACTGAAATTTGCAAGGATGCCTCATCAGTTTCATACTGGGACATATTTGGATCGCTCGTTTCTCGTTTTTCTTATATTATGGCAGCTGATGAAAGGAGATGATAAAGTTAACAAAAATGCATTTATCTTCTTCGTTATAAAGAATATACAGGGTACTGCGAAATTCCATCTAGAACGCTATATCCTATACTTATAAGGCCAGGGATAGAATGTCTTCAGGCAAAGCTTCAGGTGTTGAATTCGCTAGATACCTACATCAGGGTGCAATAAAGTTGAGAAATGAAAATTGTTACCTCACAATGACTCAAGGACGGATTAATTTTTTGCATTTGAATTTTGTAATATAATCAAGGATCGAGAAAGTGATTTAAGTGATATAATATACACTGTGTCCATAAAGTCACCCCCCCCCTGGTTAACTATTGAACGGATAGGATTTTTTTTTCAATTTTTTTTTGCTCCGATGGTAGTTTTAGTGCTACATATTTTTCTAAAAAAAAAATATGTATTCTCCAAAATGGCGCCTGGGCGCCATTTTGGAAGATTTTTTTAAATGGAGTGGGGGGTCGAATGATACCTCGATTGAAAGGTCTTTCGATTCTTTATACAACCTCAGAATCTCAGACGAAAATATTCATCCAAAACAAAATGGCGGATGATAACGTTTGAAATCTCACACCAGAATTCTTTCGACTAGATGGCTATTAAAGTGCTCGCATGTGATCTTCAAATCTCTATTGGCGTATAGAAGAGTTCTCTATCATGAAAATCTGAAAGGAGTTCGATACCTGCTGAGGATGCTGCAAGAAGATATTCATCCAGAGATAGTAGAGGTCGCTGGAAATCTCGCTGGAAATAATATGCAGAATATTTTTTTTCAACAAGATGGAGCGCCTTCTCATTTCTATGGGCCAGTAACATCATTTCTTAATGAAAATTTTCCTGAAAGATGTATCGGTAGGATGGGTCCTATTGAATGGCCAGCTCGCTCACCTGATTTGACCCCTTTAGATTTTTTTTATGGGGTCATCTCAAATCTCAAGTGTACAGAACACCAGTAACGATAGATGAATTGGAGCAACGCATAACAGATACATGTAGAATTACTACGCCTGAAATATTTGGAAATGTAAGACGTGAATTCCAAAATCGCCTCTTCATGTGTCAAGAAGTGAATGGTGGACATTTCGAACATTTGATTTGATTTTTATTTATTAACGTGACATAAACATTGTTCTTTATGTTGAATAAATATTTCTGAAATTTTGCAGAATTTGGAAAGACAATCGAGCAAAGGTAATAATTGACTACCATGTTATTCCCTTCAAAATGGCTTCCTATTGATATCTTCATAGATAGAGAACTCTTCTAATACGCCAATAGAGATTTGAAGATAACATGCGAGCACTTCAATAGCCATCTAGTCGAATGAATTCTGGTGTGAAATTTCAAACCTTATCATCCGCCATTTTATTTTGGATGAATATTTTCCTCTGAGATTCTGAGGTTGTATAGAGAATCGAAAGACCTTTCAATCGAGGTATCATTCGACCCCCCACTCCATTTAAAAAAATCCATTTAAAAAAATCTTCCAAAATATTTTTTTTTAGAAAAATATGTAGCACTGAAACTACCATCGAAGCAAAAAAAAATTGAAAAAAAAATCCTATCCGTTCAATAGTTAACCAGGGGGGGGGGTGACTTTATGGACACAGTGTATATAATATATTCCTGCTAGTTATGGACTCAGCGGAATCAGCGAACTTGAAGTTTGAACTTGATGGTTGAACTTGAAGGTTGAACTTGAAGGTTGAACTTGAAGTTTGAACTTGAAGGTTGAACTTGAAGTTGAATTTGTAGGGTGAACTTGAAGGTTGAACTTGAAGGTTCAACTCGAAGTTTGAACTCGAGGTTTGAACTTGAAGTTTGAACTTAAAGTTCGAACTCGAAGTTGAACTTGAAGGTTGAACTTGAAGATTCAACTTGAAGTTAAACTTGAAATTTGAACTTGAAGGTTGAACTTGAAGGTTGGACTTGAAGTTTGAACTTGAAGTTTGAACTTGAAGGTTGAACTTGAAGGTTCAATTTGAAGTTTGAACTTGAAGGTCGAACTTGAAGATAGAACTTGAAGGTTTTTTTGTTGGTTGAATTTGAAGGTTGAATTTGGAGGTTCAACTTGAAGGTTCAACATGAAGGTTGAACTTGAAGGTTGAACTCGAAGTTTGAACTTGAAGTTGAATTCGAAGGTTGAACTTGAAAGTTGAACTTGAAGTTTGAACTTGAAGGTTGAACTTGAAGTTTTAACTTGAAGTTTGAACTTGAAGTTGAACTTGAAGGTTGAACTTGAAGGTTGAACTTGAAGTTTGAACTTGAAGGTTGAACTCGAAGTTTTAACTTGAAGTTTGAACTTGAAGGTTGAACTTGAAGGTTGAACTTGAAGGTTGAACTTGAAGGTTGAACTTGAAGGTTGATCTTGAAGTTTGAACTTGAAGGTTGAATTCGAAGTTTGAACTTGAAGTTTGAACTTGAAGGTTGAACTTGAAGTTAAACTTGAAGGTTTAACTTGAAGGTTCAACTTGAAGGTTCAACTAGAAGTTTGAACTTGAAGTTTGAACTTGAAGTTTGAACTTGAAGGTTGAACTTGCAAAAGCACACTACTATAAAAGGCGTCTCTGAAAGGTCTGTACAGAATGATACCACAGACTTCTGAGACCAAAGTAAGATTGGTGACCCAAACGCCCAAACTAACCCCTCTACCAAAACGCTCCACATCGTTCTGAAAATCTGTAGACAGACAAAAAGTAATATTATGCATGAAAAACATTCCATACAAGACGTTCCATATTTTTGGAGTACCAAAGTTGACCTCAAAATAATTAATGATAGAACCAGCGAATAGAACTGAAGAGATTTCAATGTTGTTTTCTATCCTCTCATGACCTACCTTTCAGCCCTCTTGGAAGTATTGGTTTGCATCAAGTTCATTGACCAAATTTAATGCATACCTGATACTCTTCTTTATAGAATCATTTAACTATTTTAGGTTCATACCCAATTTAAAAGGTTTGGAGAAGAGAAATGAAAGTTTATAAAAAATATCGAAATTCCACTTATAGCTTTGGACGTTTCGGGAACGAATCTGCTCCCGTTTTCAACATAAAAAATGGATATTTGGATATTTTCAGATTTCAGTAGTGAATACCATGTTCTATCTATATCAACTGAACAGGGAGCAATGCTATTGTCTCCGTTCAGAAAAATGCAAGCAGATTCCTTGATTTTTCTTTTCATGGTTGTTATCTTCTTTTCCAATGATTTTAATATTATTCCACTCTGTCATATGTTGTCCATCTTCAGTATATAAGGATATTATGTTCAGCTATAGTTTCGATTTGTCGATGTGTCTTCTCTTTATATTGTAACTGTTACTCATTTGATTGCCAACGTCACCAATTGTCACTGATAACTGAAAAGTGTAAAGACAAATACGAATTTGCTATTCGAATATCCTTTTTTATGTTGAAAACGGGAGCAGATTCGTTCCCGACGTTTCGGGAAAAGCTAAGTGAAAATTTTATATTTTCTCTATATACCTTTATTTCTCTCCTCCAATCCTTTTTCAATACAGATTGTCACTATGACAAGCTATAGTGATTTTTCCTTTCAGTCTGATAGGAAAATTCTTCAAACGCAGTAACATTTTGTGGCAAATCATCTGATTTGTCCTAACTACACGTATATTGAAATTATATATATTCATATTTTCATTTCATAGAAACGAGGAGAGAAAATCCCAAAAAAATATGCTTCAAAAATCAATATTTTCAGAAGAATGGGCTAATTCAGTATCCAGACTTAGAGTTCAAATAAAATGCTTGCTCCCTTCAGAATAGTCGAGTATAGAGCGTTCACTGATCTTGTTGATGCAATTTTTTTCTTAGAAATAAATCGACCGCATATCCATGAGAGTATATACTCGAACAAAACTTTTAGCGCTCGTAATTTGCCTTCATAAATATTAATTGATTAATCAAAAAACCATGTTTCTCAGCGAACGAAGCTGACGAATTATAATATAAGAGGATATGATGGACATGATGTTGAAATAGCGCCACACATACTTAAGAATATAATAACGGGGGAGCCAAGCAAGGTGAATTCTCGTCCGCCGTAATGTGAGTAATTTCAATACGAAATGAGCTATTTGCATGATATTCATTTCTTTATTAATATCTGGGAATAAATATTCCATTATGAAAATTGCAAAAAAAAACTTCGTCATCACGTCATAATATATGAACAGTACATCCCCATTATTCGAATGTCAATAACAGAAATAAAAAATGAAATTTGTGAATGTAGATATGAAGGGTTCTCAGTCACTATACTCAATGCTGGAAGATACCTGTCCAGCGAGTCGTGAATTATATAATCTTGCCTAGCCTAAATACAGATATGGATTTATTTGGAGTTAATTTTACTGCTACCAAAACCAACCGTATGTTCCTACTGTAGATCAAGAATGTTTCTTCTAGATTCATATATCTATTAAAAAAAAAGGAATTCTTTTGAAATATTATACCTTTGTGGCATATTTCTGGACCTTTTATTGATTCACTGTTCTTCTCTCATCGGGTCCAGAGAGATGCATATATGAGATATGGTTCTTATTGTTTTTTTCTAAAACAAAGTATATACAGACAAGAAAACCTCAGAAGCCTAAAAGTTGTATATCGAGTTGTTTCAACTAGAAATATATACTTATGGCATTGTATTGTGTGGGTCGTTTTCCTCGCCACCCCGATCAACATTTTAAATCCTATATAAGTATATATCAACAATGTGAATTCATGTGATTGTGCCTGAACCATCTTCGGCCGCAATTTGAGAAATGACAACCAGAGAATCCTTGTGAAAAGCCAATTCCCACGACACTAGAAAAGTGATCAAGATTATCACCAGCATTCATCAAACTCTTATAGGAGTGTCGTTATTGTGACCTTTCCAAAATCGTGGTAGCGACCTAATCTCAATCAAATCACTTTTCTGATGATATTTTGATATATTACGTGATCTATAGGTTTCTTGCGTCGTTTGGTTCGGTATATATTGAGGAAAATTTGTGTTAGCTAGTAAGTTAGTTAGAAATCGAATTATCCCAGCAATTAGAAACTCTAATAGCATATGGGACAAGACAAGAGTTATCACTTGTGATTATAAAGTCGATTGCTGCCACTATAGCGGGTGCATCTGTATATTGCTAATCGTGGTGGGTGATCATAATTATAGATAGTTGCATTACCTTCTTGCTGCAGTTATTCTGTTATCGACCAGGATTGTTATGATAAAGAAAGGTGGAATTTTGACTGAAACCCAATTTCATTTCACAAAGTTTCCACCATGTTTCGTATGAGTAGCAATTTAGTGATACCTAAATAAAATTTCGAACCAAAGATCTTTGAAATTCAATAGATATATCAATTGATTCATCCTCAGGCATAATGACAATGAAAGGTTTTTTCAGTATTTAACGAAAATAATAAGATTTTTTCAATGTATTTTCATAACTACGCAAGTTATAACAGATGCGTACAGGAAAAAAAATATCACCCGTAAGATCATTCAAATAATTTCATAACCAGAACATTTTTGCTCCTATCAATAATTTTTTAGACCACATCATATACTGAAGATAAGCTCTGGAACCAATTTGACAATTTTAAAGTTCCATTGGACCAAAAAGGAGGAAATGTTGAATGTAAAGTATTGATATTCCAGTCTAAATACCTTGAATAAACTCACCATTATAATAGAGGCACTCAGATCTACGAAAGCACTGAAGGGGACACAAGGTTTTTTATCTGTTCGATAATCTCTCCATTTTATATTTGAAATAAGATTCAGATTTTGAATAATGCATTGCGGATTCGAGAGGAAGTATTCGTAACTTTCCTGTCGTCGAGATTGTCGTCCTGTATGTATACATGCATGGATTTGCAACAGCCCGACTACCAATTGGGAATGATTCAACATATCTTTGGGACGCAAGATGTCTGACAAATGCTCATAGAGGGGTAAAATTCAGCAAAATATCGAATAACGATAAGTAGACGCTGAGCAACCCCAAGTAGGCTCGTGGAAAATTATTTTCGTGGCAGGCTGACAGTTGTATTGTTAGTAGTGAGTGTAGTTCTATGCGATGAACCTCACAGCCACAGGCAGATGAATTCACTATTGTATAGTAATTCAGTTGAATAATTATAAAAAATCTTGCTGTCACAGAGTGGCTGCCTGAAAGCGGCATCATCAGACGCGTAACCTTCCTGTGGCAGAAAATTCACTTTCAGCAAAGTCGTTATTGCTATCATAGGATTTCAATGTGCTGCTTCTATTCGAAAATGTGTATCGGTAATAAAACTTCTTGTATTGGGAGCAAGAAATAACTCTAATAACACAATGTTTCTCAGTGCAGATATTCACAGTGCCGATAAAAACGAAAACTACACTGAGAGAATTTTCTATAAGCAGTTAAAAATAATTGTATAGCCACAGCAAAATATCTGCATTGACTTGGCGCCAAAGCCATTTATTTGCTGAACTAAATGGATTGATTTTGCTTGAAAAACTATTGGATTCAAATTGAATATTGCATTGTTCAAAACCTGCCTGAAACAAATAGAGATTTGGCTGTCATTAATTGCTCGTACTGATTTGTATCAAATAGGTTGACTGAATTACAATACTCGGATCGGTTTACTACTGAAAGATCCTCGAATAGCTACTGGAAATTTATATGTATTATTCTATGTCTTTAGTAGGGTGGTGTGTATTGTGTGTAGATCTATACTTGAAGAAAACCTCTGTTTGAATCAGTTACAGTTTTACCTATTTATTGAATAATCTTTACAGGAGACTGAATTGAAAATCATAATCAACAATCATGATGGAGTGAAAATATCTGAAAAATACTTATATTTGAAATTGAATTATATTGATTTTATTCCTGCCATTACTTCTCTTTCACTGATTATATGTACTATATCATTCGAATTGCAGAGTTAGGCAAACGTCAACTGATTGAAACAGTACAGGATTCATCCAAAACAGACCGTTCTTCCAACTATTCTGTACAGGCTGTTTCGAATTGATTTACCGCATTATTGGGTATCTTGATGATATTAGCACTGAAAAAAACGAAACACACATCCTCATATTCTTATTTTTGACAACACTCGAATAGCAACGATAAGCACCAATCATAGACCAAACTTACAACCCCATTCAATTCTAATAGGTGCGTCTTCAGCAGAGTCAAGTTACGGTAGATGGACTGATTGTTTCGAATGGAAACGTCTCTGTGGAACCACTTTATGCAATAATTGAATTGTTAGGAACAAATCATCGTGCTAGTCTAGAAAAAATCTATGTGTATTTGTTCCTTATATATAGTTTCAGGGCAAATTATTATTTATCTGGAGTATAAAATACAAGGTGTCTCATTTAAAAATCGAAGGTTGAAATAATTTCCGGCCAAATCGGAAGTACGGCAAAGCAAGTATTGAATCAACTGAGAAAGAGTAAATATTCTCATCACATAGAGAATGCGAATTCTCAATGTATTGCTTTATATAAATATATATCCATTTTTGTATGTTCATAATTTATCTGAGAATATTCCTTTTCAACACTTTCATATACCCAATCAGGGGGTTCAAACTTGATTTTTATAGACTTCTAATCGCAGATTCGTGATAGAGTCTCAATTCAGAATTTCTTTCCACGCCCTGTACGATGAATGTCAATTCATCATACACCCAAAAGCAAGTATATGTAGTCAAAAAATGTCAATTGAACTATAATTCACAACCACCAAATTTATTTTTCCTTAATTCAATAATGAAGAAGTTATATATAGGGGTGAGCCACCTTGATGGAAAGTCACCCAGTATAGTGCTATATATATATATTATATATCTATATGTATGAGCGGTTTCGTATAGCGTGTTCCTCGGAGATCATACATATTTATACACCGATCCTAACCTATAATAATAGCCGTCTGAGCGCGGCTGATAATCTGTGCCTTTAAACGAATTTCCCATTGGCCGATACGAGTCGAGAGGGGCGGGGCCATTGCATTTTTATGCATTAATTTTAATTCCATCGGATTCTACATAAAAGTCGAGGATATTGCGGTAATGATACGTTGCATCGCCTTAATGCATCCGTTTAGACGGGAAAGTACGACTAAATATCTAGGAGGCTTGTTTTTGCCAGGTATTGAAGGCTAATGAACGAGAATTATTGACATCTCCAATGATTCATTCTAGATTCATCTATTCCTCAAATTGTTCCGGAAGCCTTGTGCAAGAGCAAATTTTTCATTTTTCATTTGTTGGATCGCACGAAAAGGAATTGCTATTATGTTCTTGCCACATCCTGTGTAACTAAAGAGGATAGGCATCTCACTCAGACTAGATATTAGAGTGCAGAGGCATAACCTATTATAGCATATTATACAAAATAAGGATGTTTGTAGGAACTAAAATTGAAAAGTCAATAAATTTCAGAGGCACAACGAATCCAGTCTCGATTTGAATGTACTTAGATATATTTGGTGCACACACTACTTCCATTGGCAGTTTGTTTCATGTCTCAAAGGCTCTGTTTGATAGGAAATGGAGTCTATGGGATGTTGGAAATTGTTGGATGACCTCAGAGGGATGAGCCAGTCGACGCACCATTGGTTTATTTTATCCAAATCAGATTGGAGGGAAGAACTGTGTGTTAGCGGGTTCCCGAATATTTTGGTGTCATCAGCGTACACACTAGTTTGGCAGTCCAGTGACAACGGCATGTCAGCAGTATAAACTAGAAATGAAACTGGCCCGAGAACAGAACCTTGTGGAACACCACTGCTGGTTTCACATTATATCGATACGTCTTTACCGACTTTCACACGGAATGTTCTGTCACACAATAAGTTTTCAATCCACTGCAGTAATTTGCCTTTGATACCTGCGCAATACTCGATGGTTACAATGTCATGCCACAAGTATGATAGAAACGTCAACAAACAAGTGCTGATTTTGGAACATAAATGGACGGCACTCGAGTCGGTTGCAAAAAAAACATTATAACGTCCGAAGATCGTAACACTAGGCATATCGATATTCGGGCGGTTGGTAATTTAGTCATTTCCTTTCAACTGGCAACACTGCCTGTGTTGGGATATTGACTTCACTCTCTACTTGTCGTGGAAGACCTATGCCCTATGTTAGGCGATGGATCTGATGACATGATTTTTTTCATGAAACTATATTCCCGATAGAGATACCAAAAGCATCATTTAGATTTCGGGAAATGGGGAAAGGCAGTTGAAACAGATCATGAAAGGAATGTTCGGCCACGCTGCCGCTCTCTTTGAACTTTCAAAGGGACCGACGGCTTGCGGTGATGTGTTGTTCCAATTGACTTTGCATAAACTATATACCAGACATTGTTATAGGTATCGGGAATGTCGAGTTTTGGTGGAGTTGAATTCAACAAGGTTGTTGATTTCCCAGGCAGTCCAGGTTATAACTTCATCAAGATCTGGCTGGTAAGTAAGATCAATTTCTACACGATTTTAATATTTTTGAAGATTTTTACTAGCTGCATACACGTAACTGATCCATAGAATGAAGAGATTTTGTATTTCGTGTAAATTTTTTTTTTTTTTTAATTATAAATCGCAAAGCGCTTTCGGCTAAAAAGCCATCATCAGTGCTATACTCGTCAAGTATTTACAAAAAGGTCCAAAAATTAGTGATCACAAACATCATTATGGTACAAACGGGATTATGAACAGACATACATTTAACAAAAATGTTCCCTAAAGGGTTATTGTAAAATTTTTTCAAAAATACATGTTGAGATTGTTTTGTCATTTCTGGACTTGAACAAAACAATCTCAACATGTATTTTTGAAAAAATTTTACAATAACCCTTTAGGGAACATTTTTGTTAAATGTATGTCTGATGTTCATAATCCCGTTTGTACCATAATGATGTTTGTGATCACTAATTTTTGGACCTTTTTGTAAATACTTGACGAGTATAGCACTGATGATGGCTTTTTAGCCGAAAGCGCTTTGCGATTTATAATTAAAAAATTTACACGAAATACAAAATCTCTTCATTCTATGGATTTAATATTTTTAACCTATATGCACTGTATGCTGTTTGGCTTGCAACGATTTTAGGTGGGCATAGGTACCTATACCTAATATTTATTTATTTATTTATTTATTTAATTTGTAATACATCCAGCAGGCCAAGGCCCAATTACAGGAGTATATAATAGAGATTACTATACATATGGTTGAGTGTGATTTCAATTAGGTATAATCAAAGTTAGTGAAAATTTTAGTTAGGAACTAAACTGGAAATGGTTTGTTTAAATTGTTTTGAGGTGAGAAAAAATATATCTACAGTTCCAAGTTTATTATAATTTCTGCACATTGAATTGATTGGGGAATGAAAATGGTGCTGTGTGTTACACACATCAATGTGGAATGTATCTTGATACCGAGAGGCTAATCGGGGTATACTGAACTCGATTTGCGAAAGTAATACTGAGGAGTCTATAGTATTGTGTATAATTTTATAAACAAAAAGTAAATCACCTATTTCTCTCCTCTTCTTCAGCGATTGGAACTTAAACTCATTCAACAGAAGGTCATAATTATAGTGCCTTTCGGGGTAGACTTTATATTTTTTGTAAAATAAGTATTTCAGAAATTTACGCTGTACCATTTCGATAGCAGAAATTGTTTGTTGGTGGTACGGATTCCATACCTGACTGCAGTATTCCAGTTTACTTCTAACTAAACTAAAGTATAACTGACAAAGTGCTTCTAATGATTTAAATTCACTACAAGTACGAATTAAAAAACCCAAGGATTTCATAGCTTTGGAGATCATTGTTTCATAATGACTTGAGAAGGCAAGTTTGCAGTCATATATGACACCCAGGTCCTTGTGTTGTGTGACTCGTGTTAGAGATTCATCATTGATGACATAGTGGTACATAAGAGGATTATTTTTTCGTGAATACGTCATCACCTTACATTTGCTGACATTGAGCGATAGTTTATTTATTGAACACCAGTTTTTCAACAGATTCAGATCATTTTGTAAGGAAATGGCATCCGATAAGTCGTTAATCCTTCTGAAAATTTTCATGTCGTCAGCAAATATGAGGGATTTCGACTCAAAATTGGAGCATACATCATTCACGAATAACAAAAATAATAAGGGTCCCAAATTTGAGCCTTGAGGCACACCTGATGTAGCTATAAACTGTGAGGATTGAACTCCTTCGTATTCGACATAAAGTTTGCGGTCTTTCAGGTATGTCCTCAATACATTGATAAGGTTTTTGGAGAATCCAAAAGATACTAGTTTATCTAATAACCTGCTGTGTGATACGCGGTCAAATGCTTTACTGAAATCAGTATAAATAACATCAACTTGGCATCTTGAATCTAGAGCATTCGAAACAAATTCCGTAAATATACAGAGGTTTGTCGATGTACTGCGACCTTTCATGAAGCCATGTTGGTTTTCTGTAATGAGGTAACGAGTGTGTTCATACATCAAGTCCGCCAAAAGAATCTCGAATAATTTTGAAAGAGCAGAAACTAAAGCAATTGGCCTATAATTTGTTATTTCTGTTGGTTTTCCTGATTTAAAAATAGGACATATACGTGAGTATTTCCATATATCAGGAAATTTTCCACTTTTAATAATCAGGTTGAAAATGACGACTAAAGGATCCAATAATTTGTCAATAGATTTTTTTAATAGCTTGGGTGGAATATTGTCAGGTCCAGATGACCACTTGTTCTTGAGTTTTTTGCAAGCATTGAGAATTTGAACTCGCGTAATTATAGGAACGTGTAAGTAACTGCTGTTAATCTTGGAGTACTCATCATTCATCGAAACATCGCTATCGAGATCATATTCCTCCTCAAGGAAAACACTTTTAAAGTGGGTTGCAAAAGACTCAATAATCTGTTGAGGGTTAACGAGCGTTTTCCCTTCGTGATTCATTCTACCAGGAATACGAGATTTTTGCTGTTTAAGGTTGATAAAATTCCAAAATTTTTGAGGATTGTCTTTGATACTACTTTCTGAATTATCTATGAAAGTTTGATACGCCACTGCAATTTCAGTTTTAATAGCTCTTCTCAAATTTTTAATACGAGCTAAGTAGAAGTTGATCTTATGTTTTCTATACATTTTCAAATAGTGATTTTTAGATTTTATGTTGTATATAATGCTTTGGTTAAACCATACAGGGTATTTATATTTTCTCTTTCTCGATAATGGTACACAGCTCTTGATTATATTTCTCAATGTATTGCTGAAAAACTCGCAAGCAATGTTAACATCCGAATAAGAGCCAATTATAGTCCAGTTGAATTCGGTCAGTAATTGTAATTGATTGAATTTTTCCCAGTTGATTTTCCTAAAATCTAAACGATCAATATGAGAGGAAAAATTGTTTTTGACACAACGAATATCTTGGAATTCAATTACAATTGCTGGATGCTGAGGATCTAATGGTATACTAGAGGGTCATTTTCACATGTTACTAAGCAATCTGCGGAAGATGGTGATAATACTATATCTAATATCCTATCATTACAATTCACTATTTTATTATTTTGTACAAGATCTGAGAAAGCTAGAAAGTACTTGAGACGAGCTACTATGTTTGTAACAGGACTGTCGATGTCATCATAATGCTTCTTCAGTTCAGGAATGTTAAAATCTCCTAGTATGATGGAACGGTTGATGGCTTCAAAGTTTTCGAATGTTTCTAATAGTGTTTCATATTCACTTAAGCTGGAGTTTGGTGGGATGTAGACAATGATTATGAAATATGATATGTTATTTTTCAGAGATATACGTATGCAAATGAGATCAATCTTTTCCACAGGAGACTCCAGACTGTGACGTTCGGAATGAATAGTGTTCATATCAACAGCTAAGAGTACACCACCCCCACGGCAATTTAACCTGTCTTTGCGATATACACGATAATTTTCTGGAAAGAGTTCACTGTCAAGGACACCATCTTTCAGCCATGTTTCCGAAATGGCTAACACGTTGTAATTGTTCGAGACCACACTTTTGTAGAATAAATGAGTCTTGGTATTGAGTCCTCTGCAATTTTGATAATACACTACTAAGGAATCGGTAATTGGTAGCCTGCTGGATGAGTTTACTCGTTTTTTGTGACAATAATTGGAACGTTATTTTTGTACTTAATTATAAGATTGGTTTCACCATTCATGTTTCGCTGCTCGAGTTCCTTGCGAACGTTCAAAAAGTAGTCACGCTGGGATACAGTTTGATCTCGTCTGAAATAAACATTTTTGAATATTTGATTATGTCCTGACTGAAGTTTTCTGTTATTCCTCAGCAATATATGGACGTTGTTCTTATCTGGAATAGTGACCTTGATTGGTCGACATTTAGTGTTATTGCCATTCCCTTTTCCCAAACGATGAAATTTCACATCGTTCATATCAAACTGGGGAATTATGAATTTTATTATGTCTTCAACATCGTTTCCCAAGTTTTCAGAGTTTTCAGGAACTCCAAACAATAAGATATTATTTTCCCGGCTCCTGATCTCCTCAATTTCTGATATAATTTTGACTGTATTATTAGCATTTCGATTATCAAGTTCTTCTATTCTCTTACTCATAGCCTCGATTTGTTTCTTGTGCTCATCCTCTATGTGAGTCATTTGAGTTTGTAGGTCGTTTAGTTTTTTATCGTAGATACCAAACTTTTCTTCTAGTCTGATAAGAATCCCGGCCGATACACTATCTACAAGACTTTTTATGAACTTTTCATCTGTACAAAATTGTTTTATACACACGTCGGCTGCTGAACGCAGCTCAACAACTTGTTCACGCGTTAACGGCATTACACAGAAATTGTTCAACAGTTTCCAACAATGTAATTGTAAAACGAAGAAAAACTAATCAAATTGATCTTTGTATATAGTTACACTACACTTCACTTAGTGTCCACAATTGATTTTCGAGTTTTTCATATGCCTCTTGAACTCACTGCAGTGTATTATCCAGAGAGCACATACACTTCAACCAATATGATTATTATATACACTAGCGCCAACCTAATAGGTATATTTGTGTTTTGATGGTAAAAATATGATGAAAATTCCTATATTCTGCAAACTGAAATGATCATACTCATTGTATCGCGATTTCGGTACCTCACCTGGAACCCACAAATCCCACTTTCAATATAAGGTCAGAATTATTGAACCCATCACCACCACACTTCAATGAAATATCAACAATTGTTCCTCCCTTGGCAGTCCCCGCGAGATTAACCCGTCGAGTTGAGGCTTCGCACCCCTTCGTGGCCACTTTGAAGATCTGCAGAAGATCTCTTTCCGAAGACTCGTTCATCCAACAAACAGCGAGGCTATGGAACACATTGCCAAGGGTGGTGTTCCCCGAGGCATATAACCTCCAGAAATTATGAAGAACACCAATTCCTACATTATGTCCCTTGGTTCTCATGCACGATGTTCTCTGAACATTACAGGATATCCCTTTTCGTGAGAACCAGAACATAAAAAAAATCCATTGAATTTGACAATGCTGCTATTAGAAGTGTGTGTCGAATTATTTTTGACTTAAAAAACCACCATATATGGCTATGACGGTGATTCGGTGGTCATATACGATTATATAGAATCGAAAACAAGCATAAACGTCCTCATAAATTATTATCGAATAAAAGTAGCTTTGTAGGAAAAAAAAAACTTTTTCTCGACCCCAGTTTTTTCCACCATTTTGAATAGCAGGTCGAAGCCTTCGCGTTCTTCTTGGTGGGTGTGTGCACCTTCGTATATATATCGTATGTACCAGGGAGAAAATTATATACCGGAGCCCAGGCCGTATACGAGCTCGTTGTTGGGAGACTCGGCGGGAACACTCAATTTCGTCTTTATCGAAATTGTGATCAGTGATTGATTGGACGGATGTAATTGTTTCGACGCACACTTCGATACCATCGCGAGGCATGACTGGCTGGAATTTTCCATTGGTCGATCCAACAACGCAACTTTTCAATCTATAGAATAGATACTTTTTTTTTTCAATCAGAGTCAAGTTGGATACTTATAAGAAGCGCTGAACGGAGATTACTAGAAATAAATAGTATATAGTTTGAGAAAGACGCTTTCATAGATAGGTATAAAGTGCTAATATTTTTGTATGTTGTGTATATTTATCAACATACTTTTATTATTTCATATTCAATTTTTCTTCAGTTTGGCTAATTATGAAAGCGTGTTGTTTAAGTTTTTCAAACTACTATTTATTTTCTACTTTTTAGTTCGGCCAATTATACAAAAGCATGTTTTTTATTTTTTTTTCTACAAAAGCTTAACAAAGTAGCCTTTGACGCGTTCAAATTCCAGCACAAAGTTGACGTTTTCCCAGAAATGTCATTCTTTGACAGCATTTGCGCTCGTGAGCGGAAATATTTAAAAAACGCTCGCACATCTCTGTAACCTATATATACTTATCTATTCTTGAAAACCCCCAATTCTTTCATAATGGAAAATAGTGACAATGAATCATCAAACACACCTCCTGATCTAGCAGAAAGCGCAGAGTTTGAATCTCTCACCGGAGAAATCAAGGAAGAAATATGAATTACAATATGATACATTCATAAATTGGTGCCACTCCGAGATGGTGAATATGTATTCAGAAAACGTTTTACTGGCTTATTTTGGTAAAAAATCAAAGACTTTGAAGTCATCAACTCATTGGTCTATATATTCGATGGTACGTATACATGCTTGAATGTTGAAAATAATATCGGAATCAATAAGTATGTGAAACTTATCGCATTTCTCAAGAAACAATTGGAAATAGAGCGAGAAAAATCCAAAACATTCACCGCTGAAGATATATCCCAACAAATTTCTACAAGAAGCTCCCGATGAAGCATATCTGTTGAAAACGATGAATTATACTTTATATTTGAACTATTTGTTGTCATCAGAAAGACACTGTATCTTTATTTTATTGCACCAATGAGTAATGTTCAATTTGATTGCAGAGTTTATCGTACCTACTATGGCTCAGAGGTCTGGAGCTCAGGTTGTCACGCTGGTACTCCAGTTTCAATTCTCGGTAGGCCCGACATTTTTTTTCTGGCTTGTCAGTTATTTCAATTTTTCTTTTTTTTTTGTTTCCTTTGGACATATGGGATAATATGGAAAAGAACTTTTTCAACTATTTCAATCGCTCTTCAGGGCAGTTATTTCCAAAAGCTGCGTTAGTAGAAAAAATCTTGTGTGTATTTCGAGCACAAAGTGTTATTGCCGCTCTCCAAAGATAATTTTCTTTGTCGAGCGGCAATCTATCACTTTGCGCTCTAAATACACAAATAGCTATTGTAACCACCACCCCGCAGTGTTGGATGTTGTTACCGTTTATCAGACTACCTCTCCCAAAAACTTCATTTTCTATATACAAGTTCCTACTTTGTGCAAGACACTATAGTCTCTTTGAATGTAACTATTTGATATACGAGTACTATATAGGTGATGCAGTACACTGCGACGTGTCTCTGATTACAAAAAGCAATCTGAAAAGTTATTCGAAGGAAAAAACGTAGGTATGTACATACATTTGAAATTTTGGTGACGGAACATTTGTAAATTTGGTGGCGGAATATCATTCACCATTTCATTCCAGAAGAAAAAATCGCTCATCCTGGAATAATGAAACAAAACTAGTAAATTATGCTTGATTATGCTGTTGTCATCGGTCCTCATACTCCTTGATAAGTGTGCGAAGTTTCAATTCAAAAATTGTGCACAAAATTGTCATAATTAATTATGTGATACCACAATAAGTGATACTATCTTGCCGATACTATTTTGCCTATCAAAACTCTCGAGCCGTGAAGAGATGTAAGTAAAATTCCCTTAATGTGACCTAATGGAAAATTGTTGTATATAGTACCTATCCCTGATGATGGAAATATAAGATTCAGAAATCTTGGATAAACTTTAAAGAGTACTCTCTTCACTTTGCTGTATTCCCCAATGAACCTAGTTTTATGTATATACATATATATATACATATAAATGTTTGCCTGTATGTTTATAGAATCGTAAGCGGCATGACTGATTCCACCAATTCTTTTTTAGTTGTATTCGTTATCGTCAGGAGAAGGTTCTAATGAGTAAAAAAAAACCAGAAATTTTAGATGGCGGATCCAATATGGCAGATAAGTTTTGTAATTATGTTTCAGTTACATTCAAAATCGGTATCTGGGGGTTTTCGTGGTCGGAGTTTATGATTCTATCCTCAAAATTCGAAAATTAGAGATGGCGGATCCATTAGACGATCGAGTTTTGTGATTATGATCCGATTCTATTCAAAATTGGTATCTGCATGGGGGATTTTGGGGTCGAAGATTATGATTCTTCCCTCGGAATTTGAAAATTCAAGATGGCGGATCCAATATCGCGGATGACTTTTGTAATTATGATCCGATTCTGCTCTAAATTGGTATCTGGGGGTCTTCGGGTTCAGCGATTATAATTCTTTGGTCAATTTTTTTGAATTCATGATTGCAGATCCAAAACGGCATACGATTTCATTACACGGCTATAGTATATTATATTCCTGTTCAGACCTTCCCGTCGTGGGCAAAGATATACCCTATATATTATGATATGGGGTGTCCACAGTCCAGCATAGAAATGAAAACAATCCCTTATCTTATTAGACATAATGTATACCTATATATTGAGTTGGTATAATATGTATTACCTTTAATGATCCTAGGCGACTTGAGACATCATCGAATGAAAAAAATTAATGCATGATGATGTTTGATGTGCATGATCTACTGCGAAATAACTCCAATTTACGTTTGTTAAAATAATTGGGATAAACGAACCGCACTGTTAGTTACGCCAATTTGTTCGACCAACAACCGTTGAAATTGGTACCTACTTTTAATTTTGTCAATGATATTTGCATACGCGACTGCATTTTTTTTTCTGAAAGACAGTCATGTCATGCATCATATTGTATACATGAACATTTGGTGTACTGCAATTGAAGCACTTTCTATAATAACCTAGTTTAGATAATTTCATTAGATATAGGTGACTTTTCACCGGACTTAATTGATTTATAAGGCACTTTCATGGGGCATTTTTCACAGGAATACTAATACATTCTCAATGTTTCTTACTGTATATATATAAAGTTGATGTATACTATGTCAAAAA
Organism: Phaedon cochleariae; assembly: GCA_918026855.4. Classification (NCBI taxonomy): domain Eukaryota; kingdom Metazoa; phylum Arthropoda; class Insecta; order Coleoptera; family Chrysomelidae; genus Phaedon; species Phaedon cochleariae. The sequence goes on along the minus strand of OU896707.1, from coordinate 80,168,171 downwards.
TGCTGGAGCATTCATTTCTACTGGTATATACAGGATGTTCCATTTGACATAACGATTCGAATGATTCAACATTGGCAGCCCATTATGAATCACCCTGTAAGATAACTCTGAATCATGACTTTTGTTGGAGCGATAGTCATGGTATCATATAAGGAAGTCCATGCATAATTTTGGTTAATTTGAGAAGTATGGTCATCGGGCATATTGGAATCAAAATAGCATGCAATCGTATATTCGTATTTTTTGAAATTATCATTATCAACTAGGCATTGAAGGATAGCGAAAAATGAGACATGATGGTTGAGTAGACATCAGGTTAACGACAAATCAAAATATATATGTGGAAATTCTAGCTCCACGTTCAAGAAATATCCTCTAGAGAGCATGCAAAATAATTTTGATTTGTAGCCCTCACGATATTGTACTGTATCCTCAAAAAGATTTTGTTCATATCTCTCATAACATGCAATGGAGCAAATAAGGAACATCTACACAGAAGTAAACAATTCCATTTTTACCACGAAATGAAATGAATATTGCATCATCATCAACGCGATCAACGTCTTTCAATCGGTGCATGGGGCGTGTTTGAATAATATTTATTCATTTATGTTTTACTTAGTTACTTGTCAACTTGTCATTACACACCAAGATTTTCAGTTGCCGATGACAATAATCATGATCTGAATCATCATATAGTTACTGAGGTAGTTGATATGGTAACGTAATTATTGAGGTAGGGTTCTGAAATTTGCCGGAGGAAGAAAAAGTCCAAAGATAAAGTCAATTAGGTGAGATACGGGGGTGCTTCCATAAAAAATGCGTCAAAATTTTATTTTTCCGAACTGAAAATATTCCAGGAAAAATTTGAATAGTTAGTAAATTGGGCGTCCTGATTCCAAATCTAAAGTGATTTTCGACCTATTTTGACTCCTAATATCATTGGAGTCAAATTGGGGTAGTTTCATGGCTGTTGGCGAGCAGTGTATATCACTGAAGATGACCCCACTTGGTCATAGAGTGCATTTTTGGTATATCTCTCGCTCCAGCAAATTTCAGGATCCTTACCCAACGATTACGTAAGATACAGGGGTGGTTCCATTAGAAGTGGGTCACACTGTATATAGCCAACTTTGGACAAAAAAAATGTTGATGAGTTCCCCTGTATATACCGTGGTATAGTTTCTGACTGAATCAATGAATCGTAATGCACAAATTTTCATACGAATGGCGCCTAATCCGGCCTAATCTTCCTATACAAAGACGGGGCCGCAAAATGGGCCCTAATATTAAAACGTCGTTTGCCCAACGTGGAATCCACGCACACACAGACAGACACACAATGAAATTTAATGACGAGGTATAGCGTGTGTCCCTTGAGCCAATTTGACTTCATTCAAAACCATCCGAATCAGAAAAGGGCATCTCTTCACCCGGGCCCATTGACTGCGACTCTATAAAGCTGTGGGAGTTTAAAACAGTGGTGGAGTGGAGAAAATCTGGTCGGTCAGTTTTTGCACAATACAAAAATATTGTCACGAGTAGAACATACGGTATATCAGTAATTTCGAACCATGAGGGTTTTATAAACATAAAGTAAATCAAATCATCCGTTGACATTGAATTATAAAAACTGACCAAGGAACTCTCATGAGAAACGTGCATTTCTAATAAAATGATGTATATAAATATTGGATGTGAGGGTTCCGAAGTTAGTCTGGTCTGGGGCTACTCTTGACTTGACAAGAGCTCGTCGTTATGGTCTCTATAATGTAAGTTGTTATTAGGTCTTTATATTCATTGTTGTTTATTCATATTTATCATTGCAACCCATAATGTTTCATGCTATTATAAATACTGTTTTGTTTGAATGTAGTCTCGTACTTTCAGTTACCCCTAAACTATTAGTGCCTATTCGAATATTACCTCTCGCAAACTATTAAGCCAAGCATTACCCCTTTTGGGAAACCAACTCTTTTGTTGTGACAATATATTTGCCAACAATACAACATTGATATTTAATAGTTATTTAACCAACTAGTGTATTAATCGCCTTTTAATATACAAGTTGGTTACAACATTTTTCCGTCGACTATATTTCTCATTTCTCCTGCAATGAAGAAAACTTGGTTCGCAAATTCATCAATCATCCGGAAACTGCTAAGAATCACCCAGTAGCCTTGTTACTGACATTAGTGTCATTTGACATTTGTCGAAATGATCAACATAGAAAATGAATTCCTTGTGTTAGAGAACAGGGATTAAAATCGTGTCAGAAACTTGGAAAGGCGAACCCGCTAACCGAAAATCTTCGATGAAATCCATATTTTCGATTTGAATGCAGATTCCGTAAGTTATATAAACAATGAACGCGGTGTATGTTTGATTGCCTATAAAACAATCGTGCATTAATAGACAAAGTTGGTTACAACATTTTTCCGTCGACTATATTTCTCATTTCTCCTGCAATGAAGAAAACTTGGTTCGCGAATCACCCAGTGGCCTTGTTACTGACATTAGTGACATTTGACATTTGTCGAAATGATCAACATAGAAAATGAATTCCTTGTGTTAGAGAACAGGAATTAAAATCGTGTCAGAAACTTGGAAAGGCGAACCCGCTAACGGAACATCTTCGATGAAATCCATATTTTCGATTTGAATGCAGATTCCGTAAGTTATAGCATAAACAATGAACGCGGTGTATGTTTGGTTGCCTATAAAACAATCGTGCATTAATAGACAAATTGATCATTAATAGGGGTCATTAATGAACGATTACATGAACATTAAACTCACTCGTTAATACGAGGTCGACGGAAAAAAAGATTAATACGTATTTTGACAAATAATTTGTCATCCTCATCAGTATAGGTGACTATAGCAACTATTCTCTACTTACAACTTCACTTACCAAAACGATATTTTATACGAAATTGAAAAAATAATGATAAATAAATCAGTTTGATTAGTGGTGAAAGGGTGTAGTGGATTATGGTACCAAAGGTCCCAGTCTTCGATATAACGAGAGTATAGGTATACCTACCTGATACTTTCACTGCTCAAGAACCGACTTCGTCTGAAGTGAGCAATATGATATTTGAATCTTGTGTCTGAACTTTCACGTGGTTGCCCAATATACGCTCACCGGCAAAAAATTGGCCTCTCTTGATTATTAAAAATAACAACTGGTAAACTACTCATATTTATTTAGTAATTGGAAGGTACGGTGTAAGGGAAAATAAGATAAATCAGGTTGACCGTTGTTTTTGCCGGTGGATTCATTCAGATTTTTGTTCCTCTTTTTTCGCATCTCTATGGAAATAAAAATATAGCCTATCTATTATTTCAATATACAGAACGTCTGAAAAAGTTGGAGTTTTTTATCATTGATTTAAAAAAAAAGTTATTCCTCATAATATATCTGAGAATATTCATTTTCAATTAATCCTCCTACGCCACTGTGGGGCGCCATAGGCGGCCGTCTGCAGAACTCCATCCAGTAATTATGATCATTTCAGAGATCATTGTGCTGGTGCAGTGATACATTCGATTTTTTTTTGTACTTTCCTAATGACACGGACTGTGTTATTATAGATACCGTTCTGATCGACCTTCTTCCGAAAATGTGCCACATGAAACGAGGTTAGGTGGATTGGTACAGGATGTCAATGGTTCTTGATAATGCACTAGAGGAGAAGTATATAAATTTACTATACAGCCGAGCAAGAAAGTGAATTTTTGAGTTGTCACATAAACTTCGCAGGATACGCCTCGTATTCTGAGTTTGAGAAAATGTTTATGATAAATAATGTGACAAGTCATTGTTTAAACACAATTTGAAATTTTTTGAGAAGTCACGTTATAACATTTTCATCATCGAATGAAATAATGCAACAAATTTTTGAGTTGTAATGTTAACAATATGGAATATTTCCATCTGTCACATTACTGCATGCGTTGCACTTAATGAAATGGAGTATATAGGTAATACGAGCTTCTGCCGAAAGATTGAAAATATAGCAATAAGAAGATAGCCCTCGAAAATTAAAAGAAGAAATACAAAACTAGGATGAAACTTTCGAATGTATGTAATTTAAATATTTCTCTTTGCATGATATATCATCAAGCTCCACCTTATGTTTAAATTCCAAATTTGAAAAATATATTATATTCCTTCCAAGAATAAATTTAAATTTGAATTTCATTCATTATAGGTATACACTGGAAAAAAAATTGAGTAAAATTTCACTCAAGGTCCACGCAATAATGAGTCAATTTCGGTCCACGCCCGATTGAGTTGAAATTGCACCCTACTCGACTGTGTAAAATGATAATTCATGAACCGATTCAATCAAATTTTCTGTAAACATTCTCATTGATATGAGAACTTGATGAAATATCTAGTTTGAGTTGAGAATTCACTCAAAAATGTCAATCAGTAAATACACTCACAACCACATATGCATTCACTCAGAGGAATTTTCTACAGTGTAGGTATTTCCTTCTTTCAGAAAATGTATTTATAGCTTATTCCTGCCTATAAGTCACTTCTCTTCCCAAACTATGGCATTTCAACTTCATGCCGAATTTTCAATGAAACTTCTTGCTATTGAACTCAAAATTTGTCTTTTGGAAATAACCGTTTGCTGCTATTCAGAAACTAAAGAAATCAGGAAAACTACGAAAAAAGAAGAATGTTGAGCAAAGGAAGGGCATGATTTGGATTTCGCTGAAATGATAGTAACTCAGAGCAAATCTTCAATGAATCCAGTCAAAAATTCAATGGGGTCTACAAAGGAAGAAAAATACCTATGATACATGTTATACGCCATTTTTTTTGCTTTTTAGGCTTGACATTTCTAAGAATTGCCGAACATGATAAATCAAAACTGTAACATGTCGAAACTTATTCTTGAAAAATTCAAAAAAAAAAATTCGAAAATATTATAACAATAAAAACTTCTCATGTCATTGTATAAATATACTATTCGCGGTGAATGAGGTTCACGAGAGGGAAATTCATCATCATGAAGAAGTGACATTTTTAAAAGTCGATTTTCTCAAAACGAAGAATTTTGAATTATCACACTATTGTTCTCAATAACGTACGATATACGGAGATAATCGTATATCTTCCTATAGGATCGCCGGAGGCTCCACTATTTCAAGATATTCATTGAATTTTGAAATAGTTGAATGACAACCATAAAAAAATTGTTATGGAACCATAAACAATAATTGTAAATCATCAATTTGAATATTTTAGCAGCAATTCAGTAATTCGTTCTCGTTATTAATTGAACACAACGCATTTCACTTTTCTATTAAAATCTTCTGAAAGCTTTCAATATGTTGTAAGCGACGGACTTTTAAAAGTCCTCATGCACTGTATATATACTATATAAAAACTACATCACGCAATCGGCATAATATAACTACAAATTGTAGCGGTCATCTTTTCAAATTTTTTGTCCACGTCCTGAACTGCTTCCGACGTCTAGCAAAAAACATGCGTGTCAATCAAAGATGAAAAATTCAAGCCCTCATACACTTTTGGCAAAAAAATCCAAATCCTCCACCGCAAAGTTTATTTCCCAGGACAGAAAGAAATAAGAAATCAAAGCGAGTGACAGGTTTTCAATAAACCACTAGATCTGAGAAGTGTTTAGCGATAAATGTTTAATCGTATATGGTTGGCAGCAGTGATTGTCTAGCGCTAGCGCTAGCGTGATTGGATAGTTTAATCCCGCAGCGCCTTACCAGTCTTACCACCATTAAATATTAATTCGTCATTATCCAGTGTGGTCTTTAGATCTATCATTCACGAGATTCATCAAGATATTAAATACTATCAAGATTCGTATTCTACGAGGATCTGTTTTTATATTTCTTATGTTGATGCATTGCAGTTATATTCATCATCAGCAGTTCACTTGATGGTATATGGTAAGGGTAGTTTTGCACTTAGCATCCGATGTTTTTCATTTTTCAAAAAATGTTTTTGTTATTCATGTATTTTCGTTTGGAAAACGCGAATTTTCATGAAGATATTCCAGAAGAGAATTTCAAAATTCCCCTTCTGTTTCCGCCCGTATGCGCCCGTCCTGATTAGGTTTTTTATATATATATATACTCATGATGTATGTTCTTCAGTCACACATTCTATTTACGAAAATCAACAAGTTATTTATTCCAAAAGGAAAAAAAGAATTACTTTTGAAGTAATCGAATGTTTGTCAATTTAGTTCTGAGTTTTTATGAAAAAAAATTGCGAACTTAGTGGTTATTTAGTCATTTACGTAACCGTGAAGTGGAATAGAAGATAAAATAGTTATTTATTATACATCAAAGGAAAAAAGTAGTAGATTTTAGCTCCAGGTTGTGTTGTCTCCCGACGCGTAACGGAGGGAGACAAAAAACCGTGAGCTAAAATCTAATATTTTTCCCGTGTATAATACACAATTTTTTTCTGTGACGGAAAGAAAGGACGAATCAATATTGAGAATATATTACATTATTTTGAAATCTAAAAATTATCGACGTGAAATTTCAAGTTTTTAACAGTAGGGACACCTGATGCGTTCTAGGCATCTTTATCATGAGATAATCACGTCAGATCCATCGCAAAAGCTGCTTCACAAAAACTCGGATTCTTGTTCCGTGCGAAAAGCTACTTTACACCTCAACAGCTTCTCATGATCTACAAAGCGCAGATACGGCCTGTTCTAGAATACTGTTCCCACATATGGGGTTCAAACATACGCTGATGCTCTTAGATTCCATCCAGAGAAGAGCCATTCGCCTGGTAGGTGACGCCACACTCACTCACTCTTTTATATCATTGGAACACCGTTGAAAGGTCGGCGACCTTTCACTATTCTATCGATACTTCCACGGGAAATGTTCTTCGGAAATCTCTGCTATCATTCCTTCACTAGCAATACCAATCAGACGAACTAGACAAGCCCAGTCAGCACATCCTTTCGTTGTCAACCTCGAAAGATGTCGAATAGCACTTTATCAAGACTCCTTCATCCATAGAACGGCTAGGCTCTGGAATTCATTGCCTGTGGAAGTATTCCCAACAACATATAATCTCCAAAAGTTCAAAAAAAATTCCAATACCTACCTCCTGTCCCTATCCTCCCTAGGAACGCACGATGTTCTTCGAACATTATAGGGATTCCCTTTCGTGCGCTCCAAGCGATAAAAAAAAATTCTCTTGAAGTAATCAAATATCTGAGGTCACTTCTGTCAGTATAATTCTGTGATTTGATTTCAAAAAATTGCGAATTTAGTGGTTGTTTATAGTAATATACGTAACCGTGAAGTCGAACGGAAGATGAAAGGACCTGCAGTACTTTCTCGGAGACGGTATTATTGACTCATTTTTCGGAACTATAGCACAACAGAAGCCATCAACAGTGTATATATATGTGATATATATCCGGGGAAAAAAGTACTCACTTTTTTTTCCACGGGAAAAAAGTAATTTATGAAAAGTGACATTTTATAACCTGCCAACAGAGATGAAATGCCAAACTTTGTTCCCGTCACAGAAAAAAGGACTTTCAGTCCTGTCTCGGAGATGGTTTTATTAATTGGCTTATTTTTTTGGACTTGGCACAACAAAAGTCATCAACAGTGCACCTATATATATCCAGGAAAAAAGTAATTTATGAAAAGTGACATTTTGTAACCTGTGTTGGTTAGATGATATGGCTTTGGCTATATCATGAAGTGATTTGATCATTCTATTTTTTGGAACATGCTGTCATCAACAAATGGAAAAATAATGACAAACGTTCATGCATGGATTTTTTTTGTCACCGCGTGTAGAATCATGAATGCTAGCTGTAAAAACGCCAACATTATCTATTACAAACAATTTGACTTTACGAATATAGGCAGAACAAAAAAATATATATAAGTTTCACATTCTCACATGGTTTCTCTTTTTACTTTCGTTCATAACTCGGAATAATTGCATTTTTGATTATGCCTTCTTCTCATTCAGGAAAAATTTTGTAAACGCATTGACATTGTATAAGGATCATAATTTTCCCAGTGTTTGTGTTTCTGACAAAAATATAATCTTATACGACAACAATGTTGTTGTTATAATGAGTGTCTCTTAAACTCGAAATATTTATGCGACCAAATAAATAATCAACAGTAATCACACAAGTTTAGGTAATTTTTTTGATAATTTCAACTATAGATGTACGAATCTTTGTTGCTATAGAAATCTCACGAGTGCTATGGACGAAGTCCACGGAGTGAATTTCTTAAAAGCAACAAAGACGAAGGCTGATCTAGTTAAAATTATCAAAAAAAATCCACCACGAATGTAATTCGGCGTGATTATGTTTTTAACTATTTCGCAAAAATTTTTGCTAGAACAAACTTGTTCGTCGGCTAGCAATGCAGTGTATTGGGCCCCCTTTATGCACTCATTTAAACAAAGATCCAAATGCGAAAAAATTATAGCTGTAATTTGCTACTATTAATTTATCAGTATGATACGAAATAATTGACTATAGAATTACGCATTGATATTCAGTAGAAACAACGGATACGTCATATTTTGAAGCGAAAAAAATAATCAAGTATATATTTACAAATTCAAATATGAAGTTCGAAAACTTTTAGTAAACGGGGTTTTTTATTCGGTTCCGGAATATATGTGTTGTAACCTCATATAGATATAACCTGTATAACCTATACTATGTACACTTCTGTATACTGCCTTTTATTTATACTTCTTTATACATGTTTTATTTTTGTTTCTATTATATTATTATATATTATTCAAAATTGACCTGACAATATCCTATACTTATGTATGTATAAGTCTGATTGGAGATAAAGAAAATTGAATTGAATTGAATCGAATTGAATTTGGGACCCATCCCTCTGACTCTTGGGAAAAATGTTGCAACGATTTTGCAGGGAGAATCACCCCTTTATATTCGAAAATATAGAATTTTGGTCTTTCAGTGAATTTCCTAAGGGATATTTCTGTTTCCTGTACGAAATATCAGGTTATTTTCTCTGCTGTTGATGTATGTAAAGAACTCAAAAGTCATAACGAGCCATTTGATATCTTTATACTTATGCTGTCTTAAACACTCCCACATAAACCTACAGATTAGTGTGATTGTCCATAATTTGATTCTACCTTCCTTCCAAAAACGACAATGGTGCACGTACTTAAAGGTATGCAATTTTTGGCAGCATATGTCATTCTGGTATAGTGGTCCCTGTGGGCCACTTTTAACGACGGTTTGTCGAAATGAGTATAATTTGGGAATTTTTGCGTGTTTCAAATTGCTGGACACCGCACCAAGTGCCGACGATTATGTGCAATTTTTTTTTCATTTCGGTTGCCACGTGTCAAATAATGGGACATATTTTGTATGTATATCTGTATGATGTTGTAATATGCGTCAAAGTGAATTCTAATATGCACTTTTTTATCTTTATTCTATTCGGAAATATATAAATTATCGAATTTGTTTATCGAACACATGCAACTTTAGAAAAATATTATAGGTGTTCTCTCTGTTTCTCTCGACAGATGATTTGAAGAAATCTGGTATATTATTTATTGAACTGATTATGCCAACAACATATTGACACATCAGACGTATATGTGTCTTGTGCCATTTCATTGTCTAAATTATCAATATTTCAACTTATCACATAATTATGGTCATATGGCTTATAAATTATTTTTGATTCTGTAAACTTTGATATTGTCTTGTGTTTCAAGTAGAATTATTTTTAGTGATAAGTATATACACTGTTCATCAGCAGACATGAATTCACTATCAGTGCTGGGGTATGGTCTCTCGGATATAATGTATATCACTGATTATAAATCCCATGTGGTCATTGATTGCATATATATACCTTCGAGAGCTCTCTCCCTCCAGCTTATTTTTTCAATCAAACCCTGCAAATCATTGAATACGAAAAATAAAGGGTTGCTCTCATCAGAAGTAAGACACTATATGTATACGTATAAGAAAAAAATTATGTGTCAATTCCACTTCAGCACCACTCACACCGTATTTGTATAAAAAAAATGATTTCCAAAGTTTGTGTTTCTATCATTTTTTTCTTCATGGGTTTGGAGGGATCCGCTTGATTTCGGTTTGAATGGGTTGAAATTTTCTCAGTGAAGTGTTAGGTGTTATAGGACTAAATTACCATCAGATTCCGATAGGTATATGTATGAAAACTACGAAGCCCTGGGAGGGACACATAAAATAAAAAAAATAAAAACTCTTCAAAATTCCGAGATATAAGTCGGAATATTGGATGTAAAATTCCGAGTTATAACTCAGAATTTTGAAGAGTTTTTATTTTTTTTACTTTATGTGTCCCTTCCAGGCCTTCGTACATTTGCAATTAACGGTACATGGAAATAATTTGTGGAATAGCAACTGAATTTGAAATCGATATATCACGAGATACGAGTTATTGATGAGAAACAGCTCCGCCGGCGTGTATATCGATATAGGACCTTAAAATGAAAATGGCATTATAAAAGTCGAAGTATTCCTTTTGATGAAAAGTCCGGGAATTCTTTGGGTATTTCCAGGAATTCATCGGGTAGTCCCAGGAATTGCAGGAATTCTTTTAAAAAGGGAAGTCTCCTGTATGTACCTATCCGAATTTGACCCGTAATTTACCCCTCGAGAAAAATACTGTTCGTCTTATCTTTGTTCTTATAGTCCGATAAGTTGTATTAGAGAATAAGCGTTTAAGATGTTTCAATGTTTGTTTTTCGTCTAACATATTCGACTGATTGTTACGTATCGTTTCTTAATGAAATCTGCACGATCATTGTTTTTTTGTCCCATCAGTTCATTTATTATAACATCAATAAAATAAAAACGAACTAATCATAAAAAATGAATCTCTTGTAGGTAAGCATGACTGCATTGGTCCAAGAAAATAGTTTGTTTATATATATATCGAAAGAGATGATATTCTTGTTCCGAAACAATAATTTAGTCAATAAGTCTCTTACATGGTTGGAAACATTTGATATTTTGAAATGAGAATGAAACTGATTTATATTGAGAAAACCATTTATTTGTTCCAGGAATACCATTACCTCTGTAACGGTAAAAGATATCATCAAAGTATACCATTTTGGGAAAAAAGATAAACGGTGAAAGCAAAATGTGAAATTTGTCACCTGATGGGTCACGAATGCCTTCATTTAACGAAAAAAAATCGTACCATCCTGTATAAAACATATTCACTGAAAAGCCGTTCACGTATATGGAATGGAGCGTTAGTATTAGTGCATGGTATGAGTTTATATACCTGCCCAAATATCATTGATACCATGGCCACTGTTTGAAACTTATACATGAAATTTTTTTTCATTCTAACTTTCAAGGACAATAACTCTGTAACGAAGCGTGATAGACATTTTTTTACATGAAGTTCTGACATTATTTTATTGGCTCACTGTATCAGCACTATCATATACGACATGACCTTTTTGGACACCCTGTGAATTCCTCAATTTTTGGAATTTTGTTTGCTTGTTAGATATAACCCATATCAGTTATCTGATGATGGCCTAAAAGCTGTGGCACACCCGGTATAGGTATCTTACTGCATTTTTTTCATAAAGGTAAGTCGCCAAAGACAATTTCGGTTGTTCCGTGGACCAAAACGCTTTGACATTGTTTTCGAGAGGTCATTACGTAAATCATTGACACGGAATATACTTACATCGCGGAGCATCATGCGACGAAAACAATGAAGGCACCACACACACAAACAAACACACACAGAGAGATCTCGTGAGGCAATCTGTCACCTAATGACAGCCTTCCGTTGGCGTGACGCAATGGGAAAAGCAACCATTCGAAAAAATAAAAGGAAAAACATTTGAGCGTAAAGTCGAAGGTTTCATTCTAGGAACGAGAATGAAGATTTTATTCTATGCATACGACGATGATTATTATATCTGAATTATGATTATGTAAAGGAGGTGATATAATATGTGAAACCATGAACATGTACTTGATTGGGGTTTCCTTCCACGCATGAAATAATTTGTCATTGCAGACCTAACAAGGTTGAACTGTGGTTGAATTAACAGATATATCAACTCACATTTGAAATCATCCAAATAAATGGACTTGTTTCGCTAATAGTGAAATACTGGTACAATGAAATGACCTTGGCTTGCCTATAACTTTTATAAATCCTACTTTCCGAACCTGAAGGATTAGAATTACCTGTGGACAGAGGTTCGATAAACCTTTATTTTCGGAAAATAGGCACAGTATCTACATTAAAATACGGTGTACCGGATTAACTTGAAAGGGTTGATAGCAAAATTATTACCCATTAAGAAAACAAATTCAACAAGGGTGAACTATTGAGGTCTATAGTTGATCGTTAAAATGATTGAGTTTTATTCCTTTATTTTCTACTTGAAAATTATCATCAAAACTATGGTTTTCCTCTAATATATGGTGGTCGAATGTTGAATTTGTTTTCTTTTTCAGAAAATTCATCTTATGGTCATGAATGCGCTGATTAAACGTACGACTTGTCTGACCGATATCATTTTTGAGTTTGTATATCTACCCCTTATTTTTCGAATTTATAGATGTTTTGTCTTTTTCATTTGCTCTATGCTATTTTTAAGTCCTGTTTATGTAGAATATTATTTTTGATGGTAGGATGAACTTCTTATAAATGGATTTATTATGAAGTTTTTTAGAAAATTTACGTTGCATCGTTGTTGACAGCATCAGAGGGACTGAAGAGGGACATTCACTAGCCTGTGTATGGTCCAATTTTATGTTGATGAGGGTGTGTTGAATGATTATGAATAGTGATAGGTATCAGTGTGGGAAGGATTATGGGAAATGAAAAATCATGTTTATCATTAATTTTACTTATTGTCAAATCTAAGAAATTGATTGACTTTTCTGTTTTTATTTCCATTGTGAATTGTATGTTTGGGAGAATAGTATTAATATACTTATGGGTGTCTAATTGTCCATTGGTTCCTTTAAAGCATACTAAAACGTCATGTACGGATCCATATCATGAATAACTTGGAGCGAATTATACATAAACATTCACTGATGAAACCATTTTTGTATTGTTCACATATTACAACATAATTTATTCCTCCAGAACAGGTGAGCCTTTTTAAAATGTCGTTTTGTTGAAGTGTTTGTCTGACATTTCTCTTTAATTTCTCTCACTTTAGTGATCCTATATGTGAGTAAAAGCTGATGATGAAGCTTTGAAGCTTCGAAACATGTCCCGTGTAATTTGATTACAATAAAGTATAGTTTTGGTGGAGTAGACTGTAAGAATTTCTTCCTGTCCTATTGCCTTCACTCCACTGTAATATGGTTCGCCTTCGATGGTTATAACAAAAATATTTAGTTTCAGTAACAAATAATCATGTTGTTGAATTCAAGAAATTTTCTTTGACTTGAAAAATGTTTCTTCTCCGTGTATATATATGATCAAATGCCATCTACGACAGAAACAAACATAATGACGAATCTTCTTCCATTTTGGCGGAAGCACTTCGGCCTGAAAGCTTCCGGTGCAAGGACTTTCGCCACCCTCGCGTCTCCTTTTCCATTGGCAAAACTCGCGCATGCGCAATGTCCACGTAACAGGGGTTGAAGCGGCAGCATTCCCTGCGGGAAAGTCACCTCTTCTTGCATGACGTCGAGCGAAATTCGCCCTTAAGTCAATTCAGGATAAGCGTTGTAATCGGGGGCAGATTTCGGAGTTCCTGTGACGCTCCTGGCTTTTGGGGATTCCCTTGTGTTTCGGAGCGTGATCAATAATGGAAATCCTGCGTCCTTCCTTTTTTTTTCGAGGGATGTGCATGGAACGGTTAGGTAACAATATAAGATGTTCTCGTATAAGCATGGCTGTCTGGATTTTTTTCGGGGGTCGACAAGTATATGAATTAATCATGCTTCAGTTGGTAAATATACTACGTGATCTGTTTCTGACATAGAAAAACAAGGTAGCAAGTATAGCGATCGATTTTCATGGTATACCGTTTGTCCCTTGGAATATTCCCAATTCTATATATGAACATGACGTGCACGCACTAATATATACCTGAGGAAGAAATTGTTAAAATCAACAAGGATTTCGTGAATTCAGTATCATTGTTTCACGTTCCACGCTGACATTGTTGGATGTCTACTAACTTATTTAATTTCATGAAAAATTGATCTTGAGACCCCATGAAACATCAATTGAATATTATACGAATATCACTTATTTGGACACAATCGACAGCATTTAGCATCGAATGAGATTTGTTTATAATCACAAAAAATTATTTATATATAGGTACTTCAATAAATTCACGTTGTTTCATCTCCTATTTCAATCGACTGCCACTTACACTGTCGAAAATTTCTTTGAGTAAGTGCATATGTAGTTGTGAGTGAATCTACTGATTTTTTTATCGCTTGGAGCGCACGAAAGAAATTTTTGAGTGAATTCTCAACTCAAACTAGAAATGTCATCAAGTTTTCCTATCAATGATAATGTTTATAATACATTTGATTGAATCGGCTCATGAATTACCATTCTACACAGTCATGTAGGGTGGAATTTCAACTCAATCAGTCGTGAACCAAAATTGACACATTATTGCGTGGACCTTGGGTAAAATTTCACTCAATTTTTTTTTTCAGTGTATATGTTAAGTTAGTGATGTTTGAACTTCATACACTGTGTTCAAACTTTAGTTTCACAGTGTTGTTCATACATGAAAAACTGTCTTCAATATGGAAGCCTTTATAGAAAAAAAACATTTTTGTAATGATGACTTACACTCCGTTACTATATAAAATATATATTGTTTGCTTAATTTCAGCTGAAAATCGATTCTTTCATGAATCATCCCCACTATACCTACTCAAATTATTCAACTGAAATCGATGAGTTATTTAGGACACATTCTATTTTCCATCAGGCCCTTCGGAAAAATTTAAATCTTGTCAATAATTGTTCACATATACTGATTTAGGTCCATCAGACAGTTGGGAGGGATCCCACATATAATTCTTCTGACTAAATTGAATAGAAAAATTCGCTTTTTGATACGATTTTTGGATAAAGGTTTGCGTAATTCAAGTTGTTAATCGAAGCTGTTGGGAAGGGGTCAAATCATTGACATGGATGTAGAATGTAGGCCAATGTTGAAGGTGTAAAAATAAATCATATCTCTTAAAAAAACTTATAATTCGAATAATAACTTTTCCTAATGAAAATGTAGGGTTCATTCCTAGTGCCTATATAGGAATTTCGAATTTGCTTGGCAAGACTGCCAAAAATGTTCTTCCCAAAGAGTCCGATTCCCCAATTTCGGTTTTTTTATTTCTGCAGGATTCAAGTTATTGTTGACTCGAGCAAAATGAATAAATCCACTAACCTACTTCATATCAATGATCTGTTATGGAAGTTCATCCCCACCAAAACTCATGCCTGTATATTATATCTCTTTACAAAAAGGCGGAACAACATTTCGAACAACTCTCCACCCAGAACTCGTTTGTCCACAGAACGGATTCCTCGCCAAATAAAGAATACTTATTCCCAGGAAGTTATAATCTCCAAAGGTACAAACAAATTCCAATACCCACCATTCCTCTCTATCATCTCCCTAAGTACGCACGGTGTACTTCGAATATTATAGGGATTCCTTTTCGTACGCTCCAAGAGATAAAAACCCCATACCATTCGAGCTATCAACCATCTGCTTTCTTTAAAAAATCCTGACATTCCTTCAACGACCGCCGAAGAATAGAGGGCGGCTTCTCGGCGATATAGCTCTCGAAAAAAAAATCTCTATCGACATATCGCGAAACCAACAATACGGGTGCAACACAATGGCAATTACTTATCACTTATTACTTCATTTGAAACGTCAATACATACTTCGAACCGCCAGAATACCAGCGAAGGGGCGAGTGACGAGACAGGGCCGAACCCACAACATTTGGGCCTGTGTTCATGGTGGCCCCCCCGTTTCGTTGGTGTCATGTGACACACATACACTATACAGGGTGCTTCACAAAAACTCGGATTCCGAGCGAAAATCTACTTCACACCTCTGTTCTCACATATTATGGGGTTCTGCACCCTAACATAAGTTGATGCTCTTATAGCAGAGCAAGTACAAGTGGCACTGGCTTGATTCTTCCGTAAAGTGCACTTCCAGAACAGTGCAGAAATCGAGAGTTGGTGCGGCCTTCTTGTCATCAGAAATGTCAGGATAATTGTTTTGTCAATCAAAAAGTTGAAATATTGAAAGTTCATTTTTGGTTTCGCTGGTCCACATAAAATGGATTCATCCACATCTTATGGTTTCTTTGTGAACACTGCCATCAACAGTCTTATTAATGTTCATTGTCAATGATGTTCAATTATTAAATGTCGATCGACAATAGTGATTTAGCATTGAAGTGTTGTTTACGAAGTTGGTATTTTTCATCATTACTGAATGAACAATCAAATATTTTCAATTCCTGCACATATGGGTGACTTTCTTCAACTTTTGAATCTTTTCGTAACAATAGAGTGTACTTCTGTGTTTCAATCATCGCTTATATGCGAAGAATCTTAGATTTCGGAAATTATTGTAATAAACTTCAATGAGACATTCATATTCATTTTTCCACTCGAATATTCCAGGTTATGTGTATCGCACCGTCGCCCAAGCACGGTTCTGAAAACTCGAACTTTGAACGAGCATCGAGCAAGTTTGAAAGCCAGTGGAAATCATTTCTCGGCAAAAGTTCGCTCTTGAAATTCTTAGTGGACCACACAAAACGCTCTCAGTGCCGAAAAAGTTCGAGCCAGTACGACGAGTATAAAACGCTATTCGATTCCACCATTCGGTCCATTCGGCTGATGGCTGTTGCCACAAACTAAAACTCAATCATCTATGTATTGAACGGCACATCTTTGGAATTCTTTGCCAATATGAAAGTATTCCCCAAGAGCATATAATCTCCAAAAGTTCAAAACAATTCCAGTATCTACCTAATACTCTACATTTCCTCCCCAGCTATACCCACGATATTCTTCGAACACTATATACAAAACAGCTTACATGTCCCTATCTCAACTTTCGATTCACTATCTACTGACATTTGATTGGAACAGATACAGTGTGATCAGAATTCTGAATCTTGAAGCACCCTGTATTTTTTCCAATCAAATTCCAGTAGATATTCAATCAAAAGTTAAGATAGGGACATGTAAGCCGTTTTGATCGATAATGGATAGTTTCGACACAAAAAAATCCTAAAATTGAAAAATCTCGATTTTGAACACCCTATATCTCTGTAATGATTCCTGCTAGACCCCAAGTGTGATGCATTGATGAAATCAGCCCTTCAGAAAGACTCTAAATATGCAATAAAATTCAGGGTGTTCCATTTGAAATAACAAAGTTGCTAGTTGTTTCTGATAGAAGTGGCAACACTGTATCGATGAAAATATTTTAGACGGATAGAGAATGTTCAATTATCGAAGAAACCCAATTTTCAGGATGTTCTGTCTTTTCGTTCTCCAGATACTTCTAATAGGCCATCCACCGTGGATCACCCTGTATGGGACTCCCCTTTCATGTGCTCCAAGAGATGAAAAAAGTGTCATGAATTATACCTAAGTGATTTTTGACTTATTTTGGGACTAGAAGTTTCTATAAGAATATGTCATAAGTTGATTCATTTTCAAGATATACTTTCGTTTTAAAGTTAAAGAAAAAAAATATTTTCATGAGAACTAACTGCATTTTCAGTCTCAGTAGTTATGGCGTTACTAGACAAGAGGTCTATATCAAAGTCAACATTTCCAGAATTTTGACGGATAGCCGTGAAATTATGTGATTTATAGATATAAGTATAATGTAAACAAATAGGAAAACTCAATTCAAAGTATGACCACTTTTGATGTGGAACTTATAAGTATATCATACTGCGACGCCACTGAAAATATCATTTCCTCAATTACAACAAAAAAGCTCCATGTTACTAGTTATAGAAAATTAGAAAATATACATTTCAGTAATTCATAAAATCACGATTTTGTGAAGAAACATTGATACCCTGATGTATGTATTATATCGAAGTGAAGTTTACTAGAGTCACTGGATGATATTAATTCAAACTAATACCATCCAGTGAATCTAAAGTTTACCAACTCCACAACAGGATCAATAAAAATACTGATGGCTCTGGAGAAACCAGTCCATCAAAGTCTGGCAAATTGAAAAAAAAATACCGAGATGAAGTGACAAAATGTTATTTGAAAAATTTGCTTGTTACGACCCTGTGCTGAGCCCTTTTTCTCTCAACACCGCTATATACGTATACGGCCCTTCAACCTAAACAAGGACTTGGAGGACTCGCCTTTTGGAACCCGTGGATTCGTAACAGTTGGCACGCCGGTAATTCCTCTAGTGCACTTGTCGTCGGCTTTGTTCTGGTCGTTCATTGTGGAGATGAGAACAGGTCGAGGGGGTGGGTTTCGAACGCCCTGTATATCATGCGAGGCTGAAGAGGTCCTCGAAGGTATCGGAGTATAGGGCATAAACACGCTTTGAGTCCTGGCTACGCTGGCTGGGCTAGGAAATGGGACCATCTTTGTCACCACCACTTATCAAATGCCTTCCTTGTCTTAAAGGTATGTCTTGATATCAAAAGAAAAACAAAAGACTCAAAGTCAGTCGACCACACATTTATATAACATCTATATCGTCAAAAACATGTTACCGGTTTCGGCACAACGGCCATCATCAGACAAAAAGTACCTGTAAATATAAATTAGATAATACAGTATGAAGAAAGAAGAAATACAAAACCTACCGACAAAATTATGGGCACACTATAACATCATTAAAAATTGAGTTGATAAAGAAAAATCATGTTGTATGGCAGGAGATTCATCACCGGGTTTTCAGGCTCAGGCACAAATGACCATTTTGAATTTACTGAAGAGCCAGAAAAAACTGGCTCTGATAAGGTTGAACATCTTATCCAAAAAATTGTTTTTTATAAAATTGATATCATGCTAAGCTAAAAGCAACATATCAGAATAAGACAAAGAAATAAAAGAATTTGATGGTCGACAAAGACTTTGACATATGACAGTTGTACATGGAACAACACACAATAGTGAAGGTTATAGACTAACAACAGAACTAAGAGAAGTAAGTAACCTAAGAAGGAAGAAAAAAGGGGAAGAAAAAGGAGGAAGAAGACAAGATGAAGAGAAACCATGGAGAAGAGGAGAAAATGGTAAGGTCACAGAAACAAGAAGAGGAGTAAGTGTAGAGTCTAGTGGAGAACAAGAGACAGAAACAGAAGAAGAAGAGGAGAAATTGTTACTTCGGAAACTCCAGTGGCGGGGTAGCAACTACCAGAATGGAACGAGCAGAAATTATGAAAAATGTAATGTTCTGAAAATATGATTACGTTCAAAATTAGTTTGATCATTAAGACATGAAACATTTTGATTATTAATGCATTTTTGAATTTCCAAAATTTCAAGAAGATTTAACCTAGGACCCTTATCACAGATATGAAGAATTTCTGAATTACTATTGACATCAAAGGAGTGATTAGAATCAATAATGTGATTGGCAAACGAAGATGGGGAGTTAGGATCAACTGCAGTCAAGAATTTGTTAATCAGTCTATGTGTTCAGAGAAACGAATCTCAAAACTTCTACCTGTTTGACCTATATAAGCAGCATTACAATCATTGCAATTCAATTTGTAAACACCAGATTTTTTATTGAGGGGGATCCTGTCTTTGGAATTAATAAAAATATGTTTAAGATTAGAAGTAGATTTCAAAGAAATACGAATGTTCAGATTTTTGAAAAGTTTTGCAATCCTGAAAGTCTAATGTCCGAAAAAATTAAGAGATTTATATATAGGAGGAACTAAAGGTTGACTGGAAAAGACATTGAACGTTAGTTTGAACTTGGTATAAAATTTAAAATAGATTGACATGACATTTTCTAAGGGGTAATGGTTGTTAACTGCAATCTGTTTGATGATATTGATTTCTTTAGAAAAAGCGTGATCGGAAAGGGGAAGTGAGAAAGCTCTATGGACTGGTGTGTGTGGTGTGGTCGACTGACTTTGAGTCTTTTGTTTTTCTTTTGAAATTTTATTGGACCACTTTGAGATATGGATGATTTTCACGATTTATGTCTTGATATGTTTCATCTCTCTCCATTTTCATTATGAACACTAATTAGTTCAGTCCTGGATGCGTTTGAGAGTTGATGGTGGAGGCCTGATGTACAAAGTTATTCATTAAGAATGGGAAATCTCTGAACTACATACAGGATATGTCACGTTGAGCTCACATTACCTCTATATCAAGAATCAGTCGGGAGAAATCTATGAAAATATACATGCTTATCTTTCAGAATACTCTCTCTCTTCATTTGAAATATTTTCAGAAATGCAGTGTTGCCGCTTATATAAAAAAGTAGCAACAACTTTGTTATTTCAACTGATCAAAATTCTGAATCTATAAAGTGTAAGCTCGTCGTGACATACGCTGTATAGTAAGATTCAGCTTGACATGGCTAATAAGGAAGATGCTGTGTTTAGGAGATACAGGGTGTTTAAGGAGGAGATTTTATTTCAACAGCATGGCATGATGGCAAATACGAATATGTAACTGACGATTTTGTGATTGCTCATATATAATGGGCGCTATAGTGACATCCTGTTACTTCGGTAGATAACATCATATATATTATGATGATTGAATTTTTCCCGATTGCCCTAAAAATCCCAAAAAATTCATAGACACTAATTCGGACCCAAAACGAAAGAATTTGATGTCAGATTTGATAGATAACTCTCCCTTCAGATTTTCAAAATCAGCGGTTCAAGCAATGCAGTAGGCTCATATAGGTGTGAAAATTATTTTTTTCCCGATTGCCCTAAAGATCCCAAAAAAATCATAGACACTAATTCAGACCCAAAACGAAAGAATTTGATGTCACATTTGATAGATGACTCTCCATTTAGATTTTCAAAATCAGCGGTTCAGGCAATGCAGTAGGCTCATATAGGTGTGAAAATTATTTTTTTCCTGATTGCCCTAAAAATCCCAAAAAATTCATAGACACTAATTCAGACCCAAAACGAAAGAATTTGATGTCAGATTTGATAGATAACTCTCCCTTCAGATTTTCAAAATCAGCGGTTCAAGCAATGCAGTAGGCTCATATTATAGGTGTAAAAATTATTTTTTTCCTGATTGCCCTAAACATCCCAAAAAAATCAAAGACACTAATTCAGACCCAAAACGAAAGAATTTGATGTCACATTTGATAGATGACTCTCCATTTAGATTTTCAAAATCAGCGGTTCAGGCAATGCAGTAGGCTCATATAGGTGTAAAAATTATTTTTTTCCTGATTGCCCTAAAAATCCCAAAAAAATCATAGACACTAATTCAGACCCAAAACGAAAGAATTTGATGTCAGATTTGATAGATAACTCTCCCTTCAGATTTTCAAAATCAGCGGTTCAAGCAATGCAGTAGGCTCATATAGGTGTAAAAATTATTTTTTTCCTGATTGCCCTAAAAATCCCAAAAAAATCATAGACACTATCAGACCCAAAACGAAAGAATTTGATGTCACATTTGATAGATAACTCTCCCTTTGGATTTTCACAATCAGCGGTTCAGGCAATGCAGTAGGCTCATATAGGTGGGAAAATTATTTTTTTCCTGGTTGCCCTAAAAGCCCCAAAAAATTCATAGACACTAATTCGGACCCAAAACGAAAGAATTTGATGTCAGATTTGATAGATAACTCTCCCTTTAGATTTTCAAAATCAGCGGTTCAGGCAATGCAGTAGGCTCATATAGGTGGGAAAATTATTTTTTTCCTGATTGCCCTAAAAATCCCAAAAAATTCATAGACACTAATTCAGACCCAAAACGAAAGAATTTGATGTCAGATTTGATAGATAACTCTCCCTTCAGATTTTCAAATTCAGCGGTTCAAGCAATGCAGTAGGCTCATATTATAGGTGTGAAAATTATTTTTTTCCTGATTGCCCTAAACATCCCAAAAAAATCAAAGACACTAATTCAGACCCAAAACGAAAGAATTTGATGTCACATTTGATAGATGACTCTCCATTTAGATTTTCAAAATCAGCGGTTCAGGCAATGCAGTAGGCTCATATAGGTGTAAAAATTATTTTTTTCCTGATTGCCCTAAAAATCCCAAAAAAATCATAGACACTAATTCAGACCCAAAACGAAAGAATTTGATGTCAGATTTGATAGATAACTCTCCCTTCAGATTTTCAAAATCAGCGGTTCAAGCAATGCAGTAGGCTCATATAGGTGTAAAAATTATTTTTTTCCTGATTGCCCTAAAAATCCCAAAAAAATCATAGACACTAATTCAGACCCAAAACGAAAGAATTTGATGTCACATTTGATAGATGACTCTCCCTTTGGATTTTCAAAATCGACGGTTCAGGCAATGCAGTAGGCTCATATAGGTGGGAAAATTATTTTTTTCCTGGTTGCCCTAAAAGCCCCAAAGAATTCATAGACACTAATTCGGACCCAAAACGAAATAATATGATGTCAGATTTGATAGATAACTCTCCCTTTAGATTTTCAAAATCAGCGGTTCAGGCAATGCAGTAGGCTCATATAGGTGGGAAAATTATTTTTTTCCTGATTGCCCTAAAAATCCCAAAAAATTCATAGACACTAATTCAGACCCAAAACGGAAGAATTTGATGTCAGATTTGATAGATAACTCTCCCTTCAGATTTTCAAAATCAGCGGTTCAAGCAATATGCAGTAGGCTCATATAGGTGTAAAAATTATTTTTTTCCCGATTGCCCTAGAAATCCCAAAAAAATCATAGAT
Organism: Phaedon cochleariae; assembly: GCA_918026855.4. NCBI lineage: Eukaryota > Metazoa > Arthropoda > Insecta > Coleoptera > Chrysomelidae > Phaedon > Phaedon cochleariae. Next base: position 80,145,191 of record OU896707.1, on the reverse strand, counting down.
ACTAATTCGGACCCAAAACGAAAGAGTTTGATGCCAGATTTGAGAGATAACTCTCCCTTTAGATTTTCAAAATCAGCGGTTCAGGCAATGCAGTAGGCTCATATAGGTGGGAAAATTATTTTTTTCCTGATTGCCCTAAAAATCCCAAAAAATTCATAGACACTAATTCGGGCCCAAAACGGGAGAATTTGATGTCAGATTTGATAGATAACTCTCCCTTCAGATTTTCAAAATCAGCGGTTCGAGCAATGCAGTAAGTTCATATAGGTGGAAAAAATATTTTTTCCTGATTGCCATAAAAATCCCAAAAAATTCATAGACACTAATTCGGACCCAAAACGAAAGAATTTGATATCAGATTTGATAAATAACTCTCCCTTTAGATTTTCAAAATCAGCGGTTCAGGCAATGCAGTAGGCTCATATAGGTGGGAAAATTATTTTTTTCCTGATTGCCCTAAAAATCCCAGAAAATTCATAGACACTAATTCAGACCCAAAACGAAAGAATTTGATGTCAGATTTGATAGATAACTCTCCCTTCAGATTTTCAAAATCAGCGGTTCAAGCAATGCAGTAGGCTCATATATAGGTGTAAAAAATATTTTTTTCCCGATTGCCCTAAAGATCCCAAAAAAATCATAGCCACTAATTCAGACCCAAAACGAAAGAATTTGATGTCAGATTTGATAGATAACTCTCCCTTTAGATTTTCGAAATCAGCTGTTCAAGCAATGCAGTAGGCTCATATAGGTGTAAAAATTATTTTTTTCCTGATTGCCCTAAAAATCCCAAATAAATCATAGACACTAATTCAGACCCAAAACGAAAGAATTTGATGTCACATTTGATAGATGACTCTCCATTTAGATTTTCAAAATCAGCGGTTCAGGCAATGCAGTAGGCTCATATAGGTGTAAAAATTATTTTTTTCCTGATTGTCCTGAAAATCAAAAAAAAAATCATAGACACTAATTCAGACCCAAAACGAAAGAATTTGATGTCACATTTGATAGTAGATGACTCTCCATTTAGATTTTCAAAATCAGCGGTTCAGGCAATGCAGTAGGCTCATAATATAGGTGGGAAGATTATTTTTTTCCTGATTGCCCTAAAAATCCCAAAAAATTCATAGACACTAATTCAGACCCAAAACGAGAAAATTTGATGTCAGATTCGATAGATAACTCTCCCTTCAGATTTTCAAAATCAGCGGTTCGAGCAATGCAGTAAGTTCATATAGGTGTAAAAATTATTTTTTTCCCGATTGCCCTAAAAATCCCAAAAAATTCATAGACACTAATTCGGACCCAAAACGAAAGAATTTGATGTCAGATTTGATAGATAACTCTCCCTTTAGATTTTCAAAATCAGCGGTTCAGGCAATGCAGTAGGCTCATATAGGTGGGAAAATTATTTTTTTCCTGATTGCCCTAAAAATCCCAAAAAATTCATAGACACTAATTCGGACCCAAAACGGAAGAATTTAATGTCAGATTTGATAGATGACTATCCCTTTAGATTTTCAATATCAGCGGTTCAGGCAATGCAGTAGGCTCATATAGGTGGGAAAATTATTTTTTTCCTGATTGCCCTAAAAATCCCAAAAAATTCATAGACACTAATTCGGACCCAAAACGAAAGAATTTGATGTCAGATTTGATAGATAACTCTCCCTTCAGATTTTCAAAATCAGCAGTTCAGGCAATGCAGTAGGCTCATATAGGTGGGAAAATTATTTTTTTCCTGATTGCCCTAAAAAGTCCAGAAAATTCATAGACACTAATTCAGACCCAAAACGGAAGAATTTTATGTCAGATTTGATAGATAACTCTCCCTTCAGATTTTCAAAATCAGCGGTTCAAGCAATATGCAGTAGGCTCATATAGGTGTAAAAATTATTTTTTTCCCGATTGCCCTAGAAATCCCAAAAAATTCATAGACACTAATTCGGACCCAAAACGAAAGAATTTGATGTCAGATTTGATAGATAACTCTCCCTTTAGATTTTCAAAATCAGCGGTTCAGGCAATGCAGTAGGCTCATATAGGTGGGAAAATTATTTTTTTCCTGATTGCCCTAAAAATCCCAAAAAATTCATAGACACTAATTCGGACCCAAAACGAGAGAATTTGATGTCAGATTTGATAGATGACTATCCATTTAGATTTTCAAAATCAGCGGTTCAGGCAATGCAGTAGGCTCATATAGGTGGGAAAATTATTTTTTTCCTGATTGCCCTAAAAATCCCAAAAAATTCATAGACACTAATTCGGACCCAAAATGAAAGAATTTGATGTCAGATTTGATAGATAACTCTCCCTTCAAATTTTCAAAATCAGCGGTTCGAGCAATGCAGTAAGTTCATATAGGTGGAAAAAATATTGTTTTCATGATTGCCATAAAAATCCCCTAAAAATTCATAGACACTAATTCAGACCCAAAACGGAAGAATTTGATGTCCGATTTGATAGATAACTCTCCCTTCAAATTTTCAAAATCAGCGGTTCGAGCAATGCAGTAAGTTCATATAGGTGGAAAAAATATTGTTTTCATGATTGCCATAAAAATCCCAAAAAATTCATTGACACTAATTCAGACCCAAAACGGAAGAATTTGATGTCAGATTTGATAGATAGCTCTCCCTTTAGATTTGAAAAATCAGCGGTTCAAGCAATGCAGTAGGCTCATATAGGTGGAAAAATTATTTTTTTCCCGATTGCCCTAAAAATCCCAAAAAATTCATAGACACTAATTCGGACCCAAAACGAAAGAATTTGATGTCAGATTTGATAGATAACTCTCCCTTCAGATTTTCAAAATCAGCGGTTCGAGCAATGCAGTAAGTTCATATAGGTGGAAAAAATATTTTTTTCCTGATTGCCATAAAAATCCCAAAAAATTCATAGACACTAATTCAGACCCAAAACGGAAGAATTTGATGTCCGATTTGATAGATAACTCTCCCTTCAGTATTTCAAAATCAGCGGTTCGAGCAATGCAGTAAGTTCATATAGATGGAAAAAATATTGTTTTCATGATTACCATAAAAATCCCAAAAAATTCATAGACACTAATTCAGACCCAAAACGGAAGAATTTGATGTCAGATTTGATAGATTGCTCTCCCTTTAGATTTGAAAAATCAGCGGTTCAAGCAATGCAGTAGGCTCATATAGGTGGAAAAATTATTTTTTTCCCGATTGCCCTAAAAATCCCAAAAAATTCATAGACACTAATTCGGACCCAAAACGAAAGAATTTGATGTCAGATTTGATAGATAACTCTTCCTTTAGATTTTCAAAATCAGCGAATCAGGCAATGCAGTAGGCTTATATAGGTGTAAAAATTATTTTTTCCCGATTGCCCTAAAAATCCCAAAAAATTCATAGACACTAATTCGGACCCAAAACGAAAGAATTTGATGTCAGATTTGATAGATAACTCTCCCTTTAGATTTGAAAAATCAGCGGTTCAAGCAATGCAGTAGGCTCATATAGGTGGAAAAATTATTTTTTTCCCGATTGCCCTAAAAATCCCAAAAAAATTCATAGACACTAATTCGGACCCAAAACGAAAGAATTTGATGTCAGATTTGATAGATAACTCTCCCTTTAGATTTTCAAAATCAGCGGTTCAGGCAATGCAGTAGGCTCATATAGGTGGGAAAATTATTTTTTTCCTGATTGCCCTAATAATCCCAAAAAATTCATAGACACTAATTCAGACCCAAAACGAATGAATTTGATGTCAGATTTGATAGATAACTCTCCCTTCAGATTTTCAAAATCAGCGGTTCAAGCAATATGCAGTAGGCTCATATAGGTGTAAAAATTATTTTTTCCCGATTGCCCTAAAAATCCCAAAAAAATTCATAGACACTAATTCGGACCCAAAACGAAAGAATTTGATGTCAGATTTGATAGATAACTCTCCCTGTAGATTTCCAAAATCAGCGGTTCAGGCAATGCAGTAGGCTCATATAGGTGGGAAAATTATTTTTTTCCTGATTGCCCTAAAAATCCCAAAAAATTCATTGACACTAATTCGGACCCAAAACGGAAGAATTTGATGTCAGATTTGATAGATAACTATCCCTTCAGATTTTCAAAATCAGCGGTTCAAGCAATGCAGTAGGCTCATATATATAGGTGTAAAAATTATTTTTTCCCGATTGCCCTAAAAATCCCAAAAAATTCATAGACACTAATTCGGACCCAAAACGAAAGAATTTGATGTCAGATTTGATAGATAACTCTCCCTTTAGATTTTCAAAATCAGCGGTTCAGGCAATGCAGTAGGCTCATATAGGTGGGAAAATTATTTTTTTCCCGATTGCCCTAAAAATCCCAAAAAATTCATAGACACTAATTCGGACCCAAAACGAGAGAATTTGATGTCAGATTTGATAGATAACTCTCCCTTTAGATTTTCAAAATCAGCGGATCAGGCAATGCAGTAGGCTTATATAGGTGTAAAAATTATTTTTTCCCGATTGCCCTAATAATCCCAAAAAATTCATAGTCACTAATTCGGACCCAAAACGAAAGAATTTGATGTCAGATTTGATAGATTGCTCTCCCTTTAGATTTGAAAAATCAGCGGTTCAAGCAATGCAGAAGGCTCATATACTTAGGTAAAAAAATTATTTTTTTCCCGATTGCCCTAAAAATCCCAAAAAAATCATAGACACTAATTCATACCCAAAACGAAAGAATTTGATGTCAGATTTGATAGATAACTCTCCCTTTAGATTTTCAAAATCAGCGGTTCAGGCAATGCAGTAGGCTCATATAGGTGGGAAAATTATTTTTTTCCTGATTGCCCTAAAAATCCCAAAAAATTCATAGACACTAATTCAGACCCAAAACGGATGAATTTGATGTCAGATATGATAGATAACTCTCCCTTCAGATTTTCAAAATCAGCGGTTCAAGCAATATGCAGTAGGCTCATATAGGTGTAAAAATTATTTTTTTCCCGATGGCCCTAAAAATCCCAAAAAAATTCATAGACACTAATTCGGACCCAAAACGAAAGAATTTGATGTCAGATTTGATAGATAACTCTCCCTTCAGATTTTCAAAATCAGCGGTTCAAGCATTGCAGTAGGCTCATATAGGTGTAAAAATTATTTTTTTCCCGATTGCCCTAAAAATTCCAAAAAATTCATAGACACTAATTCGGACCCAAAACGAAAGGATTGATGTCGGATTTGATAGATAACTCTCCCTTTAGATTTTCAAAATCAGCGATTCAGGCAATGCAGTAGGCTCATATAGGTGGGAAAATTATTTTTTTCCTGATTGCCCTAAAAATCCCAAAAATATTCATAGACACTAATTCGGACCCAAAACGAAAGAATTTGATGTCAGATTTGATAGATAACGCTCCCTTTAGATTTTCAAAATCAGCGGTTCAGGCAATGCAGTAGGCTTATATAGGTGTAGAAATTATTTTTTTCCCGATTGCCCTAAAAATCCCAAAAAATTCATAGACACTTATTCGGAATCAAGACGAAAGAATTTGATGTCAGATTTGATAGATAACTCTGCCCTTCAGATTTCCAAAATCAGCGGTCCAAGCAATGCAGTAGGCTCATATAGGTGTAAAAATTATTTTTTCCCGATTGCCCTAAAAATCCCAAAAAACTCATAGACACTAATTCGGACCCAAAACGAAAGATTTTGATGTCAGATTTGATAGATAACTCTCCCTTTAGATTTTCAAAATCAGCGGTTCAGGCTCATATAGGTGGGAAAATTATTTTTTTCCTGATTGCCCTAAAAATCCCAAAAAATTCATATACACTAATTCAGATCCAAAACGTAAGAATTTGATGTCAGATTTGATAGATAACTCTCCCTTCAGATTTTCAAAATCAGCGGTTAAGGCAATGCATCAGTAGGCTCATATAGGTGGGAAAATTATTTTTTTCCTGATTGCCCTAAAAATCCCAGAAAATTCATAGACACTAATTCGGACCCAAAACGAAAGAATTTGTCGTCAGATTTGATAGATAACTCTCCCTTTAAATTTTCAAAATCAGCGGTTCAGGCAATGCAGTAGGCTCTTATAGGTGGGAAAATTATTTTTTTCCTGATTGCCATAAAAATCCCAAAAAATTCATAGACACTAATTTAGACCCAAAACGAAAGAATTTGATGTCAGATTTGATAGATAACTCTTTCTTCAGATTTTCAAAATCAGCGGCTCAAGCAATGCAGTAGGCTCATGTAGGTGTAAAAATTATTTTTTTCCCGATTGCCCTAAAAATCCCAAAAAATTTATAGACATTAATTCGGACCCAAAACGAAAGAATTTGATGTCAGATTTGATAGATAACTCTCCCTTTAGATTTTCAAAATCAGCGGTTCAGGCAATGCATCAGTAGGCTCATAATATAGGTGGGAAAATTATTTTTTCCTGATTGCCCTAAAAAATCCCAAAACATTCATAGACACTAATTCAGACCCAAAACGAAAGAATTTGATGTCAGATTTGATAGATAACTCTCCCTTCAGATTTTCAAAATCAGCGGTTCAGGCAATGCATCAGTAGGCTCATATAGGTGGGAAAATTATTTTTTTCCTGATTGCCCTAAAAATCCCAAAAAATTCATAGACACTAATTCAGATCCAAAACGTAAGAATTTGATGTCAGATTTGATAGATAACTCTCCCTTCAGATTTTCAAAATCAGCGGTTCAAGCAATGCAGAAGGCTCATATACTTAGGTAAAAAAATTATTTTTTTCCCGATTGCCCTAAAAATCCCAAAAAAATCATAGACACTAATTCATACCCAAAACGAAAGAATTTGATGTCAGATTTGATAGATAACTCTCCCTTTAGATTTTCAAAATCAGCGGTTCAGGCAATGCAGTAGGCTCATATAGGTGGGAAAATTATTTTTTTCCTGATTGCCCTAAAAATCCCAAAAAATTCATAGACACTAATTCAGACCCAAAACGGATGAATTTGATGTCAGATATGATAGATAACTCTCCCTTTAGATTTGAAAAATCAGCGGTTCAAGCAATGCAGAAGGCTCATATACTTAGGTAAAAAAATTATTTTTTTCCCGATTGCCCTAAAAATCCCAAAAAAATCATAGACACTAATTCATACCCAAAACGAAAGAATTTGATGTCAGATTTGATAGATAACTCTCCCTTTAGATTTTCAAAATCAGCGGTTCAGGCAATGCAGTAGGCTCATATAGGTGGGACAATTATTTTTTTCCTGATTGCCCTAAAAATCCCAAAAAATTCATAGACACTAATTCAGACCCAAAACGGATGAATTTGATGTCAGATATGATAGATAACTCTCCCTTCAGATTTTCAAAATCAGCGGTTCAAGCAATATGCAGTAGGCTCATATAGGTGTAAAAATTATTTTTTTCCCGATGGCCCTAAAAATCCCAAAAAAATTCATAGACACTAATTCGGACCCAAAACGAAAGAATTTGATGTCAGATTTGATAGATAACTCTCCCTTCAGATTTTCAAAATCAGCGGTTCAAGCATTGCAGTAGGCTCATATAGGTGTAAAAATTATTTTTTTCCCGATTGCCCTAAAAATTCCAAAAAATTCATAGACACTAATTCGGACCCAAAACGAAAGGATTGATGTCGGATTTGATAGATAACTCTCCCTTTAGATTTTCAAAATCAGCGATTCAGGCAATGCAGTAGGCTCATATAGGTGGGAAAATTATTTTTTTCCTGATTGCCCTAAAAATCCCAAAAATATTCATAGACACTAATTCGGACCCAAAACGAAAGAATTTGATGTCAGATTTGATAGATAACGCTCCCTTTAGATTTTCAAAATCAGCGGTTCAGGCAATGCAGTAGGCTTATATAGGTGTAGAAATTATTTTTTTCCCGATTGCCCTAAAAATCCCAAAAAATTCATAGACACTTATTCGGAATCAAGACGAAAGAATTTGATGTCAGATTTGATAGATAACTCTGCCCTTCAGATTTCCAAAATCAGCGGTCCAAGCAATGCAGTAGGCTCATATAGGTGTAAAAATTATTTTTTCCCGATTGCCCTAAAAATCCCAAAAAACTCATAGACACTAATTCGGACCCAAAACGAAAGATTTTGATGTCAGATTTGATAGATAACTCTCCCTTTAGATTTTCAAAATCAGCGGTTCAGGCTCATATAGGTGGGAAAATTATTTTTTTCCTGATTGCCCTAAAAATCCCAAAAAATTCATATACACTAATTCAGATCCAAAACGTAAGAATTTGATGTCAGATTTGATAGATAACTCTCCCTTCAGATTTTCAAAATCAGCGGTTAAGGCAATGCATCAGTAGGCTCATATAGGTGGGAAAATTATTTTTTTCCTGATTGCCCTAAAAATCCCAGAAAATTCATAGACACTAATTCGGACCCAAAACGAAAGAATTTGTCGTCAGATTTGATAGATAACTCTCCCTTTAAATTTTCAAAATCAGCGGTTCAGGCAATGCAGTAGGCTCTTATAGGTGGGAAAATTATTTTTTTCCTGATTGCCATAAAAATCCCAAAAAATTCATAGACACTAATTTAGACCCAAAACGAAAGAATTTGATGTCAGATTTGATAGATAACTCTTTCTTCAGATTTTCAAAATCAGCGGCTCAAGCAATGCAGTAGGCTCATGTAGGTGTAAAAATTATTTTTTTCCCGATTGCCCTAAAAATCCCAAAAAATTTATAGACATTAATTCGGACCCAAAACGAAAGAATTTGATGTCAGATTTGATAGATAACTCTCCCTTTAGATTTTCAAAATCAGCGGTTCAGGCAATGCATCAGTAGGCTCATAATATAGGTGGGAAAATTATTTTTTCCTGATTGCCCTAAAAAATCCCAAAACATTCATAGACACTAATTCAGACCCAAAACGAAAGAATTTGATGTCAGATTTGATAGATAACTCTCCCTTCAGATTTTCAAAATCAGCGGTTCAGGCAATGCATCAGTAGGCTCATATAGGTGGGAAAATTATTTTTTTCCTGATTGCCCTAAAAATCCCAAAAAATTCATAGACACTAATTCAGATCCAAAACGTAAGAATTTGATGTCAGATTTGATAGATAACTCTCCCTTCAGATTTTCAAAATCAGCGGTTAAGGCAATGCATCAGTAGGCTCATATAGGTGGGAAAATTATTTTTTTCCTGATTGCCCTAAAAATCCCAGAAAATTCATAGACACTAATTCGGACCCAAAACGAAAAAATTTTTCGTCAGATTTGATAGATAACTCTCCCTTTGAATTTTCAAAATCAGCGGTTCAGGCAATGCAGTAGGCTCATATAGGTGGGAAAATTATATTTTTCCTGATTGCCATAAAAATCCCAAAAAATTCATAGACACTAATTAAGACCCAAAACGAAAGAATTTGATGTCAGATTTGATAGATAACTCTTTCTTCAGATTTTCAAAATCAGCGGCTCATGTAGGTGTAAAAATTATTTTTTTCCCGATTGCCCTAAAAATCCCAAAAAATTTATAGACACTAATTCGGACCCAAAACGAAAGAATTTGATGTCAGATTTGATAGATAACTCTCCCTTTAGATTTTCAAAATCAGCGGTTCAGGCAATGCATCAGTAGGCTCATAATATAGGTGGGAAAATTATTTTTTTCCTGATTGCCCTAAAAATCCCAAAAAATTCATAGACACTAATTCAGACCCAAAACGAAAGAATTTGATGTCAGATTTGATAGATAACTCTCCCTTCAGATTTTCAAAATCAGCGGTTCAGGCAATGCATCAGTAGGCTCATATAGGTGGGAAAATTATTTTTTTCCTGATTGCCCTAAAAATCCCAAAAAATTCATAGACACTAATTCGGACCCAAAACGAAAGAATTTGATGTCAGATTTGATAGATAACTCTCCCTTTAGATTTTCAAAATCAGCGGTTCAGGCAATGCAGTAGGCTCATATAGGTGTAAAAATAATTTTTTTTCTCGATTGCCCTAGAAAGCCCAAAAAATTCATAGACACTAATTCGGACCCAAAACGAAAGAATTTGATGTCAGATTTGATAGATAACTCTCCCTTCAGATTTTCAAAATCAGCGGTTCAAGCAATGCAGTAGGCTCATATAGGTGTAAAAATTATTTTTTTCCCGATTGCCCTAAAAATCCCAAAAAATTCATAGACACTAATTCGGACCCAAAACGAAAGAATTTGATGTCAGATTTGATAGATAACTCTCCCTTTCGATTTTCAAAATCAGCGGTTCAGGCAATGCATCAGTAGGCTCATATAGGTGGGAAAATTATTTTTTTCCTGATTGCCCAAAAAATCCCAAAAAATTCATAGACACTAATTCAGACCCAAAACGAAAGAATTTGATGTCAGAGTTTTGATAATAAAATTTTAAAACTCTTCCAATTCAACATAAAAATGTACTCTCTTTGAAATTGTTTAACTCTAACGGTTTTTGCGTCATTCTTGAAGAGATTTGTGTCTCACTTATATAACATTTTTATTATTTTAAATTATGAAGTTAGCAATGTGAAGTGATAATGAAAAAAAAGGCAGCAATCAATAATGGCAATCACCATATAACAACGCCGATATAACAAACAAAGTTTCAAAGTAAATGTATGACCGAAGTTATGGAGTAATTCAAAATGAGATGTTTTCCTTGAATACTCTATTTCTGCAACATTTGTATAAGGCTTGTTGGGTTAAATCTTCGCACATTTTGATGTTTACTATCTGTAGTTCAGAATCACCCTGCATATTCAATGACATCGTAAACTCCTTATACAGTATGATACAATAAGCTTATTCCGAAAAAAATAGGTGCGTGGTATAGTACTCCCAGGAATATTGCGGACATGTCCGCATTGAAAGACTACCGAAGAGTGCTATTTTTTCAAGGTCCACTATATCTATTCTGACACCATTTCAAATTGAAATTGATTGATTGATCGGGATTAAATTGTCGAAAAATATGCATATTACAAGTTTTAGCAATATTAAATTTAGTCCCACCCTGTATTATACACTTCTGATTTAAATTTTGGAATGATTTTATCTTCAATGCATTGGGCATGGAAAGTTTAGTTCTTGTTCGGAAATGCATCACTTTATCACATGGCGTTTCGAAAATATTCAAGAAATATCATCTTCAGGAGTCTCTCCTCAGGGGCCATAGACATTTCTCGACTCATGTTCATTGAAACTTTTCTTCCTACTTTTGGTAGTAGAAGTCACAGGTGAAGTTTGGCAGGCTAATTTCGGGACACTATGTATACATAGCAATCAATTACTCTCCTTTGGAAGTAGGATATATTATCAACGATCAACAATAATATCATTTCTATATATTCTACTTATTTACCTTTGTCCAGACTCCAAACCACCATTTATCAAACAAATTTTTGTCTATCATTTACATGATAAATGCTATCATAAATCATGGTGGGTCTGATGAAAAATTGTGTTAAAACAATACGTTCGCTTCAATCCATCATCCGTATTTGTATATACAAACGTGTGTGTACACGCAAAAATCGAATTACATTTTATACTCTGCAGGTGTTTTATTACCACTTTTTTCTACGGATAAGGATTGTCCAGTGTGTGGTGTGATAGGTCCTTGTTTTTATGGCTTTTATCTGATGTCAAATCGACCGAAAAATAGGGAATACCTGACCAGAACCGTCTTCCACCTATTAAAGGCCCTGGGCATATTAGAATAATGGGGCCCCTATGACCATAATGAAGTACTATATTGTTAGAATAGAGAAATAACATAGAAATGCAAAGTTTTAACATTATTTTTATATCTTTACAGTTACATTAGATATGATGAATAGATTATATCATGTAATCCACACTGAGTAACCAGCATCCACGATTAGTCCTCATACTCCTTATATAAGTATATATCTATGCTGATTGAAGAGGTACCCTTCTAGATTTGAGTTGAGCAAAATCGTTAATAACATCTTCAAAATCTATGTTTTCGAGCATATCACATTCTATCGACATAAGCGACAAACTATTCAATCTCTCTTGAAGCATTGTACTTCTTAATTCACTTTTTATTCGTTTTAATTTGGAGAAGGAGCGTTCCCCACTGCAGTTAGTTATACCATCATGCTTAGAAAGATTCTCAGTGCGATTTCTATATTAGGAAAGGTGTTCCACTTCTTTTCAAGTAAATTATTATTGCAAAAGGCAATTGAAATGAAAATAAATATTGAAATTTATTAAACATGCTGCATTCATTAAGCCTGATTTTCAGGCGAGAGTAGAGTAGCTATCGGGACTAGGGGGCCCCAATCCTCGCGGGGCCCTGGGCACGTGCCCAGTGTGCCCAGTGGGGAAGAGGGGCCTAACCTGACGACTATTAGTTATGATGGCCCTCCTTTATTTCAATGAAACTAATGGACTGACGTGCTATGAAACAACAAAAGAAATCGTGTACTATTTAGCTGAAATGGAGGGAATTATCATCAGGAAGATTTTGATAACCTGAAAATTCTCATTTGGAAAATCAGTTTATATAAACGATGGCTTCGATGATAATTCTCGATATCATGGAAATAAATTTTATCCTATTGATATATAGGGACAACCGGACAATGACTCGTTTATACTAAGTACTAAACATAAAATCTATAGCTCCATTGCAACACGATCTTTTTTGGGATATAGTACAATATCGTAATTATTATCATGAGGTTAATAAATCAAAATTACTTATTCAAAACTATTCCTATATTCATTTTAAATAATATTATTTCAGATATTTTGAATTGTCGTTATCATGTCTAAGGGCTATTAGAGGAACTGTGATTCAGAGGGGATGAAAAAGAGTTCATCAAAATTTAATTCATTAAAATCTCAATGAATATGTTATTTAAACCGTCTCTCAATTGGAGTCTGTTTGAACTTAGTGTTCAAACAATAATTCTTCTTGAGTTATTTTTTTCAATGTGTAAGTTTTCAGAAAAATCTAATCTATTCTATCTTATATGATTTTTTGAATGTGGGTACCTTTACAAGGTGTCTCAGAACCACGTTCCATATAAATTCTCCTGGGCGAAGTTGAGACCAAAATAGGCCGATTGAAATCAAAAATTCTATTCCCAGATTTTCTATAATATTTCGAAATACTTGAAAGGTAATGCTTTGAAATTCGTATATAGGACAATTTACTATAGTGAATGTGTATATGGAGAAACATGTCGTGCCAAGTCAATCAATTGATATACAGGGAGTTCGGTATTTCGCATTCTCTTTAATAAAAATTAATGTATAACTTTTTTTACAGCTCTGACCATATTTTGATATTTCGATGAATGACAAGATCAATTATCTCACTTTTTTCTAACAAAATTCATTTTGGTGCTTCTCATACTTGATGATTATATGACGACTATTCATTTTATCATATAACCTGACCAATCACAAGCCAGAGACAACGTGTGCTTATCGCGAAAGCATGAGCTGTCTTTCAATTCTGATTGGTCTGACAGCGTTCATGTTTTCAACGATGTTATATACCATGGATAGCAAATCAAAGTCTGGATGTAACCATGGATAGCGAAGCAAATTCTGTCAGTTTGGCATAAAATATAATTATACCTGATGTACTTGTCAGAATGAATCACTGATTTATAATAACTGCTTTTTTACTTCGTGAACGTGAAATAGTCCTGGTCTTACCTCATTTGTGTTAAGTTTTTGAGAACAATAATCATGTTTTTAAACTAATTTGGCATTGTTTTTACCAGAGAAACTGAAATGAAATTGAGAGATTACTATAGTTCCAAAATCATATGATGAAGAGTTTGCGAATTGGTGAACATGTGGTCAATACCTCAACACTAATGAGGTAGAAATGAGCAAAACATGATAATTCTAACATCATGAACTAGTATAGTATGCAGAAGCACCCAAATGAATTTCCTTATTTATCTCGAAAACCAGGGAGAATTAAAAAAAACTGCAGTTTCTAACATCATTAACGAGTAGTATGGAGAGAAACCAAAATACATTTTGTTATTTATCCAAAAAACAAAGGAAAATTATAAAAAAACCGCAGTTATAAAAAAGTGAGATAATTGATTTTGTGATCTTCTGAAATATCAAAATGTGATCAGTGCGGTACTCCGAAACACCAGCGCATACATACACTGTAGAAAATTCCTCTGAGTGAATGCATATAATATGTGGTTGTGAGTGAATTTACTGATTGACATTTTTGAGTGAATTCTCAACTCAAACTAGATATTTCATCAAGTTTCTCATATCAATGAGAATGTTTATAAAAAATTTGATTGAATCGGTTCATGAATTACCATTTTACACAGTCGAGTAGGGTGCAATTTCAACTCAATCGGGCGTGGACCGAAATTGACTCATTATTGCGTGGCCCTTGAGTGAAATTTCACTCAATTTTTTTTTCAGTGTACATTAGAAACACGTTACATTAATTTCTATCAAAGAGAATGCGAAATACCTAACTCCCTGTGCATTGATTCAGGTCCTACTCTATATAGATTGATTGCATTGGTACGGCACGTTTTCCATGCATGTTCACTATAATTATAGTAAGTTGCTCTACGACTTTCAGAGCAGGACCTACAACGATTTTGTTATATTAAAGAAAATCTGGAAAAACATTTTTCTTCGTCGCCCTCTCACGACTCAACGGTGCATTTTTCTATAGAAGTTAATTTAAGTGTTAACTCCTGAGGACCTTATATATCTATAGATCTCCTGATTTCAGTTATACATAGATGGAATTCCCACATTGAAACTGGTTTCAGTAATACCTATATTTATTTCTTCATATTCATATATCAAAAACATTTCCTGTATCAGCATGATATCTACGTTGTACTACATCCAACAATTTCAGCGTTTTCATTTAGAATTCATAAAACAGAGAACCATTCACAAATAATTACATGTTCTATTCAGGAAAATACGATTATTTCATAGAAAATTGTATCATGACGTAATTGTTGGGAAAAGGATATATTATATAGTTTATAACTTTTTGATATCAATTGATGATGCCGGAGCATATATTCCATTTATTTTTGTATATAATGCATGAATTCCAAAACTGTCAAAAAGAAGTAATGATAAATAATGACATCGGAGGAAGTTTGGTGTATTTTGATATAATTTGTATCGGAAAATATGATAGAAAAGTATAGGATATATTCTACACAGGAATATAATGTCGTCAACCTAACCTATATAAGAGTGCAATCATTACGAGCATATATCTATTATATAGTAGAAATATATACTTCTCACTTTTCAGTAATCAGATTGAGACATTCAATTTCATCATTAATGATGATGATGATGATGAAGAAATAATTGATTTGAGTGTTGCAATTTTTAACTGCTAGGTATATACTGAAATGAACTTCGAAATTTTTTATCTACACCGCATTCTTGATGATGCTCTTGGCCCTATTTTATGTTTATACTCATACATATAAAGAGGATGCAAATAGATGGAAATTGAGCACAAAAAAATATATCATCAGGCAATGACTATACCAATACGATTCTAGGTAGGAATAAAATAATCATGTTCCAGCTAACCAGCTTTGCTAAAACCAAATTTCAAAATATCTCTAGATTTCCTGATATTTTAATTATTTCTCCTCGTTTTTGTCAATGAAAATGTGAGTACTCTTTATTCAGATATAATCCGAGTGATTGTAAGAATCTACAGGAAGATATTTTTGAGGGGTCAAGCCACTGGAATATTTTGAAATATGAAATGAGTTATTTGTTTTGTTTACATACTTTTTTGACTTCCGTCCTGCAGTTTTTATAAGTACTTATCTTTTAATTGAAATGTTAAATTAACCTTTATCACAATAAAAACAGAAAGCGCTATACATAGATATACATAGTTTATGATCTAAATTATAAGTTTCCAAACATTACCTGAAGAATAAGAAACCTATAGGGAGTCTTGATTTTTTATAAGAGGTGATGGGAAATAAAAATATCATTATATTAAAATATTTATGTATGAAAAAATATCTTATTTTGACGTAAGAAATAAGTAGCTGAAATCTTGATACTGAATTTTGATACATCCTATTCCTACAGAAATGCGAGGACAACAAATCTTAAAAATATAACATTCCACCTGCTCCACCCTTTACTTCTTGATCTTCGCACACTGTGTCTGAATATTGTTGATTATTTCATCCGGCAATGATCTTTATTAGGTATTCATTATTTTCGGAAATAGGTATTTGCAATTTATACCTAAACAGTTATAATTGTTTTTCAACTAATATTTGTACCTAGCAATAAAAATAATAATCGGTACTAGAAATTATTCGAAAACCTGGTATTCAAATACTGAGTGAACCTTACAGAGAGTACTCATCGAAGAAACATCTCTCTCGATCACCAACCACTTGATGATGACGAAAATGTATCTATATCTCATTCTGAAAGCTAATCCATAACGGGAGCAACAGAGTTGCAACAAAAAGTAACACGACATTCTGAGATTCACTGTACATTGAGGTATATTAGTGACTAAATACAAAATGAATATTGTCAGTAGAACAGCAATGTTATATTAATTAAGAGACGGTCCCTGTATATCCGACAAACGAGCAACATAGTGATTATGCCCCTGGTGTTCAGGCAGCACGTTATACAACCATGCATTCCTGGACTTTCAACGGTATCACACCAGGTTGTATATTCTATACTAGCTGTCCGGTCCGGCAACATAATATATTTGTTGTTTATACGTCCATGGTTGCAGTAGTTCTTAGCTATGCGCGTATCATAGATCTAAATGCGCGTATCTACAGTAGGTACATATTGTTTTGTTATTTTTTTGATTTTTTTGTGCTCACCTATAGCTACTCTATTATACTTACACCTATTTTCATTATCTCAGTATCTTTTGTATTTTTTGTTGTTGTTTTACGTAATAAAAATGTCATCCCAATCGGTCAATAAGCAGTTCATAGTATTCAATATTCGATACAAACAAACAAACAAACAAACAAACAAACAAATGAACGAATAAATCTTTCCTCTTTATAATATTTAGTATTCAGGGTATGTAAAAGGATCCAGGACACACAACTTTATGTGTCAATCCAATCAGGTCTATACCGGATTGAGTAACCATTTTATAGCTACCCTTTGAATTATATTGACATAAAATGTATCAGAAGGATGACAAATGTTCGAGAAATCACATACTTACACAATTTTGACTGAAATTCAACAAATTGTTGATGACACAAATTGTGCATTTTCGTTTTTACGAAAAGCTTCACTCAATAGGACTTTTTACCATTTTACCATCACCCGGTAGATACCATGAATAATAATTATGATTGAAGCACCATACCTTCTGCAGTTCACAATTTTCACTTTCACCCGCCGTTTCAAGAAATGCCGATCAAACTTATTTACCGATATCATAATAATCTGTGACAACATAATTACAAATTATTCAACACCTACGCCCGAGTATACCTTTATTTATCTCATATTGTTTGCTTTCTGGTTCTGCTTTGTCGTTAACTCCAGGCGAATGACATTTAATTGTCCCATTACCCTATTACCATATTATATACCTACAACCGAAGTAAAAACCATGAATGAATTAGGTATAGAGCTCATTTTCATCTATTGGGAGGCATTACACTTCATGAAATAGGAAATATCGATGTTCAAATCATCAAATTATACAGGATGTTCATGAAATGTAGGAAATCTCTCGAATTCATATACAGGGTGTCCCGAAATAGCACAACCACGGATTCTAGGAACAAAAATAGTAAAAAATGTTCATATGAACATGAGCCAAGTATAATGGCCCCCTAGGGAGTTATAGCCATCTGAAAGAGTGTTGAGATAACGAAATTTTGTACATGTATATTACTTTTCATGCCCGATTTGGAAATGTTAAGAATTTTCCGGAATTTGAATCAGGAGCGTGGAAAATTGGTGATGCTGCGAGCATTTCTTCCCCCAAATTTTTGTTCTGAGGAATTTTTGGCAGTTTGACTAGGAATTATAAAAATATCATCGATTTCACCTATAAAAATGATACTCTAGTTCAGTTTCGATAGTACTAACCATTTTCGAGATAAATCGATCGAAAAATAGTGCTTTTTTCTTATAATAGGGTACCAAATTTTCCCAAAAATTATATTTCGATGGATAATCACCTTTTTCCATTATCTACTTGTGATGTTTGACTCAAAATATGAGAGGAACAATAAAAATAATTTTTTCAAAAATATATTGAGAAAAAGTATGTATACCATTTTTTTTACGTAGCAGACTTTTAAAATCGATTTATCTCGAAAATCTAGAGTGCTATCGAAACAAAAGAATGAGTGAAATTTCACTAAAACTTCACTCAATAATGTCTCAATTTCGGTCCACGCCCGATTCAGTTGAAAATTCACTCTACTTGACTGAGTGAAATGGTAATTCAATGAGTGAATATAAGGAATCAGAATTGAATTGTTTCCAGTTCAGAATTAAATATTATTTCATATTCGTGATTTCTTGAGTGAGTTTCAACTGATTTTTGAGTATATATACAAGAACATATATTGAATGTGTATATGCCCATTATTGAGTGCTTTTATATCCAAAATGAGTCCTTCGAACTTTTTTTGACTGGTTTCATATAATATTGAGTAAAAATGATGTATACTTAGTACAAAAGTGCACTAACAATCAATACAATGAAAATCCCGATGTACATACTTCTAATAAAGAACAAAGCTATAACACATTTGTCATTTGTATTTGAATGTATGATAAATTGATATTCGTCATACAGGATGTGGAAAGAAATTCTGAATTGAGAATACCTGAGGTCTATGAAAATAACAAGTTCTCATTGTTCAAGCTTGAACCCCTTGATTGGGTGAAAGTATTGAAAAGGAATATTCTCAGATATAATTATGAACATGAAAGAATTTTCAGTTTTTATGCTCTCTTTTAATTCAATGTTCGACGTGACAAATAGCCAGGAAAGTATTGTTGCATGTTTTCTGTTGAATATTCGGAATGATATGGTTATGTGCATATCTTTACCTATATATATGAAAAAGAATGCAAATTCTCTACTTCAGAAGATTTTGTTTTCAAATTCTTATCGTGTATGTTCAATAGATGTGATTCAATGTTCGTCGTGGCATATAGCTAGGAAAGTAGTTGTTTTCTGTTGAATAAACCGAGAAAGAATTGATATTTTCATCACATAGAGAATGCGTATTCTCAATGTAATTCTTTATATATTATATATTTCTCCATTTTTCATGTTCATAATTGTATCTGAGAATATTCCTCTTCAAAGCTAACATAATTTGAAATTATCAGTTCATGCGGTCTCGCCTTCCGAAATCAAGTATGGCTTCTTCTCATTGACTGTCGCTCCGCTCTGCTGCGCTCGTGCTTAAAATACTCGTTAATAAAATGACATTTATACCACTTGTTACATAATATACTATTATTTGCGAGTCGTATCATCGTATCAATCACCCTGTATGTCGCTTAATTTCGGTCACGCGTCTGTCAACCCCACCCCCTAACTGCATCGCAACCCTGCGACTGGGGCACACGCCAAAAATTAAAATATCTCGGCACAAATCACCAAATTATAGCAATCGCAATCGAAAAATTACACGGTTCGTACAACGGCCTAGCAGAATACAAAACGACCCGACATAACTATATAACGGTCCTATCCCTCTGCATGCACAAAAACCCCCACGTCAAAAGATACGGGGCGGTCGAGAGGTCTTTTATGTTTTCGAAAAGTTTTTCTGTTCTTTATGGCCAGGTCGAAGTATCAGATGACGGGGATATAGGTGAATACGTGATTTTTTAGACGGTTTTGTCGTGGCCCGAGGTGGGTGTGGCAGGCTCCTTCCGGACACCCTGTAAGCTGTACGACTGGTTTTGTGTCGGGATATTGCAGACGAGTGTGCCGTGTGTGCTGGAAGAACCCTTCTTTTGTTGGGAACACCGGGAATTTGCACGGAGATGAGGTTTTGGTTTATTTCTTCGGTGGTTTTGGTTTGATCAAGTCCAAGACGAAAAATGTCGAGAAATACTCAATAACGAGCAATATATTTTTCCAAATTTGTTTGGGATTCTCTCTCTCTCTCCTCGTTTCTATAAAAATAGAAAATATGAGTATTATTTCAGTATACGTATATATAGTATCTACCTATGGAAAAATCAGATGGTTTGGTTTGATAATCCAAAAAATATCAAATTTTAGTTTCACTGATTTTCGGTCGTTTCGGGAACGAATCTGGCTCCCGTTTTCAACTTATATAAAATATGGAAAATATTGTTTTTAAACCGGCGGGAGTAGAAGTTAGTTTCTCTGATGGTAACACACGGAAAAAAAGGATTTGTGATTTGTTGCATCAACAAATTATTCATGCTTGAATTATTTTTGTTGGACTGAGCAATTTTTTGTTGAATCCGCCAGATACATGATGATTTCATGCAGCTTGTTCGAATCGAGAATGTATATAGTCAAATTGAATCAACAGTATAATATCAATTCCATCAACAAAATTATGGTATATGGTTTTCTCAAAAACAGATTATGTCGAGCCAAAATAATGTCGATGTTGATTCAACTAGAAACATGTTGTTCAAAAATTTTTGTTAACATTGAAGTCGCTTGTCAGAATTCGCCTGAAATATCCATGCATAAAAAAATAAATAGCAGATATCTCACAAAAACTGATATTTGTTATATACAAATTCGTAGCCAATCAGAATTTAAAAAAAAAATCGCTAATGATATTTCGCAAAAAACAAATCATAGCCTGATGGAAATAGGATTCATATTCTGAAATTTGTGTAAACGTATAGACCTTCTGAAACAGAAAAACGGAGATCAATTTGCCAAAAATATCTAATAATTTTTCTTCTCTGATGTTGAAAACAGGAAAATTGCGTTCCCAAAACGTTCAAAGTTGAGTGAGAATTCGATATTTTTTCGAAATATCTCTAATCCTCTTCTTTAAACTTTGTTCTAAACGAGGTGTCAATGAATATTTACAAAATGTCTCTTCTAGGCTCTCTAATAATGAGATTTTTTTACATATTCGGGATAAATCGAGGAGAGAAAATTCCAAAGAAATATGGACAAAAATGAACATACTTATATTTTACCCGCGGTCGGTTTATCGGACACCCTGTAGGTAACAGGAAAGTAGGTGAAGAAGACGAGAGGGGCCTCTTGAATCTCGAGTGGAACATCTGAATGTGTCTTGAAATACGTCGTCGGAACGGAAGTCCGAATTAGGAGCAATCAGAGTTAATCTGCAGTCAGCTGATTGCATTACTGGCCTTGATGTTTATCTATCTATATGAGCGTTTGTTTGTCAGTGTGTCTATGATCTACTGTCCCGCATGACATTTTTTTCTAGTACGGTATTTTGAATAACATAGAACTGATTTTTTCATATGTAATACCACACACGGAAAAAAAGGAATTGTTGAATCAAGCAAAATTTAATTGAATGGAGCAAATAAAAGTGCCATATTATATGCACGACAAAATATAATCTTGAAATGAGTCAATCTATATATTGTTTCAGAGCGAATTTGAAGTTTGAATCAAGTAAATATGTCTTGCATGAACTCTGGATCTTCTTTAATCAAGCACATCCATGAATTATTTATGAAGAGATATTGAATTGGCTCAAACAATCATTTTGTTTGATTCAAAATAACAAGATATTGATTCAATCAAATATTGAGTTGATTCAACAAAATATTTGGTTGATTCAAACAAATATTTGGTTGATTGAATGGAATATTTGTTTGATTCAATGAAATATTTTGTTGATTCAAGAGAAACTATATATCCATTCGACAAATTGTTTTGTTGAACCAAATTCAATATTCGGGAATTTTCTGAAATTTCACATCAATAGAATGAACAAAACTAGGAAACTAGTCGACTCCTAGCATAGATCTTTAGTCTTCACTTCTCTTTAGCTGATGGAAAACTATTTCGGATTGCTAATCATCTCAAGTTCGATTTATCCAGCTGATATTTCAAACACGAAGAATCAGGCTTTACGAGTTCACGTATATAATGAATTCGAGGCAGGCATAGACGAGGCGAAATGATCGCCATCTAGTGGCGAAAATTCAAGTTGATGTAGAATGAACAAAATATTTCATTGATATCACATATTTCGTTGCTCTATTCAAGCAAATGATCTGTTCGAAACGAGTTCATTGCTACATCGGAATAAGAAAACTTGTATGTTGTTTCAAAGATATATTCTCATCAAAATGATCATTGTTTGATCAAATCAACGAAATGTTTATAGTTGAATCAACATCGACATTATTTTGGATCGACATAATTTGTTTTTGAGGAAACCAAATATTTTGTTGATGGAATTGATATTATAGGTACTGTTGATTCAATTTATAGACTACATTCTTGATTTGAACAAGCTGCTTCCATGGAATAATCATGTATCTGGTTGATTCAACAAAAAATTATTCAGTCCAACAAAAATAACTTAAGCATAAATAATTTGTTGATTCAACAAATCCTTTTTTTCCGTGCAAGTGATCCTATTCTGCCGGATATATTCGCAGATTGGTACGACAGCTTGTTGCCTATTGATTTTAACATTCAGATAAAAATTCGATTAATGATGATATATATATAGTATATATATAGTAAATATTATGTCTATATATACCATTCGTTCGATATGTCGCGTAAATAGTGTCCAATTACACAAAAATGTCTCTTGATTTTCCTGCCGACATGGAATCCAATTCTTCCGTTTGTTTGACGAATTCAATCTTCAGATGTTTCCTTAAATAGAGAATTATTATTTCTAATAATGCCGAACCAGATGTTCCATAATCCACAATTTCTTTTCGCTACTTCGAGATGGTCCCAGATAAATGATGGTAAAGACATTTTCTATTACGGCAGCTGACAGATTTTTATTAATTATGTATCAGGTAATTATGCAAGGATATAACGGTGGCCGGAACCTATATATCAGAACTGAAACAATATACAGTGTGGCTCACTTAATCCTGTTTTAACCATTCAAAAATTCAGATTTTCCAAGAATTTGTTTTCTAGTAGAAATAGCACAAGTATCAGTTTGCGCCAGAAGATATCTGATGCGGACAATAATTTTAATGTCCATGGCAACTCTATCACAGGATTCAGACGCGCTCTCAATTATATGGGCTATTCTCAAAATTTCCTGAGAAAATATTCGTTAGTTGAATCATTTTAGAATGTCACTTTTGTTGATGAAGATTCCAGAAAAATCAGAGAATAGGCAACGTTGTCACCAGAAAGGAGGAAGAGATCTTTGAAGTTTCTGGGTAATATAAAGTCATATCTTTGTTGGGCTACCATCCTAAAAATACTACTTTTTCAAGAATCTTTACATTATACACAGTTGAAACTGTGAATTAGCATACTAATTTACAGTTGAGGTGAAACTCTGTTTTTCTTCGCATCTCCTAATTCACATGTAGTTGATGCCACTGTGAAAGCTAGTGCTAATTTACAGTTGCAACTGTAAATTATGCAGAGGAATTTCATTTTTGAAAATCTCCTAATTTACAGTATCAACTGTAAATTAGGCAAAGAAAACTTGTTTGTAAACATCTGTCAATTTACAGTTGCAACTGTAATGTAGTGTGAAATTTACAATTGCAACTGTAAATCAGGGAGAGAAAACTATCCATATATCACAATAATTCACATTTGCAACTGATGTAAATGAGGCAGAGGACACTTTTTATCCAATTTACAGTGGCAACTATATGAATAAGAGCTAATTTACAGTTGCAACTGTAAATTATGCAGAGAAAACATCCTTTTCTACATGCAGCATAGAAGGTGGTATTTCTCTGACACTTGATATAGACAGGAAAGGTGTACTTTATTTACTAAGGCAGAAAAAGTTTGTTTTTATGCAATGTAGACATCAGGGTGTTTTTGATAATTGAATGTCAATATTCGAGGAGGCGATTTTTGGGCCCATTCTAAAAGAAAGTTTCGTGTATATGACTTAAACGTCCTAACTTTGGAGATACAGTGTGGTATATATAGGAACTTTGAGAACTTTACCACCCTGTATCTCCAAAGCTAGGACGTTCAGGTCATTTATGTTCATATGAAACTTTCTTCTTAAAATGGGCCGAAGAATCGCCTCCTCAAATATTGACATTTAATTATGAAACACCCTGTATAGTAAAACAAATAATCATTTTCCAAGCATATCCAGATTAGCTGAGATTAACAGTTGTACAGTATATCCAAAATCGATTGCAGAATATCCCGCACCGCGCGGTATCAAGTTTGAAGATCCCTTTGCAATCACTTCAAAGGGAACTTCAAAAATGCCGACGCCACGCAGTGCGGAATATTTTGCAATTGATTTTGGATATTTAACTGTGAACTACAAAATTGTCTAATGTAATAGTAATATTGATACATCCAAGGAGGCGACCTAATAAAAAATGGTTGAATGAAATACTGTTGAGTTTTTCTGATGGTTTTATTCCGAAGATTCACCCTGTATAGTACACGGTCACAGTTGATTATTAGTCAGTTATGATAAAGTTGGAAGGCGAGTTGGGTGTTTGGGTATTCGGTGGGGTGAGGGGGGTAATGGGGGGATAGGGGCAATCAAACGGAAGCCGCTGACCTCGTCAGGCGGCCCCCCCATCAATCTTCGGACAATGCACATAATTATATCGCACTTCACACCTTCATTCTTCTTCTTTCTCCTTGTTCTTTTTGATGCCGGTTTTATTGTTTTTCCACGGATGCTCCAGTAGGTACGAATAAAAAATCCAATAATTTCGTCTCAAGTTGCGTTGCTTTCATACAAAAATTCGAGTGACCTGGTATAGGTCCCTGTCATACCTATAATGCCAGTTTGAAAAGCTGAACAAGCTCAAAAAATCAGGAAGATCCCGTAATCTGACGTCAGTGATTTGATTTTTGTGATCCAGTATAGGAGCATTTATCTCTTGCTCAAGTCAAACAAACAGAAAGCTTGATTTACTGCTCAACACAAACGAACACAAAGCAGTGGCACAAATCATTTCTGAACATAGCCTAATCTGAGTAATTTCCAAATTTGTTTTGATTTGGCTTCGATTGCAGGTTTTGATCGTTGATGTTGATCGAGAGAAAAGGATAAGTGATTGAAATAATAAAAACTTTGGCATTATTCGAGAATGATGTCCGAATTCATGTCTATTACCTCGGCAATTCTATTTTTTTTTGCCATATTTATACATTATTGTTGCATTTTTTGCCATTTTCTTTGTTTTCATTTATTCGTCATCCAACTTGATCAATCTGATTTGATTTTTCTGCTCGCAGAAAATTCGCGGAGAAAATAAATCCTGCTCCAAGTGATCTACGCCAATTTGCTCCATCAGTCAAATGAACACTCAATCATTAATTGCTCGGAACAAACGAACATCAAATATTGCTCACATCACTTTTCCAAAAATGTGTAACGGGATTCCTGGAGGAAATAGTACATTGAAAAATAAGTATAGTTTGATGAACAAACTAATGGCCCAAAATGAATATTAAGGGAGATGTATCCTTCCGAAGTTGATGAAATTAAAATAATTTCTCCGCATAACTTCTAAACGGTGAAAGTCACGAAATTGAGATTTCTTGCATAAAGGTATGTCGATGAAATACATTAAATTTGTTTGATACATTTCTATTTTTCTGATATTGTTATAAAGGGTGTTTTTATAGTGGGCGGGACATGATTCGTATTCTTTTTGGTGAAAAAATAGAAGCATTTGATAGAGTGAAAACATTTACATAAGAACGGTACTCTTATCGGAAAACAAAAATTGTAACCGTTTTCGAGATATTTGAGATATCAGCAGATACATTCATTAGTAATAATATTTCAGGAGGCTCAGAACTTTTTGGCTGGAAACCATCTCTAATTTTCAATCTGAAACTTTTCTTTCCACGCAATGTTTGCACACTACTCAAAATTGTTCTAGAATTTGGAACGCGTCAAGCTGGAAACGAATAACCATCAGGAATTTCTCAAAATCTCAGTTGAAAATCACAGAAATAATATTACTATGCAAAAAACTGAACAAGGAAATCAACAATACCAATGCTCATGACAATATCAAAAACAAAATTGATCATGGCCTCCTAAAACATTGTTACTGATGAATTAATCTGCTGATATATCAAGTGACTACAAAAACTCAAATATCTCGTAAATGGTTACGATTTTTGTATTTCGATAGGAGTGGCGTTTTAATTCAATTTTTTTCGCTCTATCGAATGCCTCTTTAATTTTCACTAAAATAATACGAGAAAAAAGTTGTCTTCAGAAAATCATGACCCGCCCACTAAAAACACCCTTTATAACAATATCAGAAATGTAGAAGTGTATCAAAAAAAATTATTTCATCAACAGACCTCTATGCAAGAAATCTCAATTTCGTGACTTCCATACCGTTTAGAAGTTATATATAAACTTATTTAAATTTCATCAACTTTGAAAGGGTATATCTCCCTTAATAGACATTTTGGAATATTATTTCATTCATCAAACTATACTTATTTTTTAATATACAATCACCTCCACGTTATTCTGACTCACCCTGTATATCATAATATAAGTCAAAACAGATAATTCGAGAAAATAGTTATTGATTATACAAGGAAAAAAAAAGAAGTTGATTTCAGCTCCATGTTGTGGTCGTTTTCACAGAATTATAATAAAAATGTTGATGAATAGAGGAATTCATCAGAATGTTTTGGAATTTGTTGAAAGTTACAACCATCAAATATGTTACAACTCATTTCAAACCATATTCCATAAAAGCGCCTATTTCTTCTTATAAGAAGCAATCATCTGAGTTGCTCCAAATTGCACGAATCTTACATAAAATTAACAGATCAAACGACTTACCTGTAGGAAGTTCGATCTTAATTTTTCGAGCAACTTCGTCGAACCTCATTTCGTTTGTGTAGTGTACAATTTTGTATACGGCCGGCACAGTTTTTATAGCATTCCAAAAAACCTACTGAATCACCTATGCTTATCAGCGTGCTTGTTCGTATCAATATGATTTTGGGATTTTCCAGCGATGTTTAGCTCAACGGGTGGGAGTGTATAGAGGTCCACATATGGGAGGGTTTTAATGAGGTTCGACGAAGTTGCTCGAAAAATTAAGATCGAACTTCCTACAGGTAAGTCGTTTGATCTGTTAATTTTTCTTCGCAACTTCGTCGAACCTCATTTCGTTTGTGTAGCTGTTCAAAGATGCCTCTAGCTAAACATCGTGGGTATAAGTTCTGCAAACTGCAATGTACGGTGTGCAATATCCTAGCAGAGAATGGTGGAATGATACGGGCTGCTGACTTGAAGAAAAGTATAAAATAATAATAATGATAATAATGTACCTAGTTTGTGCTTGACTTATTCTTGGAGTTGAAAAAAAATTTCTTTCAAGTTACTGTTTCTTGAATTGTTGTCGATGCCCATAGCCAAGAATTCAAATATTTGATGAAGCACCAGGTTCTCAATAAATGAAGGGCCCCGTGCCCTGAGAACGCATACTATTATTTTTATTGAAAATTCCATGTACCAGAATGGTATATAAGGGTATGGCCAAACATTTTTGTTTTTGACAACACCATAAATTAACTGGTTTTCAAAAAAAAAGGGGGTTCCCCCCGAAAAATAGTATAAAATAATAATAATAATAATGTAGGTATATATGTATATATATATACAATATATCTATTATTTACTCAATAATCAACACACAAAATAATAATATTCTCTAGAGTAATTTGACAAAATCCATAACAATGTAATAGTGTGAGTACCTAATACGAATTTGTGTTTTATTTTGATACTCAAAAGCTACTTTCCCTGTTGATTTCCCGCCAGTATTTTATTCGCAAAATCGCCTGGCTTCGCCATTAAGGGCCTGTTGTAAAATCTTGCTAATGTGTCCGATCCTTCTGTCCAGCCAGCCGTTTTGTAAATTGAATTTAAGCTCACACCATTTTGTAGGGCTGCTGAAGTGGCTGCATGCCGAAAGCTGTGGTTTTCAAAAATGTTTGTGTCTATTCCACTTTCTTTAAGGACAGATTTGATCCATCTGCTTATAGTTTGGCTGCTTGCTGGACGGAAGGGTCTTTTATGAGTTATGAGTTCCACGAATTGATGAAGTTTTCATAATATAATACTTCAAAGTTGAAGCTACACACAGTTGCGGTTTCGATTTGAAGTATGGAAATACTAAATTTGGTTGCATTCTATTGGGGCCCGAAGTTTTAATTTTTTGAGAAATCCTCACTTCTATTTTTCCGTCGGTTTCTATTATGTTTTCTATAGAAATTTTTGACGAGGTTTGAGCCCTTTGCGCTGTTGTCAAAGCAATTTTCGTGGGTAGTTTCCAAGTCAACTTTTCTTAATTCAAGGTTGTGAGGGAGTATAATTCTTCTAGATATAGTATATAACAAGTTGTGGGTCCCAAGTGACTGTATATCTTGGTTTTGGCGGATTTATGTTGTAGATTTCCTTAATAAATCTTTTCATCAATTTCTCATCTTCAGGGTTTGAATTTAAGATTGAGTTGAGTGTTGATCGATATGAATTTAGCACCGAATAAGATGCACCAGAGTCTACTTGTGTTTTAAGGAAGTCTATGGTATAAAACCCTTTACTACTATATACTCCTACTTTTTTCCCTGCACAGTATTCCCACCATTTCTTGTAGCAGACCTCGTATTGTTTGAGAGTGCTGTCTGAAATTGATGCAATTATGGTAGGAATTGCTTTAATCCGGTAAGTTCTTTTTTATTCGGAATGCGTCCCCGATAACCTTCCTGTCACCAGGGTAAGTGATGTCCACAGTGGGTGTGGATCTCAACATTTTCTCAAATAGGGGATACCAGGACTGGCTCTGCCATAGGGGAACTACTGAAATTCCAGTGCCTTTGCGTTCAATTATTTTCCGTAATACTTTTGGAATTACAGAAAATGGTGGGAAAGCGTAGAAAAATAAACTATGCCAATTCACCGTGAATGCGTCGA
The DNA here is from genome assembly GCA_918026855.4 of Phaedon cochleariae. Classification (NCBI taxonomy): domain Eukaryota; kingdom Metazoa; phylum Arthropoda; class Insecta; order Coleoptera; family Chrysomelidae; genus Phaedon; species Phaedon cochleariae. Next base: position 80,116,037 of record OU896707.1, on the reverse strand, counting down.
TCGCAATCGAATATGGATCAGGTCGCCAAGATATGTACTTCTTACATTTGACGTTAAGGTAGCTGGCAAAAATATCAATCTCTGGCTTTTCGAGTGATTTAATTATTTCTCCATAATTATGCTGTGCTAGAAAGTTCGTATTCCGTTTCTATCGATCGATTGCACGACTCTTCGTCAGCTAATATGTTCTTTTTGGACTCAATATAGTTGGCGGATGCGTATAGTTTATTTTCCTCGCAATGCTGCCAAATTAGACGAGTTTCATTGTTCAATAGTGGAAACCGGACACTGGCCTTGCGGTTAATGCAGGAAGTGGCTGTGATATTGTCTTTTTTTTTTTTTTTTTAAAGAATGTTGATACCAGTTAATCTTTGAGAAAAACACTTTAGGCAATACCAAGCTGCTTTGAGTTCTAGAATATTTATATGAAGACTACTCTCTTCTTCAGTCCAATAGTCGTGTGTTTTTCCCTTTCAAAATGTTTAATATACAGCCATCCATATTTAACCGCAGGGCCGGCAGCCACTAACTGTCCTACGAGTTTGGCAAAGTTAATGATTTTACAGGTTTTCATTTTTATTTTTTTTTTTATTTTTTTTTTTTGTATACTTAACATCAAATTGCTTTTTTTTTATTCGGGAGTTTATGGTCATGTTCAACGTATTATATGTGGATCCTAAGAATTCACATATTTGGAAGGATTCAAAATGCTTTTTGTTTGATTTATAATGAATCCTAATGAACTTAGTACCGAACATGTTCGATGCAAGTGTCTTTTACAGTACACAAGTATACTACCGATTTCAGTCCTTCCGATCTGAGTTTTTTTAGGGACAGGTCGAAATATTTTCGTGAATACATGTGGTGCAACGCTGAGACCAAAGGTTAGAACTTTAAACTTCCATAGTGTATTATTAAAATTGAACTTCAGATACTTTCCGTGTGTTTTAGCTTTCGGTATGAAGAAATATGCGTCCTTGAGATCTATTTTAGCAAGGAAGTCATTTCTAGAGAATGTATTGAGCTACCTGATGGTCTTCGAATTTGAAATGGGGAGCTGTGATAAAATTATTGAATTTTATTAAATTCAAAATGAATCTGTATTCTTCATTTTGCTTTTTTCCGCAGGAAAAACAATGAAATGTATTCGCCTTGTTCGTGATTAAAACGTTAATTGTATGGCACCAATTTCTTGTAATTTATTGACGACTACCTTAAACTTGCTGAGATCGGACGGATTGATATTTGCATTGGGTACAACTCTTTGTGTTCGTTTAAGAGGTAATTTGTACCCTTTGACCCATCTTGTTATGCCAGGGTCATGATTTGTATGATATTTCCGAGCTTGAACGTGTTTTCTCAAGCTACCAGCGAATTTGATGCTTACTTTGTGATTATCTAACGTCGCTTGGCCCAATTTTCCTCCTCCCCACTCTTTTTCACGCGAGTGTCCAGTGTTTTGTGACTCGGTTTGTATTTGCTGCCGTAATTCGAGGCTGGTTCCCGGAAATTTTGTTTGAACGCCATGCTAGGACTGCTAGGGGCTTGATAGTTTGTTGTAGTGGTACTAGTGGTGTGCCTGACTTTTTTAAAACCGGGCATGCTTAGTTCTTGCCCCACCCTTTCAACAGCTTGTGATGTTTTCAATGTTTCCTGTAATCAGTCATTCAGTGATGGCATTATGAGGTATCTGCGATGCAATGATAGAGACTGATAGGCCCCAGTGATGGCCTTGGCAGAATCAATCAATGAAGTTGAAAGTTGTGTCTTATTATTGATGTCTGCATCAGGATTTTAATTTAGTCGCTATAGTAAGTGCTGCACGTGACTTAAAAATGTATCTTGTTTTATTACATTGCTTTTAGGGCAGCTATCATTTCAGCATTTAATTTTGGAGGCCTTAATGACATACAATTTGATGGAGGCGGATATGCTTCAATGAGTTTTTGCCATTCGAGGGGTTTGTTGCTCCCCTGAAGGTTGAGGGGCCGAATGCTCTCGCTCTGTTTGACGAGGTACACTCTCGTAGTCCATCACATCTGTAAATGCGGGACTCATTTATGGTACGAAACTCCCAAGTTATATTGCCAGAACTTCTGTTAAAGCTCAGCTATGCACTTGTATATAAATTTCAAATACATTCAAACACCTATATAAGGCATCTGTTAATGCCTAATTTATGATGATGTGAGACTGTAAATGAACTAGGCATCTGCTAATGCCTGATTTATGATGATGTGAGACTGTCAATAAATTTTAATTGCTTACCGTTTATTTCATTCTCACTTTCTTCGGATAACGATGATGAAGTTTCGAATTTTCGTTTCATTTTTTCCCATTCTTTCTTCAGTTTAGCCAACTTTTGTTTCTTCCAACACTTTTTCAGAACCCTCGAGTCATCCCTATCACTTGAACTTGAACTTGAATTAAAGGAAGCCATTCTCAGCTGATGTCACGAGAACAAAAGATTCAACGTTTAATTCGATGTGTACCGACCGCGGCACAAAATCATATTGATACGAACAAGCACGCTGATAAGCATAGGTGATTCAGTAGGTTTTTTGGAATGCTATAAAAACTGTGCCGGCCGTATACAAAATTGTACACTACACAAACGAAATGAGGTTCGACGAAGTTGCGAAGAAAAATGATGAAATAATTTGCATTATCCCGATGCGCTAGCTATACCCAGCAGTATCTCAGTATACCTACCTGTTGCGATTCATTAATAATATTCTACCGGATCTTGGTGAAAAAGTAATTGACAAGCTCTTCATTAAAAACGTAGATGTGGATGCTGGAAACAATATTGATGAGAGCTCGGTTGCGTAAGGTGCATTCACTGGTTAGTGTGAGAAGATTAAAGACCCCAAGGAACAAGAGAATCTTGTCTTTGCCTGTCGGGGTCCCATCGTCGGCACGTCAAACTAATGGAAAAAATCAGTCATGGGTTCTGTTCGGCTCTCTCCACGGTAGCCCTATACAAAGGAATTCATATTGTGTGCGAGATTCCCAGATTTATCAGTTATTCGAAAATTTATTGACTTTGACAAGGGGATTGTTGTTTTACATCCTGATATAACATTAACTATACAGGGTGACTTTCTTAAGGTGGCGAAGAATAGAACACAAGGTGAAAATTGTTTTTTTTTCTGTGACGAGAAAAAAGTTTGGCATTTCATCTCTGTTGGCAGGTTATAAAATGTCACTTTTCATAAATTACTTTTTTCCCGTGGGAAAAAAGTGAGTACTTTTTTCCCGGATATATGTACAGGGTGTTTCATAATTGAATGCTGATCCTAAAGGGCGATGATCCTTGGATGATTTTAAGGAGAGAAGTTCATATCAACATATGTCCTGAACCTCTTAGTTTTTGAGCTACAAGGTGTTGAAATCAGAAGCGTACAGCGTTTTTTTAAACAAAACATTCAATATCAGGTCTACGAGGACATCACTGGTAAAAGTAAGAGTTTGATTTTCGTCCCAAAACAAAATGTGTTTTCACTTATAGTGGGTGTCTACTGAATTACCAAAAACAATATCCAAGAACTGGAGGAACAAAATTCTTTGGTTTTTATTTTTTTACGTGAAAACGGTACGTTGTATGAAAGTAAGTCTAGGAAAAAAATTTGCTCCAAAATGAATGAGAATTGAAAAAAAAATCTGGTTCTAAGAAAAATCAGTGGCGTACTATTTTTTTCTTCAAAAATTGTCAGTTCCAACCCCGTACGGACGCCACTGGTGAGAATTTTTAAATATCTTTCACGTAAAAAAATGCTCCTCAATAATGAAAAGGTGTATACAAAATATCATAACAATATCTATGAGTGATAAAAAATTATGATGAAAAACTCATTTTTTTCTTGAAATTTCATCACCCTGTAGCTCAATAACTAAGAGGTTTAGGACATATGTTGATATGAACTTTTCTCTTTGAAATCATCCAAGGATTATCGACCTTGAGGATCAGCATTCAATTATGAAACACCCTGTATATCACATATATATACACTGTTGATGGCTTTTGTTGTTCTATATAGTTCCGAAAAATGAGTCAATAATACCGTCTCCGAGAAAGCACTGCAAGTCCTTTCATCTTCCATTCGACTTCGCGATTACTTATATTACTAAACAACCACTAAATTCGCAATTTTTGCAAGCAAATCACAGAATTAGACTGACAGAAGTGACATCAGATATTTGATTATTTCAAAAGAATGATAAATATGCCTACAACGCAGGTGCCCCTATTGTTAAAAACTTAAAATTTCACGTCGATGATTTCCAGATTTCAAAATAATGTAATATCTTCTCAATATTGATTCGTCCTTTCTTCTGTCACTGCAGAAAAAAATAGTGTACCTATTATACACGGGAAAAATATTAGATTTTAGACAACACAACCTGGAGCTAAAATCTACAACTTTTTTCCCTTGTATAATAAATAACTATTTCTGTGACGGAAAAAAAGTTTGTAATTTCATTCAATTTTCTTCAAATATTCCAGAAACTGAAAATGACACATCGAATTTTGTTGCAGATAAATGTTCAGCATGAAAATGCGCAACTCTGTCCTAATTCAACCGACCTCGTATCTCTTATAATAATTGAGATCCCCTTGGTGGAGCTCGAAAAACGGGCACCCTGTAGAGATGAAACTAATTTCTTTCATAAACAACGTGTCTCAGAGTTGTAGTGGCAAAAGCTAATGGAGAATCCTTTCTATAATATTGTCAACTTACAGTCTAATGTAGGAAAAAGATAAATCACTGTTCATTTCAACGTCTCGCATAATATACCTTGTGGTACACCCAGCACGACATCGCTCTCAATGAATCCGGCCAGATAATGAGAATAAAGAGGATTAAGGGCCTCTGTTATACCTAGCGTCCCATTTTCCTGTTTCCCATAAACACACGCGGGCAACTATACAGAATGGATGCCCGCTGGGAGGCTGAATGATATAATCCTTGTTTGGATTCAGTAGCCAAAAGGGCATACCGATATGCGAATGACATTTTTCTGATGGTAAGTATATGCGCATCGTTTACAGTGTCGGTGCGAATGTATCTATACGAGAGGCAGCAGAAAGATGTTAACGATTTTCATCAGTATTAAGATCTCATACAGTGGCTTATTTTTCGGAACTAGCGCAACAACAAGAGCCAACAACATAATATATTATGTCTGGGAAAAACTACTCACTTTTTCTCCGAGGAGAAGTGTAATTTCATTTTGTTACTTGTCAACAAAGATACAATGTCAAACATTTTTCACGTCACAGAAAAAAATATTATGCTCTATCGAATACAACCCTTTTTGTTTAATTTTGATTACAATTTCGGGCTATACGAAGCTGTTCTTCAGATTCAGAATTCGATAAATTTATGAATTTGTTCGATATTGTTTTTTATTATATCCATACTCTTTCTTTGAATTCTGAATTTTGAACTTTCTAAAGGAATTAACATTTCACTTCCTCACTTAACGCATACACTGACAGTGATCTTTACTTCACGCACCCTTACTTATATGAATTCATACTGGATTCATATTCATGATTGAACCCCAACTTTCATTAAATTTTTGATTCGTTATTTGCTTGAATTCCGGCATGTTCTGATAGGTTCTGCTGACATTTCTACATAATTATTTTCTGACATAGTATACCGGGTGTTCCAGAGCATTTAGGCCAGCAGATGTTTGGGATATCTAGCACAAGTTTCGAAATATTGTGGAATCTATATGGTAGCAAAAGCTCTCCAAAATGGTGAGATCAAATCACTCTCGTGCCAAACGAATCTACTATAGAAACCACCCCTCGTTTTAGTTTCTAAAATCGCACCCCTATATGTTTATTTCGGTTCATCTTGAAAATATTCTCAATAGGCCATATAAGTTTAGTGCGTATAGCAAGTGATAACATCAGTCTTTCAAATGACTGGGATATTTTCTCATTGAAATTATTGTGTCAAATAATATGTCAAGAATAGAAAAATCGCATGCCAACAAATGAAGGGTGGAGAGGGAAAGACCAGGGAATGCCACAATAAGTTTGTTTTGAGATAATCGCATTTTAAAAATTGAACACCGGATTATTTCTACACTATTATTGTTGATATAATGACATAATTCAATATATATAAAGTGAGAGTATATTCTCATATTATAATCTCTAACTTTGAAACGAACAACTCCATTCGATGTGCACGAACAAAAATATAAGTTCTTACAAGAACATATCAATTTGGGAAAATTCAATTAATGTCACACACATTCTGGAGGGAAAATACAAGTTACTCTAAGTTATCATTGATGAGATAGTTCTTTGGAGTAAATCTGTGCTTCAGGTCCATAAAATCTCTTCAGAATCATGAAATGTGTATATTTTTCTGCTGGAACTGGCTGGCAATATATCTACAAATGATTCGAAATGAGTAAATAAAAGAAGGAGATGTTCTGCAGGTCTCCAAAGTGACCACGAAGGGGTGCGAAGCCTCAACTCGACGGGTTAATCTCGCGGGGACTGCCAAGGGAGGAACAATTGTTGATATTTCAGAAGAGCATCGTCCATGAAAATATCTATAAAATAGAGCCAGGGTATGTTTGGGTGCTGAACTCCAAATATGGAACACTATTCCAGGACAGGTCAGATCTGTGCCTTATAGATCATAAGCAGCTGTTTGGAAGTGAAATAGCTCCTGGCCCGAAACAGAAAACCAAGTTTTTCGGATGCACTTTTAGCAATTGATCTCACGTGATTTTCCCAAGAAAGGTGATTGTTGATAGTAATACCAAGCATCGAAATGGGTGTCTTCAAAGGTATGGTTACTCCTGAAAAGCTTATGTTGGGATGAGATCGGCTTTTCTAGAGAAAAGGCATGCTTGTGTTTTGTTTGCATTGAAATCTACCAAGTTATTGGATCCCTATTCGAGAATTGTTGCCAAGTCCATATTTAAGTTGTCAACATTCTTCCCACGTTCGTTTCTGATTTGCCTGGCTGGTATTGGAGCCCTGGAAGAGAAGAGGGTATGGTGGGTACTATCATCCGCGAAGCTGTGTACTGTACATGAAGTTGCTGCCAACAAATCGTTGATATGGAGTAGAAATAGTGTTGGTGCTATAATTGATCCTTGCGGAACACTATAGCATTTATGGTAAGAGAGTCAGATGAAACTCCGCCGACCACTTAATGGAGAGACCTGTTTGAGAGATAACTAGCTAGCAGAGAACATAGCTGGGGAGGCAAGTCATAAGATGGAAGCTTGGCGAGGAGTCCGTGGTGCCAGACTCGATCGAATGCCTTGGAGTTATCAAGAGCCACGGCTAGGGTTTCACCATATTTTTCAATAGATTGCTGCCATATATGTATGAGTCGTAAGCGAGCAGCTCATCGGTTGATCTCTGCTGACGGAAGCCATATTGCCTATCGTTGATGATACCTGAATGTTCCAGGTATTTCATGAGCTCGATGTTGATAGCTTTCTCCATGATCTTTGAAATAATATTCGATATGAGTCTGTCTTCGTGCAATGTGTATCTCAATTTCTGTAAAAATATGACATTCCTTTCACTCCACCCTTCAAATGAAGTACCTAATCCTTTTCATGTGTGTTTATTTTTCTGTTGCGGTTCTGCCACTGTTGCCGACGAGGCGTGCCAATATTCGAGTGACGTTTCGGACGTATTGACCAGACACAATGGACACAAAATACGGAGACAGAAATCCTCGGCCAGTTTTACACGCCGCCTCATCCGAAAGCCCTTTCTTACGCATGTTAACCCTATTTCGGAGGGATTCCGACGATTAGGGCTCTCGGGTTTTGACATGATATTTTTCTGCTGTTCGGATGCAAACTGATTCAAGTATTGTCGGAAAGCAAACAGATTAAACGATTTATGATTCACAGGGTGATTGTCAACCTATATACATGAACAAAAACTATTCGATTCAGATGATAATTGATAATTCGAGTGTACCTTATGGCTCCTTTGAATTGAGAATATTTTTGGCATTCCCTCTATATTCGTCTCTATGGATGGAAAACTATTGTTATTTCAATGAATTGGTGGTACCAACAACTTAGTAATACGGTAACGATGAATATCCTCTCGTGGAAAAAATTCAAGCAGGAGGTTTCTCTGCGGTTTCATATGTTTTTGGGGGTGCTGATTCTGAATCTGAAGTTTGCAAACAGCGTTTCGAGAAATTCGCAAAAAACAGCGAAATACTCGGTTTTTTGACTGTAACTCGGAAAACATTATAGCGAAAAGACCACCCTGTTGAAATTCAAAGTAGAAGCGATTTTCTATTTTCATTTTTTAGTGTTTAGTGTTTAGTGTTTAGATATAGTGTTACGGGTTGATTTTGCCTGAAGATCGCTCACCTAATATCTGCTATTCAATCATTGATTTATATATACATAATATCCATGTTGTGAGCTCTCGATTCTCCATTCTATATTCTTGACTCACATTGAAAATAATAAGAACATTACCAGTAGCAAACATTAATTTTCAATTATTAATAAATCGGAACAATAATAAATAATTTTCCCTGTGTGTGTCAATTCATCCCCACCACCACCTCCACCTGTTCTTCTCAACGCACAGGCAATTGATCAATAGATAGGAATTATTAACCTAATAAAAATAAATAATGATTGAGTACCATATATCAGTTGAGTATTTTATTGATAGTACTTTACTATTAAATTCTTTGAGTTCACAGTCACTACTAGATGTTCCACTTTGCTCTCATCTCTGGATATGATATCTGTCAACAATGCCATCTTTCAAATCACATGTCTGGTTTGACTCTCGACATCAGTTTTAAATTTTTCACAGGCATGTGAAAACATTGTAGTTTTTCGAACGGCACCTGTGCCATTCACTATCCTGAGCGAAATGATTGAAAAATTTCACTTTCCTGTGCAGAAATTTGCACTCGATTTCGCGATTTGATAACGAGATAAAAATTATGCCATTCGATACAAATTGGATGGTAGATTTCAAAAACCTATACCTGTGCCACCTCTCAATCTGCGCCAAATCACAAAACCATTTCGAGATCAGACACCAGACATCCTCATGACGAAGTAACACTCCATTATTCCCGAGATTATTCCACTAGTGACACAGAGAAAATTATGTTTCATCCACTGAAGACTACATTATTCTCCATTCCATCATTCAGTATTTCTTGTATCACTTTGTATAGACTTTTTCCGAATTTTCTGTGTTATACATACAACAATGATTCTTCCAACTTTCAATTTCATTCAATTAATCGTCATTCTGAATGAATATTCATAACACGATTATCAAAGCTCTGAATTCAAAAATTCCAAAAATGTTTCGAGAGAAAGCATCAATCAAGAGGATACAGGTGAGAAAAAAAAATTAAAAAATTATCTGTTCAAACGGTAAGGTGACGACCACGATGCAATTTTACACCCATTCAATTATCACCCTGTAGCAATGTTATCTGAAATTACAGAAGTTTCATATTGCAACAACAAACTGTCAAGAGATTAGGATAATCATCGGTGAAAACCGATTACAAATTGGTGAGGAAATTCGTGAGTTATTGTACTTTGAATTCAGGCTATATTTTGGAGCACGACGTTATCAATGTTGACCAGTTTAAAAGCAAATAAAAATTTTTGCAAATTGCGTAAGAGTGATATCTATTTTCATCTTTAATTGATCTTGAAATTAAAATTTTCATGTACCATAGATCTAAATATACACAATTAGATCTATGCATGTACTCCATATCATAATATTGAAAAGGAAGCAGTGTTACTGTCTCCTCTCAGAAGGATGCAAGCGGATTCTTTGGATGTTATAGTAAGGACAAATCGTATAATTTGGTCCAAAAAATGCACTTGAAATCGCACTTCCAAGAACCTTCCATAGAGAACAATTCACTCAATGAAGTCAAGACACCGTTTCTTTGACCAATGTTTGAAGAATAAGCATATTCATAGGTCTATCAAATCCGCTTGCATTCATTTTCTTAATTCGAGATGCAAGTTGGAAAACATCAAATGATGTGTGGCCCATGTAAATCACCCTGTATTATGATCTAAGATCGATATACCATCATAAATATGCTTTTCTATATTCATATTCATGATTCGATATAACTTAATATTAATTCATTTTTTATAATCTTCCCCAGTTATTTTTTTACATCTATATACCCTGGTTTTTACCATCATGTCATCAAAATGGACATGTTCATGTACAAGAACATCAATGTTCCTTCGATGTGGATGTCAGTTAGCCCCTATCTGTCGGTGCAAAAACACAGGTGTCGCTACTTTTCTTGATTAGACTTGTTATGTGTTATTCTAATTGATCTGTGGTGTCCATTAGCAGTGCGAGAGTTATTAAATGACATGATGGAGTAGCTCGTGCACACAAGGTGTTCGGAGAGAGATACATTGTAATAGAATATATTTATTGAACATTCATTCTATCGATCTCTATATGTTTTAATACTCAGTTGGTATGTGACAGTAAAATATATAACACGGAAAAGAATAACTTGAAACATCAGGCACGAAAATTCCTCGGAAAATTCAATAATAATTGTTTCTGATTTCGGCAGATTGGGCATGTCATAACAATGCTGGAGATACAAATACACCATATAGTTAAATATTCTTGTTTTGATCAGAAAATTCTTCAAGATTCACATTCTTGCTCGATCTGTAGTTCATTCGTTATTCTCGGGATCTGATTGGTTGGATAACTTGTTCTTTAATAATACGGGCAGCAATATCTTTTTTCCTCACACAACAATATTGTTCAGCTTCATTTCGCAAAAGTAGCTTGTCACTTTTAATCCTAATGAAACAATCTACTATTTTAATCCAACTACGAGTTGGAAAACCTCTGATGTGTGGCCTACGTAAATCACCCTGTAAGTGGGGTGTAGTTTATAGTATATTTTTAGGGTGAAGAGATGTGAGGAAGCCATGAGCAGTCTTTGACATAATATTTCGATCGAATTCAACACCACTATTTGACTTGAATGCCACGAAATTCCAACCATATTTCAACTGGTATTGATATTTGAAACCATGAACATGGATATTTTTCAGATAAAAACATATGGTGCTTTTCAAATACCTTACCTGTCATGCAGTATACAAAATTCATCAGCACATTTTATTGTTTCATGATGAGATGGTATATTGAATGAAGATTATGAGACAAAAATAGAATTTCTCAAATGAAGAAAGCTATTATACTTCAATCAATCAATAAGGATCAATGATTGCAGAGTTTATCTTGTATATACACGGTAAAAAATCCTATTGAATGAAGCATTTCGGCAAAATATAAATGCACAACTAGTTTCATCAAGAACACGCAAATTTCGATGAATAAAATTGTGTACATGAGTTTTCGAAAATGTTTCATACTTCTGACATTTTGTGTCAGTAGTCAGTATACCTGATCCAAAGGGTTGTAATGAAATGATTAGACAATCCGGTGTGGACCTGGAGTTAAAAAATCAACTCAAATATAGCGTATTAATTGTCAGAATAATTATCTTGCATTTATAATTTTAAAAAAATTGCGTTGAATTAGTTCTGCGCCTTTGTAGATGCAAAATTGAGAAATATCCACCTCCATGCGAATCAAATTTCTGAATAATCATTTTATATATCAGTCCATCCGTCAATTTGATGTGCTCATCGGTATTAAATACGTGCAGATGAGGGTAATAGTATGGTAATATAGTGATACGGGCAGAGCTGCAATTTTTTACCCTAGATTACTTCCAATTGCCATTTACATGATTTAATTTCTGATGTGCATCGAACGCATTATCTTGCCTGCCGCTGTTTTAGATATACAGGGCCATGTGTGTCTGTCGGACCCTTTATTTTATGATATGGGTAATGAGAGGATATATTATACAAAACTGAGAAAATTGAATAATATAAATATGATTTTTGAGCACCTCATCATCAATATTATGAGATTATGTAATTGACGGATGAAAACTAGGCAATATAACATGTTTTGGAGCTTATATACCTTCAAGAGATATCCGACAGTAGCGTAGAAAATATGGGAGAAGGATATATATTCATATATTTTTTATGGAAGGGAAGTCGTTGCTGACCAGTAGGAATGAAACCAGTGTATATTGGGGGTAGCAGCAGTGTAAAAGGAATCATATCACCATCATATTGTAGTATTCCTGATGATGGAAATAAACATTTCCAAAAGCTAGGATAAACTTTGAAGAGCATTCCTTTTACACTGCTGCTACCCCCAATATACACTGGTTTCATATATTTATATATATGTTCACTATAGCGTCACTGGATGAAACTATATCGTCAAAAATGAGGACTCAGGAGAGGGAATCAAACACCAAAATCGATTGAAGAAAATTCAGCCGTTTTCGATTTATTCCTAAAAAAAAAACAATATCAATTTTCAGCTTCACCCTGTAAATTTAAAAATAACCATCTGAGAACTTCATGTTTCTCATTCAATCTTTCATTGAATCACAAGGGCTGTCGATCGGAATTTCGCAGCACCCTGTATACAGTTTTCATAATCATGGTCAGAAAATCATATCACTATATCGGGTGTCCACGAGACCCGGGCCGCCCCTGTATTTTCTGAATCACTTGACATAGATTCAACAACTTCGACATTTTGGATTTTTCCCTAAAGCATGATGGTTAATTAGTAATTTATCCAATTCAATTGAAATTGGAATCGAATGAAAAAATGTCTCAGGCGATGCAATAAAAATGATGATTTCTATTCGAAAAACAAAATGACACTGAAAAAGAGCTCAAAATTAGAAAATGATCTATCTATACTATGCTTCTGAAATGAAACAACCTTGAAATCTTTGTTTTTTAAAAAATGCATAGTGTTCGAGATATAATAATATATCGTGTGTCCCATTCAAATAATCACTAAAAATTACTATTAGAATGTTGAAGTCGTTTCATCATACAATCAAAAATTTTCGAGATACGAATTTTCAGTTTTTCTGGAATAACTCAAAAATGACTGAATCTAGTATAGATTTCATACCGGATTCTGAATCAAAATTGAATCTGCTGAAACTTGATTGATTGATTCAACCGACTCTCTATTACCTCTCATATAGTTACCGATATTCCAATGGTATGAGGATCGAATTTGGGACACACTTTATGTCTGTCTCAAGTTGAGCGTACCATCCTGTATATCGTGGTTCTCGCAGTGGGAAAATATTCCGGCAGCAGAAGAAGAAATTAATGAAACCAGATGGTAATGGTATAAAATGGACATACCATCGCGTCAACCGACTTCAGAAAACTGGAATACCGCTAATAATAACAAATATTTAGTGCCGAGAAGATTGTGTGAGAACTGAAGAAGCCGATAAAGAGACGGCAGTGAAATATAGCTAAGGTCCTACGATGGTCGATACTTCCCCTTCTGAGTAAAAGCAAATCCTTCTGAAGAGGCATAGAGTAAGTAGAAATAAAGAGATTCAGGGGCAGACCCACCCCTGAAACCCGCGGAGACACCCCCACCCCCTTCTCGAAGGGGTGGTGCGCACAGTTGCATATAAATATTATTTTCTCAAAAACGGTGAGAGATAGAGATTTGCGATTTATGCCATTCGAAAGAGAATTGAATTGTTCATCTGATAGTTATTTTTTGATCGATCAAAAATCTCAATGTCATCTCCCAATAAAAAATATATGGGAGGAGGGAGTTCTAGGCTGTCATGTTTTTCCTCATAACTATTAAACGGCCCGAAGAATCGAAAAATTTTCCGAGAGGAAAAATGAAGCTTGCAGTTTTTGCTATCGAATGATATATATAAAGTTGGAGATATCTTTATGAAGAAGGCATCCAGTGGCGTACGAACACATGCGCGTTTGGTAGAATAATATGTGAAAAATGATAAAAAATACCTACCTTACCGTTGGTGCATGCAACGTTAGAAATGAACATTTTACTATATGACGTAAGAGGAAGAAGTTGATTCACCCATCACACAGACTAATAATTATGTAGGATAATACTTGGATTCAAGAAGGAATGAGGAAAATCTAACAATAAAGGTACAACAATTTATTCATTTTTATAGTAATAAAAACAATCTAAGAGCATTAAAATTGACTGATCAAATCCGAAAACTACCTAAAACAATCTGAGAACATAAAAATCAACTCATCAACTCTGAAAATAAAATAAAACAAGTATAAAATCTGGTACTACCGCGCTAATCGCAGCATTCCTTACAGGTACATAATTGTGTACATTTTAATTTCCTCAGGAAACATTTGCATTCATGATCACAAATTTTACATTGGCATTCAATCATTATATCTGTTTCCAATCTTTCGCTCTTGATAGTAGTTGTCCAGAGTGGTATCCATTTTTCTTCTTCCAATGTCCATCTTCATTGGGATCAGATGCCTTCAAAACATATGGTAATCCGTTCCAGGAAACCTCAACTGAATTATTCGCTCTAGATAGTAGAATTGTCGTGAAGGACGAATGTTTGAGACTGTTATTAGATAAAGGCGTCCATTAATGCAGAGAATTTTTCCATGATAGGTTGATACACTCGAAAAAATCAATTTCTAAACCCATCACTAAAATAATAACATTCCCTTCAAAAATAGAAAAAATAAGCAGAATAAATCAAGTTAAGTGAAAGAATTGAAATCTGATGTTAATTTATTCAGTAGACTTTACGTTGTGTCACAGAATACAGATGGTGACCTGAAATTTGTTTTCAATTTTGAGAATCATCCTTATCCACCCTCACTCGCTCAACTTGGTCAAATGTACCATGGCACGAAATCAGATTTATTACGATGCTTAGACAAATACATAACAGTTGAGAGTAAAACCCACTGATGTTGATGCTGTATTGATTGATGGTGCTGCATTAGTACATATACTACAACCCAAGGCTTGCTGTACTCTTCAGGAATATATATCTCTCTTATTGTAAAGCCTTATATTCCAAGAATTTTAGATACCTCTAAGAGGATTGATGTAATCTGGAATATTTATATTGATGAGAGATTGAAGGCAAGTACAAGAGAAAAGAGGGGAAAAGGGAACAGGAAGTTGGTAAGAGAAAACACCAGCATTCCACGAAATTGGAATGACTTCTTGAGAGACTCGGAAAATAAGAAAGAATTGTTTGATTTAATTTCCAACCACCTCAAAGACATGCCATTACTCGAGAATACAGTAGTAGTATGTAATACAATTGAGGAAACACTTCACAATAGTGGATACCTAGGAATCAATAAAATAACTGGTGTTTGCAACCATGAAGAAGTTGATACTCGTATTTTTGTTCATACTCAAAATTGTATGGAAAATAATTTGGAAAGAATTTTGATAAAAACTGTGGATACTGATGTGATCATTCTCACAATTTTCTGTCAGTATCAGCATCAAGAGCAGGATATTTGGATGGAGTTTGGTACGGGAAAGAATATGAAGTACATTTCTTGCGTAGAAATTTCTCATGAATTGAAAGAGAAATGCCTGGGTCTGCCAATGTTTCACGCTTTCACTGGATGCGATGTAACATCAGCCTTCTTCGGAAAAGGAAAAAGAAAATGTTGGAAAGCATGGGATGTTTTTTTCTGCCGTAACATATGTATTCATAGAGCTGACACTTCGCCCTAAACAACCTGGTGAAAATCAATTACATATATTAGAAAAGTATGTCATATTTTTGTACGATAAACATTCAGAAGCGGAAAACTTAGATGTTTGTCGAATGGACTTATTTACAAAAAAAAATAGGTCTATTGAGAATCTTCCACCCACATTCAATGCACTTTCATCATATTTGGGGCAATTTAGCTACTGCTAATTTGAAATTACCGTGTCCCTCCCAATGGGGATGGACATTGGAAGAAGAAAAATGGATACCACTCTGATGGACAACTATCAAGAACGAAAGATTGGAAACAGATATAATGATTAAATGCCAATGTTGAATTTTTGATCATAAATGCAAATGTTTCCTGAGGAAATTAAAATGTACACAATTATGTACCTGTAAGGAATGCTGCAATTAGCGCTGTAGTACCTGATTTTATATTTGTTTTATTTTATTTTCAGAGTTGATGGGTTAATTTTTTTGTCCTCAGATTGTTTTATGTAGTTTTCGGAGTTGATGAGTCAATTTAAATGCCTTTAAATTGTTTTTATTACAATAAAAATGTTCAAATTGTTGTACAGGGTATCCCACATAACATGGGCCACCCCCTTATCTGGTAAACTATTATATATACAGAAAAAAGTTCAGAATAAAAGTTGTATTACTTCTTATGAAATTTATTTTTTAGATACTTTCATTTATACAGGATGGTCCATATGTCTGTGACATATCACAAATACGTTTTTTCAAATGAAATACCCTATATTTTATCATATTTTTAGATAGTCCTTCAGAAGACGAGTTCAATGATATATAATAACATGGGTCTGAGATCACCTGTTTCGGATTTATACACGATCTTCTTCAATAAATTGTCTAATTTCAAAGCCCTATAGAAACGTTGTGAATGAAGTTTTCGATCCGCAACTTTTGCTATAAATTGAAAAAGTCTGTATATTATCATGTTCTGTGGTGGAAATTTAGGAATTTTGAATTTGCCAAAAGTGATGACGTATTTTGAAAACCAATAATTATCTCGAGATTTTCAAATGGAACACCCTATATTTTATTCCATATTTGCATAGAACTCAGAAAGACGAGTTCAATGATCTATAATAACATGGGTCTGAGATCACCCGTTTCGGACTTATACACGATCTTCGGTCAAAACTACATTTCCTCTAGTTCTCTTATTCGGTTTGAGAATACCTTTTGTTCGGATATCGTTCTCTATTCTCTGAAATATTTTTTTGATTGGTACGACACTTTGTGGAAAACGGTCACGATATTCTCTCAAAGCCAACACAGTATTTCTGTTTTTTAATAAATAGCACTCATAAAGATCAAATCTCTCTTCTTCAGAATAAATATGCATTTTGAAAGAGTTTCTCTGCACCAATTCAACAATAAATAATCGGGTTTGACAGTTATTGATATGACATAAACAAAAATCCCATCTATGAGTGCACAGCCTACTCAGCTCACGTTGGCATGTCATTCCACTTTGAGTTTTGGTTTTCTCTTCGATAATTTACTTATGTCCAGTGTTTATTCATTGAGAATTCAATGAAAAATGTTGAACAGTATGAAAGATATACGATTTTCATGAGGATAGAGGAAATGACATTTATTGCAATGAATGCATCCGAATCGATAAGGCAGACAATCAGAAAAAATGTTCAAATACATTTTATTAATTGAATATTCCCGCATTGGTCTCGTATTGAGTCAAATGTTGGTGAAATTTAATTGTGATAACCTGTGCTCAATCATTTCCAAAAGGTTTTTCAGTGAAATAATAGTATAACATTACATAAAAATTTCGATAATATTCCTTGTTTTCAAAAGTCTTCATTACGAATTGTTTCACAGAAATTAGAAATTTCTTATCTAATAAGAAAATAACAGTCAGAATTTTGCCATTGAAATTTGATTATTTTTTCAAGAAGATGTATGAGTCCGAAACGGGTGATCTCAGACCCATATTTTAATATATCATTGAACTCGTCATTCTGAGCTCCATCCAAAGATGGAATGAAATAGGGTGGTGTTCCATTCGAAAATTTGTAAAAAATTATCGTTTTTCGAAATACATCATCACTTTTGGCCAATGCGAAATTCATGAACTTTTTCCATGGATCAAGAAAACATACAGAATTTGTTAATTTATAGCGGGAACTGCGAATCGAAAACTTCATTCACAACGTTTCTATAGGGCTTTGAAATTGGGCAATTTATTGAAGAAGATCGTGTATAAGTCCGAAACGGGTGATATCAGACACATGTTATGATGTACCATTGAACTCGTCTTCCTGAGCTCTATGCAAATTTAGAATGGAATATAGGGTGTTCCATTTGAAAATCTCGAGATATTTATTGGTATTCAAAATACGTCATCACTTTTGGCAAATTCAAAATTCCTAAATTTTCACCATAGAACAGAATAATATACAGACTTTGTTAACTTATAGCGGAAACTGCGAATCGAAAACTTCATTCGCAACGTTTCTATAGGGCTTTGAAATTAGACAATTTATTGAAGAAGATCGTGTATAAATCCGAAACAGGTGATCTCAGACCCATGTTATTATATATCATTGAACTCGTCTTCTGAAGGACTATCTAAAAATATGATAAAATATAGGGTATTTCATTTGAAAAAACGTATTTGTGATATGTCACAGACATATGAACCATCCTGTATAAATGAAAGTATCTAAAAAATAAATTTCATAAGAAGTAATACAACTTTTATTCTGAACTTTTTTCTGTATATATAATAGTTTACCAGATAAGGGGGTGGCCCATGTTATGTGGGATACCCTGTACCTTCATTGTTAGATTTTCCACATTCCTTCTTGAATCCAAGTAGTATCCTACATAATTATTATTCTGTGTGATGAGTAAATCAACTTCTTCCTCTCACGTCATATAGTGAAATGTTCATTTCTCACGTTGCATGCACCAATGGTAGGTAGGTTGGTATTTTTTTATCATTTTTCACATATTATTCTACCAAACGCACATGTGTTCGTACGCCACTGGATGCCTTCCTTATATAGATATCTCCAACTTTATGAATATCGTTCGATAGAAAAAACTGCAAGCTTCATTTTTTCTCACGTCAAATTTTTCGATTCTTTGGGCCGTTTAATAGTTATGAGGAAAAACATGACAGCCTACAACACCCTCCTCCCTTATATTTTTCATTGGGAGCTGACTTTGGGATTTTTGATCAATCAAAAAATATCTATCAGATGTACAATTCAATTTCCTTTCGAATGGCGTAAATCGCAAATCTTTATCTCTCACTGTTTTTGAGAAAATAATATTTATATGCAACTGTGCGCACCACCCCTTCGAGAAGGGGGTGGGGGTGTCTCCGCGGGTTTCAGGGGTGGGTCTGCCCCTGAATCTCTTTATTTCTACTTACTCTATGCCTCTTCAGAAGGATTTGCTTTTACTCAGAAGGGGAAGTATCTGACCATTTTTGGGCTCGTAGGCACTATACTAATAATAAAGGTTGGAAAAATATGTATTGCGAACGATCGCAATCCAGTAAGCATTGGAAAGGGGTAATTTTTTGCAATTCACTCACCACCAAAATGGTCCATCACCTCGAAATATTGATAAAACTTGATGCTGTTAGCCTACACCTTTGTGAATTCAAGTTCAATTCGAATATTCTTCACGATGTGATTAATATAAGGATTTCGAAAAAAAATTGTGATTGAAAAAACAAGTAGATATACAGTGATGTGAACAAGATAAGGTTTCACAGCTTGATGGGGATCTCAGAAACGGTATAGGAGATACAAATTCGGTTAAAAATGTTGCGTTTTCAGAGAGTCATTCCACGTCATGTTTTACCAAAAAAAGTGAATTTTGGAAGATATTCAATTTTTGTTCTAATATCTAGAAATATATCTCCATAGTAACTTTTGATTTACCGTGCTGTTATTGATTTTTCTATGCAACGTTTCGTATGCGAAAAACCATAAAAAATGGTTATTTATTGTACGAGGGCAAAAAGTAGTAGATTTTGGCTCCAGGTTGTGACAGAAAAAAGGACGAATCAATATTGAGAAGGTATTACATTATAAATTGAAATCAGAAAACTATCGACGTGAAATTTGAAGATTTTAACTAGAATGACACTTGCGTGCAGGCATCTTCATCATTCTTTTGTAAATATCTGTCAGTCTAATTCTGTGATTTGATTGTCAGAAATTGCGAATTTTAGTAATTTACAATTTTTTCACGAGTGTTCTTCATTTTTCGGCTTTGTTTGAGTTAGAATAAAACTTTCCAGAAACACAAAGTGAATTGAAGATTAATTACGAATACAACTTTGCTATACAAATATCAATTTTTTATGTTGAAAACGGGAGCAGATTCGTTCCCGAAACGTCCAAAGCAAAGTGAAAATTTTGAAATTTTTTCTATATACCTTCATTTCTCTTCCTCAACCTTTTTACAATACAAATTGTCACTGATGACAAGCTGATGGTGAATTTTTCTTTGAGGCTCTCTGATAGGAAGATTCTTAAAACGCAGTGAAATTTTGGGGTAAATCATCTGATTTGTCCTTACTATATACAGGTATATTGAAATAATATTAATATTTTTATTTTATAGAAACGAGGAGAGAAAATCCCAAAAAATTTGGAATAATGAATGTATACCACCTCCTCGATTAACCTACAGACAGTATATTTATCTATAACATAGATGAAAAACTCATTTTCGAAGTTATTACTCTCAGTAATCAATCAATTTCATCGAATAGGGAATGATACAACTTGAAAAACAGCTCTCAGTATAACTATTTCGTTCGTAAATTAGTACTTAAAATGTCAACTTTTGTAGAGGTCGACGCGGAAAAAAATTCTCATCTAAGGTTTTTCACGCAATATCTCAAAGATTTTCCATTAGTGCTGTGTTAGTAGGTACTACATTTTTATTGATTTATATATGACCTGTCCAATATAATTGCGTGATCAGGAGGATCAATAAATTAATAAAATAATAAAAAAATAAAATAAATTCAATTCACGTGGTATTTGTCTACTTATTCTTGTCGTCCCACTATCTACGTCCATGTAAATTAATAGCGCTTGTCCTGATGGTGCATCCGCATTCTAGAATATAGATGCACTTGAACCAATTCCAGGTGTTCTCTAGCATCATCATTGCTATTAATCCTCGACTATTATTGTAGAATCCATATAATACTTCTATCGGTCATCTCCGCAAGCATGGATTATTCGGTGTACTGATGCCTGGTATAGTATAGACTGAAAATGTTTTCTATTCCATTGATTATATTAATCAGACGGACTCTAATTGCCAAGAAAAATTGCTGGCGACTTTGGGAAATTAGCTGCTTCGAATTAATGAGTCGAGTGAAATTCAAGAAGAAGTACGGGACCAGCCAAGCGTTGAATATGTGCTGGTACGACCGATTTCTTGTCTAATATATAAACCGTAAGCTTTTCAGACTGTCTCGGCTCAGACAGTTCTAGTTTGTGAGAAAAATCTTGTTCACATAATATCGTATAGGTACGACGCGTCTGAAATATGTTATACACTCGCCGGCAAAAAAAACCGGCTACCAAATAATTTAGCCAAATTGTTTGCTCTGTAACTTTTTCAATTCTGGTCCGATTTTGGTGAAATTCTGACCAAATCGTAGATTCATGTTTCCAAATGTTAGCCTGAATATTAGTTCCTAAGAAAATTTGAAAACTCGATCATTATACAGGGAAAAACGAAAGTTACTTTTTCACCGTTAACTTCTTAACTCCCTGTGGGAATGGTGAGTGATTTAACTCAGCTTCATTATGTTTTAGATTGAAGAGTGATCTCTTCTCTACATGATGGTTTTTAATTCACGTCGATAACTTCTTTTTAAAGGAAGATACAAGTGTTTCAAGAGGATATGGATTTTTAAAAACTTAATTTACAATAATTCAGAACCATGCTCCAACCTGCTGCTTCAATGCTTCATCATGTTTCGAATTGAAGTGTGATCCTCTTTTGTTCCTTCTTCATACAACGGTTCTTTAATAACGTCAATATCTCCTTTTTGAGAGAAGATACAAGTGTTTCCAGAAAGTATAGATTTTTTTCAATTTCCAATAAAAATAATTCAGAATCTATCTACCGATCTTAGGGATGACCTCTAGAGGCTCATTCGCCTTCGCCCAGCCTTGTCAGATACTCTTCAAGAGCTACGATTCGCTCTTCAAGAAGGATATTAGGCAATTCTTCAAGGCTACTTGAGTAATTTGATCAATTCGATCCCACTGCGGGTTAAATGCTGTAATCCAATATCGAGGAGAGCATACTCGTTATTGACTATACCAGGTATATGATTCTTGTTTGTTTTTTGTAATTGATTGTCCGGTATAAGTGCTATGGAATTAAGGTAGGAATGTGTGATATTAATCCTTGAAGTTGTTAATCAATAAGTTCATGTAAGTTCTGATTATTGGTAAAACAAGTTAAAAAACACCATATACTTCCTCAAAACACTCGTATCTTCTTTTAAAAATAAGATATTGACGTGCATCAAAAATTATTGTGTTAAGAAGTGATCACACTTCAATCCGAAGCATAATGAAGCCATGTTCAATCACGCAATTTTGCCACAGGGCGTTGAGAAGAATAGGGCGACAGAGTAACTTTTTTCCGTTTAATGTTTCCCTGTATAATGATCAAGTCATCAGCTTTTCAAGAAAACTTATATTTAAGCTAGCATTCCGGAACATGAATCTACGATTTGATCGAAATTTCACAAAAATTGGACAAGGATTAAAAAAGTTACAGGCTGAAGAATTTGGGCAGATTTATTGGTGGCCGGTTTATTTTGCCGGTGAGTGTATACATATATGAAAAACTCTTTCAGGAAACTGTAAATTAGGAGATATTCACAGTTGCTACTGTAAATTAGGCAAAAATTCGTAAAAAAAAGTTTTTAGCAGATGGTATTTTTGATAACGTACTGTATATCTCATAGTAGTAGAGTATTTAGAAGTACTTCGCTGTCCTCCATCTACCATTACTGTATGCGCATTTCCCAATGAATCACCCTGTATAGTAGTTGAAACATATGTATACATTTTGTGGCGTTCATGGAGAATAACTCTTGACAATCGAGTGCAGAGTTCCATAGAAATTTGATGTTCCCGAACTCAATCTGACGTCTCACGTATCAGAAGGCCAGGAAGCTCAGAGTGGCTCATCATTCCACATGAAATTCACATGTTAAAGTATACATAGACGTGTGGTTCGTATGCCTCTATGCTCGATATTGTCCCACTCAAGCTCCTGGGTATTTAATAAAGAAAAGTTCGTTTTGAAGAAGTTTCCATGCAAATTTGCTGGAGTCCAAGGCATTTTCGTCGTCTGGAAAGCGGCCACACATGAGGCAGCCACGTCCGGACGTATCCCGTATGTGTGGATTGTATGAGGAGAACAGGAATGACAAGAGAGAGTCGGGAGGGAGCCTGGAACGATGTATGTATGTATATACTACATCCTGCTCTAACTCTAATATCTCTATTATCTAATCTCTCTCGGAATATCGCCATCCCGCCAGTTCCAAACTTTCTTGCCGGTTTGTCTTGTTTGGCATTTTGTTCTTGTCAGTCTGGTCGGACGATGATCAAGAATTCTGAAATGATGCAGAATCATGTGATTAACATATTCATTGATATTTCTCTGGGATTTTTAGGGCAATCATCAGGAAATAGGATAATTTGTTCGCTAGACGCTCCGCCTCGCAAATGCAAAATTCGCTTGTCAAACAAAGTGTTACTTTTGATCCAAATAAGGATTTGTTGAATCGAACAAAATTTAATTGAATGAAGCAAATAAAAGTGTCATATATGCACAACAAAATATAATCTTGAAAATAAATAAAGTAAATATGTCTTGCATGAACTCTGAATCTTATTCAATGCACATTCATGTTTATGAAGAGATATTGAATCGGCTCAAACAATCATTTTGTTTGATTCAAAATAACAAGATATTGATTCAATCAAATATTTAGTTAATTAAATGAAATATTCAGTTGATTCGAAGAAATATTTGGTTGATTTATTGACTTATTTGGTTGATTCAGTGGAATAGAATAGAATAGAATAGAATAGAATAGAATAGAATAGAATAGAATAGAATAGAATAGAATAGAATAGAATAGAATAGAATAGAATAGAATAGAATAGAATAGAATAGAATAGAATAGAATAGAATAGAATAGAATAGAATAGAATAGAATAGAATAGAATAGAATAGAATAGAATAGAATAGAATAGAATAGAATAGAATAGAATAGAATAGAATAGAATAGAATAGAATAGAATAGAATAGAATAGAATAGAATAATTTATTTACCATAAAAGTGCTACAAAGAACACAAGGTTTTGTCATGAGTATAAATAAAATAATATAAACTAAGAATAAACACTATTTTGGATTGCTAATCATCCAAAGTTCGGTGTATCCAGCTGATATTTCAAACACGAAGAATCAGGCTTCACGTATATAATGCATTCGAGGCAGGCATAGACGAGGCGAAATGATCGCCATCTAGAAGCGAAAATTTAACTTGATGTAGAATGAACAAAATATTTCATTAATATTACATATTTCGTTGCTCTATATATTCAACCAAATGATCCGTTCAAAACGAGTTCATTGCTACAGCGGAAAAAGAAAAGTTGAATATTGTTTCAAAGATATATTCTCATCAAAATGATCATTATTTGATTAAAATCAACATAATGTTTATAGTCGGATCAACATCGACATTATTTAGGATCGACATAATTTGTGTTCGAGAAAATTTATAGTGTTTTTTTTCTATGTTCTGGTTCCTACGGAAAGGGATATCCTGTAATGTTGATTTAACTAGACTACATTCTTGATTTGAACAAGCTGCTTTCATGAAATAATCATGTATCTGGTTGATTCAACAAAAAATTGCTCAGTGCAACGAAAATTATTCAAGCATAAATGATTTGTTGATGCAACAATTCCTTTTTTTCCGTGAAGACCTCAGACTACTTTACTTTGCAACAATTTGTGCATTTACAGATCAGGTTTATTCAATTTTCAAGGACGTTCGAATTGTAGTTTCAATATAAATACAACCATAGAGTGACCAAGTGTATTCTATTGAATCGATGTATTCATTTGGACCATCAGGTGTCAGCTCTCATAGAAAATACCGCGCTAGTGCCAGCAATAGAAAAAAAGTAGTGGAAAATGTTATGTTAGTGAACATATCAACAATAATTATCCATATTTTACTGTGTTTGGCTCTTCATAATCCTTTGGAAGTAATCGAATATCTGTCAGTTTAATTCAGTGATTTGATTTCAAAAATTGTAAACTTAGTGATTGTTTAGTAATTCAAGAAACCGTCTCCGGTGTTATTGGCTTATTTTTTGGTATACTAGCACAACAAAAACCGCATCAACAGTGTATTTATATATCCGAAAATTACTCACTTTTTTCCCTTGGGAAAAAAATTATTTGTGAAAAATTACTTCTTTCTATATGCATTCCGAGAATAATTATGAAAATCTGAGGGGAGTTTATTTAATGAATCTGACAACGACTTATTCTTCATGGTTCTGAATAATTGATAAATAATAATTGATTTTGACATTCATTGGAATATCAAAATGTGATCAGTGACGTACCCCGAAAAAGTTACATCAATTTCCATCAAAGAGAATACGAAATTTTCTCATGCAAGTTCACGATAATTTAAATAATTGCCCTAAGAATTTCAGAGCAGTTCCTTGATTTTGAAATGTTCATGAAAATCTAGAAATAAAATTATTCTTCAATGCCCTCTGCTCAACGGTGTATTTTCGTATAGATGTAAGCTGATTTCGACTGGCCTATATTTTGGTTTTTTCTTCACCCTGTAGAATTTATGGTATACGTTGTTCTGGGACCTTTTGTAGGATTATTAATCCCATTGATGTAAGCAAAGCCGTCGACATCGCATTAACAAATCATTCAATTCCCCATGACCCTCTAAGGAAGAAAGAGGCATCACAGGCCGACGACGCCTGAACATCCTGAATACCTATTAATCAAGGACGCACGTCGCGACGCCAGGGTGTCCCCCGATGCCAGTCCGACGCGTTTCACCTCAGCAGGCGCCACGTGACCTCTGAATGGGCCTCGGATTGCTCGCGACTCTTCGATTCGTTTTTAGAGCCCTCTATAGGTATAGGGACAAAACGCGAATTAGAGAGATAAGATCGCTGAGGCTGATTGTCGAGAATGGAATAATGGATGGATATAATGTATGCTGGATGATGTTCATTAAGAATGTGAAAAGGATCCGATCTGAATAGGGCCCAATATTTTGGACTGAAAACGTGTTCAAGACTGGAATACAATGAGATTGAGTCGAACTCGATCAAAACCAATGATAGTCCAATCAAATGGTATTTTCACTTGGAAAAAATTCAAGTAGTCGGTTTCTCTGTGGTTCCATATGTTTTTGGAGGTGCTGAATTCGAATTTGAATTTTGCAAACAAAATTTCCTGGAGCGTTCCGAGATATTCGCAAAAAACAGCAAAATTTTCGGACTTCTTTCGGTTTTTTGCTCGTAACCCGGAAATTATACGTTATATCGAGAAGCCTGCCTCATAGAAAGTTAGAGTAGATGAAATTTGCTAAATATAATAGTTATTGCTCATGAATTAAGAACTAACAAGTGCGGACATATAGAGCCAGTTGAAAATTGACCAAATTTGCGTACCTTTCAAAAAATAGCTTTTTTCGTCGGTTTTCGCAGATAATTCAAAATCTACACATTCCTTGAAGGAACGAACTATACTGCCTGATGTGGAAGAGTCCTAACCATGCGAATTCTCACCTCTGTCAGCATGTATAACTCATGACTCTCGACTTGTCACTGTATATTCACATCAACTAGGAAGAATATTGTCTTTCTTACCTGCCTTTTGTTTGCTGAGACTAACTAGCTTACGAATTGTTGATTAACTCTTTCCTTCTCGTTTTCCTGGAGTTGCCCAACAGTAGTAGAATTTTTCACTTCATTCTCATTTTCTAAGTTCTGTGATAAGGTGGCATCTGCTTGTCTTATAGAAAGAAAAAATGTGAGCTCTGCACTTTTTTGCTAGGCGATCAGCTGCCTCATTCACTCCTTGGAACCCACATGAGCGAGAATTGATTTCAATACTTATTCATCACAAAATAGGTTAACAAAAACAGCCTTTCTTCTTTTTTCATGATGACGCAATTTACATGAGCTCGATAGAAAATTTATGCTCTTCGAATATGTGCATGATGCTCTGTCTCTGAGTAATACGTAAAATATGAATTATCTGTGAAAACCGACAAGAAACGCTATTTTTTGAAAAGTACCCAAATTTGGTCAACTTTCAACTGGCTCTATCTCTGCACCCTTCAGTCCTACATTCATGAGCAAGAACAATTTTATCTAGAAAATTTCATCTACTTCAACTTTTTATGAAGCGGTATTTTCGATTTAATGTATGATTTCTGAGTTACGGGCAAAAAAACGAAAAAAGTGCGAAAATTTCGCTGTTCTTTGCTAATATCTCAAAACGCTCCAGGAAATTCTTTTGCAAATTCAGCACCTCCAATGACATATAAAGCCACAGAGAAACCGACTACTTACTTGAATTTTTTCCCGGATTGGGTCCTAATCGTTACCGTTTCACTGAGCTATAAATGATCATCAGAAAAGTGTACAAAGATTATAATTTGTGTTTGTGGACTCACCTGAAGAAGGACCAGTAATCATCGAAGAAACCCTAGAGCAAACTCTTTCCAGAGCAGCTGATGCAAAGGATGAAGCCCTTACCAACCTCCAACTCGAGAAGGTCAACCTCATTGGATTCTGCCCAAAATCTCTGTAAGAGAACTAGTAGAAGGTCTAGGAGTAGATGAAGGTAACACAATCCATCAGCTCACACCTCGAACAATACCTGACACTACTTGTTATTTTTTCTACGGGGGAAGACAAACATAGTGGAGGAGGAGGCGTAAAGGAGGCATGGAGGGCATGATGGGAGGCATGATGATATGGGCATCGCGGCCAAGATAGTCGCTCTGATCCCTATCGCCATCGAAGGGCTGTTCCTGCTGGCCGAGAGAAACAGAAACCCTTCAATTCATTCCTGGTGTTCCGCTGCTGGATTACAGGAAGATGAAGTCTTTACAAATTCATGTAAAAAAAAGGAATACATTGGCACGGCCTTGTCAATAACGCACATGCGAGATGTTTTTCGTCCCTGTTTCTGGGAAATGAAAGAAGTGAGGAAGAGATGAAGGAAGAAATGGTAGAGAACGAAAGAAGAAGAAGAATACACGCATGCACTCATGTATAAGAACACTACCATTGGCGTTACTAGGAGGGGACAGGAAATCTTTAAAATTGACAAAAACTTATGTGGTACCCTAACAGTTGAGAAATGAGAAATCGAATTTTTTGCCCAACTTAATCATGTTTTTCGTTGGAGTGAAAATAATTTTTGACGTATATAATATACTTCTGTATATCACAGCGATGCAAAACTCGTTATATCGCAGTGTTGCCTCATCATGACATCTTAGAGATGTCATGTCGCAGATATGTTTGCTTCTGAACATCGCAGCGATGAAACGTTTGTGATATCGCACCTGTTACCAAAACGTCACATCTCAGAGATGTCAACCAAATATCTCATTGATTCAACTAATTATTTGATTGAATCAATATCTTGTTATTTTGAATCAAGAAAAATGATTGTTTGAGGCAATTCAATATCTCTGCATAATCTCTGCTCTGCATAAACAATGCATGGATGTGCTTGATTGAATGAGATCCAGAGTTCATGCAAGACATATTTACTTAATTCAAACATCAAATTCGCTCTGAAACAAGATATAGATTTACTCAATTCAAGATTATATTTCGTCGTGCATATATGACACTTTTATTTCCTTCATTCAATTAAATTTTGCTTGATTCAACAATTCCTTTTTCTTCGTGTACCCTTGTTGGTCTTGGTCTGAGTTTCGTGTACTGGATGTTTCCCGTTTGTGACAAAAAAGTGTTAACACGTTACTGGGTTTAGAGGCCATCAGGACCCCCTTAGAAAAAACTACTAGTTACGCCAATGAAGTTTCCACCTTAATGTAGAGTTCGCCGGTTCGTTTTTTGCCGTCGACATCGGCTCGCGGATCGATATGCAACTGGAGCGTTTTTTTTTTGTTCGGCCGTCTTCGGCTTTGAAGTGCCGCGTTAAAAATTGCGCGAAATTCCAAATATTATTCGCTTGTTAGTTGTCGCCGCCGACTCGGATGGGACGAGCAGCGAACAACAAACAACAACAACAAAGTTCAACGCCGTCCGTTTGTTCTACAACTGTCCGGCACAGCGATATATTCAGCGAATGTCATCTTTATTTGTGTTTACCGCGTCTAATTGGGGCTGGCATGTGGATTCTGATGCAAACTTTTGCTGCTATTATACTGGCATCTACTGGTGGGAAATGTTTTCGCTAGTTAGAGTTGAAATGAAACACTTTTGGCCAGTTCACCCTTCTTCAGAACACGAAAAACATGTACAAGGTGTTAATGATTCGAATGCTCAAACGATACCTTTTTTATCTCGTGTATACTCAGATCTATGCCTATACAGTGCTTTTCTTCAATGTACCCCCCCTTTTATTTTTTGAACGGGTCATCGAAAAAAATTGAAACTTGATGCATGAATACTATATTATGGAGTGACATTGACAGATGAAAATTTCAAGACTGGGCGTCATCTGGGGAAAAAATTAAATGAGAAAGGGGGGTCTTGTGATATATTTTCTTGAAGCCCTTGACGAAAACTTCACAACTCACTGCACCTAGTACAAAATGGCAGAACATTTAATAGTTGCGCCTGATTACTCCAGAAAAGTTGGAAACATTTGGATAATACTTTTCTTGTTCGTTCGATTGGTCGTCGTGGTCCAACGAACTGGCCAGCCCGCTCACCAGAATTGACACCTTTAGACGTTTTTTTTATCGGGCTATTTGAAGCAAAATGTGTACGAAACTGCAACTGCTTCAATATCAGATATACCACAGAGAATGATGTATATTTGTAGCAATATCTCACTGTGTTTCGCGCATTCTCTGAACTATGAACTCAGTTTATTTCCCCAAATTATGAAGTAAACGTCAATGTATTCAGGCAATTATTAAATGTTCCACCATTTTGTAGTAGGTGCAGATATTGACTTTATATTCTAGGGTTTTGAAGAATTCGTCAGGAGCTTCAAGAAGATGTATCACAAGACCCCCTTTCCATTTAACATTTTCCCCAGATGGCGCCCAGTCGCCATCTTGAAATTTTCATATGTCAATTTTAAGATATAGCCTCAACTCGACAGGTTAATCTCGCGGGGACTGCCAAGGGAATGTGGCACCCTGTATTTTTGTATTTTGATAGTGAGTTATGTTATGTCAATTGGTTGTCAATTATTAAAAAAGTAGAATTGAAACTTGAATTAGTCCAACATCTGGTGACCCCGAAAGAACATGGTTCTACTTATACAAAATATCAAGAAAGAGCAACTGCTCAATGTACTGCAACATTTCAAGTTACCTTCTGGTGGAACGGTATCCGATATGAAACTAACTCTGGAAGGTTTCATAAGAGAAAAGTATCCAGATTTGAAGAATCCAAATGATTTCGATTATTCCGACATACTCGAAGAAATAGAGCAGAATACAAACCATGATAAGGATAATATAGATCGTGAAATGTCGCTCTTGTCAACGAAAGTCAACAATTTGGAATATTTGTGTGTACGTTTTTCAGAGAAATTTGAACATTTGGAAAATTTGATAAAAACATTCATAGAAAATTCTGTGCCAAGAATTGACAATATTGATCAACCATCTACCTCTTCCTCAAACATTTCAAATCAGAATGAAAACCTCGAAATTCAATACAATCGCATGAAATCAGTTACCCTACCTGTGTTTTGGAAACATGAACCTGAACTATGGTTCAATGCGGTGGAAACAGTTTTTGACATTAATGGAGTTCATTCGGAGAAGGTAAAGTTTGGTAAAGTTATTTCAATGTTGGACTGTACATTAGCCAAGGAAAATTCTAATTTATTCAAACTTCAGAATGATCCCAATGCATATCAAATGTTAAAACAACAGCTCATTAAAATGTATCAGATTTCTGCAGAAGAAAAGATGATCAAACTCTTTGCTGAGTGTGAACTAGGTGATAAAAAACCAAGCCAACTCTACAGAGAGATGACTGATCTAGCCTCAGGTCAAATGACCAAACATTTTATTGTATTGGCATGGCTCAAAAAACTTCCACAAACTGTCGAACAACTGATTCGCGCTTTTCAAGAGAAATTATCCGACGATGAACTGATCAGCATGGCAGATGGTATGATGAAAGGCACGCATTTCGCAGATCAGGTTAATTCTATTAGAAACTCTCCTCCATCCCAATCCATCGAGAATAAAATCGATCTTCTCATCGAAAAATTGAACGGAACACTTGATAAAAAAAAATTCCAACGTCGCGATTGGTCAAGATCACGAAGCAGTTCAGAATCAAGATATGGAAAACGAACAAATATTTGCTACTACCATCGCCGATACAAGGAGAATGCTACAAAATGTCTAGAACCTTGTGAATATTCAATGTTGCATCAAAAGGAAAACTCTCAGGCCAGTCATTAATGGTGACGAATGATATTGGCCACAGAAATTGTCGCCTATTCATCAAAGACCCAGCTACCAAAATTATATTTCTTATTGAATTAGTCCAACAGGAGGAACAATTGTTGATATTTCAGAAGAGCATCGTCCATGAAAATATCTATAAAATGGAACCACAGATCGCCAACTTTTCTACGGTGTTCCAGAGAAGTGAGTGCTGAGTTTGTGAGCGAGGCATCATTCACCCCTGATGAGACGAATGGGCGTGCGTACACCTTAGTAGAACTTTTAACTCAAACCATGTTTATATAATGATCCTTTTATACATAAATAATGATTGACGCCATAATTCGATCGAATAATTAACTGGAAATATTTTATTTATGGGCATAAATAATAGTACCTTCTGAAAACGGACCCTCTTATGACGTAGAAACCTCATCTCGCCATAGTTACTTATATGGGCAACACGAAATCACCATACATTTGAACTTTACACTGAATGAAATATGAGAGCACTATAAGAGATCAGCAAGAGAACCATATTATCCATCTATTTTATTAGTCCAAGTTCCAATTTTTCTCGTTGATCTGTTCAAAAATGAAGGAAGGGGGAAAATTAAAGAAAAGCACTGGTTAAGGATAGCATGAAGTAACCTACTTTTATTGAACTCGTAATTGAGAATCCAATTTAAATACAAAAAAATACCTATCCCCAGATTTCAACTTTACATTAATGTCTAATGAGGGTGAACCATCAATGGATTTTTACTCTTGATGTAATAATTTGTCAATTATTCTGAATAATTTTCGGGCACCGGGCACCAATTACATTCTTCAATATTCATTCATTAGCTGCTGAAAAGAGAGTAGGCTTTGCAAAAAAATCAAAAATTCTGACAATAATTCATAATCATACGAAAATTTTCAAGTTTTCATATATTGTATAGCAGATAAGGACTAAAGCCCCAACGGTCAGTCTAATTGTTGCAGAGGTCATATCATTTGTAATGTTTAATGTGCCGTGTTTAAATTACTTCGTCGAGGAGATTGATCATTGTTGATGGTCCAGCTACTTGAGGAATGAGGATGCTGATGGAATTTCCGTTTCTGGTTTGCGAAATGAGCCTATACACAAAAGATGGCGCCATATATTATTATATCTATAGGAACAACGGGCATGTGTAATTTTGAAGTTTGCTGACCGGACATCCAATTCGACTTTTCGATTTTCATTTGATAATTAGATTATTTGAATGAATAGGTACATAGATCAGTGAAATAATTTCAATTCACCCCTTCAGAAGGGTATAGTTTACTCTATAGCTGTATTTCGAAAAAAATCATTGACCGACTATTACTTTTACTGTTTTCAATGTTTGCTTCAGATTGCATATAGGAACATTTCTTGAAGGTGTAGATAGAATAGTATTACAATGATTATTTTCTTCGTATGGTTTCGAACCAATCAGAACGTTCAATTGATCTAAGCTACCTTGTATAATTTCAAATATGCGTGGATATACATAGAGTAGTTCCACTAGTCAGAAGTTCAATATTATTTCCATTTCCATATTTCATATTATTACATACAAAGTACTCAAAAAATAATCGCATCGAATGCAATTCGAACTCCAAAATCTTCAAGGTTATACATCTCAAACTTCCTGCACAATTACGAATCGTGTCAACAGAATTATCCTCTTGCTACGTTTTTTGTAAGTAATTAACTTACAACCCGAATAATTTGAAGTACTTATAGTATTACTACTGAAAATAAAGTTCAGTTCTGAAAGATGTTATTATTAATTATCTGACAATGATAATCTAATGCTTCGAACATAAAAACATTCTATATTCAAGGTGTAAGATGCCACCAAATGATCTGAATCCACCCTCTCAGATATAGATGGTTCATTCTTTTTGTTTTTCAAAAATTCTTGCTGACAAAGCATTTTTGATTTGTTTTTTGCATCAATTTGCATATTTTATCCACTTCATCAGAGGGATAGATTATTCTTACTGTTTCTCAAGAATCCTTACTGACCGAGCATTTTTTAAACGAATTTTTGCTTAAAATTGCATAAATTGAACATCTCAGAATAAACAATCTCTATTGATGGAGTGGATGAGATCATTCTAATTTCTAGGTGACCGAATGTCTCAACGAGATGTTGAAATATGCGATTTGAAGCAAATATTTGAACTAGAAATGCTGGGTCCCCAAAGATTTTTGAAAATCAGCAAGAATAAACTACCCTTCTGAGAGGATGACTTGAAATTATTTTATCGGTGGCAACTGTTCATTCACCCAAATTATTTTATTATCGAATATGAATCGAAAATTAGAATCGAAAATGTAGGGTCAGCAAATTTTGATCTTGGTCAGCAAATTATATTTTCCCGCAACAACTGCGATCGTGATCATTCGCGTCTCTGATGGAGATTCTCCAAAACATGGTTATTCATGTTGATTTCTCTACCAACAACAATGAATTTCATAAAAAAACGATCCCTTTCCATTTTGATGAAAATGTTCGGCACTGTCCAAAGAGATGTTTGTCTCTGAAAAAATAATCATATTGATGGTTATCCATATCGCTCTAAATTTGGCAAGAAACGCACAAGATGCTATATGATCTTATTTTTTCGATTGTTTCATCTCGCACAAACATATTCTAGAGTACCCAAACAACTTATTCGTGACAACTCCAACTTCATTCTGATGTTCAAACAGGATAACATGAATCTGCACCACATTTTTTCCGATCACGTATATCCCCATCATCAGACATATTCAAACAATTTCAAGATACCATATGTGCGCGCAAATTTGGACAAATAAATATGAATTTCTTGTTATCGAGGAGTTAAAAGGACCAGCGAAATCCATGAGAGGCACAATAGGAAAGGGTTTTCGATATATTTAAATATTTTATTCATTCGATCTTGAGAAGCAGCAATGAGCACATCTTATAATGAAAAGTTTGACGTGAGACACGCTGTACGTAATATTCCTACGAATAATAATTACAATGTTTTTTTCTCGAATGACATCGAAAAATCTCGTACAAAGCAACCTACTTGCAGATGAAACAACATTGAAGCAGGCCTTGAGCAGAAATGATATAAGCGCTTCTCCGTTATTTTGATGAGTTTTCTAAGCCGTTTCCTGTCTCACGTC
Organism: Phaedon cochleariae; assembly: GCA_918026855.4. NCBI lineage: Eukaryota > Metazoa > Arthropoda > Insecta > Coleoptera > Chrysomelidae > Phaedon > Phaedon cochleariae. Next base: position 80,081,419 of record OU896707.1, on the reverse strand, counting down.
GTATCCTACACACATCACTTACAACATGCAGTAATTTAAGCGATATTTACGCTACCGTGCACTTGAAGGATACGAGCTGTGTTCGTATAGTATAAAAAAAATGATATAAGACACGAAACGTAATCGTCTCAAAATTCTATGAAGGCAACAACAAATTGTTCTGTAGGTACTAATAATATGAGATCAGTATTCAAACACTTTCTATTCTTGTAAATTTTTTGTTAAATACTGTCTGTAGGTCGATCACCTCCTCGATCATTCATTCATTATTCCAGATTTTTTGGGATTTTCTCTCCTCGTTTCCATAAAATAAAAATATGAATATTATTTCAATATATGTGTAGTGAGGACAAATCATATGATTTGCCCCAAGATGTCACTGCGTTTAAGGAATTTTCCTATCCTATCCTAAAAGAAAAATTCACTAGCTTGTCAGTGACAATTTGTATGGAAAAAAGTTTGGAGAAGAGAAATAAAGGTACCTATATATAGAAAAAATATAAAAAATTTACAATTTGCGATACAAAAAAAACAACATTTTTTATGTTGACAACGGGAGCAGATTCGTTCCCAAAACGTCTAAAGCTGAGTGAAAATTTGATATTTTTTCTATATTCCTTTATTTCTCTTCTAAAAACTTTTTTCAATACAAATTGTCACTGACAAGCTAGTGAATTTTTCTTTCAGACTCTATGATCGGAGAATTCTTTGAACGCAGTGACATTTCGGGGCAAATCTTCTGATTTGTCCTTACTATACACGTATAATAATATTCATGATTCCATTTTTCAGAAACGAGGCGAGAAAGTACCAAAAAATCTGGTATAAAATTAAATGTTTGTAAATTTTTCTTTAAAGTAGCTAAATATATGTGACTCATTGAAACAAATTTTGATAACTACCCTAGACATCGCATACCTTCGTCGTCAATTTTGACAAATGTCGAACAACACTTCACCAAAACTCGCTCGTCTATATATAGAAGGGCGAAGCTTATTTGTAAATCTTTGTCAATGGAAATATTTCCAAGAACTTATAACCTCCAAAAGTTCAAGAATAATTCCAACACCTACCTCCTCTCATTATCCTCCCTAGGTACGCACGATGTTCCACGAACATTATAGGAATTTCCTATCGTGCTCCCCAAGAGATTGAAAAAGGCAAATTCTAATAAATTTTCACTGAAGGAGTATTACATTGATTAGCTTATACATATATTAGCTGTCGCGAAATTAGTATTTCTTTTTATAGTTCGTAGGGCAAAAGTTCAACTACTCAGCTTAGACTGAAATGTAGATGAATGATCCAGCCAGTTGAGCTTGTTGTCTATGTTTATTCCCAAAAATACAGTAGAGCTCACGGAAACAATAGAGTTTTGATACACCGAGGTGTATAGTGATGTCATCGACATCTCTATACATTTTGAATACAATGTTATTCGATTTGGAATGGTTAAGAGATAGTTTGTTAGCTAGGAACCAGTCTGATACTCCTTCCGTTATTTCTTCTGACAGTAGAGTGAGTTGGGCAGTAGGTATTCATATCAGTAACTAGTATGCTTTATCATCAGCAAAGAGTGTAAAACTAACCGTAGGAAAGGTGCACACAATGTCATTCACATAGAACAAATAAGAATGTTTTCAAAATTTATTGAAACACTTGGAACACGATTCGTGATCAGTATATTATACCGTTCAGAAACCAACGATTTTATGTCGCTTTTTATAGATAGAGAGATGCAGGATAGGTATAACAAATAGTAAATAGTTGATATTATGAACGTCCTTTTAATGATCTTCCTATCATATACGTTAGGTTTGAAATAGCGGTGTCTTTATGGGCCAAGATGCCTTTTGAAACGGCCAATGCACTGAGCCTTGATTTATGGGCCCTATAAAAATAAGGATGCTTGGTATAACTCGAATTTTTTATCATTTTGTGTGTGAAATGTTCAGCGGTCGGATTTGAAAAAAAATCATTCCCAATTTTTAACATTAATTAATTAATCAATTAAGACATTTTATCCGTATAGGATTGCGAAACAGCAGTGGGTTGTCGTAACTTTTCCTCCTTATTTACTACACCACTGATCCCTATAATGACATTTTTTAATCTCTCTGATTTTCGGTTGAATTCTGTTGAAAATTTTATATCAGTCATTTTCAATCTGATGCTTTATTTCCACATTGTTACTATAGTAACTAGCAAATTTTTTGGAAATTTCTCATCCACATGAGCATGTAAAAGTAAAATTAATAAATAGGAATTTTCTGGCACATGATAGCTATCATATGATTAGACAATTTTGGAATAATATTGACAGTATTTCTTATTTTCCGTATCCCAAGTAAGAAAATTGTATGAAATCAAAATTAATAGTTGAGCTGATACTATAAATTGTGTTTTACTATAGGACACATAAGGGAAAGTAAATATTTACTTGATGTTTTCTTTTTGAAAATGATTTCGTTTTTAAATTTATTTACCAAATCCCCCACGTGCATGAATTGATTGCGGGAAATCTGTCTCGAACATGAATTTTTAAAGAAAATTTATGTACTCGAAAAATTCACAGCAATAATTCAATCCCTAGGGAAATTTTTTGTGAAAATTCCACACCAGTAATATGTTTACCTAACCCAAATTGGGTTTTTTGATATAATCTCCAAATGAGCTCAAATATACATTCAACTCAAAATAGAAATAAAAATTGTCTCCTGATGTTCATACCTTGGTATACCTATATAATTACTATAGGTTACTATTTCCGTTTAATAATTCGAAATGAAGTTTTGAATATTTATTTTGCATTTTGTTACGTCAGGTATTTCACCGATACGTTTTTTTTTTGAGGTTTGGCTATTTTATTATTTTCATCAATCTTTTATGACGTTATTCAATATATGCTCAATACTATATGGGATGATGAAACTCGTTATCATAAAAAAAACTATCGGACAATTTTATTCTCTCCAACATTAACATTTTACAACCTTGTTTGTCCCTGCGTCATCATCGTTTTTTAATATTACATTATTTAAACAATATAGATGTCATAAAGATCTTATTGGATATTAAAACTGTTCAATAACTGCATTACCAAATCAGTGGATTCCTTCGATTCCATGTTTAAGGTTCAACTGGATTATAATGTTACTATATCCATAGATTAAAAAGACCACTATATACGATATATGTTGTCAAGATACGAATTCCAAAAACTATACTAATACTGATTATGACAAAACACTTTGACCAAATTTTTGTCTTTTCGCCAGCGTAAAAAATGGTATATACAGCATACACCCCAGGACAGAGTGCTCTTTTTCCCTTAGTTAAAATATTGCATTTCTGTCCCTTGATGTATAATGTACTATTTTTCTCTCTTTCTCTCTTTCCATTTTATCTGGAGGAGTTCAATAGATAGGCGCCTGCTTTATAAATCCGAGGAATCTGTTTCGCATTCGACTCACAACTCACAACTCCGCGTACTTCCAGACCAATGAACTGGGGCGCCTGGATGTCAATGCGTCTAATTCAAAAATATCGCTGGTCTATAATTTGGAAACGTCGGTTTGTGCCCTTTTTAGCCAGTCTCGCAGGCTCTTCTTTGTATTTCGATTCGTGGAGTTTCAAGGGAGGAGAGAACCAGTCCGCTGATAACTTGATCTTTCTGATTTTCTTTGGTAGATGTCCATTGGTTTCGTTAAAACTGGAGAGTCGAGTTTCTATTCAAATCCAAATAGTTGTTGAAAACCGCGAAAAACTATACACAGTGATATTGTTTTCTGTAAAAAAACACCGAACTGCTTGATGGCTATGAATGCACTTGTGAATTTCGGATCAAACCCAATTGGTCCAGTCGTAGGTGCCAGATAATTATTATTTGAAGAAATCTAGAAAATTTCATTGAAATCGGTCAAAGCGTTTTCGGGCAAATGTGAGAATCATCTTTTGTTATTGGGAGAAAGAAAATCAATTCAACTGTCATAAATTTATTTTGGAAGCAAGTTGTGGACTTGGAAACATTAACATAAATGAAATCAAACAATACAATACCGGATAGTTAGATTTAATAGAAGATAGTCATTGGGAAATTTCAAAAGTTTTTTTTCCAAATTTTAGTTCTTATAACAGTTTGAGAGATATCTTGAAATTGTTAAAATATTCGTGATGAACATGAAATAGCGCAACTTTTCTAAAACTTGACCAATATTGTTATTTTATACCGTTTCCAATATCCCTTCACTGAAAATGTATAGGTCTCCTTCAGTGAAAATGTATAGGTCTCCTGGGATGGGTTAAAATTTTGGTACAGGTCTATTGAAGAAAAAATCGTGTTTAAAAGTTTGTTATTTATATATATATATATTTATATTTTTACACATTTAGAAATATTTTTTCATAGTTATAATTTTTCCTTCTAAATGTAAATTTCCGATAAGAGCTACTTTACAAATAAGGTACATCTGTCTCAATCAATCTTCAACTATTAGTTTTTATTTATAATTATATTACACGGGAATCACTAAAAACTTTTACAGGTTTGCCAACATGGCAAGATCAGAACTTCCATCCAACAGCGTATCTTCGAATAATTTACAATATTTAACAAACACGTGACGAAATGTCAGCGCACAATGCGAAAAATGAGGTATTACTATGATATTCAACAGCATTCAAAGAATAAATAAATAAAATCAGAGTTCAGTATTTCGTAGAACCCTAAATTGCCACACCAAGAAATTAGGGTTTCGTTTCAATCTAACCAACAACGAATATAACATGGTAAAATATTTGTTCCAAAGGTCAATGCAAATCGCAATATAAAAATGTTAGGTATTATATCTTTTTGCCAACCAAAATTTCTGATTGACATTTTGCGATTAACCCAATAAAAGGATAATGAACCCAATGGTAAAGTCAAATTTTCTATGAAAAATCGCTAATGATATTTCACAATTTTCAAAATACAAGGAAAAACATAGTTTGTCCTGTAATTTGGGATTATATTTTGCAAATTTGTGTGAACATAGACCTTTCGATACTCTTTCTGCTAAAACAAAAAAACAAACCTGTCGCAAACTATATAGATTAGTATACTGTGTGTCTCACTTTATACGACCGTCCCTCTATATACCTCAGCTATTATAGTCGTGCGATTCTTACCCAGTTCGGACTAATGTAAATTTTCATCAATATGATAAGTTTTTCAGAGACAAACATAATTTTGGACAGTGCCGTGCATTTTTATTGAAATAAAAAGGTACAATATTTTTATGAAATCATATCAGGGATTTTTTTACAGCAGAACTAATCTCATAATATTGTTCTACATGATTTTGAACTCCCATTTGTGAATAATTTCTATCGACAGTTTCAGAGAACAGGCATATTTCAACAGCATTTTTGCGAACGTAAATAAATATTAATATACTCGGAAGCGGTGAATTCAACGAAAAAGAGTATATCTAGTGCTTTTCTTCCGAAGCATAATTTTTGCCTACTGGAGATTGAACGCATTGAACAAATTTAGCAGTTCATTCGAATCAATTATTTTGTCGAAGCAGGAAATGTATAAATCTGATATATATAAAGTAATTCGAAATGTTCGAATTTTTGCATAATGGTGGTTCGAAAGTCTGAGGAACTATGAAGTTAATGTTTGACTCTGATAAACTGATGGTCATATTCATGGTAATTCATACTAGTCCAAAATAAAGTGAGACACGCTGTATGACTTCGCATCAACCTTTGGAACACCACCACTATACTGTACCTGGATGGTTACGTAAGTCCTGATGTAAATATTGATACATTACATATTTTCTGAATTGTACATCAGGCTGCAATAATCTTATTCTCTTGATGTGAAGTATTATTATTCATTGATAATCGTTCAGATAGTTGAGATATTCAATATTCATATTTCAGAATGTGACAATTTGGGATTCGTATAGAAATCAATACTCTCACTCCATTGAATCAAGTGTAGAGACTTTTATGGAACATTTGCAACATCTTTGTTCATTCCACAAGCATTTTGTCGATTTAGCACTGCAATACGGTTTACACAAATGATTGTTTTGTGAGACCAACAAAACATTACGTAAAATCACAATTGTTTATTCGTATTTTCAACAAAACCAGTTAGTACGTATTTATATTACAATCCTCATCAGAAGCGAATATGAAATAGAAGGATGAGATGAGTGTATCGATGAAAAAAATATTTCTCAATTAGCTATTTACAAGATGCACCGATTTGAAATCGAGAATTATTTCTTTCAGAGGAAAGTACCTATATACAGGGTGTCCCAAAAATGATTTGAAATAGTAACTCTATCAGCGGCTTCTATAGGGTAAAAAATAAGTCACATAAAAGGCTCTCTCTGTTGATGGTTTATGATAAAACAATGAAATTTCGTTAATTCGCTCAAGTAAATACCTTATTCTGTTGAATTCTAAAATGTAAACGAAATTTGATATTTCCACTCAGTAGTCTATTATATTTATACCAACTATAGCTCCCTGAAACACCGTTTGGCAACCTATATGTTGACATAAAGATTCCTTCCTGTTTTCCTAAGAGCCGCTGATAGAGTATTCAACATTATTTTTGGGTCACCCTGTATATACCTCATCGATCTATTCGAAATAATTCAAACACTGTATATATTGCACCATATTCCATATACTTTTCCGAACTATCTTTACCATCCTGAAGAGGTAACCGATACTTTGCTAATCATTGTATTGAGATCTAAGAACCAATATCATACAGGGGGAATGTGAATTTGAAGAATCTAACGTAACTTACATCAACAATAAAAATAAACAAGAAATGTAACATATCATACACATGCACTGGTCACAGTTCATACTTTGTTTTCAATGTCCAATTTTTTATCAATCTAATTAGTAACTAATCACTTTTTCTGTTTTCATTAAACCGCTGGCCACACTCTGGAACAAAAAGAAAAAAGTTCAATGTATTTTCAAAAACAAGTCAATATGAGAAAATTAGCATTTGATCGATAAATCATTGTATTGTATCTGATTTCCTTTCACACCAACTGCTCACGAAAGTGCCAAAAAGTAATTTGAATGAAACATAAAATTATAAACACAGATAAAATACTATGATCATAAAATTCATCATAAAATAATAATTATTCACCATAATTTTATTGCATCAAAGACCATCAGTCATCATTTCATGAAATCAGATAAACATCTCAAAAATTTCATCAGTTCATATATACATATACGGTATAGTCGGTATATAGGAGGAGAATTCTGAAATCAGGGACTATATACCTCGGACATTTCACAATTAATGGGTACACAGGATTATCAGGGTGTCCCCAAAAGATATTTAGAAAAAAACACCACATATTCCTCATACCGAAACAAATCGAAACGGCTCATGAGATCGTATTCGAATTTGGTACGTGGGACACTAGAATTATGTAGCCCCGTGATAAGGAAAATATGATATATCAATGATTTGGGAATAAATTGGAGGATATACAGGTTTTAAAATCATTTTAATCAAAAGAGTTCATATAAACATGGGTTCTATCTCGATCAGTATAGCATAGGGATGAAAATTTCATTTTACTCGATTATTTCTCTCCTCGTTTCTCATTTATCTATAGAAAACCGCAAAATATGCCTCCAAATTGATTATTCCATCCTTTTTGGGAACTGGGAGATGTCAGAGGGGATAAAGAAGCCTTTACCCTCGAAAACGTATCAACCTGTAGATTTTGTAACCTTTAAAATGCCTTAAGTTATGATTTTCTAGAAAGTATTACCTACATCAAATTTCAAATTGATATCTTCAAAAGTGAGCGAGATATTTCAATTAACAGAGAAAAATAATTAAAATTTGACCCTTTTTAGTTTGTATCTCAGAACCCGAATCACCCTATATAACTTGAGAACTGAAACATTCTGAAGAAACATGATTATCAATTCCTGCATATTTTATGTTTTCTTGTTGATGTGAATGGAATGATATTTGGAATGTTTGTGACCTAAAATGATAAAATGAACCATTCTTGATCTAGAAGCAAAAATATCTGGTTTTCTCAGACCATTGTATTCCATCACATCGATAATATTTCGAATGGAAAAAATTCTTGTGGTTCTCATTGAGAGTGATCACTCTGTATACATCATCTCTCATTTCTACTCTCGTCAACACTTCAAGTACCACACATTTCATTTATTAGAGCCCACAATAGATACATCGAAAAATACGTTACCCTTGGATTCAAATAACAGGATCTGAACGGAATGAATGACAAAATATCTTTTTTTGAAGAAAGGAGAGAACATTGTGATTGTTATTTGTGTGTAGTAACAGTCATATTATCTGCTGCTTCTGATTTACAGATTGATCTCAAACCAACATGTCGAAGCCAGTCTTAGAGAAAGGCAAATTCATAGAAAAATTATGAGTGAATACAGAAGGAACTTTTTACAGAAGATCATTATACTTATACCATTAATGGAAAATGTAATAAATCATCTGGAGAGTAGATTTCCCCATGAGACGTTGGAATGTTATGACCTGCGATTCATTTCACCAAATTTGAATAAAAAATGTTAAGAAGAGGTATTTTCGGAGGTAAATTAGCGATTTGGAAAACGAAATGGCCAATCGAAAGTGGTGACAAATTACCTACAGATGTATTCTCAAAATTCATCGTATGTGATGAAGACTTGTTTCCTAAGGGTGCGTCAACTAGTTCAGTAGACAAACCATAAGTAGTTTCCAGGCTTCTGCAGGTATGAGACTCAAACATGGCATCAGTGTTGGATCGGAGAATTGGACATTTTGCAATATTTCATGTACTCTTCCATCACTTCAAGTCGTTTACAACCGGAAGTGATGGGAGAGTACCTCTATGAAATATCGAAATTTTGAAGGAAAATTAGCCAACAAACTAATACCTCATCAACTAGTTCCGATTGATAAACTTATAGGAATAATTAGTTCGAAAAATTCAATTATGACAAGCTCCTTAGGATTAAAATATGAATACAATTCATAAACAATTCGAGGCGCTGCATTGAATAATTTAGTGGATTGTTTTTTCACTTTTCAGTATTGAATAACTAGTCCATCAATGTTTGACACTGAATAATCAGAAATAAGTGAAACTGATGGTATTTTTCCTTTGGAATTTCGAAAAAAACATTGATGATGGCTAAAAATAGTTCGAAACACATTCAAACCACCTTGTATAATACATGGTTGAATTCAGAATAAAAAAAGCTTTCAGAATCTGTGAAAGACTTATCAGGACCGTATTCGAAAAACGAAAGTTGATGATGGTTCTACGAATACGAAACGTCGCATAGAAAAGTCGGTATCACCACGTTAAACGTCATCAAAAGTTGCTATGAAAAAGTATTTTCAGTTTTCCTGTATCTCTAATAATAACGGAGAAAAATAAAATAAAATAGAGATTCCAAAAATTCACTTTTTTCGATATAACTGAAAAACTAAATAAAAATTTTGAAAATTTTCGAAGGCTGTTGGTATGAGCCTCCGAATGCGCAACTTTTTCCCCATTTAACCGACTTCGTATCTCCTACCGTTTCCGAGATCCCCATCATGCTGTGCAACCTTATCTTGGACAGACTGTATACCTTCAGAACTCTGGGGACCAAGTTCTTTCTATCAACAAACTTCCATTTTCACATGGATACCTAATAATGATCCTTATTTGTGAAGAAAAAACATGACCTGAAATGTAATGATCCCCCGCCACGACAAAGCTTGCTGGATCCGCCCCTGAAATAGAGATGAATGAAGTTATTTCATTCAAAAATGCTCGAATCTTTATGAATTCCGCTCACGCAAATACTCATTACACGAAAAGTGAAGGGAGTAGCACCACGATTGATATGGAGAAAGTACGAATGACAGGGGCCCTTGCCCCGGGGCCTTCTTATAAAGCCGTTTTATCGAGATTTAGAAAAAGATTGCGGAATTTGACAACGAGAAATCGGAGTGGAATACCTTCGGGAAACTCTGCAGCGCATATCCGAGAAACAGTGGAACTTATAATTACTGTCAAGTACATGTCTTGGCACCTGCAACGGCTGTTCACGATTTTTCCAACTTTCAACCATAATTACAATTCGTTATTCAATTAAAAATTCTGCTTCTTTCGCGTCACATCGTACGACGGAAAACCATAACTATTCATACAGGTATCTGGCCAAACTTCAAGGATGATTTATTGAGTGATTTTTAGATGTAATGTTATCATACACATGCCCGGAAATAAATAATTTTCAAGGCACAGAGGGTGCCAACTTTTTTTGAAAACTCGATTTCACTACTTCAGAAACGACACTGCCAAAATTAGACAGAACTAATGGATAAAAGATTTTCGTGATATATACAGAAAACCCATTTGAAATAAAAACTCTGATAACCTGTTTCAAGAGAACGGTATACATTTCTGGACCCATGAATGTTCACTTTTTCTTCCATCTTCAAATCTCCCAAAATATCATCCCTTGTAGTTTGGCTACATATACTTGAATAAAGCTAAGGTATCCAATTCGAAACCTCCTCCCGAATACGATCAAGCCTGGGAGATGCCACAGGATGAAATGCCTATAAAGAATTCAGCTTCCTGAGAGAATAAAACATAAAGCTGAGTTGTAAGACTAATTGAGAGTGAGATAATACCATTTCACAAGTGAGGAAGGAAGTCAGAAAAAACTGGGATTGGAGTATTTGCATGGGCCTATTCAAAACCAAATACTCAGAGAGCTTGATGGGCGAATCCCCAAGTATCTTTTAGGCTAAAGTCTTTGCCATTGGAAAATGTGTCTAGCTCAACATTGAGAAGAACCACAGAATACAAGAGATCATCATCATTTCTGATAGCCAAGCAGTTATCAAAGCGCTGAGCTAGCATGTAATCAGCTCTGATTATGGGACTGCCTATAAACTGAACGAGCTAGGTGGAGTTCATTCGGGTTCGAACAATTATACTATTCTAGAACTGTTAGTAGAATCGGTCGCGTTAGGGTTTTGTGGAACTGTTCTAGGACTGACTCTTTATGAGTTTTGGGTTCTTTCAGAATCGTCCTGGGACGGTCCTAGAACTATCCGAAACCAGTATACCTGCTCTCGAGCGTGAACCATCCTGGGATGATTTTCGGCGCATGTCTGTTATAACGTAACGTCATAATGTTATGTTTTTGTTTATTCTACTGTTTATTGCTCCTGTCAATATTTTCTCAATATTATGGAGTTACATAAAAATTTAGTTTATAGTAGTAGTTCTTCAACGTCAGGAATCAGCAGTGAAGGAGTTCCTTGCTGAATTTGCTGAAAATATTGTACCCAATCCGATAATTCTCGAACTTTCGTTAGATGAACCGAAACAATCAAGGATTATGTTGAGGAGACTTTGCCAATTCAATAAACATTTCAGGTAGTTGTCAAAATTCTAGCTACAAATGCTATTATGATGGAATATATTCACCATTTCTCCACAGAGGGTTTCCAAAGATATTGTGAATGAACTCAAAGGAGACTGACTTTGAAGCTCCAGAAGTTCATTCCAATAAAAATACAGGTTTCAAACTATTGTTTTTTTCGCAAATTCTTGATAGAGGCTATATTCTCAGAGGTTCTCTGCTGCCGCGTTCGAATTTTCATAATTTTTCAACCGTTCTGGAGCAGTCCTAGGATTCCAAACGACTGCGCACTAATTCTGCGCAGTTCGAGAACGATTCTTGAACAGTTCTGAAATCGGATCCCGAATGGACCTAAAGTCACACTTCTCTGGGTTCCGGGGCATACCGGACTGGAGGGGAATAAAATAGCAAATAGACTCGAAAAGAAAGATGCAATGGAACCGAACCATTCTGTGGGATCAGTGAAACAACAATAGTTGGGAAATTGAATGAAGTAATGTATCTTAAGAGAGCCAAATACTGGCATGAAGGATCTATATATACAGGGTATGAGACAAGCGAAGACACTCCTGGGAACCCATCATAACCAGAAAAGATCTACCGAATGCATCAACCCATAGATTAAAGTGAAAATAAAATTCAAATACTAACTATAGAGTTCTATCAGGAAACAGTCGATTGTAAGAGATATACAGGCCGTATATAAATAACACCGAAAAAAATCAAGGGGTGATTCCTAGTGATATTTTAGGAAATAAAGTTCATATAAACATGTGTCCTAACTTGCTTCGTTTTCTAGATACAGGGTAATAATATTTCCATGAAAAATCTTTTTTCTATTCATTTCTCAATTGTCTTTTCATCAAGTTCAATAAACCTTTTGGTTTTGTTAATAGTGATATGGGGCTTCTTCTAGTGCAATTAGATTCGAAATAATATTTGCAATGACGTCACAGTGGGTAAATTCCTAAATTCATCTATATTCATGGTGAATGTCATTGTACACCACCGGTTTTTCTGAATTTCATATTTTTATTATATTGAACTATTGAAATAACGAATTTTTTATCCTCTGTGTGATTTTTGTATATAGCTTAGTTTTTGAGGAAACAATAAAAATTCGATTTGACTCCAAATTTTAATGTAGGTGTTTTCAAGACTTCCATTGAGATTACTCAATAGCCTCAAATAGAATCATTTTGAAATCTTGGGGCTTTCTCAGTCTCCATCCATACTGAATTTTGGCACCATGGAAGCTCATACAGGGAGGTTAAAAACAATTAATATTTCCAACTTGTCTCTCTCTGTATCTCAAAAACGGAGCAAGTTAGGACACATGTGTACATGAACTTTATTTACTAGAATGTCACAAGGAAACATCCCTTGAATTTTTTCGATGTTATTTAGATACCCTCTTTAAAAAATTCCATATCCTAAGCTTTCTGAGGAAAATAGAAATAGAATAATACCTATAAATATTGAGAGTAACCATGAAGCTGAAGCCAATTTATTTTATCTTCCATGGGAAGTAATGTTTTAGGGTTGATTAGCAAAACTGCTTCGAGAAAACAGATAGTGTAATATATTTTTCCCCCCTGGAAAAAATTGAAAAATTTGCAATAATTATTTCCATAGGTTCTATAACCAATGAAACAAACATTCTAAACCTGAAAAGAAATTGAAAATAGGCTGACATTGCAGAAGTCATTGATACTTCCGCGGTGCCTCTGAACTCGTCGAAAGCAAATACTCGAATTCGGCCTATAATCAATAACCAACGATTAACAAAAATTCAGGGAAAAATTCAAAATTTGATAAATATCAAAATTTTCGTTTCTTCTTTGAAATGTTCTTTTGTCTTCCATTAAACACTTCATTTATCGTTTCGTTTCTGGAACACCTTGTATAGGTGCTAATTTACTGTGGATTAGGCAAAGATACGCCATTTCAGAGCCGTCGTATATAACATACATAGTCTTATCATCGAATTTTCCCCATGTCCTAATTGTCAGTTTATTTCGTACTCGTTAGATTAGAACGATTAGATTGGCTAATTGGCAATTTGTCTGGGTCATCGACAAGTCGACTTTCTTTTTGCGAAATTCGCCGATTTTTTTTTCTCTCCTACTAATTGCCGTTAATTGAAGGAAGACACTTGACGGCAGAATTTTTGCGACTGATGTGTAGGTAAAAGCCGACTGACTCTAGTTGATGCAGCCATAACTGTTTTCACTGATTGGAATCACTGTCCGTCTACGTGTTGATTTTACGAGGGTATATCAGAAAATATCGATAACAGGATTGTCTGTAAAATAGATTACCCAAAATTTCAGGTTATGCATGGTGTCTCTATTAGTTCCCTATACATATTTTTCATGAATCAGGAAATAGTACATTGTTTTATTAGGATCAATAATGTGACACTTTGTTTGACAAGCGATATTTGCGTTTCCGCGTTTCCGAGGCGTATAGCGACCGCGAAGCCGAACAGGCCAATTTCGCGAGTCAAACGTAGTCACTTTTGATCCGAATGAAACATGCTATTTTTTCTGCAATCGAAAAAATTTATATCTAATTAATTAAATATTAGTGAACATTCCACTATTTTTAATCACTTGAACATGTCTGTGTCAATGATAACTTCACATTTTAAAATCACTCAATACCGTACCGAATGTACAGGGACGTTGAGCAAATATCTGGGGTACGACAGAGCCTCAATTTAAATAATGATACCTGATGTTTACTTCATTTTCAATTTTATTTAAAACTTTAAACATGTTCTATCAACTATTTTGCTTTTTTCATCTCCACGTGAGTACCAATTTGTTTTACTTGATATACCTTTTTTTTATCGCTTGGAGCGCACGAAAGGAAATCCCTATAATGTTCAAAGAACATCGTGCCTTCCTAGAGAGGATAGGGACAGGAGGTAGGTATTGGAATTTTTTTTGAACTTCTAGAGATTATATGTTGCTGGGAATACTTCCTCAGGCAATGAATTCCAGAGCCTAGCCCTTCTATGGATGAAGGAGTTTTGATAAAGTGCTGTTCGACATCTTTCGAGGTTGACAACCAAAGGATGTGCTGACTGGACTTGTCTAGTTCGTCTGACTGGTCTTGCTAGTGAAGGGATGATAGCAGAGATTTCCGAAGAACATTTCCCGTGGAAGTATCGATTGAAAAGTGAAAGGTAGCCGACCTTTCTACGGTGTTCCAATGATGTCAAAGAGTGAGTGAGAGTGGCGTCACCCACCAGGCGAATGGCTCTTCTCTGGATGGAATCTAAGAGCATCAGCGTATGTTTTGGTGCTGAACCCCATATGTGGGAACAGTATTCTAGAACAGGCCGTATCTGCTCTTTGTAGATCATGAGAAGCTGTTGAGGAGTAAAGTAGCATTTTGCACGGAACAAGAATCCGAGTTTTTGTGATGCAGCTTTTGCAATGGATCTGACATGATTATCCCATGAAAGAGTGTTGCTGATGGATATACCGAGCATAGATATGGTGGGCTTGGTGGGGATGGTGGTGCCAGACATTACAATATCGGGCATACTGAGTTCCGCCTTTCTAGAGAAAATACAGGCTTGAGTTTTGGTGGCGTTGAATTCAACTAGGTTGTTGGTTCCCCAGGCTGTGATTTCAGCAAGGTCTTCATTGACAGCATCGACCTGCCTGCGCCGTGAGTTCTTAGTTTCCTGGGAAGAAATGGGAATTCTGGAAGAGAACGCAGTATGGAGGGTACTATCATCTGCAAAGCTGTGGATGGGGCAAGTTGTTACTCCCAACAGATCATTGATATGAAGAAGGAATAATGTTGGTGCCAAAATTGATCCTTGTGGAACGCCGGAATTGATGCCAATGGTATCAGACGATACACCGTCCATAAAGAAAACTCGATAAGAGATAGCTGAGGTGGTAAGCCGTATGATGGTAGTTTGTTGAGGAGTCCTTCGTGCCAAACATGGTCGAATGCTTTCGATATGTCCAACGCGACAGCTAGAGATTCCCCGTGTTTTTCTAATGAAGCTTGCCATAAATGGGTGACGTATGCAAGTAGATCTCCAGTAGATCTTCGGTGGCGAAAGCCTGTTCCGTTGTTCTTTGTAGAATAATTTCTTTCTGGCTGATGATGGATACCTTTTGGGTCCGAAACAAGGCCCCCCTTTCTTGAATTTGAAATTAAACGTTGTGGAGACGACTTGTAGAGTTTTCATTATATTTTTATGTATACATATATTAGGTATACTCACGTCAGCAGGCCCGGATTGTCCGTCGGATACCACGAGTACTGCGGCAGGTAGTTGTGGGGCGGCGGATGGGCGGCGGCGTGCGGATGAGGGGCGGGATGCGGGGGCGGCGCGTGCAGGCCCTGCTGGTGGGGCGGCTTGATGTCGGGCCAGGCGGGGCCGGGGCCGCCGCCCGGGCTGCCCGCCTGCTGGCCGCCCCCGCCGCCCGAGGACATGTCCGAGCCGGGGGTGGAGCTGGGGGCGGGCGAGGGGTGTTGCAGGTAGCCGCCGGTGGCAGGGCTGCCGCTGGAGGAGCCGCCGCCTGGAACAAGGAGAGAAACGGGGTTATCGAGGGGAATTTGGTCACTGATATATCTCATATTATACAGGGTTTCCGGAAATTATGCGCAAAAAATCAAGGGGGTGATTCTGCATGAGATTCATTCCATATATACTTGGGTCCGGAAATTTATAGTTTTCAAGATACAGTGTGTTGAACTTTTTAGAAAAAATCGGTTTTTTATGAATATCTTGAATATCCTTCCACCGATTCTCTTGAAATTTGGTAACGAGTCAAAACGGTTTCCATGTCCCTAACTTCTCATGTACTATCAATAATTGATGTTTGATTGAAATAGATACAGGGTGGTCAAAAATCTCATTTCTGTCGTTTCTTAAACCTTGACCCCTTCAACAAACAAAAGTAGGCCTTGAAAATCTGAATATTTCAGATCTGTTCACTTTTTCGAATAGAACGCCTTGAGTACAATATTATGGAATTTTTGTTTTTGAAAATCGGTGGACGGATTCCAGATTAGGAAAGTGTTGCGGGTTGAAATCGCACACACTGTATATAAAAAATACAAAACATATATTCATCTGGAGTTTTACCGAATATTATTTTATGCAGGGTTGGCATGAATTAATTCATATGAATTAAATCAGTGATTTAATTCGTGAATTAATTCCATTAACTTTTTTCGAAAAAGTCATGAATTCATTCAAATGTTTAAAATTGAGACAACTTGCACTATTACCTTCGATTTTAACTAGTTCAAACTGAAAAATTCGATCGTATTTTGGCAAGACTTTTCTATTTCAAGCATGACAGAGATGTTTACTAACAGATATATATATACAGTATCAAGACTATCAAGTATCATCCATAAAGTCCATAACATATGAGAATATCACAGCATCGAATTTTCTTCTCTCGGCGATCCATTATGCGTATCCGATAACTTGAAAATCGATTTTGACACATGTCACGTGATCACTGGTATGGTGATGAATAAAAGTAATACTATAAAGCGACGAAAAGTGGGGATAGATAACAAAATATCCATAAATATTTCTTATCAAGTTGCTATTCCACATTCAGTTTCGAGCAATTTTTTGAGGAGAATTGGAAATAGCTATATTTTTTCGAATATTCTTCAATTTTGTTACAATCCTCTTTTTTTTCTGACAGTAGTGATGTTTATGATGTACAAGTTGACTAGAATTCAATTTCATGCTCGCATATGGAATTTCCATCCATTATTTGAGAAAACTTTAAATAGCTATTTAAATTTTTTTTAAATAACTTCATCTTCCCATCTAACCCCACTTTTTGCCATCGTAATTTTTTGTATTCACCGCCATACCAGTGATCAAGTGACATGATGTGTCAAAATCGACTTTTAAGTAGTCAGACATGCATAATCCCGAGAAAAAATGTTTTGATATTCTACTAATAAACTTTTTCTCCATGTGTTACGAACTTCATGGATGATACTGGATCTATATGTATCTATTATTTTGTATTCTATCATCACTTTTAATTTTGTTTTGAAAAAATGACATGTTATATTATGATGTTATTCTACAAGATTTCTCAAGGGAATAAAAACATAGTTTTTTTGTTTCTTTTTTTCTATTTCGCTTTGGGTAAATGAAATTTGTTTGTTTTTTTTTTCAAATGAATTAATTCAAAAAAGTCTGACTTAATTCGAAAAGTCGGACTTTGATGACTTTTTTATAAAAGTCATGACTTATTCCAACCCTGATTTTATGGAATATGGTTTGCGATAATAAAAAGCATAAAAAACTGCAAGCTTATGGATGTTACTAGAAATGTCGTAAACTGTATAGGTGTTATGGGTAAATAAACGGTTAAGTGCAATGCTGCGATATCATCAAGAGCTCGCACTAATGAAGTGATAATGAAAGTTGAAAAATGTAGATAAATGGAATCCACGTGCGGACGAATAAAGGAATTCCTTATTCCTTGAGCAATTTTTCGAACGGTCGATTTATCGAAGATTAGACAACCCCGCTTGTGATCGAGTGTGTCTAATTGGTTCAAAATATCACGGCAACTATATTCATTCGATTCAAGAAAAATATCACACCATTGTTATTAGATGATAATTATTATGTTCAACTTGAAAATTATATCATTGTTACCACGATTTCCTTGTTTCTGAAAATTACAGCATCAGGTGTCGTGCCAGTGATCAGAATTCTGAATCTTGAACCACCCTGTATAAACATGCTAAAGTTGAACAATCTCTATATGTAATCATTCCCGCTAGACCATATAAGAGTAATGTATTGATGAAATCTAAAAATGCAATAATACATACAGGGTGTTCTATTTAAAAAACGAAGTGAAACGGGTTTTCGGCAAATAACTCTTGAAACGATGAGAATTTCGATAGGGTTGTAATCAGAAAAAAGTGTTTTTTCACTTACGTATCGAATGACAAAAAAATTTACAGGGGCTCTAAGTTGAAATACGAAGAATAGAGTGCTTTGAAATCTCTAAAGGTTTGCCACTGAATTTTGTACACCCTGTGATGATTCGTGTCAATCAAACTCGATTCGGGACCCTCGTATGCCCTATTCAATATGTATCTCTTATGATTTTATTGACGAGGCATACTATCTTTCTTGTTATTAATGTTATTAACCAGTGAATATCACTGAATCCTATTCCAATCAAATTCCAGGAGTATGAATAGGTATAACCACAAAAAGCACTCAAATGTGCAACAAAATATATGACATGCCATTTGAAAAAATCATTATGACGATACACTTTTTGGGACACCCTGTATAATCAGAGACAGTTGAAGTCTGCAAGACGTGAAAATCCTGAATCAACTAATAATTGGTAATATCGACCATTTTGATAATATCGATAATATCTATAAAACGATAATATACAGGGTGGAGACTTCAACTGGAATAATTTCACTACTGGGGAAGTGAATGAATTTCCTGAAAATTCGCGAAACACGTCAACGTTTAAATGTTTTTACCTATATATGGGGAATATAACCCTTCAGGGGCAGCAGGAATCTATACCCCAACTTGTTTTTTTCAAATGCAACCCTATGGCTTGCGAACCCTCATTGGAAAGCTGGTTGAAAGAGGAATCCAGCATACTGATCATATTTATATTATATATAATTTCGAAGTTTAATATATTTCCAACGTATTTTCATAAAAATTTCGACTTTCAGTGACAGTGATATAGAGCATTTCCACCACTTTGCAATAACACTTCGTTTCAAACTGTGAATACAGCAAAAAAAACTGAATCTATTTCTGCGGCTCTATAAAAACACTGGAATACAATAGTAAATAGCAGTTGCAGCAAAAAAATGCCATCAATTGTTTGATACACATTTCGAGCGATTGGTGCGTTGAAATAAAAAATTAACTTACATTTCAATTTTATGCAACCTTTGAATGTATGAAAAATTAAAATTTCACTAGTATATACTGAATTCCTCTTTCCGCCAGCTTTCCAATGAAGGGTCACAATAGGGTTACATTTGAAAAAATCATCTTGAGGGTGGTTTGTGCTACCCCTGAAATCGTTGACGTATGTTGTGAATTTCCAGAAAAAATAATCACCTCCCCGCTAACGAATTTATTCCAGTTGAAGTCTCCACACATCGATGATCGATAATCCAAAATCACTATCGCCCACCCCTATACCAGACGGGCACATCAGCAATCAAAAATACGAGGAAAAAAATTTTGTTTTCGTTGGGCAGCTCAGAGAGCTGTCGTATCTATACCTATAACAAATGGATAATAAAATTGGACTTTTACCTTCCATCTTGATCCTACCTTGCATCATGTTCTGCCCCTGGGCGCCGGGACTGGAGGGCGGCATGTTGGCATTCGGGCCGAGCAGGCCGCCGTGGCCGCCGCCCGTGCCGTTGTTGTTCGTGCCGCCCCCCGGCACTTGGGCGGCCTTCATCATCTTCTTGTATTTGCTGCGCCGGTTCTGGAACCAGATTTTCACCTGAAACAAGGGGAAAAAGAACGTCAATTGATGGTAATAGGCGAGTTTGATTATTTATTTTGACAAAATTAAACACAAACATCACATTTTGTTGGTGTAATGTTCTCAGCAACTCCACTTAGAGCCGTATACAGTATGTCCCAGCTGAAACTTGTCACCCCCCGTATCTCCGAAGTTGTTAGAGTAGAACAGGTCGATTTAAATTTGGCGGGGACATTTTTCTGCAATTGTCGAATTCTAAAGTTAGAACCTTGAAGAGGACGGACATCAACTTGCGATTTTCAAATGGAACACCCTGTGTTCAATTGCATCATTAGATTCTCCCTGAACAGCTGATTTTATCTTGGGGTCTTGTGGGAATGATTTCAGAAAAATAGGGTATTCAAAATCGAGAAGCTTCAATTTTAGGATTTTTTTGTGTCGAAACTATTCATTATCGCACTAGTTCGAAATGAGATATTTCGCACTAGTGCCAAATACCTATCATGTGGTGCTGTTTTATTGTGCGAAATAATACGTATTTCAAAAACTTATTTTTTGCAATTGACGGACAACTTTGTTTGAAATAATTCATTTAGTTTTTAGTGAGCACACCCTGTAAATTTTCTCCACGTGAGGAATTCTCGTTTCGGTCGTTAGGTCCCTGGTTAATTGCAAGATGGCTAATTGTGATATTCGCATTCAAGTGTCACAATCATGTTCATGTTGAACATTGATTAATTATATTTGAGTGGAAACATTAATGCATATTTCACATGAATGTGATGCTCTGTTTTAATATAGGGGTCGGGTCGTGTTTTTTTTTTCACCTAAATCCAATAGGTCAATAGGTGAACTGTCACTAAGTAGGCACTATTATGCAAAAATAATAGTTTGATGCCCAAATGTATATTACTTCTTGATGAAAGTTGGTAATCAGGAATCATTTATATTCTGTATTATACAGGGTGTATCTAAATAACGCCCAAAAAATTCAACGGGTGATTCCTTGTGTCCTAACTTACTCCGTTTTTGAGATAGAGGATGTTGAAGTTGGATGTATTAATAAATTTTATTCGAAACCCCCCTGTATAAGCTTTCATGGTGCCAAAATTCAGTATGGTTGGATACTGACAAAGCCCCAAAATTTCAAAATAATTGTAATTGAGGTTATTGAGTAATCTCAATGGAAGACTTGTAAACACCTATATACATTATATTTGGAGTCAAATCGAATTTTTATTGATTCCTCAAAAACTGAGCTAGATACAAAAATCACACAATGAAAAAAAGTTGTTATTTGAATAGTTCAATCTAATGAAAATATGAAACTCAGAAAAAGCGGTGGTGTACAATGACATTCACCATAAATATCGATAAATTTACCCACTGTGACGCCACTGGAAATAGCATTTGGAATCTGTTTGCACCTGAAGAAGCTCCATATTACTATTAACAATAAAACCACAACGTTTTATTGAGATTGATAAAAAGTCAATTGAGTAATGAATAAAAATACGATCTTTCATGGAAATATCAATACCCTGTATCTCGAAAACGAAGCAAGATAAGACACATGTTCATATGAACTTTATTTCCTAAAATATCAGAAGTGATCATCTCTTGAATTTTATCGGTGTTATTTAGATACACCCTGTATAAGGACAATTCAGGTGGTTACAAAATTGTCACTAACTCTATATGCAATATATGAACATACGTACAATCCTCTTCAGAGAACATGTCGCACATGGACGGTGATGTAACTTCTGCAACGAGAGTCCCAAACACTTTCCTCCCGATACATGTTCTCTGAAGATGACTGTACGTACTCGAAACTATTACGTCAGTACTCGGATGTTTCAAGAAATGGAATGTCAGTTTTTGCTTTTCGTCTTGTGAATTCCTTCGATTTGCTTAGTTGCCATTTTAACTCAAGAACAACAAAACCAGTCGTGGAATTCCGCAGGATTCTTTCTCTAGTTTTCTTTTTTTGTGTGTGCATGGAAATAAATCCTGTAGAGTATGATCAATTAAAAATAATAATTATTGAATGCTGATCTACAGAAGCCGACATCAATTTTTAATATATTCAATTACCATCGGTAATTGACAGAATTTTTTTCGGTAAAGACGTACGATTGATATGTGATTCGATCGGGGAAAGTTATTAAAATCACTGTTTCTCAGCTGGAATCAGAATTAGATACGATACGAGGGGTAATCAAAAAGTTCATCCATTATTCAGCTATCCAATAAAATATAAGTGAGAATTTTGCCGAACTGGTAATGTATCAAGTGAAGATAGGATCTAGCTAGATATGACAGGTAAAATAATAACATTGTGTATGAATGTTATTGAAGGTTAGATCATAACTCTTTCAAAATGAGTCGTCTGCATTCTATTAGATTCGTGATGTAACGCAAATATCGTGAGGCTATAACATAACAGATGAAGTGAATGGCCGTCAAATTTTATTAATCTATTTTAAAATATCCCATGTCCTTTTCGAAACATAACCTCATTTCGCTATGTTGAACTGAAATATTAAATATTCATATCGACTTCCTAGCAGAGATAAAATAATGGAGAAATATAGACAAGCATAAAAATTTTTATCGACTTATCGACATATAAGCTTCGTTACCTATACCACAGATTACCTATACCTACCTACCTGTAAGCCGACGGTTTTTTTCATTCGCCTTTTCATAGTGTTGTGTTATTGCTTGACATTGATTAATTCTCATTTCCAAGGCTTTTCATTGTACGGCCATGCACAAAAAAGTTATCAGGTGCTACTCGCATCACACGTACAACGTACACCTAATGTAATTATTGTCATTTTCAATATTATTTCGCAGGTGATGGTCATTTCTAGAAATGGATTATACAATTATGCCTATCTAACAAAAACATGTAGTTGAATGATATACAGGGTGTTTCAGATTTTGTTCGGGAAAATTTGAAAGGCGATAATAGGTACACAAATAAAAAAAAAGTTCATATGAACTTGTATGATTCGGTGTAGGAGTCGCCAAGTTTTTGATCTTGTCTTGATTTCAACACAAAACTAAGACAAGAAGTAATTTTAGTTTTTAAGACAAGAAAGTGTATGTCTTGACTATATAAAATAGAACACGATGAAACATATTCATTTTCGAAACAAACAACACGTTTTAACATAACATATTTCAATTCATTTAACAAATATTTTGCTAGAACGATTCGAAAGCAAATTAAAAATTATGAATGATAAACCTGTTGAAAATTGATCATTTCATATTTACTAAGGTTAATTACTTGGGTATACCTAAGTTTCTGGATTCTAATTGTTGATGAATATTCTGATCAAGAATCAGAGCAAAATGGCTCAGCAGACAGACATACTGTTTATTGAAGAGTCACTGTACACTCATGGTAAAATAAATGACAATATTAATATAATGTATTTTTTCTACGGCTATAATAAAAAATTGGTCTTTTTTCACTGTGTTTTCGATAAATTCATGAGGTACTTTGTGTGTCATCAATTTCATTACCTTATCTGATATCACAATGAATTTATTGCGTTATATTATTTCACGAAATCTCATCTACCAGGGAAAATTAAATATCATGACAGCTCTGTCTATGTCTATAAAGTACATTCCTTCAATTCACTACGGGATGGATTATATTATGACAAATTACAGTTCCGTTGGAATATTATTTTGATCGAATAAATTCTGATACAATACGATTCTGATGAAATACGTTCTGAAGAATTATATGCAGCCGCATAATATAAGGTATAACCTGGGTCAGACTGAAGGCCAATATGTCGAAAAATTGTCAGTTCAGGACTCGATCGAGATCCATATGCTGGTTAAAGAAAAATAAAGCACCTGCGCCCTTATCTGGATGGCGAAGAAAAATGAATAAATAAATAATAGAACAATTTTGCCCGATCGTGAGTGTACGGATGGCCTGAGGCATAACCAATACAATACCGATCCGTCAGGACTCAATTCTGATGAAATACCATTCTGATGAAATACGGTTATGATGAAATACCATTCCTGTTGAGTACATAGAGTACACTGTATGATGTTTTACGTTTCTATAAAGTACATTCCTTCAATTTACTACATGATGGATTACATTATGATGTTTTACATTCCGATGAATTACTGTTCCGTTGAAATACCATTCTGATCGAATATATTCTGATACGTTCTGACGCATTATATACAGTCGCATAATATTAGGTATGATATACCTAACCTGTGTCAAACTGAAGGCTATTATGTCAAAAAATGTCTTCATCTTCACAGCCGCACTTCAGATTAGCACTCGATCGAGATTTATGTGCTGGTGAAAAAAGTAAAGCACCTGCGCCCAGGTGTTATATACCTGATGGCGGAGAATAATAAATAAATAAATTCGAGAACAATTTCGCCCGATCGTGAGTGCATGGACGGCCCGGGGCATAACCAAAGGTTGAAACGGGCAGAGGAAATGTTACAAGGTCTTCGAGATTATCGCGGAGATTGTGCTCTCGCACCGAGCGTTTTGTAATATCTCTTCGGTGCTCTCTGTGTGTGTAATAATTTATCGGAATATACCGAGGGTACCGTCCGGCAGGTTGCACAGGCATTGGCCAAACTACCGAGAAGGAATATTCTCAGATATATTTATGAACACAAAAAAATGCATTTTACTTGATTCGTTGGTATTTTCTCTCCTCGTTTCTATAAAAAGTATTCGTATTATTTAAATATATTTGTAGAGGGCCAAATCAGATGATTTGCCCTAAAATGTCACTGCGTTCAACAAATTTTTCTATCAGGGAGTCTAAAAGAAAAATCCAGTAGCTTGTCAATGACAATTTGTTTAAAAAAATGGTTGAAGGAAAGAAATATAGATATATTGAGAAAATATCGAATTTATACTTATCTTTGGACGTTTCGGGACCGATTCTGCTCCCGTTCTCAACATGTAAATGCAAATTATGTTTCTTTGAAAGTTGTGCTGCGTATAGTTTGACCTACAGACAGTATTTAACAAAAAAATGGATATATACATGGTGATCCACGGTGGATGGCCTATTAGAAGTATCTGGAGAACGAAAACACAGATCATTCTGAAAATTGGGATGCTGTGATAATTGAACATGCTCTATCCGTCTGAAATATTTTCATCGATACAGTGTTGCCACTTCTATCAGAAACAACTAGCGACTTTGTTATTTCAAATGGAGCACCCTGTATTTTATTGTATTTTTAGATTCTTCATGAAGAGCAGATTTCATCAATGCATCACACTTGTGGTCTAGCAGGAATGATTACCGAGATATAGGGTGTTCAAAATCGAGATTTTTAAACTTTAGGATTTTTTTGTGTCGAAACTATTCATCATCGATCAAAACGGCTATCTTAACTTTTGATTCACTATCTACTGGAATTTGATTGGAAAAAATATATGGTGCTTCAAGATTCAGAATTCTGATCACCCTGTATCTGTTCCAATTAAATGTCAGTAGACAGTGAATCGAAAGTAAAGATAGGGACATGTAAGCCGTTTTGATCGATAATGAATAGTTTCGACACAAAAAAATACTAAAATTGAAAAATCTCGATTTTGAACACCCTATATCTCTGTAATCATTTCTGCTAGACCCCAAGTATGAAGGAATAATCTAAAAATGCAATAAAATACAGGGTGCTCCGTTTAAAATAACGAAGTTGCTGGTTGTTTCTGATAGAAGTGGCAACACTGTATCGATGAAAATATTTTAGACGGATAGAAAATGTTCAAGTGAATTATCGTATTATAGACGTATTACGATAACTGTGTTAGATTAATTTGAATAAATTAGGATGTCTAAAATCAGAAATGGATGATGGACAATTGAACCGTGTGAACAAAACTACCTTTAGTTCTATTTAGAGTAAGAAATTGGTTAGTGTCGACTTTTGGCACACCCTGTATAGATGGAGGACTAAGAATATTTCAGGTAGATTGGAAATCATCGATTATAACAGCATATTATATACCAATTTTCAATTCGATGTTCATTCTGTATGTATATGCATTGAACTTTCAATAGTAAACTCCACCAAGGAACCGTATCCAACAAGAAATGATTTGAATGTCTTTTTGCCTTTCAAATTGATTAGTTTTTTAATACCCACCAAACGTTGCATGTGTGCTGCCTGCAGCAATCATCAACTAAAGGAAATCGAAACCATTAAAACCTTGGAAACCAGAGAAATTTTTTTTTACGATTACCATTGACATTTGAGCATTAAATTTGTCATGAAACATTGTCAATGTTCACCAAAAAAACATTAGCATACGATTTTTATTTATGTACTTCGTCGGCAGAATTAGTTCTGTGGTATTCAAATTCTCGGTGTTCCGTGAGTCCTTTTCTTGTATTTCGTATAATTAATGCTGTTTTACACAAATTTATTCAAATTAGACGGCGTGTGAGAATTTTGTTGGGGCTTGATTTGCATACGATTGAGTTTCTTAACTTTCCTCACCTTCTTAGTTGAGATACGACTTCGGAAATGTAGGAATATAACAACAACAACGCGATGAAATACATTTGGTCGAGATTTTTCGAGATTAATTATTTCCCTCTACGTTTATACGAGGGTCACACCAATTTTTGGACATTCTACATACGACATAGTTTCTTTTTTTGGATAAAGTTTAGAAATTGTCTTGTTTCATGATTTTTTTTTCATTTAATCTACATTGTTTCGAAATTCGTTTTTCTGCACTAATGCGCACTCGATATTCCAATCCAGAAAAGAAAACTGTGGTATGGAAACACTTCAAAAAATCATACAGTTCCGTGGGTTTGATCGTTGATTCATGAGTAAATTAGCAGTACCTATGATAATCGTGAAAAAATATTATTTAGAGTTTTTCCTGAAGCAAAAATATTTAATTGCACTCTTTACACTTTATACCTGAGTTGTTTTCATGGAAAGAAAAACTACAAAAAATGCTTGCTGAATGCCCTGAAGACGTTTTTCCTCAATGTTACCGAAACCGTTCACCAATAAATCATAACATCTAGTATACCTACATCGTATAAACTTTTTCATGTTGAATGAGAATTTGTGCTCAGAGTTCCAAAATTTCAATCAGGTGCGTATCATACTGGAGGGATGGCAATCATTCTCAAATGTAACCTCGTATACTGAATCACCCTGTATATTTCATCATTGCCTTGATGCGGTCAAATGCGGTGACCGTGTTCTAACTTTTCATAGAACATAATAAATATTCGCATCCTCCGCATTCACTTCGAATGAGAATCCAACATCGAACAAGCTTGCGCCAACATCAACAAAATGAATATGCACATTTTAATAAATTCATCATTCTCTCTAGAGATGATAAACAACCTATGGATACTATCCGTTACTATAGATGACTGCGAGATGAAACAAGTTATTAGAATAGATATTAATGAGTAATTTCCCTTGTCGAAAATCGTTTGGCATTCAAATGACCTTCAGCTTCAGGGTTTCATAACAGGATTAGTTTATTTACGGGTATGGGTATAGGTAGGAAGAGAATTTTTGAAATTTGGAGGTTATGATAGAATTCCAAATCCATATCTCGAAGTTGACGACGGTAGGATGTGCTGACTGGGCTTGTCGAGTTCGTCTAGGGATGGAATGATAGCAAAGTTTACAGAAGAATCTATGGAAAAGTGACAGGTCGCCGACTTTCCTTTACGGTGTTCCTATGTTGTCAGGGAATAAGTGAGTGTGACATCACCAACCAGGCGAAAGGCACGTCTCTGGATGGGATCTAAGAGCGCCAGCGTATGTTTTTTGTGCTGAACTACATATATTATGTGGAAACAGTATTCTGAAACGGATGCTTTGTAGATGATCATGAGAAGAAGAAGAAAAATAAAATCCGCGTTTTTGTGGAGCAGCTCTCGCGATGGATCTGACATGATTTTTCCATGAAAAAGTTGTTGATGGCGTTGAATTCAACTATGGGTTAATGGTTCTCCAGTAAATTCTTTATTGGCACCGTTGATCTGATTTCGTCGTTAGTTTCCAACCAGGCTAACTTTGAAGCAGCACGTGGTCAGGTATGTATTGAATATGCATATCCTTTGAATCACGTGGTGTCCCAAAGTTAACCGGGTCGGACACTCCATATGATGGTAGTGTGTGAAGAGGTCCTGGGTGCCAGGTCTTCTTTTTGGTTTCTGATAGTGAAATTTGGACAACTTGGGGCCAACCATCTGATTTGTCCTCACTGCAAGTACCAACATCGAAATAATACTAATATTTTCTTCCGAGCAAGTTTGGTGCTGAAGTCACCTTGTATATCCAGCAGGATACTTGCCGGAGTTATCTAACAAACGAATGGGCTTGATATTTTCCGAGTCTCTTTTCAACTTCATCAGCGTTTGACGAGCAGTTCGTTACGTAAGATGATGAAGAAGAGCGAAGCAACTGAAACGCGTTAAGTTATGCATTGGGAAGAGAAAAAAGAGAAGAGGAGAGATGAGAAGAGAGCCTAGCATCGCGGCAGGCCGGGAGTAATCTGTCACTCATTCGAGAAGTCTTCACTTCACAGTCGCCGTTTCTCATTATAAATAGTAATTAAAAGAGAGACAGGCGCAGGAGAGGACTAAGGTTGATTTGTGTGTCCAGATTTTGATGCTTTTGCCTTCTTTTGCGCGATATCTCAGTTATCTTTGGAGATAGAGTGTTGCGGTTTTCACATTTTCTTACTTTTTTGTGAATCGCATAGTGACGCAAACAGAATGCTCATAGTCCTTTATGTTTTTGAGATACAGGGTGCAGTTGAAAATTGTCACTTTTTGAGCACCTCCCGTATCTTGGATACTTTTCAACTTATCGGCAGCATGAGAACGGCGCGTTATATAACTTTGTACGTATAATACAGTGGCGTATTCAGAGTTAACTACCATTTCGGAATGTGTAATGAATGAACAACTTTTTCTTATAATTGGTTATCTTCGTGGGGTAGTTTTTTAATCTGCCAGCGGCATTTAAAAATCAACCTGAATATTTCATTCAATGACAATAAAAAATTACGAATATGACATAGTTTTAATGTTCTATCAATTCTTTTTATAGAAATGAAAAAAAAATTGATAATTTTTGAACCATTCAACAATTGGATTTTTTTTTGTTATGGTTCCCACGAAAAGGGATATCCTGTAATGTTTATAGAGAACATCGTGAGAACCAAGGGAAATAAGGTAGGAATTGGTGATCTTCTTAAATTTCTGGAGGTTATATGCCTCGGGGAACACCTCCCTGGCAATGTGTTCCAGAGCCTCGCTGTTCGTTGTATGAACGAGTCTTTGGAAAGAGATGTTCTCCAGGTCTCCAAAGTGACCACGAAGGGGTGCGAAGCCTCAACTCGACGGGTTAATCTCGCAGGGACTGCCAAGGCAGGAACAATTTTTGATATTTCAGAAGAGCATCGTCCATGAAAATATCTATAAAATAGAGCCAGATCGCCAACTTTTCTAGGGTGTTCCAGAGAAGTGAGCGAGTTTGTGAGCGAGGCATCACCCACGAGACGAATTGCCCTTTTTTGGACAGAATCCAACAGTTTCAGGGTATGTTTGAGTGCTTCACTCCAAATATGAGAACAGTATTCCAGGACAGATCATAAGCAGCTGACTGGAAGTGAAATAGCTCCTGGCCCAAAACAGAAAACCAAGTTTTTGGGATGCTCTTTTACCAATTGATCTCACGTGATTTTCCCTAGAAAGGTTATTGCTGATAGTAATACCAAGCATCGAAATGGATGTCTTCAAAGGTATATGGTTACTCCTGACAAGCTTTTGTTGGGCACAGTGAGATCGGCTTTTCTAGAGAAAAGGCATACTTGTGTTTTGTTTGCATTGAAATCTACCAAGTTATTGGATATACGGTTAGTTTGATTGGAAATGACCCGTCCTACCACCCCACTTCTTTTGTTCCATGAATTATGGACACCCTGTATAGGTAATTGGATCTATTTCAGAGTTTTTGAAGATCGCATTCAGTGACGTATCAATTCACTTTTTGGCACCCCAGGCCACTGTTCATTCGATGGACCACAAGAGGCAGGCTTTAGGGGGAAACCTGCTGGCGCTGCCTATCGGCTGCCCTCGGTATATGCCTCCCGCGGAGAAAACGACCTTATTATTAGAGCCACAGAGGCATGTACAAGGACTAACTATCCTTATTCAATCAACGATCCATTGTGTCGGGATGGTATGATTATCACTATTATTATTATTATTATTATTATGTGACGACACATTGTGTCTAGGAAGAGTTGTTGATTCGAGTCGCTGCGCTTTTGTTTTCGCTCGGTAGCTTGGCCGTTGGCCATAGTCGAAATGTTGAGGAGAGTGGGACGATTTTCGTCCACTCACTGGAAGGTATGGAGGTCTTTTTTACTTTTTAATACAAACTAGGATGCCTATTATTGTGAAAACTGATATTCTGCGCTACATTGAAAGCGAAGTATTGTAAAAATTGCCATTTTTGCAATACATAAAATTTCATCACAGTAGATGTGATGAATTTTTGCGATAGCTTAAGTCTCCATCTATTGTTTTTACAATACATGAGGCTTAATGTATTGCAAAAATGAGTTTTTGCAATACATTCGATCCAATGTAAATTGAAAAGTAGTTTTTACCATGTTTTTACTTACAATACATCAAACTTAATGTATTTGCATTTGCTTTTTGTTTCAACTCGTTATCACATGACGAAAGTATGTGTGCGGAATAATAGGAGCAAGTAAATCGCTGTGCCTTTGATTAACTCAATTTCTGAATTGTTTTCGTTAAAATATGGCAATATTATAAACACAACTATAACGCCTATGAAAAAAACGAAAAATATAGGTGAATGGTATATCTCAGAAAATATTTAAGATAGAATATTTCTAACAATCCCGACTCCCTTGTCATCTTTTATTACCTGTTTATGCACAATTTCAAATTGTTGAGGAAATCAGTGATTTTCAGTTTTTTCAATGAATTTCAGGAACGGCTGAAATTTCTTCAAACTGCAAAACAGCATATTGGAAAGGTTTGAATTACGCAACTTTTGTCTCGTTTCTCTATGTCCTTTCGAAATCGGCAAGACCCTGTATAGAGAATATTTTGCTAGACCCCTGTATAAATGGTTTTCAGTTTCACGGGCATGCACTATTATGAATTCGCGCGGTTCAATAAAAGAGCGTCCCAGATTTTCGAATGCAGAGGTATGTATACAAAGTACCGTTTTATACCTGCCGACACGTTATCTAGGTACAAAAATACTAAAAAAAAAACGACGCGAAACAAAAAGAATTTTCATTCGAGTGTACTAGCTGGCAGCGGCCTAAGGCAGTGTTTAGTTTCCGCTTTACACATGGCAGAACACACATTACAAATAGTTCGTACCAACGTCCTATATGAGCGGCCCAAAGGGGAACCTTCGATTGATCAATAGAAAAACTTGAAAAATTGAAGGGGCAGAAGGGGTAAGAAACATAGCAGCTTAAGTCACCAAATGATTGTTTGGAGATAATAAAGGTTGAAGTTCAGTTGATTTTGAAATTTCCCATCAACCAATGCTACAGAAATTTTGAATTTTTGATATTATATTAACCCAAATAAGGCTCTTTTGTTCCTGTTCAATTTGAGATTCCATGGTAGAAATGTGACTTAAGTAAAGGCATCAAAGTTGAAAATTGTATTATTATACATCCAGAACATTGAATAATAACACAAAATAGAATACAAACTTCATTCATAATCAGAGATTAGTTCCACATAGTCATCATCAAGTTCGAAAGTCAGCTAGCCTGTTTGCTATTTTGATGGTCCTTTCTTTTTGCTTGATGGTTTTGTTGCATAAGGGAAGTTTTTGAAGATATTCCGATATACTGAAAGAATAGTGAATTCTAGCAGTTTGAAAATAGTATATTGTTTAACGAGCATCACAGATTGAAAGTCATTCCCCACGAGAATGAAGTTTGCAGCAAGAGCCGTAGGCTAATGATTGATAACTTTGACTCGACTTACTGCCTATGTATACAAAAGTATATTCGTTTGCATGAACAAAATCAGACAAATGTTGCTGTTTTGCTTCCAACTATCACAGTATTTTCGTTCATCAACTCTTTACCTTCATCGGGAGATGGCATAGACTGATGACAAAATTTGGCTTGGGTAATTTTTCTTACCAAAAAGTTGCACTTAGAATGTTTTGCTTCTCACCCCTTCAATTGATACCTACATATTAACATATTCTAATACGCTACTTCATAATAGCTATTGATATCCTAGTGACTCTGCCGTCCCCATACAGATTTGATGACACTGAAATTTTGAATTCAGTATTCGAATATCTTACTGTACTGAAGTGGTTCTTTCTGACAATTTGGTAAGGGGTGAAGTGTAATAATGGTGGGAAGAATTCTGATGATCCTCAAGTTTTTCCTCTAGTTTTGGTCATTCAACGACTTTGAATTGTTTCTATATCATCTATCCTAATGTCGGTTATCTGCAGGTTCTCTTCCAACCATTGTGATGAAAGCAAGCAGTTGCTTTTCGGTAGTTAGCAGTGATTTTGTTTTTTTTTTATTTCCGAGGTTTTTTACCGTTTCCAACGTACTTCTAAGGCTGTTTCTTCTAAATTGCAAATGATATGTATTTGGAGTTCTTAGAATGACACTAAACTGAAAATTTGTATGCAGGGGATATCGATTGAGTCCTGTTCAATGAAGATATTTTCAAGATGGCGGAGCTTCCGGTTTCACCGGATTTAGACATCAACTTTGTTATTTCAAATGAAAAGCATTCAAATTTGAGGGAAATTCATCACCATCAACCTTAGTACACTGATGTTTCTCCGCGATTCTTCTCGTTTTATATATATGTTCCATGACGACTAGCTCTCGATGAGTAGAATTTTGGGTGGAAAGGTTCAGATTTAATGCATTCATTTCGATATCCTAACGTTTTCCAACTATCATTTTCAAGAATTATTATCATTCTATAGAGGCATGAAATTATTGTCATTACTCATTGAATTTGAATCAGTTCTAATTCTCCGAATAATTGAATGCTTGGACAACATAATTCGCTTGAAATACTCCAATTATTTTAATTATTCTTTCTAGGCAAAATTCTCATGTAGTAGGTATAATTATTATAACTTCATCGATTGTCCGCTAGCGTGGCACCAGCATAAGCACTAGCTGCAACTGTTGTAAAACAATAAAACTGAAATAGACTTCGGACACACTGACACAGGGAAACCACCTATCATTTAAAACGCACACTACTCATTCAATAAAACTTACCTAAATAATAATATCTGAATTTTATCGGCGGCCGAAAATAAAATAAATTACGAAATTGGGCAGTAAATAGCGGGTGTTTTCGAGCGTAGCGGACAGACAGACAGCCAGAAGTAGTAAACGGTTGCTGGATGCCTAAGCTAGCCATGTCGAAAATTAATTCAATTGTTTTACAAATGATGACATGATTCATTTGAATGATGGTTTGTTCATATGGGGGGCAAGAGGATGGAAGGGAAGTAGATTATTGTTCAGCAGATCCCACGATTCACAATAGACAAAAGGTAGAGCTTTATGGACCTTTTGGTGACCGGAGTCGTTTGTTGTTTAATAGCTAATTGGTATAGTTACATAAGTCTCTCTGAATAGTACCTATGACGATGCTGTGACCTACAATATTTTGTATCTATTGGAGCACACGAAAGGAAATTCCTATGACGTCCGAAGAACATAGTGCGTAGCTAGGGAGGATAGGGGGAGGAGGAGGAGGAGATTTTTGTTGGAATTTTTTTCAACTTCATGTCCAATACACAGCTTCGCGGATGATAGTACTCTCCATATCGCCTTCTCTTCCAGGGCTCCAATACCAGCCAGGCAAATCAGAAACGAACGAGGGAGAAATGTTGACAACATAAATATGGACTTGGCAACAATTCACAAATGGGGATCCAATAACTTGGTGGATTTCAATGCAAACAAAACACAAGCATGCCTTTTCTCTAGAAAAGCCGATCTCACTGTGCCCAACATAAGCTTGTCAGGAGTAACCATACCATTTCGATGCTTGATATTACTATCAGCAATAACCTTTCTTGGGAAAATCACGTGAGATCAATTGCTGAAAGTGCATCCTAAAAACTTGGTTTTCTGTATCGGGCCAGGAGCTATTTCACTTCGAGTCAGCTGCTTATAATCTATAAGGCACAGATCCGACCTGTCCTAGAAGGTACTGTTCCCATATTTGGAGTGCAGCACCCAAACATACCGTGAAACTATTGATTTCTGTCTGAAAAAGGGCAATAATTCGTCTCGTGGGTGATGCCTCGATCACAAACTCACTCACTTCTCTGGAACACCGTAGAAAAGTTGGCGATTTCATAGATATTTTCATGGACGATGCTCTTTTGAAATATCAACAATTGTTCCTCCCTTGGCAGTCCCCGCGACATTAACCGCCGAGTTGAGGCTTCGCACCCCTTCGTGGTCACTTTGGAGACCTGTAGAACATCTCTCTCCGAAGACTCGTTCATCCAATGAGCAACGAGGCTCTGGAACACATTGCCAAGGGAGGTGTTCCTCGAGGCATATAACCTCCAGAAATTTAAGAAGAACACCAATTCCTACCTTATTTCCCTTGGTTCTCACGATGTTCTCTGAACTTTACAGGATATCGCTTTTCGTGGAAACCAGGACATAAAAAAAAACTATTGGAGGTTATAAGTCTTGGGAATACTTCCGTTGGCAAAGAATTCCAAAGATTTGCCGTTCTATATAGAGGAACGAGTTTTGGAAAGTGTTGTTCGACATATTTCAAGGATGGATAAAGAAAGGATTTACTGACTGACGGTATACTGTCGAGTTTGTCTGAGTGATAGCAGAGATTTCTGTAATCACAAGGTCTCAAAAACCGAAACCAATCAATTTAACACCTTAATTTCCTCAAAAAAAAAAAACAGTCTGGAATAAGAGATACAGAATGTGTAGGTATATATATAAACTTTGCCCTAGGAGGAAAGCAATTATTCTTAAAATATGATCAAATGTGCCTCAAAAAATCGAGAACAATCAATAATTGTTCACGTTGATTTTCTCACGGAATATTGATTGACTAACTCAATATCTCTCGCCAAGCCTTGTCAAAATATTGTTATTTTCATCGGTCTTCTGGAAATATATATACTTATTTCACTTTTTATATTCAATGCTCTCTCCCTCAACCATCAGTAATACCATGGATCCGTCTGAATATGAGGATGGTAAATTCAAGACCAATTAAACATCAACCTGCAACTCATATCGGTATACTCAAATTGAGATGATTTATGACCAAAGGTCGAATAAAAAATCATAATCGGTTTCAATTTCATCGTTAGACCACCCGTTTGATATGTTCTGCAACACTCGTAGCAGATTGGTTTTCTGACTGACCTACTTATTCTGTGTATCTTTCGGTGTGTTTTGCGCCGAATTACATTAGAAACCCGCGAAGAAACTGGACGTAATCACTATCATCGAGCGTTCTGTTACGTCACATCCGAGGAATAAGTTTTTTTGTTGCACAAATCGACTATATAGGTAGATGGTGTATAAGGTTAACGAGCATTCTGTGAATTCAAGGATCGAATGAAAAAAATCGAGCTACACATGTCTGTGTACCATCGTTCGATATCATACTTCTTCATTTTCACCTGCAAACAGTGGTGTACCATCTTAAATACATTCCGTCATGTTGGGTATATTCTGAATGTTATTGGTTTGCATGCATCACCTGCACAACAAGGTCATCATATTTTTTGTTAGTTGTATATAGTCTATATACTGTAGCTACTAGTTATTCAGTTGTTGAGATTTTTTCATATAGCAACGACCGTCAAACCATCAGACGTCACTACCGAATTTGACATTCTGTTATATTTTTCTGTTATAACGAGTTGTAGAAGAAGAAGCGTGAAGATAAAATTCTTCTATATATATCATAGTCAAATATACTGAGTTTGGTAATTATCCCTGTATACAGTGAAAAAAATGTATATGTAATATCTCAGGAAATTGTGTTTCCCCAATATCAAGTTGCAAAACATACCTACTATCTTATCTATATAGGCTTCTATATCTATGAGCCTCGATTAACTCCAAATATAAGTACGAGAGAGGTTGGATAAATTCAAAGAAGCTATTCGAAGAAGTGACTTTCAATATATTTTCCCTTTTCATTTCACCAGCACACTATTTTGAACTAATTGTGAGAGACTGTCAAATCAGAGCTGACTGTTTTTGTATCTTTGGAAACGAGAAAATTGTGTATGATTCCGGAATCGAAAGTCAACTTCATATATAAGATGGACGTTTCAATAATATTGAATGGTAGGTAAGTCAACTTCGACTCAATACAATTTATCAATGCTAATATGAAATGGAAGAATATGAAGGTAAAGCAAAAACAGCATATGTCGAAAAAAAAAGCAAATTCAGAGGAGAGCGTTGAAATTGATTTTCTTAAAATAGATTAAATTTCAAGAAAAATAGTTCGCATGAGACTGGTTATAATCAAATGAATGCTTATTGTTCTTAATTGTGTCAAAAAATATATCTTTTGAGAAAAAATTGTATCTCAATTTGACATGTGTGGTTTTGACGAAACATTAAGACACTTGTGCATGAACACTTTTTTTTCTATTTTTTGAGAGCACAAAACGGAAATTATTGCTCAAAAACGCAATGAGAAGAAAGAGAAAGCAAATGTTGTTTTTGCTAGAAACCCTTTATATATTATATACCGTGTAAATAGGTGAATACCTACCTACCCAATCAAAAGAGAAGCAAGTCTTGCCTTGTTTGCCTGAAATATTCGTGTAGATACGCCACTGTGTAAAAACAACAAAAATTCCCTTTGTGGCTGCCGACATATTCAACTACAGCTACTGGCGAAATATTTTCTGCATTTTATTAAGAATTCCTTTTTTATTTTCACGTGGCTCGACGTGAAGAGACTGGAAGGAATACGTCGAAATACGCGATAACATTTCTTCATTTCTACGTTATTACCCAGATAAAAATCGGAATAATTCGCTAAATCGTCTACTTTGATGTTTTATTAATTGTTATTGTTTCTTCTGCAATTATTTTCGGTGATGAGTGCGATTTATTTCGAATTTGAATGAATTATGCTCATCCCATGAATCACCGTCACACTCAATAGATACACTTTTAATTGGTCTATTCGAATTTTGTCACGGATTTTCCTGCGAAAGATAAACAGCTCACCTTTTGCAATACAAAAACTCGGATTTTGTATTTTATGACACTCTTCAGAATATTTTCTATGGTTCCATCAGAGTTTTTACCATGTGGATTGAGACTTTTTTTGAATTCACTTCTTTCACGAATTCACATACTTTTTTCTTCAAATTCTAAAGTCTATTTTCTTCGAATGGAGGTGAATGAATTCATCAGCATTTTTTCGTTCAATTCAGATTTTCTTCTTCAAATTCAGACTTTTTTCTTTGTATTCAGACTTCTTGTATGTGTGTATAAATGTATACTACACAAGGTGATGGGCGAGGTGATGGGATGGGTGATCCAGAAATACACAACAATGTTCAACAATACAAGGTCTGGGTTTCTGGTTTAATCTACTATTGGTATCTCTCTAGTTCAATCAATTTCTGCCAATAATTGATTCAGTCAACAGAGGTGCCACTGGTGGCCATAAAATACAGGGTGTCTCAGAATAACCTTCGTACACAGTAAAAAAAATAGAGTGAAATTTAACACTATACCTGTTCCCAGGAGGACCACTAAGCTCTAGAGTGAATGATTTAACTCTATAGTTTATTATATTATAGTGTGATTTTTTCAATTCAATTAGTGTAAATGTTCAATGGAAGCACATTGAAACTTACTCTATTTATTTCTCTAGATATATTGAATGAACACAAAAATAGAGTTGAAAGACCCCAAGCTAGTGTCAATATCATCACTTCAGAGTGAAATTCAATAACTGAATATTACATAGTCACAAAGGTTGAGAGTTGGGAATATAATAGTACAGAGTAGATTTCACACTATGAACAGAGTCGGATCCACCGGAAATTGATTGTATTAATTACACTACCTGTATGTCAGATGACTCCTGCATTCTTCAAATTGACACTACCATATGTTTAGGTGCTAATATGGAGTTATCATTTATTCATCATTTTAGATTGATATAAAACACTAGTTGAGTAAACTAGTTACTACTTCCTATTGAGATTTCATCCAAGTTAGATTAACCATTATTTCACATGTCACAGTATTTATTGGACTCCGACAGACGTTCAGCGGCGAAATCTCGGCATAGTCTCTGCAGCGCCACCTGCATGCAGTGGCGCGAATTGACGGATGAGAAGTAGTGTGACTTCATAATATTTTAATAGTTTGATATTTGAAAAATGACTCGCGTCCCACTAGACTACTTAGTTAACCAATCTGTTTCATGAATCGTTCGAAATAATAATTTGAAACGAAAAAAACGGAAAATAACTGAGATAGGTATATACGGAAATACGTTAATAACTCAATATTGAGAAAAATCTCTCACTACGTGGGTAAAGTAAAAAAGCTACTTGAATATAATATCATGATCATTATATCATTGACACTATATCAGTATTACTTATTCCACTATCCAGTAGACTGAACGATCTGAACCTGTATAGATTGATATTTCATCGTATATAGATTGAATTGAACAATGGTAGAGTGTCAATTTAATCGACACGAGTGGAACATTCAAGTTCACTAGTGTCAGTTAACACTAGTATGAATTCATTTTCAATTGTTAGTGAATTGAGTTATCTGAATTGCTATTTTATTAAAATTTTAGGAATATAGAGTGAATTCAATACGACATTAGTGAAAATTCAATCTAGAATTATCTTCAATAGAGATAATCTGCGAGAAGTGTAGTTATAGAGTTGATTGCAGTATCAGAGTGAGTTTGCAAGAGTATTTTAACTCTAAAAACATACTCTGCGAATTTAACTCGAAGCGATTTTATACTGTGATATTCCGGGAGGTAATTCTACAGATGAAATTTGGAAAAATTGGTCCGAATATGCTTCATGCAGCTCTCTGAAGGTAATTCCTCGAATGCAGTTTTTTCAATTATCTTTGTTACTATGGATATTAGAAATTTGAATCACGACTTTTGGTAACCAGGGGTGATTTGATGATCTCACAAATCGTTTCGTGGTAAGTACTGAAAACATGATTTAATATACAGAGATATGCGAAACTCGTCACCTATAAGCTTTATAAAAATGCCCCATCAAGTTCTTTTGTTTCACGATTCATATTTTTAGTATACTAGAATATATGATTCTTCAAACACTTTTACATAAAAAAGGTTTTTTGTTAGAATGCCTTAAAAACGTTTTTGAGAGAAGTGTAGTTTTTCATTTTAATATATTCACAAAAAAATCACCTAGTGAATGAGTTTGTGAAATTTTACCATTTCCATTGCGGATTTTTTATCTCAACAAATCAACGTTACGATGAAAATGCTGAATTTCAATTATTAATCTATACTTTTTCTATCATAAGAATAAACGCCATAAACCATTGTAAACCAAAATGAAAAATGATAAAATGATCCTCGAAAACCGTTCGTTTGACATTCTAACAAGGTTATATCTTTTTAATGTATAAAAGTGTTTGAAACATCATATTCAAGGACCTGTATACCTTCAAAGGGCGTTTATATACAATATACGAAGCATTTTCTGACACGTGTTGATTGGAACATTTTTTCTTATTTTGATCTATAGAATTACCTCTTCTTTAAAAATGTGTGATTTTTCTTTAAACATGTGTGATTCATAGCGATATATAAATTTCACAAAAATTCAACCTCCTGGAGTATACGAACGTTATTCTGAGACAGCCTGTATAAAGAAGCCGAATTTTGGATTTATTTTCGTTTCCAGAAATTAGGCATTTGCTTCCTTGCCTCATCACGTCGAGGTGTACAAATGAAACTAGTTTTATGAACTTTTCGAATATCGACCTATATCAATAATAGTGTCATTCATTTTAATATTATGCACACTTGATTTATCAATTCAGTCCACATCACAAAACGAGCGATATTTAGAGAGAATTGTCCTGAAAACCGCAATGCCACATCAAGCGTTAAACGCACGTACTCAAAACTTTTCAGTGTGGTAACATTTTTTTATATTATGGGAAAATTAATAACTAAACCATACAACGGGGTACCAACATTGTACAACTCTATATCCGCTCGATAAAAAAATAACATGTTCTAACTGTATATTATAATATCTCGCTGTATAAATATGTTTACACTTTCTTTTATATGGACCATGGACGGAGATAACATCTCTATAGAATTATTTTACTGTTTTGAGTTCCAATCAGTATCGAATTATCTAAAAAAGTTATTTGATTATTCCAGAGAAACTGCGGTGAATGGTTTGCGCAAACTTCTTGATCAGTGGCGTCGTTTCAGCATAAACCAGAGGAAAAGAGCAAGGAACACAGAAAAATTATTTTTTGACCAAAAAAATGCGCCGCAAGTTCAAGGTCGATTTCCAAATTGCAAATTCGATTTATTCCAGAGTGACAACTACATCATAGACCAGGGTCGATAATTTTTGAAACAAAAAAAAATAAGAGTAGGATGGAACCCAATATAACAAAAATGTAAGGAAAATCAATTTACGGGCCATCTGAGGTCGAGAAGTGGAAGAGGTGAGTTTTAAGGGTAAAAAACGGTGTATCTCGATTTCCGGCAAAACCACGAGTCCTATCGAGAAATATTAAAAGACAAAGTTGTAGGTAATAAAGAGACCTACAACTTTTGTAAGCACACTTTTTTCACATAACCTCAAAATTCACGTGAAAAATTCAAATAATCAAGTTTTTGGTTTTTTATTTTTATCTTATGCAAAAAAATTGTTTTCCACGAAATTTTGTGAAAACTTACCCTCTTCATTGGCCATTTCTATCGGGGTTTCAATAATGTCTGCATCAGCATCATGAAGAAGAGATTTCAACGAATAAAAAACGCCCCGAGTTTTCTCAAAAAGCTGATATTTTGACGCGAGAATTTTCGATTGAAAATTAGGGTGTTTTTTCGATATAAGGTCAATAAGGTGAAAAAATAAATATTCCAAATCAAAAAGATTACAGTGTCTCGAGGACATGGAAAGGTAAGTTTTGAACAAATTTCGTGAGAAAAAATTTTTTTTGCATAAGAAAAATGAAAAAATTGAAACTTGATTATTTGACTTTTTCACATGATTTTTGAGGTTATGTGAAAAAAGTGTGAATACAAAAGTTGTAGGTCTTTTCATTACCTACAACTTTGCTATTCAACTTTATTCCATAGGGCTCGTAGTTTTGCTGGAAATCACGATAAACCTGTTTTTACCCTTGAAAACTCACCTTCTACCACTTTTCGACCTCAGATCGCCAGTAATTTATTCTCCCTTTCATCTTTGTTATATTCTCTTTCCTTTCCAATGAGTTTCATCCTACTATGATTTTTCTTCACATTTTACCGTTTTCAAAGGCTTCAGCACAGGTCTAATCAGTTCATGTTCTGTTCAGGTGCGGTAAGCAGTATTTTAAC
Organism: Phaedon cochleariae; assembly: GCA_918026855.4. Lineage (NCBI taxonomy): Eukaryota > Metazoa > Arthropoda > Insecta > Coleoptera > Chrysomelidae > Phaedon > Phaedon cochleariae. Next base: position 80,039,730 of record OU896707.1, on the reverse strand, counting down.
TATACTGTCTGTGGGTTAACCGAGGAGGTAGATGTTCATTTCTTGAGATCTATTGAGATTTTTTCCTCTCGATGGTTTCAATGGAAATATAACCATTATTAAATGTCTTCATTCCTCCTGATATACATCAGGGTGTGCCAAAAATCGGCACCAATAACTTTCCTATTTCAAGTAGAAACCTAGATTTTTTTTGGCCATGTCAACTTATCTCTGACAGTTCTCGAGATATTTCGTTTTTTCTAAAAATATATACCACCGTAGTATACGTGAAAATGTGTATCACCCGAACCATTCAGAAGAAAAAGCACCAAATTTGTGAAATAGTTTGCTGGTAAGTACACTGATATCCCATCGATGTATTATTGAAATGTTGCCAAAAATCCAACTTTTTGAAATGGCACCAACTATATTGACACCTTATGAGTGGAAACTGAATTTCAGGATGCTTAATGGGCTTATATCACAAAAAAAATGTATTTCATAATTCGATAGAACTCACCCAAACTAGCTTACCACCGCAAACCGTTTCTTGCTGTGAGCTCCCTACGTTTTATAAAAAATTATTGAAATCCCCGATTTTTCGGACCTCTGAAAACGAGGCGATGCAGAGTGAATTAGCGCGAGATCACAGTTGAAAGAATTAATATATCAGTTGCCTCAGTCTCCGTCGGGCGTTTGGTATTTTCTTTTAACTATGGCGAGATGAGGTTTCTACGTCATAAGAGGGTCCGTTTTCAGAAGGTACTATTATTTATGTCCAAAAATAAAACATTCCAGTTAATTTTTCGATCGAATCGAAAAGGATCATTATAAACATGATTTGAGTTAAAAGTTCTACTAAGGTGTACACGCCCATTGATGCCTAACTCAAACTTATTCAAAATGAAAATTGAGAAATGCATTATCTTGTTCTTTGCTCTGTTTTTTTTTTCGATCAGAGCTTCTAACGCTGTGTAAGTAACTGATTTCAGAACGGACATAAATATCAGCCTCAGCTTGCATAATGAATAAGTTGTCGGAGGCAGAAAAAAGAGGACAGTTGAACTTTTCACACTGAAAAACCTTGTGACACATTTCACTTTTGATTCTCAAGAACGATCGTTCGCCTCCTGGGACTTAATTTTTTAAAGAAACACAATAGACAAAAGACAAAACGCCATGAGCCATGGCTACTGCTAGTCAAGGTCACCGTAAAGATCAAGAGATATGAAAAAAGTTGAATAAATGCATTTATTAAGAAACGCGAGATTATGCAACGAGCATTAGTCACCGCTGTATCATTTCATGTCCGGTGGAGTTAAACGAAAAAAAAAATCTTCATTACAGATGCATTAGATTCTATTTTTTACGCTGCTTTATCCAACAATGTTTTTATGGGGAATCCGGTTGGTATATTTTAATTTGCTCCGTCGATATAAAATCGGTTTATGATATAGGATTATGTTGTAATAGGCATTACAGAGACCTGTTATCGAGATTACACCTATGATGCAGATCTTGTGGTAACATTATTCATTTATTTATTGGTCATTATAGTATTCATAAAACGAAGCAATATTTCATAGGAGTTGTATATTTGGCAATTTCAAGGTTTCAAGGCCAATACAATCTCTATGAAAAGCATACATACCTATATAACGGTCTTTTTGACTTGCATACCAAGTGATTGTGAATTATTGACCGAGTTATTGACGCTCCAACAAGTTTCCCTTCAACTTCTAATTTTCGTATTGAATATCTTCAGATTCAAAAAATCGATTCATATAAAAAATATTGTTATTGGTATACTCCGCAAAGTTGAAGAAGATCGCACGAAAGGGAATCCCTATGACATTCATTGAAAAAACAAAAACAAAATTGTCCTGTTCTGAAGACTTTTGACACTGTTAGAAATTGTACAAATAACTATACGTATAGTGTATAGTATACAAGCATTCAGAGGGTCATTTCGATAGCCTTCAAAAATAAATTATAGTTTTTCTTTTTCAATTAGGTATGTCGAAAAAAGTGAATTTTTGGAATTCCATTTTCTTTCTACATTATTATTGTCCAAAACTCAACTTCTTGAAATGGCACCTACTATTTTTTTGACGAAAAAAAAAAAAAAAGAATTTGATGGGTTATACTTCAGCATTTTTCTTGTGAGCTTTTTTTGCTATTTCCCTAATCACCTATGCCACATATCAACCAACTACCCATAGATGATGCGAAAGATTTGATGCAGCCTTTAATTTTCGATGGCTTGAAATTGGTTACCTTGAATAATATCACATTATACACGCAGAAAAATGTATCGTTGTTTCCACACATCACCATTCGTACACTGAAAAAACACGCTTGGTGCACTATTTCTGGATCCCAATTCAATAACTCGATATGGAGGTTTGAGTAAGGTATAGCGAAAGCTTGCAAGTTACTAAACCTAAAATCAAATTTTCTTTTATATATGGTGTCAAAAAGGTTCCATTAGGAAAAGTAAAATTTTCCGACATTTGAAAATCGCCTGCGCCGTTATGGTATACAAAATGAGTACAAGTAGGTACAGGATCCTGGACTTCCAGATAACTGTTCCACGAATTTTGTGATCTTCTTTGAACGATTTTCGAGATACAAAATTTTTGCGTAAACTACTACGGCGGTACAATTATTTTCAGAAAAATCGACGATTCTTGAGAACTACTGTGATAGATAAGATGACAAAAATTGGTTGTCTAAACTCAGAATCATAAGGCTAATTGAAGCTTTTGAAAACATAGGTTTCAATTCAAAAAACAAGTTGGTGCCGACTTTTGGGGCAGCCTGTACAGCTGGAGGACAAAAAATACTCCAGGTAGATTGGAAATGATCGATTATAGCAGCATACCAATTCTCAAGCAAGTTGGAAATCTTCTAATTTTTGACTTACGTAAATCACCCTCTATATAATATATTGTGATCTACTACCGCGATATACCTACCGATGAACTGTTATAAAAAATAATGTAAGCAATATAAAATGGTAACGGCTCGTTTGGAAGAAAGATCCGTATCTAAATCCGATCGACAGATGAACAGGTTTATTAACAATTTCTCACATTACAAAAGTCCGGAATCGGTATACGTTTCTGTATCACCTTGTGTCAGATCGAGGATCTTCACGGATTTCACTTTGGCCACATACAGAGCGAGAAGATATGGGATATTATTTTCTGAAGCCACTGGAATAAATAAATGACACAGGCGTATCTTCTAACCTATTCATACAAGACATCAATGAAAACAAGGAAAAAAGTATTTTTTCTGCAACCGACACTAAAATCGTCCATTTTAATACCAAAATTAGCTCTTGAATTGACGTTCCTATTGCTGACACAAAAATAGGGAGGTTGCTAGGCAACATATTTAGTTCCTAGGAGCTAAAGTTGAACTTTAGCTCCTAGGAACTAAAATGGATGTACTAGATGTCATCAAGAATAAACAACATTGTTACGGTTGGTTATTTGGGTTGGGATGCATATACCTTATTTGTTTCCGATTTCGGCAGATTTGGCATTTCATACCCATGCTGGAGATATAAATACACCTTATTCTAGTCAAGTATAGGAATCATAAACATCTCATTTAAGTATTTTTGTTTTGATCAGGGAAGCCTTCAAGATTCGAATACTTGCTTGATCTGTATTTCATTCGTTATTCTAGGGATGGATAACTGGTTTATGAATAATCACAACAAGCAATAGTTTTTTGTCTCTAACAATGATATTGTTTACCTTCATTTGATTATCAAGTCAAACACAGTGTAGAATGGAGAGGAATAATTAATCGCTATTATTATTGTTGATATGCTCACTAACCTAACATTTTCCTCGTCTTGTTCCTATACCTCGTACTGGCGCGGTATTTGCCATTAAAGCACCTGGTCCATACACAAATATGTCACTCTGTGGTTGTATTTATATTCAAAGTACAATTCGAATATCTCTGAGAATTGAGTAAAACTACTGTTAATGCAGGTAGAATATTCTCACCACACGAGTTATTTCCCAATATTTGTTGCATTGCATACATAATGTCTCGGCATTGGTGGTTACCTCACATATTTATTTGAGTTAATTGTTTCGGTTGCAGAAAAAATAGCATGTTCCATTCGGATCAAAACTGACTTTGTTTGACAAGCGAATTTTGCATTTGCGAGGCGGAGCGTTTAGCGAAGCCGAGATTCTAAATGAAGTCATGCAGGACACCCTACATTTCCAATATATTTCATCTACGTCATTACGTAATGATTGTTTTTTTTTCTGAAATAATAATTACCGACGTCAAATCGCGAGGTATATAAAACGAAACATTTTACGATTACGTTTCATTTTAATAGTTTCTCACACGAATGACATCTGAAGATAGATGTGCACGGACTTCCTGTTGCCTTGGTCACACTGCTTGGTTCCGTCGGTTCTCGTACCAAACAAAAAACGATCATTACCTACGTCGTTCGTGCTTTGTTTCGGGCTCGTTTTATGCTTGCGTAATTCCGAACTTTGAGGTACCGAGGTACCTACCTACCTGCATTCATATAGGTACAGCGCACGCTTTATTTCAAAGTAGTGTGATGTTCAAACTGGCATTTTGTTTCAATATAACCCTTACACCCCCGAGAATAATTTGGAAAGTATAGCCAGAATGTTTTTAGCAGGTGTGACAAAGAGTAACTATAGAAACTTCCTGAATTCTTTCAGGATGATGTAATATTATTTTCAGGACCCTCCACAATCGTGTTATTCGGGAGTGAAATGGGATTTCAACTCAGAATGAAGAAAACGCTAATCATGGAGAAATATGCATTTAAAGGTTTATGGTTTGTTATGAAAAGTGACGAAACAATTACTTTCATTGTTCAAGCACAGGCGTACATTGCATTTTTAACATCATATCGTTTGTCATTTGTTGAAACAGAAGCTTCTCTATTTGCAAGAAAAACGGTTGGTTTATTGGCATTTTTATCCAACCACTCAACAAATATTCCTCCGGCACTTCTACCTGTTCATGTGCATTCAACTCCCACTGGTCATCTTTATCGGAATCGATTTCCAGATCTGATCCTATCTGATCCAACAAATCGTAAATTTCATCTTGAATCTACCATTTTCATGTTCAGTTTTCAGTAGTGAATACCATGTTCTATCTATAACAACTGGTAGCAATGCTAATGTCTCCGTTCAGAAGAATGCAAGCGGATTCCTTGATTTTTCTCTTTTGTTTGTTATCTTCCTTTCCTATGATTTCAATATTATCATTCCCCTCTGCCATATGTTGTCAATTTTCAGTAAGGATATGTACAGTTAGCTTCGATTTATCGATATGTCTTTTTTTTGATATATTGTATACTTGTGTTCATTCATGCTTACATTGAAATAAGTGCAAATACTTCAAGCCCTGATGAGAACGCTCGACGTATATTGGGGCGATCATTATATAAAACGGATGATAAGAGACGAAAAAACAAAAGGAAATGGAATAATACATTTTTGTCGAAAAACCAATATTTTGGAAGATATTGAGCTTCAAAGTTTGCTTGATACTTTTGTAAATCATTGATCCGAGGTTGATAGCCTAACCCAAGCGTTTGCTTTCGGCAAGATCACAAGCATCGGAAGACGTTCAATAATAGTTGAAAGGTGTAGTATGGTTGGAGCACATATTTTTGGAAAAAAATTTCGTTTTCGTTGGTTGCATACGCATCGGTATCTGTGAGTATATTGCATAATATCGATGACACTATTGACAATTTTTTTTTATCTAGGTAAAATTTCTTCATCAATTCATCATTATTTACCTATAGGTTCAAAAAGTGGTACTTCTCTTCTTCGAATAATGGTGATTTCTCAGGTAAGTGGTGGAAAAAAGTCATGTATACTTAGACACCGGGTATATTTCGGACGGTGAACCTCACAGAATTCCATATTATGCTATCTGGTTAATTGATTAATAAAGTTGTTAAAAAAATCTTGTTCCCAAGCCATCTGTTGCCATCATAATAATTCTGCATCGAAATGTGTAATGAATTCTACAAAAACCGTTGTTAATACGTCGATCATTTATAATTATGTTTTATTTTTTATAGAGTCGAATCGTTTTGGGCCCCCATATTAGATAGTATCGGGTACCGCTATGAACTAGCTTTTCATTTTTTCCGTTAAAACGAATAATCGCCTACCGTGAATTGACGTTTATGACGGGCCTATACAGGAAATTTCAAATGCTCTTGCTTCGAGCAGTCACATCCCGTGTGCTTTTGACTTGGTATACAGGGTATTCACTGAAGTGTTCTCTCACGCGTTTCTCAGAAACTAATGCGGGAAAAATACTTGTGGATATTGTAATGGGAATACAAACAGTTATGTGCTGAGTTTATAGAAAACATTTACAGGTTATGGTCAGGTTAGAAAAGAGTATAACTCCGCCAATCAGAAATTTTGAATTATTTCCATATAGTAGCCAACTTATATTGTTACATACAAACATGGCGCGTCGTTAAATGTTGACATTCGTCCAGAACTACTTGAAAAATAATCGCATCGAATACAATTGGAACTTCAACACAATCATCTCACACTTCCTGCATAATTACAAATCGTGACAGTTTAACAGAATAAACCTTCCACTTCGCGGCTGGATTGTTCCAACAGTCAAACTGACACTATTTGTAATTATGCAATGAGTTATTAATGTAGGTATATATACCGAATATTTTGAAGAACTTATACAGGGTCGCTGATTTGTATGGAAACATGTGAATATCTCGGTAACCAGTCGTTGGATTTTTTTGAATTTATGTGCAGTGTGATTTCAAAATGTGGCGGATTTGAAAGTGTTATAGCCAATGTTGCCACTTTTTCAGTTATTCCGGAATTTTATTAACTTCCTCATTTTGAATAAAACACCCTGTACTTTATTGGATTTTCAGATACTCCTTGAAGAGCTGATTCCATCGATCTATCACACTTGGGGTCTAGCGGAAATGATTACATAGGTATAGGGTGTTTAAAATCTAGATTTTTCAACTTCAGGATTTTTTTGTATCGAAACTATCCATTATCGATCAGAACCGCTCTCATATTCCTATCTTTACTTTTCATTTACTATCTACTGACATTTAAATGGAACAGATACAGAGGGTGATCAGAATTCTGAATCTTGAACCACCCTGTATTTGTTCCAAACAAATGTCAGTAAATTGTAAAGCAAAAGAAAATATAGGAACATTGGAGCGGTTTCGATCGATAATGGATAGTTTCGATACAAAAAAATCCTGAAGTTGAAAAATCTAGATTTTAAACACCCTATACCTATGTAATCATTCCCGCTAGACCCCAATTGTGATAGATCGATGGAATCAGCTCTTCAAGGAGAATCTGAAAATTCAATAAAGTTCTGGGTGTTTCATTCAAAATAAGGAAGTTAATAAAAAATCCGGAATAACTGAAAAAGTGGCAACATTGGCTATAACATTTCCAAATCCGCCACGTTTTGAAATCACACTGTACATAAATTCAAAAAAATCCAACTACATGTTACTAAGATATTCACCTGTTTCCATACATATCAGCGACCCTGTATATAGTATCACTATATACTGATAATAATAACGATAGGTCTTATTAGGCGAATGTTTACCCTATGTGCCTTCATTATTGGATTTCATTCCTGATCCATAGTGAAATTTGTTGAATTAAGGTTGTCTTACTGAAATGTGTCACCCCCCTCCCCTTTATCCTGGTCATTCTCAACATATTTCGGTCATTCAAAAACTTTTCTAAGAAAAAAGGAATGTTCTCCGAATTAGATGATATAAGTTTTATTCGATGATAATATCTGAACACTGAAAAAACAGCTCTTCTTGCACTGCTAATTCACTGACCAAATTACATCCAAGAAGATAACAGCAATTCTTTTTATTCAAAATATAATATAAATAATCCGCTGCTGCGTCGAAAAAACCATAAAATATTTCTAAATAGGCTTACTTTAGCGGATTATCACAAGTGATTTTTTTTGCTTAAAAATGTTCAGAATATTATTTCCTTGACGAATAAAGTAAAAAATATTACACTGACAAAAAGTTATGGCCATTCTGATCTATAAAAATTGCAATGATATATATTTTTGAATTCAGATTCAAAAAATGTGTGAAGACTGTGTTTCTGCAGTTGCTAGTCGTTCTTCATGCTTCAATGTGTTTTAGGGTGGCAACACTGTGCTACGCTCGGCTTCCTTCAATGCAACAAGCGATTGTGAATTCGTGGGTATCATTTTCCATAAAAGTAAAATTCTGAACACACATGCAACCATCGTTATCCCACTCCTGAAATTTCACAAATTCGATTCAACCTCATATCGTAATATGTCTATGTTGTCAAAATAATAAGAGTCACTGGTATATATCATCAAGAATTATCATTTCGTTAAATTTCCTTTGCTCAAATCAGTTTTTCTATAGCGATGTAGTCTAAACGAGAGTAATATTACCGCAGTTCAAGAGCAAAATGTAAATAAAACGACATTAATAATTGGAAAGCAATCATAAATATATTAGAGGCAATTAAAGGTGAATTAAAGAGCTTAATTGATTGCGAGAAGTGAGGGATTTTTATTCATAGATTGTACAGTCATTCAGGAAATATCCATAATGAAGAGAGAAATATTGATTTTATGCCAAACTATATAAATCACTATAAATCAGAAATCAAAAGTAATAGTATTAGTAGCATATTATACAGAATGACTCACAGGTCGATGGCAGGTTAGACGTTTATGAAGATCGCAACGAAGGATTTTTCTGAAAATTCCGCATTATACATTTCATCACCTGCTCTATATATATACTTTTCTGAAATATTTTCAAAATTGCGACCTTGCCGCTTCCATCAAGAGTGCTCAAAATCGGGATTTTTCAACTCTAAGATTTTTTTATGTCGAAACTATTCATTATTGGCCAAAAACTGACATTCAATTGGAACGAATACGAGGTGGTTCAACATTCAGAATTCTGATCATCTTGTATATCTGTTCCAATTAAATGTCAGTAGATAGTAAATCAGAAGTTAAGATATAAAAGTCGTTCTGATCAATAATGAATAGTTTCGACACAAAGTCCTATAAAGTTGAAAAATCTTGATTTTCTCAACACCCTATCTCTTCAATCATTCCCGCTAGACCCCAAGTGTGATGCATTGATGAAATAAGCTCTTCATGGAGAATCTAAAATTCCAATAATATACAGGGGGATCCACTTGAAAAAATGTTGCTAGGACGTTTTGATAAGGAGCAACGTTGCAATTTTGAAAATATTTCAGATCGATAGACCATTTGATAAAATGTAAGATGCAAAATTTTCAGAAAAATCTTTTGTTATTGCGTTCTCCTTGAACGTCTAACCTACCATCGACCATTGGTCACTCTGTTGTAGATATATATATATACTGTGGACTGTGGAGTTAGAAACGACGTCTACAATATAGTCTTCCCTTGATATTTTCTAGAATTTTTTGATCTCATCTCGCTCCAGTGACCTCTGAAAAAATACGGGCATTCGACAAAGACCTTCTGACATTGTTTTCTATACGGTTACCGGAAGAGACTGCCGCCTATATCCTGATGGTTAATAAAGCGGAAATGACATATTGCGATGTGGATATATATTTGTGAGTTTGTTTGAATAAGAATTATTATTTTCAATGGGGATTCGTTTCGGATGGCTTATTCCCTCGAACCTGAAACGTCACATGGCACGTGGATGGGAACGCATTTTTAACCGTATCACGATATTAGTGGGATGTACACCCTGTATTCAATGTTTTCATACGTTCTTCAACCTCTATATAGAACCACCAGTTATTCATTTTAGAATCAGAAGAAAAAGTATACACACGACTATATGCCATATTGAATTTCATTAGCTGAATTTCAGCTGATCCAAGTGACTATTCCACTCTGTTTTGGAGAACCAATCAGAATCGACCATTTTCACGGATTCTCCTATATTCCAGGGATATTTTTTGTTTACTCAAATTCATCAGACTTGCTCTACTAATAGAGAAACCGCATTTGACCCACACGTGACCAAGAACCGCGTTTTTCAGCGATAAAATTGTTGACGGTTATAATGTCGCAATTACGTTGGAAGCCAGGATGATAGATGCAGTGTGCGCAACTTTCGCGAGACGCTCGTTTATTTTCTCAATCATGAAATATTCATATACCTCTACGAATACAACTCTTGATGCTCACTGCTTTATTTTCACTGATGACATTGATGATTCAAAACTTTTGATAAAGAATGTCACTTGGGAAATAATCAGGCAACAAGCTGTCGTATCAATCGCCGAATATTTCCGGTAAAATAGTACCACTTACATAATATGATAAAAATTTGATTACAAGATTTGACCATCAGCTAGAAACAGTGAATCTGAATGAATATGTTTGATGAAAGGGACAAAAACAATTCAATCAGTGTTCTCTGTCGCTATTACTAAACATTTTCTTTTGAGAAAAAGTCCATCATTCCATGTTCCAGAACTCTACGTCTTCTATCTCGGATGCGCCAGCTTGAATTTCATTAGCTAATCCGCGTGGTACAAATTTGATTACAAGATGTGAGTATCAGCTATAAACAGCTATAAAAATGAATCTATGTGTGATGAGTGGGACAAAAACACTATCAGTGTTCTCTGTCGCTATTATACTAAACATGTTCTTTTGTGAAACAGTCCATCATTCCGTATATTATTATCTCATTCCAGAATTATGCGGGTAGAATTATTATTACCTACTGATTTTCTCGGTATTGAATTCCTCAATAGATCGTGTTTGATCACAATATTCAAGACCAACAATGTTTCATCATCAGAGGATCGAACGAAACATGTTTGTTTACATTATTATTTTCTATTCATTTGAAATGATGTTTAGTTGGAGTGGCAATCAAGGTTATCACGTAATTTTATTTGCAGGATTTCAAGTGCACAATAGTTCGAGCGGAAATTCAAATACACGGATATATACGGAATACACCTGTAACCATCAGACTTCAATCATGCATGGTTTAGGTAACAATGATACCAGGTAAGATCGAAGAATATGTAGAGGAATTTTTACTGACGAACTGAATTCAGTTTCTACGAAGGCGCTGAAGTGCCACACACATTTTTTTGCGTAATTTCGACTTTGAACTTGAACTTTCGACTTTAAACCCAAAATTTTGACTCTGGACTCGAAATTTTGACTTTGATCTCGAAATTTCGGCTTCATTCTCGAAATTTCGACTTTTCGTCTTTAATCTCGAAATTTCGGGCCTTGAAGAAAATCTCACATTGAATGACCTACCTACCTAGAGAATCAAAGGATGTGGATGTTGATATCCTGTCAACAGTCTCAAATATAGAAAACAATATTCACCAAGAGATGGCTGGATTTAGTAAAATAGTAGATTCTGTAAAAGAAGCGAGACCTCATCAGAGTATATACAGTGTTCCTACTCATTCCCAATGAAAATTCTCCAAGACACAATTTTTCAAAAGGTATCAATATTGAATGAACTTGATTATTGCATGTCAAGCATATAGTGTACTACCTACCTCATCATCAAAGTACTGATATAAATACCAGTGACCTGTTGAGAAAAAATAATAAAATTATATTTGCCATATTAACTATACTTTTTTACTACCTAAGTTGGTACCTACCTGAAGTAAATATGGTTAACTATTCAAAATTCAATTCAATTTGAATCAGAAATCATTTATTATTCAAGTAAGATGAAGTAAGTATACCTATACAAGGTGATTCTAAAATGGGTGGTCAAACTTTGGGAGCATATAGAGTGGGTGAAATAGTTACGAAAACCTCTGTAACATTTTTTTCTGAAGTGACCCCCAAGAAAGATACAGCCCCTCAAAGGGGGGCCACGGAGGATGATTTTGTATTATTATCTCCAACACCTTGTATAATGGAAATCTGAAATTTTGACAATTCACTTACTATTCAGTGCCGGTTCGAATGGAGTTGAAATCACCTCAAAATGAGATACAGGGGTTGAAAATAACCCCAACTTTCTTGTTCATCGCAATTTTAGTTTTTTGACATGGAATTATGAAATCTCAGGGATATTAACATAGAAAAGGAGCTCTTGTTTGCTAATGGTTCATTTTATCGATTTTTTGACACATAGTTTATATGAAGAAAAGCCTTATTTTGATCCCAACAATACGTCCTTGAAATATTTACATCGAATTTTGAATCACCCTGTATATGTTTCCGAGAATTTCCAATTTCGTAGTATCGCCAACTTTTCCCATAGCCACCGACAACGTTTTTGTTGAGTGAAAAAAAAAACACTAATAGCGAAAACAAGGCTGTCAACTGAAGCAAAATTAATTACCATCGAAAGGTAATTAAAACTAGTTCTGTGACGTTTCTTTTACAGTTATTGGAACTCAACCAACATTCATTATCGACAATTATTAATTTTGAGTAAATGGTATAGCGAATATAATTTAAATCTACAATATACACGTGCAGGTGTATGACGTTGATAAACTGGTAGCAGAAGAGAAGGATCTACCAAAAGGTCCCTCCCTCACTGTTCGCAGGGAATATTTTTTGGAATCAATGGATAAGGTCGCGTAATTCTTATATCATCAATTTACAGAGACGTGACAGAGAAAAAATATTGGCAGTCGATTTCCGATATCATAATTTTACGATGCTCTGGAAGGGACGCCTGGAATAAAAATAAATTGAAACCCATAGCTGAGATATAAGTCAGAATATTGCAACAACATAATATATTCATGCAGATAATTTCAATCTGGTGGCTTTCACCGTTCAGAAGTTCAATTTTATCAACATTTTCAAGGATATATCTATCTCCATCAATGTGTATTTTGAGTCATTAATTAAACTATCAAAGTAAACTTATTTGTTAACGTACTATCACATCCAGAAACCTCGGTAAACATTTTCGACTCACCCTGTATGATATGATCATTCATAGTAGATATACAGATCGTTAAAGTCACATTTGAAGATCTTCTAACTTTTGTCTAGCAGTTTACATACTTAGGAAGTCAAGATCTGCGGTCATAAACTATGTTCTGTCTTGTGACTCATAGATATAGGAGTAAGGAATTTCAATTTCTCACATTAGAATGAGAATATTTCCTGCAATGACATCCGCCAACTTGATATTATAGCTTATCAACAATTAAACTTACGCACTCTTACAGATTTATTGATCTTGTATATCTAGTCAATAACCTGGCCACTGTATATTTACGGGGCAGTGGTTTTATTACAATATACATGTATAGTGAGGACAAACCTTTATTTGAGAATGTTTCAAAACAAAATAAGTATATAACTAACTCGCGATAAAATTTTTCTCTCATAGGTTGCTAATGATGAAGTAATACAAATATTTTTATATGGGCATAGATGAAGAGAAAGAAAAACCCCCAAAAACTAGAGAAATAGTGTAGGTATCTACTGTGTGCCCCAGTTGGAATCCATATGAAGGGTTGGCACTTTTGGCGCACTCTTTCAATACTGTCGCGAGTATATTAGCTATGATATTAGCTATAATTCTGTGGAACCCAATTGAAGACCATACAGGAGCAAAGGGGGATTGTCACAATATAGTGGACATCGACTTGACACCGCTATCTGATAGCCTAACCACTATATTTTAGTATAAACAGAAGTCCATAGCAATAACGCAGCATAGTCAGCTAATATATTTGCTCGTTCAAAAATGTGAAGGAAGGGGAACGTCCAAGCTTAGTGCTTGCTTGAATGCAGATTCCATTGTGATTTTAATAAGTTGTTTTCACACTCTCAAAAGACCAAAGTGAACTTTCAGGCAAACAAAAGTTAAGAAAAAAAGAGATACGGCTACCTGTTTTTCATTTCTTGATGAGAGGAGATAGGTATTGGAATTTTTGGAGATTATAAGTTCTTCGGAATACTCTATTTGGCAAAAAATTCCGAAGCTTTGCCGTTCTATGTATAAACAGGATTTGGTAAAGAGTTGTTCGACATATTTCGAGGTTGACGACAAAAGGGTGTGCTGACTGGGCTTGTAGAGTACGTCTGAGTGATGGGAATAAAATCATGAGATTGCTACATGATGATTCCTACTCATATCCTGTCCAATTTATAGAAAATAATCAAATTATAGAGATGCTCGATGTATTATATGACAACTTACCGCTCATTAGGTATAGTCAGGCAAGAATGGAAAAATTCACCAGGGCAGATATCCTCTTTTTTACCATTTATTTGGATATTCCCCATCTTTCCCTTGAATCTTTGGACTTATTTTTTTATTTTCGATGATTTTTTCATTCAAGTATGATTTTTATTTTTAGTTGTTCAACTTTATTGCTCATTATACTCCATCGAATGATTCCAGGTTATTTGATTTCAGTTTCCTCCAACTTCCAAAAAGTATATAAGGAGCTTTTTAACTTTGAAATGCGTTTTTCTCGAAACTTACATTTTGTGATATTCCCCCGTTTTCCCCTGTGGTCTTCAAGTGTTTCCTTCCTCTGAGACTATACATTCTATAGGATATAATCACTGTTATTTTTAATGATATATTTCCAATTTATGTAAGGAAATGAATTCCAAAGTTTTCCAATAATGGTCAAGGTCTCTGTGAGTCAGTTACTAAACGAACTTTGTCATATTTCCAGGTTCCGATCACGATCGATGTTATGATATACACCTGGGCTTGGACACCATAACGAATCAACATGCAACATTTTTTTTTTTCGAACAAAACCAACCTTGTAATTCGTAATGCGCATTTCCCAGAAATCGGAATATTATTCATTTCCATTGCAAGGATCGAACCTTGGAATAAATAATAAATGTCTATAATAAGAAGCGACTCAACGGTCGTATTTTTTCTAGTCCATATAGGTTATATTGAGTTTCAACAAAAGATTGTACCCAATTCATTGCACCCAAATACGAATAAAATGTATCGATATTCCATTCATTCACGTTCACCATAAAATTTTTAAATTCACATGAACTTAGCGACAATTTTTTTCAACCACCTATTCAACAACGTATCACAAAGTCGCATTTGTTTCTCATTTCGCTGTTGAATTGGTTTACTACGAACGAGAGACTGAAAAAAAATACAGAGTTGGGGTCACTTTCGGTCAAACAGGTTCCTGAAAATTATGATCGTTAAGTTCATAAATTTAATTTTTTTTTCTAATCAAATAAAAAGACTATAGGTTGCTACATGACTCCTGTGTATATTCCTTGATTTTTGAAAACATGTTGACGTCTCTTAGCTTCTGAGAACACTTTTTCCCTCTGCATCAGTTTTAAAAAAATCATTGAAATCGCCCATAAATAAATAATTTATGAGGGGTGCCCGCTTTCAAAAGGGCCACTCTGTACATCAATAATAAACGTTCTAAGCATAAGTTATTCAATGGAAAATGTACCTACCATTTCCAGTTTATTAACGAGGCTAAAATTTCCAATCAAATTTCTAGTGTAAATGCCCATTGTATTTATTTCTCAATGGAGTTTATTATTTAATATTTTATAGGAACCTCATATCATCACATAAACCTTGCTAAAAACACAATCCTTGATGGGTTTTTCATGAATGCATTTCGTCATATCCTTCTCATTGAAAATACATTTTATTATAACATCATCCTGCATATAGAAAAAAAAATCCAGAATGATTTGTTATTTAGCACATAATTGAAGGATACAGTTTGTTGAACATTATAAATATGTTTTAATAATATTATGAAACCACGAGGCGTGAAGAAGAATTCAAAAAAAATACTGTAAAACGAGTGATGTTCGACTTGATATACATAGTGTTTTAGTTTTACACTTCCGAACATAATAATGATGTGTGATGTAATTATTTCTAGGAATCTATGGCATTGAAAAAAGACATTTCGAGAACTTTGACAATAGCAAAATGCTTTAGCCACTCAATAACCCTCAAAACAATCGATTACCTCGAAATCCCTCAATTTCAACCTGTGGCTTGTTTCAATTCCCAATAATAAATTAATTATAGTTATCAAGGGTCAGATGACATCGCGGGACCATGAATGATAAAATGTCTTTGAGTTCTTTATTGATCACACCTCGTATATTCGAACGTGTATTATAAAATGCCACCCTCTGCGAATAATAATTATTGTTGAATTTTTGACAGACAGAACTAAGAAACTATTATGAAGTGAGTGGTTCACCAAAAAGGTGTCTCTGCTCCTATTTTCAATCCTAACAATTTGTAAGGAACCTCCTAATTTCAAGTACCTCTCGAGAATTTGGATTCAGACTGGGTTCAGTAGTAGGTAGAATGACTTTTGAAATGAGGCATACTCGACAGCTATTCAGGTTTGTTTACATAAATGATTACCAGGAAGCACTTGACAGAACATTAAGTACTATAGCTGAGGTCTGAGGGGCACAAACAGATCTCTGATGAGGTAGCCATCTCACATGGCGTCAATACCTGATTTATAGTCATCAAAGAAGAAAAACACGTTTCACCCCACATTTTGGAATTATTCAACTCTTCACTACACGATTCTTCATTTTATCGTGAGAAAAATATGGTTCTTGCCGTTCTTGGAATCAGAGCAGGGAAATATAAACCAAAAAAAATGAATTCACCAATTTTCTTTTCCATTTTCGAAAATAATTTGTGAATATTTACCTTGGTATATTAATGTTTCCAGATTTTTTGTAATTTTCTCACCTCGTTGCAAAAATAAGTAAAAATATTAGTATTATCTCAATAATTATCATGTCAACCTCTGGAAATGTTGAACAACAGTTTACCAAAGCTTGGCAAAGTTTGGAGTTCTTTGCCAATTCAAAAAAACTCCAATACCTACCTCCTCTCCCTATATTCTCCCTGAAAGGTCTGTACAAAATGATACCATAGACGCTACTTTACCATGTGTCGGAGTTGAATTTTATTTTTTATTTTTAATTTTTTTCGTATATTTCAATATTGTTTATACCTATATGAATATCGTTCTGGAATTTTGTAGGCACACTAAGAGGACTATTATGCATAATAGAAAACATCCCATACTATTTTGATTGATACACAGGGTGTTACATATTTGGAGTACTGTTGATAGAACTTTTTTTGAGTACGCCACTGAATAGATATCAATGTTGTATCTATTCCCTCATTCAAAACCTAACTTTTATCTCTCCTGAAAGTTTGTGATATTTCTATTAATTTGCAAGGTAATTGAGCAAATTCAATTTGATGCATATACTTGATACTCTTCAAAATTATTTAATTATAGTCGGATCCTACTTAATTTCCGTATGAAATCATCAATCATATCAATTATATTCAATTTGCAATACATATCTCCACGAATTCAAAGGACAGGGTGTTGCATAAAAATTAAATATAACAATTCAATTCAAACGCTCTCAGATGATTTGTCCCAAAATATCTCTGCTTTTGAAAATTTCACTATTATTAGAGAGACTATAAACAAAACATTCAATCGACACAAAAGTAAATCAAAGGATACAAAAACTGACGAGCTTGAAATTAAACATCACAATTAGGACAAAAATGTAGAAGATGGATTTCAACGTTAAATTGTTTATTTTATATAGGTATACCAGATTTTTTTGGTTTTCCATTCCTCGTTTTTATGAACGTTTCGGGAACGAATCTGCTCTTTTTTTCCACTCAAATGAATATGAAAAATGTTTTCAATAGTCAAGATGATCTATGGATTTTATTATTATCCATACAGATTTTACAGCCTATATAGTTACATGGATAATTAAACATAAAAATAACATATTTCAAAACATAGATTGATAGTAATGATGCCTATACTTACATTATACATATAGGTATCAAAAATGAAATTTCAATATACCTATACACATTGAATCAAGGATTGATCATCAGCTTCGAGATTTATGATTTCTATATAATTAATAAAAGATTGATAAATAAATTGATAAATGGGGCTACCTCAAATTGATGAAGCTAGACAAATAAGTATTGAATTGAAACAAAAGGGCTATTGAAATTTTTCAGTAAACCATCAGCGGCATTGACTTGCAGACAAATTTTCGGTCAGTGAAAAAGACAGAATATTTACCTCGCCTACTAAGTTTCCATTTTATACCACAATGTCTCAGCGATCGTTTCTAAAATAAAAAAAAAAAAATTGTATGCCTCTTTAATTGCCACAAATCAAGTTTGCAGTGGACCAGCGCTATAACAGCGCTCATAGTACCGCCTCTGAGAATTCATGTGGTCCGTCGTACATGCGATCTGATATAATGCCAACGTATAAAATTATACGTTACCAGAGAATAAATTCCGATAATTATCATTATTAACCGCCGAAGATGTATTTTATTATATTTGTTTGTAATTTTTCAAGTACAAAATATGCAATTTTCCAGTAGTCGATGTGTTACTGACGTATTAATCGATTTACGCACATCGTTAGTACTCTTTTGACCGTAGAAAAAAAATGCTGCTAGCAACGGGGCATCAAAATGGTTCACGGTTTCCAAGAAAACCATTCCATAATTATGATTATCATTAGGAAAAGTTCCACGGAACCAAATCAAATACTGAGTGTAGACTGTTGGGAATGAGTTGTTAACAAATTCCATTTTTGATTCATTTTTATAATATTTCTTCTATACTTTAACTTCCGATCTGTTTGTCAATGGTATTATATATATTTGTCAACAATAGTTCGAGTGGTATAAACAGTTTCTTGTCACTTATATACGAATCGATCTTTTCCGGGAAATATTCGGTTACATTCGTTATCGTTGGTAAAGGTGATGGAACTTGAAGAAACTCATTTCATTAGGTCACTAGGTTTATAGTTTATATAGATAATAGAACAGAACCTTGAGAATGTCCGCGCTTTTTGTTTAGGTACTACTGAGGTAAGTGCATGTATTTCAGGGGTGTTTCTAAATGAAACCCTATACGCCCGATGGATCATAACATTTTTTATTTCATTTGATGCGTAGGACGAGTTCTGTGTTTGTTAGAGGCGAGGATCGTTACCAAATATCGTGTAGAAGTCAAAAGATGAGGGACATCGATATTGTCAAGTAGGGCAAATGACAGTACAGTGTAGTTTCATTCAGGTCAGCTGGAGTTCATAGACTTCAGTTCCTGTAAAACTTGCAAAAACGCTTACCGTGCGAAACTACCTAAAGGTAAGCAATACCGCCAGGTAGCGGCCATTCCCATTGCGGAAAATTGCAAACCAAGCATTGATTTCCAATATAAATAGAGCAGTCATTTTGGAATCGATTCATTCATTATGATCACTTATTATTCGACATTGGGGATGGACATGAAGTTCTTACAAGATGCGGAATTAGGGCTAAGGATAATGATATATAGAATATTTCCATATTCCATAAAAATTAGTATTTTCATGTGGTGATCATTGTTTTATTTTTTAAAGGTGCATCGTGTATTTTTGTTTTTCATCTAGCCGTTTTATTTATTGCTCTATTTTCAAGAACACATTGTATAGTAATCCAGAGAATACATAATTAACCATGTAGAGTAACTCGAAGAAGAGTTAATTAACAATATGGATCTATTTTAGTTGTTATTTACTTATGATTAGCTCTTTTAATCTTTGGATCTTGAAATGATAAAACTCATTGGAATTTAAGTTGAACGAAACATTTCCATATCATTGATCAACACGTTCTTGATTCTATGTAGTTTCAAGTCTCAAGACATCAGTTGAGATTATTGCAAGTAATTTATTCCCTCCTGAATGGAGCTTTTTTCAACACATCTGCTCAAGGAAATAGGTCACTTTGGTCCCCCGGTATCTACATTATTTTTTGCAATATCGTGAAAAACATTATAGGTTATACAGTTATAATATTGTTGGGCATTAATTTCGATGAGTGTCTTGACTAGAAACCTCAATGTTCTCAGTTAATTTCTAAATTGTGTTCCCTAATAATAATCTTTTCATGAATCTACGTTTTGTGCTTGAACAAAAATCAGTTATTGAGTTTATATCATTCTCAGGTGGATTCCAGACTGAGGTATGGTGTGTGTCTATTTGGGGCCACTCCACAATGGCAAAAAATGTGTTTTTCGTCGTACTCTACCAAAAAATCACATTTTACATTACATTTCATTATTATTATTATTTAAATTCGTATTATTCCAGTCACGACTCTGCGGCCTCCGACGCCACGCAGAGTCGTGATGGATAAAATCCAGTGACTATTCCCCACAGCCTGTGGGGTGAATAATCAAGAACCGTGTGCCCTGAGTAAACGCAATGATCCAATCCATTATTATTATTATTATTATCATTATTATTTTTATTATTATTATCATTATTATTTTTATTATTATTATCATTATTATTTTTATTATTATTATTATTAGCCTTCCATCAGGATGAGACGTAGTTGAAAGTTTAGTTGTAACTCAAGCTTTTCATTAATTTTCGTACTGCGATAATTTAACTTCAATAAAGCCCATGTTCACAAATAATTAAGTCTCGCAGCTCATTTAGGTTAGAAATATTTCAATCGATGGTGGGAAAGCCGCCAAGTTGGTAACATGATTAACTGGAAGGCGGACAAACTCTCCTTGTAATGGTTTTATATGCTCTCTCGTTTATTTTACACAATTTGTTCTCGAATCGATCTTCGAGCAGCTCCCAGTGATGGATCGGGCAGATTTACAGACCCAAAACACATTAGGGTTTGGTAATTTTCATTCTGAAATTGAGTACCGCAAGGAACCCACCTAGGCCTCCTGAAGAACACTCATGCTCAATCAGCTCGGTTTACTTCCTGAATTCGACGCAAGTACGCGATAAATATAGAGATGTTATTGTAGAAAACTGTAATCTGATCCATATTAGTTATATAAGTGATTTAGTATTTACATATATAGTATAATATGTAAGAGATTTTGTTGAATCAACCATATGAAGTGACTCAATAATTTGAATAACTTAGCCATCACTCATAGAAGCCTTGGAAAATAAAATACAGGGTGTCCGGAAATTTCACTGAGGGATTTTATAAGCAGAGATTCTAGGAACAAGAATATAGTGAAAAAAAAATTATATTAACATGCTCTCCGTTTGATGGCTATACAACTCCCCATCAGTAGGTATAGGGCATTTCTGGACCCATCATGTTTATTATATGAACTTTTTTACTATTCTTGGTTGAAATATTTCCATGTAATTTCGGGACACCCAGTATATTTATAAGGTGAGCTGTGATACGACTAGACAAGTTGTTCAACATTTTCATAAACCCTTGAAAATGATTTTCTCTTGATTGAAGAAAAGCAGATTTTTAGTCTGGCAATTGCATATCCATATATGTTTCATTTTTTGATTTCCTCAGTACTGACCTGGTAACTCGGACCCTGTTTTCTTTTTATTGGCCCCAATGGAATTTTATGGACCAGTAAATTTTTTTATTTTCGAAAAAAGGAGCTCGTTACGAGTTACACGCGGACACCTGCTCAATAAAACAATAAAAACCAATACACTTCCGCCATTAGGTATACACGTTTTCTATTGGCAGCATATAAAAAATCGAAACAAACTGACACATTGTATATCAAACTCGTTATAAATTATTCACTCGATTTACATGCAACTTAGTATATTTTTGTTCTCTCATACATTTCTCTGGGAATGTTTTGACACTCACATATGACTATACTTATATTTATACTCATTTTGATATCGATAACGATATCAGAGTGGAGAAATCTCTGTCATTAAGTACTCAACAATTTCTTGATAAGGAAAAATACTCGCAAGCTAAGATAGAAAGTGTCTAACGTATTTTGTGATATTACAGCCTATATACAGGGTGTATCTAAATAGCATCGAGAAAATTTCAGGGGGTAATATTCTAGCAAATACCTAACCTAAAGGAAGTCTTGAAAACACCTTCAGTAAAATTTAGAATCAAATCGAATTTTTATTGTTTCCTCGAAAAATAAGCTACCTAGAAACTAAAATCACACAAGGAATGAAAAAGTTGTTATTTCAATAGTTCAATAAATATAAATATGAATAGTTCAATAAATATAAATAATAAAAATATGAAACTCAGAAAAACCCAATCACCATGAATATCCATGAATTTACCCACTGTGACGACACTGGAAATATTATTTCGAATCAAATTGCATCAGAAGAAGCTCCATATTACTATTAACAAAATCACAACGTTTTATTGACATTGACGGAAAGACAATTATTGAGTAATAAAATGAAAAGAAGATTTTTCATGGAAAAATTGTATCTCGAAAACGAAGCAAGTTAGGACACATATTTATGTGAACTTTATTTTCTAATATATCACAAGGAATCGCCCTTTGAATTTTTTCGGTGTTATTCAGATACACCCTGTGATACGAGAAATGCAATTTACAAAAACATATAGGTATAATGTATGCACAGAAAAGTATACATCAAACTATATACCCTTCCATCCTGATGAACGATTTCTATCAGTAATGAATACCAAATACCCCAGGACTGAACCTTGAGGTTCTTTCAGTATTCCCTACATAATTGAAAAATGATTTCCTCACTGAATTTGCAGCCGTATATATGTTATTAGATACTATTAGTGCAATATCTAATTATTGCTGTCCATTTTTCATCGTTACGTAAGCTAGGTGAAGTTTCGAAAAAAATCAAGGTTGTTGAAAAAAAAAAGCACTTGTTTCTTCATTGACAAATTACTTTGATTAATGATCGATGAACGACTTTCGAGACTAAAAGTGGTTTGTGAACGGTATTAGAATGAACTGCTTATACGCTGCGAATTCAAATGTTAACTGACAAAAAACAAGCAGATTGTCTATTAGATTTGAGAACACTGTCGAATCATAACTCCTTCTCGGCCATTGATTCGTCCAGATCGTTCGTTCTCAATTATAGGCATCAAGATATGCCAACTTTGCAGGTTGAAAGCAATTAATTTTAATTGCACTAAAAAGGTACTAAAGTCAATATAACCAAAGACTACAAAAGATAAACCGTTTCGAGACCTACCTATATAATACGCCGCAGTAATTAGTTGTTGAGGTGTATGTGATATAGGTACACTGCTCCATAACCCTGATGATTGCTCAAACAGAATTATTTGTTTATAGTTTATAGTTTCCGAAATACCTACAAAGTTTCATTTTTACTCTTGATGATAGCCTGGTATATAATGAGGAATATCTCAGGATGGATTTTTTTCATCTTTAATACATTGTGCATTGTGCGTATATATGGGAGGAAGGCATTGAATTTTTTTTCAACTTTTTTGAAGGTTGTAATACTTCCTTTGTAGAAGAATTCCGAAGCATTGCCTTTCTATAGGCAAACGAGCACTGATGGAGTTCTTCGACATATCTCGAGAGGTTGATAAGAAAAGGATGTTTTTTTTTATCGCTTGGAGCGTACGAAAGGAAATCCTTATAATGTTCAAAGAACATCGTGCGTTCCTAGGGAGGATAGGGACAGGAGGTAGGTATTGGATTTTTTTTTGAACTTCTGGAGATTATATGTTGTTAGGAATACTTCTTCAGGCAATGAATTCCAGAGCCTAGCCGTTCTATGGATGAAGGAGTTTATTAAGTGCTGTTCGACATCTTTCGAGGTTGACAACGAAAGGATGTGCTGACTGGGCTTGTCTAGTTCGTCTGACAGGTATTGCTAGTGAAGGGATGATAGCAGAGATTTCCGAAGAACATTTCCCGTGGAAGTATCGATAGAAAAGTGATTGTCCAGTTCGTCTGACTGTTATTGCTAGCGATGAAATTGCGTATAGCCGAGACTTTGGAGAACATTTTCCGTGGAAGTATCTATAGAAAAGTGTAATGGTGCTCTGGTGTTTCAATGATGTCAAGGGATAAGTGTGGCATCACTAATCAGATGAATGACTTGTCACTGGAAGGAATCTAAAAGCATTAGCGTATGTTTGGGTGCTGAACTCCCAGCCCCATATTATGTGGGAAGAGTATATTCTAAAACTGGTCGTATCTGTGCTTTGTATACATAGAATATTGATGGTGAGAAGCTGTTGAGGTATAAATTAGGCTTTCGCACGGAATAAGAATCCGAGTTCTTGTGAAGTAGCTTTCGCGATCGATCTAACATGATTATCCCATGAAAGAGTATTGATGATGATGGAAATACCGAGCATCGATATACTATATACTTCGTGGAGTTGGTGAGAATGGTGATACCATCAGACATAGTTATATCAGGCATACTGAGGTCCGCCTTTATAGGGAAAATACATCAGGCATGTACCAAAATGTTTCCTCAGAATGGTATCAGACGATATACTCCGTCCATCATCACATGGAGCGATTTGTCTGAAGAAAACTTGATAGAAGAAGCTGATGCTATATACACTGTAGAAAATTCCTCTGAGTGAATGAATATGTGGTTGTGAGTGAATTTACTGATTGAAATTTTTGAGTGAATTCTCAACTCAAACTAGATATTTCATCAAGTTCTCATAACAATAAGAATGTTTATAACAAATTTGATGGAATCGGTTCATGAATTACCATTTTACACAGTCAAGTAGGGTGAAATTTCAACTCAATCGGGCGTGGACCGAAATTGACTCATTATTGCGTGGACCTTGAGTGAAATTTCACTCAATTTTTTTTTCAGTGTATAGAAAGGCGACATCAAGGAATAAGAAATTCAATATACCGAAACAAGAAAAAGTTATGAACCTTCAGATGTATAGGATCCGTCTGCTCCGAAAACTGTTGATCAGATCTTGATTTCACATCCTCCAAAATACCTCAGTGCCTAATCATTTCATAAATTCGAAATATAGCAACTTTTGGACTATGGCAAATTTCTGACTTAAAATTATGTGTAAGCAAACGCGGTCATTCTGCAACTTGTTCTATAAAAAGCTATCGCTTTGTGTGTTGTGTTGTGAAGACAATATTATATTTTAATAGGTAGTGAGTGCGGTGGTCTTTAACAGTCTGGGTTTTCGCCTCCTCCGAAAGATAGGTTATCTCCACGGACCCCGACGAGATTTTAATAAGATATTCCCGAGACTTGTAGGCTGCTTTGCCCACGAGCAATTCGAAAAGTTCGAATTCGGAGACGAAAAAAGATCGGCCTCCGTGAAGGAAATCTCGACCGCTTCGTTCTCACTTTTTAAAGTTTATTTTTGCTTGTTACAAATTAAAGCAAAGGTATACATGTCGTGGGGGCGTCACCGAATTATTCTTTTCTCTTCCCAACTCGTGATGTTATGCAAGCAATATGGGCGGCAATAGGTACAGTCGGTGCCGTTATACCTATGTCGAGTACAGGCAGCGACAATAGTTTCGTGTATTATTTGTTACAAGGTTGTGTAGTGTATAATACCTGCACGTGAAATCTCCTGATTGTTACAGGGCTACAGGGAATGATAATAGTAACAATAGATGACTGGTTCACTGGATCGAGGACAAGCAACAATCGATGAGAAATTTACCTATGAGTACAATATACGGAGTGTCTCAGAATAACGTTCGTATCGAGTATCAACAGTTGTTTCGAGAATGTTCATCATCACGCATGTTTTGTTCTGCAATATTACACAACCATAGACTTATTATAAGTCTATGCCTCCGAACAACAAACACAACACCACCTAACGATGCCGCTGGATGACTATTCGACTAAATAATGATTTCGTTTCGATCACTCTACATACTACTACGTATGTACATACCTAAAGGGTATGTTCAGTAAATCAACTTGGTTATTTCGGTAAGTAGCTTTCCGTTACGTAAATATGAAGTTTTCGGTTGGTTCTTGAAAAATGGTTATTTACGGAATTCGGTTGTTGGAAAAAACGGTAGATTCACTGTCACCAGAACGACCCTGTATTTTCTGTAGTTCGCTGGAAATACATCTGTGGGTGAAGAATTCCACAGTGAAGATATCCTACAAAATAAGGAGTTCTTGAAATATGTTGTTCTAGGTGTTTCAATTTTGACTGCATATTGGTGTGAGACTTGAGCCAGCCGCGTTTGGCGAACAAAGGTCAATCCAGGGGGAACAGCTGATGACAATTCAACAGAGCATCGTCCATGATAGTAGCGATAGAAGAGTGATAGGTCTGCAACGTCTCTCCGATGTTGTACAGTTTGCAGTGATCTTGTCAGAGTTGGGTCATTGATGAGCCTGATTGCTCTTCTTTGAACCGACTCCAGCAACCCCAGGGAGTGTTTTGGAGCTGATCCCCAGACGTGCGAACATTACTCAAGGGATGGTCGAATCTGGGCTTTGTAGAGTGTCAGAAGCTGTTGTGAGATGAAATACTTCTTCGCGTGGAAGAGGAATCCCAGCTTTTGAGAGGCAGCTCTGGCTATATTGGCAACATGGTCATGCCAAGATAAACTGTCAGATACCGTGATGCCGAGCATTGATAGTGATGAACTGATTGGTGAGGTTCTTCCAGCCATAATTGTATCAGGACCCGCACGGATTATTTACAAATTACAAAGAATAACAATATTCCCATTCCAAATATTGCGTTTTGAGTTCAGTTCCGATGAATTCGTTTACTGAGGTAAATTAATAATATTCCATACATTTTTAGTATGATGACGTTTTTTTTCATTTCAGGACACTACATCCTGTGCATAATGATTAGGAACCACAGTTGAAGATCAAATACTGGCGAGCATGCATGATTAAAAAACGATCAAAACTATAATTTGACAAATGACTGGCATTCCGTAAATAAACCACAACCGTATATAGTCACCGATAGATAACCATTGTCAAAATTGTTGGTACCGGCCCTGAAAGCATCGGTAACCTCTGTTGATTAACGGAACATATCCATAAGAGGATCTGTATACAGGGTATTTCATTACAAATTGGAAATATTTCAACAACAGGGTGTTTCATTACAAATTGGAAATATTTCAACAATATATAGAATCCTGAGCTCAAAATATACAGATACATCCAAAATTACCAATAGGACACATGTGTCTCCTCGTTCGACTATACAGGGTGAGTAAATACCAAAATATGAAGGTTTAGCCTATATAACATGCCTTATAAAAATGAATGTGCGGCTGGTTTAAGAGGTACATCAGGGTGTTCAAGGGGTAGATTTTATTTTCAAACTTTGCAAGTATGGACACATACAATTTTGTAGTTTCAGGTTTTTCGACCTGAGAAAAAAGAATTTGTAACTCATTTTGTGATTGCTCATGGAGGACGATAGTGGCACTTATTGAATAATGGTCAAAACACGTTGAAAATTTGGAAGCACGTTGCATTTTACATAAAAAAGTAGGTACTCTTTTAAAATTGTCTTGCTGTAACGGTTTTTTAGTTATTCGCTCTTGAAAAGATCTGTGTTTCCCTTTTAACATTCTGAAAAACAGAATTTTGAAGTAAATAGTCGACCAGAGGTATTGAGATCGAAATTTGAAAATGAATTTTCCCCTGAACACTCTGTATCTTCTAAGCTCGCCACATTTTTGAAAGGCATGCTGCTGGTCAATTCATATCTCAAACATTTTTACATGACAACCTCACCTAGATAGCAAAATAACTCAATCTAATATAATACAGGATGTATACCACTTATAATGCTACAACAGACCCCTTCAATTTTGTACTTTGAAATTGACAAAAATATCTGTAGGTGCGACGCTGGTGGAGATTATAAATCATCGTGATATATGTGTACATACCTAACTTGGATCGCGGGGTATGTTTCACTTTCGCAGAAAACGGGGAGATAGAACGAAAGACGGTTTCCTTTTGGGGGGAATTTTTGTGTGATGGGCGGTTCTGCGGCATACGGAGAATCAAATTTTATTTGTCCGTTTTGTTAAAAGGGTATAATTTCCTCGATTCTGCATTCATATACATATTCATCTATGGAAATTACCAACCAACGTCTGGCCAATGCAGTGGCCGCATTAACATGCTGATAAATAACGATTGTAAAAACTGTTGAAATGCAAAATGTGAAATAGGTACCTACATCATACAAGGCTGTGGATGGGGAAAGTTTGCTTGAATAGAGTTAGTTCTTGGGATTTTTTACTGAGTCCCTTCTTGGGATTTGGATTCAGGTTGTGAAATAATAAATACCTACCGTATAGTTGATTATTTATTCAAAAAACCTTTCGCCCATGGCCATGGGATTTGTTAGTTTCAGTTCTTCTTGAAATTCATGAACATGGAGGTATTCTCGACCAAAATACTGGTGGGATTCATCAAAATGTTTGCTCAAGTCTTTTTTCAATCTGTTTTCTTCATTTATAAACCCCCCTTCCCGTATTCGAAACCTCAATTGATTCTTATAGACTTGGTATTTTCAATGTTTTCAGTTTTTAGTTCAATTTTCACTAGCAGATCTTCAATATTCACTGAGCGGGTCTCCTCATCAGAAAACCCATTCATTTTCAACACCCTGCATGTTGTTTTTCTTGGCTAACATGAGTTACCCCCCTCCCAACCCCGAACTACCCCCCTTTCGACGTCACACAGCTGTGGGCATTAGACTATGGGTGGCAACGCGTCGAACTAATTACAGGGAACTGTAAACCTTTGACATCTGACCTGATCCACTAACGAGCCTTCGACTGGCGTTTTGTTACTGGCCAGGGCAACGATATAGGGCATAAAAGGGACGCACATCATCAAGGACGCAGGACTAGCTAGGTTCCTGCAGATGCGTGAGTAAAGGGCTATACTTATACACGGTGTTCCTGAATGTCATGGAGGTGAAAATATGCATAAATTCTTGTTTGGTCCCACCCTGTATATCTTTTCGTGGTTGCAAAATTTAGTCTGTGGTCTGTGACGAAATAGTGCAGTTTGGTTTCGTTTTTCCGTTTTTTCTCTATATAACTGTGTCCTTTAGAGTTACATCAGGAGATCTTTTTTTGAAAAAAATCTAATGGAGTTGTATCCTTGATTATTGGAAATTTTCTTCGTTGGTCACTAACGTGCCGCAGGAAATTCGATTGGCGAAATGTTATCACTACTCACGACTCTTTATATACTTGTCAGAGTATGACAAATCAAATTATCGACAATTGGACATATGGATTTGACCTCGGATTTGACTATATCCAACTGGAGAATACGTATATTGATTTATCTAGATGTTAAAGAAATCAAAATTGAAACAATATATACTGTACGCTATCCAATGGATAAGAAGCACACCATCCAATGTCATGTATTTTACTAAATCAAACTTACCCGCAGTACCTGTACCCAAACTTCACAGATATAATCATGCTAATGTAACAACATGTTTTGTGCTCGAACTTGCAGTACTTTCATACCATTATAATTCACTTCCCTGAAATGAAAAGCAAAGGATGATAGGATTGTTTTTATGCACTACACATCAGAGAGATCCGGACATTCCTTTACTTCGTTCTTCATTTAGAATGAGAGCCAACATTATATTGTCCACCAAAACGGGCCACTGAACTGATACATATACTTATTTTGGTGTCATTTGGCATCTTCCTACGATATCTCCTTCTCCGTCAATGCATACATTTGTTTGTTTACCCCTCGGTTTACCCTTACCCTATGGTCAATGTATAGAGATTATATATCACTGCGACCTAGAGGATCTATTGTGATTACCATTATCTAGTTTTGGTCCTCTAATCCTGGACTTCTGATGAAGCCTAGAATTTTTCTGATGGTTGAATTTTCCATCTCGGCAGGTGTGAGATAGACCTGCTCTAGGTGATTCAGCCTTTGGCGGACTATAATACTTTACATGAGCAAAGTATGTGTTCCGCGATTTCGGTCGCATTGTTGCAAAAGCGGCAAGTGTCAATCTTCGCCATGCCCATCTTTTTGAGGTGGTACCTCAGAGGGCAGTGTCCCAGTGTCCTATAAGAAAGCCTGTGATGAGCTTTAGCTCTGGTTTGCTGAGGCTGAGTAGCTCTTTGGCTTGGTTCTGCGAATGGTTGTCTTTGACCTGGAGTAGCTCTCCAGTAGGAGGACTTTCTTTCCATTTCCTGAGTTCCTTATCTCACAAAAGGGCTCAGGACCAAAGAGTGCAGATGCTGCTTTGATTCCATCATGCCCTGAAACCCACATAAGTGTGACTTTGTTGTCCTTTCCCAGTTGTATGAGTGTTTCAAAATAGTCCCATGTAATCTTTGATGTGCATGGAAAAAAATGATGCGGCTTGGCTGTCTGAGCAGATATATATGTTGGCACCCCTCGACCTTTGCTCAGGCAATGTAAGAAGTTCCACATTAAGAGTAAAAAAACATAAGTCGGCTCAAGTCTTTCGATATAACTTGAAGGTTTTACTTGTTCAAATATTCAACATCATGTTTTACGAATATTGTCAATAAAACAGACCATATATAGTCTTTAGGTCTATCCGGCAATCTTTCGGAATTTTTGACTTTGACAATGACCTCACCTCTGGTGAGAGTGAAAATGTTAATAGCCCTCATTATAACATAATATTATGATGACTACGACTCTGCATATCCTTGTCACAGCATGACAAATCAAATCGTCGACAATTCAGAACTGTCACTTTCAAAAAATTATACTTCACGTCAAAATTCCAGCGAACATACCGTAATGAACAACCTCATCAGAATCCTCACCCAGCGTGCAATCCACTCAACTCCCACACATTCCAGCCACGAACCCAAATGCCCCCCGTTCAGGGGGGGCATCCCACCCCCGTCGCACGTGGGGGGCTACAAGATCTACAAGACTTTGTTCTTCGTGGTGGGGCTGCCCCTGATTGCCCTGGCAATGGCGAATTGCGCCCTCCGGAAACAACAAAGGGCAGAGTGCGAGGAAAGACCGCCCTTCGTCAAGTACGAGTATCTGAGGAAGAGAGACAAGAGGTACCCGTGGGGGGATGGGGTGAGATCCTTTTTCCACAATCCCAAAGTCAATGCTCTGCCAGATGGATATGAAGATGAATGAAGGCCCTAAGGAATACTCGCCATGAAGCATCCATCAGAATAATCAATGTTTTTAAATACCAATAAACCTACTATATCAAGCAGTATAGACACTTCATTATTATGCCATATGGGTATTTCTTTAACAATAGGAAGTTCTCCATTCAATTTTGTTGGACACGTATCCATCAAGATCAAAAATAATTCCTCTACATTCGTCGGTGTGGAATCAAACTGGCATATCTGCAAAATAGTTATTCAGACACCAAGGTAGGAAAGAATATCAGTAGGTACTATACAGGTACCAAGATTATATCCCGAGGCTTCAGCCGTGGGATATAAATGGTCCCGTGGTATGAAATTCTTTACTATACCGAGATGTATATTACATTTTTTTCACCTCTAGCAATACATTTCAATCATTTCAGTTCTGTGAAACTGAAATATGGACCTATATTCCCACGGAAGAAAATTGAGCACTTTTTTCCCGGATATATATTAACATATATTATATACTCTGTTGATGGCTTTTATTGTGCTTTAGTTCCGAAGAATAAGCCATCAATAACACCGTCTCTGGGAAAGAACTGCAAGTCCATTTATCTTCCATTCGACTTCGCGGTTACGTAAATTACTAAAAAACCACTAAATTCGCCATTTATTAAAATCAAATCACGGAATCAGACCCACTTCAAAAGAATGATAAAGATGCCTGATGTAACGCAGGTGTCATTACCGTTAAAATCTTCAAATTTGACGTCGATAATTTACTGATTTCAATATAATGCAATATCTTCTCAATATCGATTCGTCCTTATTTGCTGCCACAGAAAAGAACTAGTGTCTTATACACGGGAAAATATTAGATTTTAGCTCACGGTTTTTTGTTTACGTCTTGGGAGAAAACACAACCTGGAGCTAAAATCTACTATGTTTTTTCCTTGTAGAATTATAACTATTTTTCAAGGAACTTTAACACCTGTATCTCGGAAGCGTATCGTTATTGGCCAAAAGTTAATATGAATATTTTTCTTATTTTCACCCAAAAATATATGATCCCGAAGTTTCGTCACGTTTCGTGCAATATAATTGAAACGCCCTGTATAAAATACTTGTATTGTATCTTATCTTTATTGACTGATGTCAAACTCCTTATGTAAAACACTAACAACCAGGGTTGTTATTTCTTGCATTATATTCACCAACTATCACTTTTTACAAATCTTCATTTTCCCCTGAAAATCGTGTACTGAGTGTCGATTTGGAAACTTTCAATGCGAATATCTCGCAAAATGAAAACATTTTTGCACAAATTTCATAGAGTTCTTTCAAGTGGTACCTACTACCCCTTTTCTGATACCTCAAATGAAAAATATCATATGAGTATCTTCACCTGTGCAAGAGTTTTCTGACGAAAATAGTTATTTGTTTAACTAGGCAGCAAAGTA
The DNA here is from genome assembly GCA_918026855.4 of Phaedon cochleariae. Taxonomy (NCBI): domain Eukaryota; kingdom Metazoa; phylum Arthropoda; class Insecta; order Coleoptera; family Chrysomelidae; genus Phaedon; species Phaedon cochleariae. The sequence goes on along the minus strand of OU896707.1, from coordinate 80,007,243 downwards.
GTAGATTGACTGCCGAGGCTGAATTCATAGCCGAGCGCAGCGATCTCCGATTGTTCATAATGATATAGGAGGATATTGTAATTGCAAATTATTACAATTCCAACAATCTCTTTATTTTACCTGTAGTGTTCAATTAAAATGAAATTTGATAGAAATCGTAGTTGTCCATGATAATTATAGTTTGACAATTCATGAAAATTCTGACAGTTGTGCGAAAAAATATCGGTATATTTAATCATTATATAATGGACAGTGATAGCGACCTGGAAGTACTTACACCTCCAGAAATAAGGGAGGTGGCAAAAAATATAGAGTTGAATTTGTTGCCGGAGAAGTCTCGAATGAAATATGAAGGAAATTATAAACGATTTATGGATTATTAATTTTGCTGATACATATCAATCAGCAAAGGAATCACTTTGCTGCCTAGGCAGGAAAAGTAATACTTTGCTGATTGATATGTGTCAGCAAAATTAATATTTGCTGCCAATCGGAGAAAAAGAATATTTTTGTATAAATGCAGATATATATAAATCATATTTGAAAAGACTTTGACGACCCTGTACCACAACTCATTATATATGACAAGTATGTAGATCACACGATTAGTTTTCATTGTGTATGGTGATTTTTCTTACGTTTCGGTAGCTGAAGTCCACCTTCTTCAGGGCTATAATTAAGAAACAAATTGTAGCAAGAAACGAAGTCTCGTGTCTTATCTCTCTCGATGGGAGTATATATGTAATGTTTTACGTCATCTTATCAGATGTCATTCGTTATTCTCGTTTGTTATCTAGATTTGCGCCTCGGAGCGCTCCAAGTATTGATTAGCGTATTTCAGCCGGACAGAGTAAAATTGAAACTCCCTTCACCAGACCACACTTCAGTTTCCAATGAAATAGTGACGCGCCAGCAATAACTAATAAATAATTAGCGCCCGATAGACGCATGATATATTCAGCTCCTCCCATTTTACGCATTTATTTCAATTTTATATTTGTTGGAAAGGAGAACGCCACTATCTCTCCCTAATACTTCATGAATTATAGCTCGATCCATAGCGAAGAGAAATGTGAATTATTTATCGCTGCTGGATATGACAAATTCCATGTTTCGTGTCGCACAAACACTTTGTTTCCTGGTAAGGAGATATAATTATAAAACGGAAAAATATGATTTTTCAAATTCAAACACGATACGATTTGTTTCAAGCTGAATGGTTTGACAGGTCTATGCATGATATTATATTGTAATTGAACAACCGATCAGGAATAGACAATGGAAATGTATCGCCAGAATCAGTAATCTATCGAAATACAGTCCACTAAACCATCAATCGATACAACGAAACGAATTATGTGGTTCTTCGAGCTGGGTATATAAAACAGTGACGTCTTCATCCGAAGATAAATCCAAAACAGCGACTTCTTTAAACACGAATAAAGATCCAGTGATCCGATATTATATCCGGCTCGAAGGACCACATAATATTATTTCGTTACGTTGTTTCAATTGATGGTTCAGTGGACTGTATTTCAATAGTTTACTGTTTCTGGTAATAGACTTCCATTGTCTAGGTTTGAAGTATACACAATTCGTTGGAATTTCGTAAAAGGGATATGAATAATGAATTATAGAATTTAGTGAAATGAGCAGTCAACTGAAGATCAGAACTCGGTCCAATCCCAATTATTGGTACCTATACCTACTGAAAATATCTATAGTTTTTAGTTTCAGAATTTCGCCCTCGTCTGCGAGTGGCTGCAGGTAGAGATGGATTTTTTATATAATCGTCCCTTTGGCTGATAGGACACTATGCCCGCGAGTCTATGAATACGGATGTTTGAAAGGGGTACAAAGGGTGTTCGAAGCACATTTCCTATCGAGTTGATTTCTCTCTACTCTGGAATGTCCCGGAATCCATAGAACTGTTCCCAAACCATTTTGAAGCTGATAACCATAGAGCTCCGCGCTTTAATGGCTGCTTGACTATCGGATATGATATTGATATCTCGTCAACTGTACGCATTTCCATACTTATAAAGCCCATGAACTTCCTGCTGGAATCTTGGAAAGACAGCTCACCTCTATTACTTTTTCTTGACTGGGCATTTTTCTACATTTACGCAATGTGAGTATCAAAAATGAGGTTTTCATTCCAAATAGCACAGTAAAATGTCTGTGTTATAACATTTTTTCATCGTGTGATGTTCATGAGCTTGGATCTGAGTAGGCGTACCTATAGGTTACTAAATAAAATGTGCCGAGTTTTTTGTAAATCCATATTTTTTTCTAGACTCTAGACTCTTGAGGCAGCAAAAACAGCCAGTGGTTTTCTGCGTCCACCATCGAAAAAAATCAATTATATCCCGACAAAGCCGCCTCCTGACACTTTCTTTATGTTGTTGGCTGTCGCAGGTTTGAATAAAACATAAGCAGAAAGGGCTTTATTCACGTTTCGATCGAAGAATTAAGACATCGCTTTGAAAATAATTTATATTGACAAATGAGGTGTCTTGGTAGCCACTACATACGGAGAATACAAATGTTCCTTCCGAAGCCTATCTGCAATTCGAGGACTAGTTTTTGTGGCGAACGGTAGAGCTGCTGGGCATTTGACCGATGGGTTGGGTTCACAGTGGCGGACATCGAAAGATCAAGGAAAAAAGTCACCTTGCCATCTGGTTATCATCATCAGAATGTCGATGGAATGCGCAAGTCGGAAGGACATTTTTTTCTCGTCCCTAGCTCTAGAACCTACCATTATTTACTCCTTCTCAAGGCGTAAAGTGTGTTTTCACTACCAAGATAGTTTTTGTCATTTTATGAACCACTATAGTCAATAACATAGCCACCTCTGATATAATTATCCCGAATTCACTGTTCTTATGCGAGATTCGCAAGAATGGCACTCGAATGATCAAGAACGACTTGTTATACAGGGTGTTTAAAAAAAACTGACCCCCTTGCTAGGGTAGGTAGAACACTGCAAAATAAGTTGGGTTCGCTCAGTGAAAAAATGTCGTAACGGCATCCGTTTTCATGACACAAGGTGTTGACAAAATGACTTTTTTACAAATTTTTCACGATTATGTCGAAACTACTGGCAACATTGTGATGCAATTTTGAACGGATGTTTCTTGAAATCTGACACATCGCATGAATATTGGAGTAGCATATATAAAATGAATTTTATTGAAACATGAAATATTGAATTAGTTAGAGTAAGTGTTCAAAATGTCCTACGATTCGACGAATACACGATTCTATATTCTTTTCTTAGGAATGTATTATTCTTCTAAACTAATCTAAACAGTTGAGGATCAGCTGTTAGGTCATTATTTAAATGATGTTCAATTATGTCTCACAACTCTTGACGTGAATTCACCCATGTAGTTTAGACTTTCTGCTCAAGATACAACAAAACTGTGTAATCCATGTTCTTAGTCAAATCTGTTTCGATGTTATTCTTGTGATTCATTGTTAAATCAATAAGTTTAGCATCATAAATGTATTGTTGTTTTCGGTTTTCAATAAATAGGTGATAATTTTTCATAATACTCGCTCTGTTACCAGCAACAGTAATCACTTCATCATTTTTAAATCTAAATATTCCGAAAACGGAACACAGTATTACCGAGAGTACCTTTTTGGTGTGAAATTGAATGATGTTCAAGTTCACATCAAATTTGGATTGACAAATCTAACCTCAAAAAAGTTATGTTCAAAACTACTCGGTACGAACCGTGTAACTAGCGCCCTCTATGACAGTCAGATATAAAAACAAATGCATGCGATGTGTCAGATTCCAAGAAACATCCATACAAAATGTCATCACAATGTTGCCAGTAGTTTCGACATAATCTTGAAAAATGTGCAAAAAAATCATTTTTTCAACACCTTGTATCTTGATAACGGATGCCGTAACGAATTTTTTTATACTGGGTAAACCCAACTTATTTTGCAGTGTTCTACCTACCTTAGTAAGGGGGTCAGGTATTCTTGAAACACCCTGTATATTACGCTGTCATGATCATCATGGATACTAGATTTTAATCAAAATTGAAAAGACGTGCTTTCTTATAGCGACAATATTTCAGTTTCACAAAACTATAAAGTGATTGAAATATCCTGCTACACTGATAAAAAGGATTCCTTGGATTGAAGGAATTTGACTTTACCTCAAGGGCGCCAAGCATTTGAATAGGGCGGAATGCATGGACATTTCGACCCAATATTCCAAAAACTTTGAGGCAAGCGCCTAAGTTTCTTTAGCATGAAATTATATAAATTCGAGGCAAGAAACTTTGATTTTGCCCTAATAACTAATGCTTTTGGCTTAAAATCGTAGTTTTCCCAACTTATGGGGAATGTTGAGGTAATTGCCATGATTTCTTTAGCCCAATGATATATGAGTTTATAGCAAAATACCCTGAACTCATCATAATGAACAATGATTTTTGGACAAAATCATTGAGATATCATTTCAAAGTTATGAGATTTAAGATGAAAGATATGGTATTATTTTATTGAAATATAGGGCTTCGCTGTAAATACAGCAAATGGTTGATCCAATATCTTATGGTCTTGGAACACAATGTATATGATCTTGATGCAAATTCTCTGGAGATTTCTTGAGAGGATACTCCTGTAAAATGTTGAAATAATAATTAGAATTTCAATTGATTTCTATAAAAATTTTGAGGATCATGTTATTATGAATCCTTAACAAAACCCCATTATTGGTTTGTTGATATTAGATTTAGTTCTGATGTTCTGACGAAAAAACGTTTTGCATTGGTTGAAATATACTTGAAAATTAAAATATCCCATCAACTTGTTTTAGCTTCTTATTCATCCTTGGTCGAAGAATTGTGGAAATCCTGAAAAAACAACCATTGATAAAAAACTCATTTATTTTATAAAATAACACATGAAACATTTCATATGATGATGAAATACCTATCTACTGGAATAAGTATTGGTGGGTACTTACCTTGAAATGTTTGCATAATATGGCTCAAACGCAACGCATCTAGAAGTTTTTCAAACTCCACTGAATCGCTCATGATCCACAGCACAACGCTACACGACAGATATGGCCGCTAAAATGCATTGGCAACGGGACGCGGGACGGTACTCGGCACGATGCAGAAGAGATGGAAGATGGGGTCGACCCATACATTGCGCATGACTCAAACGGAGTCGGTATGTTTTCGGTTAACCTCGGGTGGACTCGATCTCATCAACGGTCTCAACCGAACGATTTCAGATCTTGTATCAAAATCTTGTGATCTTGAGGTAGATGCAAACCAAGCAGGACTAGAGACAAGGTCGATGATGTTCTCTCAAAAGCGTTTACAGCCAAAAGATTCAAAACCTTATTACAAAAACAGCAATAATCTGCAGATGAGAGCAATGTATTTGAAAGGAAGAAATTGTCTTTGTCAGGAGAGAAAAGAATCTAAAAGCATCATTCTTTTGTCACCAATCGGGTATTTTTATCAGTGTAGTGGTGATAAAAATTTAATATACACCTTGGTAGTATACAGGCTGATTCACGGTGGATGGCACATTTTGCGTTTCTGGAGAACGCAACTCAGGATTATTCTGAAAAGTTAGTGCCTTGGATAATTATTTCTGTTCTATTCTCAGCGTTGCGGCGTTGCCGCTTATATTGAAAAGTAGCAACAACTTTGATTTTTTAAAAGGGACACCCTGTATATCATTCCATTTTCAGATTCTCCCTGAAGAGCTGATTTCATTGATCTATAATATTTGGAGTCTAGCAGTAATCATTACAGAGTTAGAGGATGTGAAAAATCGAGATTTTTCAACTTTAGAAATTTTTTGTGTCGAAACTATTCATGATTGGTCAAAACGGTTTTGAGTGAGGGCATTTGAGTTGAGTTCATACATCAGAATCCAATCGAGTAATCCCTGTTTTCAATATGAAAGATTGAATTTTTTGTCAAAATCCATGAATTACTCTGTATGTCAGTAACGAAGCGGTTTTGGGTATATCCATATGCATATGGCATTTTGCAATCATAATATTGGCAAATCCCTATAACCCCATGAGTTTTGTCGTTTTCATCTCCGGACACGTAATTTTTTTTTTCGAGACCCTTTCAGGAATTTTTATCGCACGCCTTTGTTTCCGGTGGTCGGAAACGAAACAATCGAAGGCGCGGAATCTTATTTGGGATCGTTTGTGTTCGTGGAGAGCAATGTCGCCGATCAAATTAGGAAGTTTATAACAACTGCTTTCTTCGTTACTGAATATTCCGCGAGGAATATTTTTTTCTTGCGCTGCAAATTCTGATCTGGTTCACGTGAAACCTCACGAGGTTTCGCGATGGCATTTTGAGGTGGGCATCTTCGACGAAAAACAAAAAGGGAATTTCTCGAGAAGAAATCGATGCTCGAAAGTGAAATAGATAGATATTTTTTCCCACATTGAATGGGGGAGACCACTGATTTTTTAAAACGACATTATCGTGAACTCTATACTGAAAAACTACCAGTGAATTAATTTTGAATTTTGTCATTCATGCTAAGAAGATGAAAAACATAAATTAGAATATGTCCATTTCAAAACACACAATTCCTGTGCCATTTGCCATTCATTTGTGTGACTGGTGAGACGTCTTATTCCCAACACGCCTATTGTCCTTGAACTGACCAATCACACTGCAACACTGCAGAATGACTAGGTATCAGAGAGAAATAGCTACAGCTCGGGACTAATACGTCACGGATCCACCATCATATTTGGCTCTTTGAAATATCGAATGGAATATGCTGATTTCAAAACCATATATTTTCGATTCCCTTCAACTTCAACACATAATATTGATTGTACATAAAATGTAAATCATGATTCGTTGATTGAAAGAGGTTTGCACGGATTTCTTTTCTCAGTGGTTTTCCCCATTAGTAGATCGTCAGATAAAATAGTACCTACTGTACAAAACAGAAGTGTTTATAATCACAGAACTACAAAACTACACAAATAGTATAAAAAGTATAACTAGGAAAATGTCTATCACAGAAGTTCGAGTTCATTCATGCTCAGATCAAGATACTCTTTGATCGCATAAGAGCAGTTTTTCAGTAAGAAAGCTCTGATTTCATTCTGAAATTGATGAAAGTTCAGGCACCTTACTTTAGAAGGTATTTTATTGTAGAGGTTCAGATTCATAGATTTCCTTTTTGACAGGTGCAACCTGAGCTTGGGCATAGATTCTATGGCTTGGGTAATATAATCAAGTTGTCATTGCTAGTGGAATGAGGGTGCAATTCGGATTGAATCCTATGATTGTTTCAAGCATTACTTTTTTTTGTGCATTTTTTTCGACAATTCAATCTTGAATTATGAAAATTCACACCTCTTTACAGATAAAAGGTGCTCTTGTTTCGTTGAGATCAGATGTATCATTTTCGAGTAAAATCAATTTAAAAATATTCTTACATCTCAGATAGTATATGCATAACATTGCAATCAACGTAGTGTATATGGAAAAAACAGCACAAAAATTGAAGTAGTTTTCTATCATCATTTTCCTATTTTACGCGCTTCTATATGAGATTGTTCGGTGGAAATTAAGTATAGTTGATTTTTTTTATAGTTATCACTATGCTCTGAAAATAATTGGCATGACATGCATAAGATGTGAGTGTAACGTATTTTCAAATCGATTTCACTCGAAAATGATACAAATATATGTTCGATACGAAACAATAGCACTCTTTTTCTGTAAATCGGTGTGGATTTTCATAATCCGAGATCAAATTGTTATATAAAAAAGTTTGAGCAATTCTCAATGTAGTCCCACCCAGGGCCGATCCTAGGGTGTCGGCCGCCCGCGTGCATAAACCTAATGTGCCGTCCCTCTAGAGAATTTTTCATATTTTTTAACTATAATACCTGATGACTTCATAACTTCAACTACTTGTACAAGGATAAGAAGTAAAACACGGAAAAAAAATGTAGACAAAATCTTCATGCGCCGCAGGCGAAATTTTTCTGAGTTCAAGGTCAAATGCTTTCAGGTAATAACTCCATTTCAGTGCATACCGGGAGCGGCCAAGAAACTCAGACAAAATTTTCCTATGGCAAAAAATGCGCCGCAGGCGAAATTTTTGTTGGGATTCAAATTCATCACATTAGTATATCACAGTTTATTGTAATTGATATAAAATGATCTGGAATCTGAAAATAAGAACAATAAGAAGAGCAAGTGAAAAGTATTTTAAATGGTGTCTGTAGTTGAACCAAGTGGATGTTCTCCAGATTTTTTGGGATTTTCTCTCATAGTCTCTTAGTAAGTGGTAGAAATGCATAAATAAGCTACCGCACAGTGATGGAACAAAACATGCCCCTTGGTTATTGTTTCAAATAGAAATTTAAAATTTGGGAAGATAAGAATGTGTATAAAAAGTAGACATTAATTGCAATGGACCAACACACTATTTACTATCATTTTATTTATTCAAAATGCAGCATATTCATTCGACTTATGAGTTTCAAATAATTTTGTTTGATAGCACAATATGCGGCCTGCGGCCGCCCCTTGTTTTGGCCGCCCGCGTGCGGGGCACGCGCTGCACACCCGCTAGGATCGGCCCTGGTCCCACCCTGTATTATACACTATACTGAATGAAATTTTGGAATGATTTTATTTTCAATGCATTGGGGATGGAAAGTACTATCAACTGGCGTTTCGAAAATATTCAAGAAATATTCATCATCTTCAGGAGTCACCTCCCAGGAGGCCATAGCTCCCATAGAAGACATTGCTTGTCTCATGTTCAATGAAACTTGTCTTCCTATTTTTATCTAGTAGCCGAAGGTGTAGTTTGGCAGGCTAATTTCGGGACACCCTGTATATTCTCGCATCAAAAAAGCCTTTTCAGTCACGTTTGGATGAAAGGAGCGTACATCGAAATAATTTCAATCAATATTGAAGGGAGAAAAGGGGCTCTCGATTCTTTAAACATGCTCGTTATGGCACCGACTCGGGTGTCGATAAAAAGAGAGTCGCAAAGGAACACCATACACACAACTAGATTATAGCGTTTCCCTTAATTGACCATTACTATAATTTCTGACACAGCGGAGGGAAAGGGAGACATCAGGCTCCGCGATGTTCATAAATTCTCTGCCGGTCTAATTAGGACGACGGCCCAATATAGGAGTCACTTTCAGAGGCGTAGTATGGAAAAAGTTACTAATTTCGAGAATATTGTACCCAGTAGACTGATCGTGGAGACTGCATTCATTTCGGACAGTGGCGTAGTACGATTTTTTCTGGATTCAAAAGTGGGAATAAAAAATAAAAATCATATTTATTGGCAGGATGACACTCCTATCACGTTGTGTATTTCTTTTGGCGCAAATATATTCATCAATATGATTCACTATGATTCCTGAAGCGAGGCAAGGAGAAGATTCACGATATACCTATATATACTTCATGAATAATCTAGTGGCCAAAGAAAGTAATTTCAAATATATTGTATTAGTCGACCGATCGTGACGAGTACTATCATTTCGGACAGTGGCGTACTACGATATTTTTTCTAGGTTGAAAAATAAAAATATTGAAAAAAAAAAGTATTTATTGCCAGGATGACACCAAATCAAGTTTTGAAAATATTATATCAGTAAACTGATCTTGAAAACTATATTCATTTCTAACAGTAACGTACTCTGTTTTTTTTTCTGTTTTCAAAGATGAGATAAACGGATATATTTAATTTTGCAACTTTTCAATAATTATGGCAATTGTATGTTTCATTTCGTTTCATTTCGTAAGCTCAATAATTATATGAATCACATGAAAATATATACTGTTACAGTTTGAAAATATACTGTTATCATCCCAGTGAAGTACAGTGATTTCATCAACAATGATTTATTGGAGAAGCAAAAACTCAAAGTATTTTGGCTACTTTATAATTATAGTCATTTTGAACAGTGGCGTGGTGAGTTTTCTTTTGGGTTCACAAAGATATCATATAATTTTATTGAGAAACACACGCTCGGAATGGTCTAGTATGATTCATTTTTTATATGAGAAATTCGTCTATATAGTATTTCGACTAGATGAACAAAAAATACCAATCCAAAGCAAGTAGAAGATGGAATTTCAACTGCGCTTCATTTGTTGTACATATAAAGTAGACATTTACATTGCTATTCTTTGTTTTTTCTTCGTATTTTTGATACGCCGCTGACTGTACTTGATCGGATCATCGTCTGTGAGAGTGTACGAATAAAAAAAACAGAGTCTGTCTGTCTGATAGGCCAATTACTCACTAATTATCAGGTGAAATTAACTCGAGAAAATTAATTTAATTATGTAAACCAATGCCATTAGGTTTATTGGTACATTTGTAACAGTTTAAGGTATACTGAGTGACTGCTGGTAACAGTAATTGGACTGTCTTCAGTTGATTTCGACGAAGATGTTTGAGGAAAAAATCACTTCAGAATTATGTAATATTTATTCGCGTTTTTAGAATGTGTCATAAATCACCATAAATCTCACACTGATATTCAAATTATTTAGTTTGTTCCCAAATTTAATTGATTTATTTTTATTACTTTATTGGGAAATGATAGTTTCGATTATTGTGCATGATGTATGATGATTCAATATTATTTTATTCCATCTCCATTTGGTGAAAAAAAATTAAAAGGTTTATCTTGCTTGTTTGATGTGTGAATATTCCAAACAGTTGATATATAGTAGCTAATAAAACACGTTTTCAATAAAAATGTTATCTACTTCGCTATCTATTGAATATACATCTAAAATAATAATATTTTCTCGAATGACACCTTCGTGATTCAACATTGCGTGGAATTTTACACACATCAATTTTATGCAAAATAATAACAGGATAGGAACGTTAAAACTAATTATTGTTGAAAAAATTACATAATGTTATTGCATGAAGTAGTAGTGGTCAATTTTCCTTCTCTGACTTATCATTATTTCTTATTTTGCAATGAATATTACCTTCATTAATTGCTTCAGGCAAATACACTTATCGATAGGACATGTTCAATTTTTCATATACAGTGCTTTCCTTTAATGACCAACCCCCCCTTAATTTTTTGAACGGGTCAACTGAAAAAATTGTTATATGATGAAATTGATGCGGGAATACTATATTTTGAAGTAAAATTGCATCTGCTTGAATATTAGAGAATGATAAATATTTGGTATAACTGAGTTGGAAAGTGTTCGCCGTAAAATATCGGATAGGCTGTTCTTATGTCAAGAAGTTCAAGGCAATCATTTCGAGCATCTTCTGAAGTGAACTCAGCTTATTTCCTCAAATTATAAAGTAAACTTCGATGTATTCAGGTAATTATTGAATGTTTCGCCATTTTGTAGTAGGTGAAGATATATACTTCATATTCTAGGGTTGTGAAGTATTTGTCAGGAGCTACTTAAATTATTCAACTCCTTATTTTAACTATAATTCTGTTTTGTGTTCTATGTCAGTTCGATTCAAAACATTCCTTGGTTTTTGACGTGACTTGTGTCATTCTGATGTTGTGTTTTGTCCTTAGCGTCATTATTGTCAAGTGTCATTTTGGCGATTGTCATTTGTGATTAGTTAACCTAATTCAACTAATTCAGACCCACATGTTGGTGCCTTCGAATATTTTCTCTACATCGAACAATTTTTGAAATTTAGGTTCTTATAAAGCTGGTTATAATGTTTTCCTACCAGCTATATATATCCACCCGCACTATATGCACGGTTCAAAATAGTGTCTTTTTAATAATACTTATACTAACATGAGCGTTGTTTTCTTCTTACAAATTTGCTGATGATAAAGGATTGATCCTTCGAAACATGTCCATTTGTCCGTGACCGCGTTGGTCATTATTATTGTGTGTCTGTAAGTTCTTCCACTCCTCCCGAATCATAATTTATGTCTTATTGTATAAGCTCTATTCTTGCGTTAATCAAGATTTTTCGAAATTTTTAACAGATGCAGAACCTTACAAAAAAAAAATAGTCAGACCAAGTATTTTCAGGATCCACAAAAATGAGAACTGAAGCTACCCAAATATTCGATAACTCAGGGGCGGATCCAAGGGGGGGTCATGGGGCCATGCCCCCCCCCCCTCGAGCACCTCATGGACATGTAAAAATGTAGGTATTTTGAATAAATGAAAAAATTAGTGTATGTCTTTATAGCTAAAAACTTCGCAACAGCTTATTGCGAATTGGTAATTACACTCTGCTGTTTGGCAAATATATTTTCGATAACACTGCCACTTATAGTAATTTGCTCCAAACAAAAAACAAGCTAACGATGTTGTTAGTATCACTCTTCAGACGCTTCCAGATGAAAGGGATGATATTCTAAATACCTACTATCTAAGTATTTCGAATGCAGCCAAACAGAAATTGAAAGAACTGAATGTTGAATTTTCGATGCCGAGAATAACAGGGAGAATGGTTCATAGACCAAATACGGTTTCCTCAGTGGATGACCATTATACAGAATAACTGTTTTCATTCCAGTATTATTTATTATTGATCTGAAAGAAAATGAATTGAATCTATACAACCTTCACCTTTGTGTGCCATCTCAATAACTAAAAACAAAACAGATGGAGAAATTTATGAGGTATGGAAAATATACTACAGTTTTGGGGAGAATAATGAAATGTCCTTCCAGAAGATCGTTTCTGAAATGTATATATGGAAGAAAATGAGGGATACTAAGCAAAATATACCAAACAATGGTATAACTGCCCTGAAGGAATGTAACAAACATTTGTTTTCTAACATACATCCTTCTGGAACTATTTTGTTGCCTACCTGTGAGTGTTGCATCTTCTGAAAGAAGTTTTTCAACACTCAGAAGGCTGAAAAATTGGATAAGATTCAGAATGGTCCAAAACTGGTTAAATGGATTGGCATCAATGCATATTCACGCATCTGCAGCAGTCTGAATGTTGATGATATCATCCAAAGATAAGCTAGGCAGAAGAATAGAAGACTGGAATTTGTTTTCTTTATTTTATATATTTTCATTTTGGTCAGTTTCATTTGTTTTATTTTTGAAGAGAAATATTTTCATTCACTTTTGTACTCAAGTTTTTCAACAGAAATATTTTTTCATTCACTTCTTTTATCCAATATGATTTAGTACAGAATTCTACATACATTGATGGAAACATTTTTTACACCAATAATTTCTATGTTTACTATGATCAGTTTTTTTAATGAAAAAGCATTTGTCTCATATAATTTCTCTTCCGCGCTAACCTTATTGAGCCGTGACTTTCTATGGCCCCCCCTCAAACATCGTCTGGATCCGCCCCTGCGATAACTTCCAATCATTCGGGCCCTGTCTACTCACAGGGAGAGACAAACATGCTTCATTTTCTGAAATATCGAATGTAGGAAATTCAACTGTCGAATACGACCCCACCATTAGAAAAGCACCTTTGTCGACTTTTTTCCACCACAATCCAAAAAAAAACACTCATCAATGCCTCTCGCGTGATGGCCAATAAAACTTCTTCTCCTACCATAAAGTGTATTTACATGTTTGGATGAAACTCGACATTGAATGTCTTTTTTAGCGAGAATCGCAGCATCGATAGCAGAAATAGCTTCATACGAAACGAATACAAAGTGAGAATTCTTCCACGAATTCTGTACAAGGCGGCCACATTCCCATACCGAGGGTTATACTTTCAAGTTTCACTTTTATATATAAGACTCAGCTGGATCGAGAAAGCCTGATCTACATTCAGCGCTGCACTGCTTCCTTTAGAAGATCGAAGAATGCCTGCTCAGGATATGCAAGGAATGGTTGATAAATTCAAAATCGATTCCTTGAAATCCAATCATGAAACTTTTCAGTCTCTAGAGGATATACAGGGTGTTTCCTAAACATATAAATAACGCCTCTTCCAGAACAGCACCGTGAAGACAGATCTTCTTCAATATTTCCTAAAACTGTTTATCTGAAATTCATCAGAATTGGGTTCAGATTTCCGAAATTTTGTTCAAGGGCCTATACCATATACTGGAGACGTTAAGGGCTTGAATCAATTTTTTTAAATATTTTTTAAAGATTTTCTCAGTGCCATGAGCATAGCAGATTTCTGAACGTTTGAAATTTGTGATTTCCAGACCTCGGAACCATTCAACATAATATACAGGGTATGTCAAGACGAGCATACACTATCTTTATATCGAGAATCAGTCGGGAGAAATTCATGAAAATGTGCTTGCTTATATTTCAGAATACGCTCTCTTCATTCAAAATATTTTCGACAATGCAGTGTTGTCGCTTCTACTAGAAAGTCGTATCGCATTTTTAGATTCTTCCTGAAGATCTGATTTAATCGATGTATCACACTTGGGTTCTATCGGAAATAATTACAGAGATATAGGGTGTTTAAAATAGAGATTTTTCAACTTTAGGATTTTTTTGTGTTGAAACTATTGATTATCCGTCAAAACGGCTCACATGTCCCGATCTCAACTTTTGATTTCCTATTTACTGATATTTAATCGGAACAGATACAGAGTGGTTCAAGATTCAGAATTCTGATCACCCTGTATCTGTTCCGATTAAATATCAGTAAATAGGAAATCAAAAGTTGAGATAGGGACATGTGAGCCGTTTCGGCTGAAAATAAATAGTTTCGACACAAACGAATCCTAAAGTTGAAAAATCTCGTTTTTGAACACCCTATATATCTGTAATCATTTCCGATAGACCCCAAGTGTACTGCATCGATAAAATCAGCTCTTCAGGGAGAATTTGAAAATGCAATAATATACAAGGTGTTCTATTTGAAATAACAAAATTGTTGCTACTTTTTGATAGAATCGGCAACATTGCATTCCTGAAAATATTTTAAATGAAGGGAGCGTATTCTCAAATATGAGCATGCATATTTTCATGGATTTTTCCCGACTGATTTCCGATATAGAGATAGTGTGAGCTGTATATAAATTTGAATATGAATGAAAAGTTGAAAAACTGCCATCAGAAACTTTGGAGGCATGAACCAAACTTTCAACAGGATTCCTACCAGATTAATGATCCCAAAGAACAACTGCTACCGAGCTTCTTCCACATGTAGTTATTAACATAAAAAGCACCAATTTCATAATAATATGAATCGAATCCGTAATTACCTGGCATGAAATTCAAAATTGCGCCTCTTCTCACAAAGACCAGTTATACTTCAAGACATCCATTACTAATTGTTTTTATTAATAATAATAACAAGGAAAGAATTTTTTACCGATTGTGTTTCACAGTGTTTTGTCAGGTGGATTGATGATGGCAAGAAACAGTAGCTGACTTAATGAAAGATTAATGCAAGGTATGTATTTACGCTCTTCATTTTAGTTCCAATACTTTTTTTTCCTTCCATTTAATCTAGAGTTAGATCTCAATTGAACATCCTGTCGAAGACCCACCGGGAATGTAAGAATTTATCAAGTAATGAAAATACGAAATTTCTATATTCCATCTCATCCAAAGATTACAAAGTAGGTATATCATCATTGAGATTTTTTTATGTAAGTATAGGATAATGTTAGTTTTTGGATTGATATAGGTACGTCATCATGAGATGATATTTTCTGTGTCCATTCTCGACCATTATTAACCAGAGTGAATTTCAGACATAATCATAAGTGAGTTCTGAACGGTATACCAGTTGGTCCACCACAGGGGTGCTGCAGGGAACCATTCTCAGACCATTATTGATTGTAATCTATATATGTGACGACATCATCATAGGAACTGTGCTGCAGAAAATTTGACAAACATATCCATTGACAGTGACTTTCATGATATTAATTATTATATTACAAATAAGAAAATATTGATATAGGGAATATGAAAGTACTAACATTGATTGTAATTTTTTTATGTATAAGTGAAGAATAGCTCAGCGTTTTATTGACTGTTGATTATCTATAGTTTTATTTGCTACAATCGTGTATATATAGACACGAACATCCTATATTTCTATATAAATTCAGAAAATTTAAGACTCTTAGCTACTTCGGATCTTCTTCTCAATAAATAAAAGATAGCCTCGTTCCAAGTTGCTTAATCTTGTATGTATCTTATGATTTATTACCGGTGGGAAGTTCATATGAAAAGATTTATTATTGCCATCCGAGATTTTGTTGGTATACTTTTACTCTGCTTCAAAGTTATATTTCAAGCATCTTTAGCTGAATAAAGTACAGTCAAAGATTCGATATTTGTGTAATATTATTAGATACTTGTAGCTTTGTTATAGAGATTATAACAAGCACATAACATAAAATTCCGAATCGATATTACAGATAAACTACTATAGCGTAGAATTAATTGCTACGATTTATGTTAGCTATGAACGATCATATTAATTTAATTGATTTATTATAGAATATACAGGTGTTACTCTGATGTGAATTTCGAGGTTAGTTCTCATAGGTACTCTACATTTGTGTTAATTGTGAATTGTGATTATCCCATGCACATATTCACAAGCGAGCAGTTTTTTTCATTGATAAAACTGAATGTTATATATTACTCAACTAATTTTTGAACCGCTCATCAAGAAAGTTGAGGCAATTAGCAAGACATTTTACGAAAAACATTATTAACGTTGGGTACCTATAAAACTTCATTGTCTTGAAATGACGTATCGCCTAATACTTATCAATGAGTGTTTTTAATTGGGAGATAACGCGTTTTTACTAGAAAACGGATACGTCGTTAACATGTTAAGCATAATTTATTCTGAGGAAAGCACTAAATCATTTTCTGCTGCTGCATGAAAAGTGACATTTTAAACTGTGGATCGATCGACCAATTATGGCTCAATTTTGTATGCGGATAGGAAAAATGGATAGTCTTGCTCGTTGCTCGTATGCACTCTCAATTTTTGATATACAGGGTGTTCTAAAAAAAGTGTCTCAAACGTCGCATTAACTGTACAAAATTAACAAAGTATATTTATTAAATTTTATAAATATATACTGTTTTCCTCACCGACTTACAGGAGTTCTGCCTGAAATGACATATATATTTGGGTAAAGTGACATACGGGCCATATTTTGAATTCCAGTGTATTCCGATGTAAAAAGGCATCGAACTCATCAAGGTGAAATGGCATAGTATTTCAGACCGATTTGTTGACGACATTATTCTATGGAAGTACAGAAAAATGTGGATAAAATGCATCAAATTCAAACACTGGGCCCACTGGGAGTGTACCGTTCTCTGTTTTTTTTTTCTTTTTTTTTTCAACTTTTTCAGTGAATCAGCATCAGCCCTATTTTCTCTTTGAATCAATGATTAATCTAAGCCTGAATTGACATTAGTAAGTACTACATTTTTCATCTGGTCATAAGTTCGGAAAACATTCAATATATATAAATAACATTTTTGGTGTGAAAATAGGTATATATACCTGTAACAAATTTATTTGCTCTCTATAATATGAGCAAAAGTGCTTAGGATAGGTATGTCATTAGGCATTATAGGACCATTTATTTTTTAAACGACCTAACCAGTTATCCTCTGGAGTTTCATACCGTATAGTATATATACCCGGTATACCCTGTATATTTCAAGCTATCTTTGTAACGATCGTCGAATAGATATATTTTTATATTCATATTAGGTATGATGCAATATTTCGATATTGAAAACGAATTTTTACAGCTTTTTTTATAAATATCTAACCGTTTTACGTTTTATGGTTGTAAAACTTTATTTGAGAGGCGTACAATCAATTATTATAGATTGAAATTCGAGGGATATCTTCGTTAGTAACGTAATACAGAGAGATAAGTAAGCTTTAATTGCTGTTTTATAACTTGTTAAAATTTTCGAACTGAATTTCCCTATGATAATATCTATAGTGTGTTAAATAATTAAAATTCTTGTTTTTTCAACACAAGAATGCGAGTTCATTATATTCAATCGTGATGTACAGTACCATTCATAAAGTTCGTAGCATACTTATATTTGTTATCGAATTTTGGGAAAGTTTTTTTTTTGGTAAAAGACTCGATATCTGTGGTAGGTATAGGTACTCGAAAATGTGAAAAAGAAAAAATTGGAAATGATGGTTTCTTGTTTGACTCTCTGAGTGCTCAATTTCACTATCAGAGGAGCTATAATTATAGGGCAAAACAGAAGGACACTTGAGAGAACTTGGGAAAAAGTGATCTTGTATGAAGTTTTTCACATCTCCTTGTATTCCATATTGGAATTTAGTGAGTTTTTAACTGCTGTACATTTACATGAAGAAAGAACAACAGGAAATCACTCGAAAAAATTGGAAACAAGTATTTTCTGTAGTTTATCACATTTTCGTCTAATCAACATTTCAAATGTAGATTGATTTACTTCTTCAAACTAAAAACACAATTTGTTTTTCAATGTTTTCAACTATTTACGGCCTTATTTAAAGTATGGCACTGGGGTGGGATGATTATTCTCCTCGTATTAGCTGACATTTCACACGAATCTCCCCTTATATATAAGTATATTATGTATTAAAAGCAGAGCAATCGGTAATAGGTATAGCCTATAAAAAGTCAGTTGCAGGGTTTTTCAGTTGTACAATGGATTGATGTTCATCATATACATGGCGTGGAAAAAATGTTGGATTGGAAAAACCCAATCTATAAATATGTGCCACGTGCACGGAATTCAAACGAACTTAAAAAAAGCGAAACCGCGTTATGTATTTTTGTCGTGGTGCTCCAACTGACTTTTGAACGACACGAACATGAATCACCTAGTATATAAAATTCATCAAATAGTCGCGAAGCTCGTCTTCTCGAATTCGGGGAAGAAAAGTTCATTAAGCGACGGCATCACTTTCACGTTGAGACGGAAATTAATCGTTTTAATTAAAGCGAAACAGAGAAGAGACTGACCTGCGTCTGCGTGAGACCCAAACTGGCAGCCAGTTCGGCCCTTTCGGGCAGGGCCAGGTACTGCGTCCTCTGGAAACGTCGGTTCAGCTGCTGCAGCTGCAAGCTGGAATAGATGGTGCGCGGTTTTCGCATCTTCTTGCCTTTGCCACCGCCCGACGGCCTCTCCAACGACAAACATTTTTCTGGAACAAGAAAGTCCACATTGATTGGCGCGAAAAAAAGGAAATTATTGTGAAATTCTTGTCAAAGTATTAAGAAATTATTGATATATATTAAGAAATTATTGAGAAATTATTGAGAAATTATTGAGAAATTATTGAGAAATTATTGAGAAATTATTGAGAAATTATTGAGAAATTATTGAGACATCATTGAGAAATTATTGAGAAATTATTGTATGTATCTCTATCTATCTATAGTTCGAAAGTTAAGAGGTTTATGGTCATCGAATGAAATATTTATGTCGATTTTTGAATGCCGCTGGCAGATTTAAAAACTACCCCACAAAGATAATCAATCATAAGAAAAAGGTGCCCATTCAATACAGAATCCGAAAAGGTATAACATATGGGGTTATTCAAAACACTCTTTCTGTTATCAATTTTTTTCAAATGGGTCGCATTTTTCAGAAAAACTGAATGACTTTTGAACCATCAACAATTTGATAACAACATATACCGTTAATTTGATTTCAAATGAACCCCCCTGCCACCCCACTTCTTTTGATCCATTACTTATGTTTAGAAAATAAGAGATATCCGAGAACATCGAACTCAATCAATTATTATATACTTACCTACTTCGTTATTTTTATAATTTTGAATGAAAATTATATATTTTGTAGTAAATTATACCTTTGACGATAAACTGCATTCGAGACTGCATTTCAAAGCACTTTTTGATGTCCTGAATTTGTTAAAAATAATGTGGGATAAAGGTAACGAACTTATGATAATGAAGTTCATAAACACCTATACAGAATTTTTTCTTGATAAAGACCTCGAAAGACTGTTGTGCCGTTCAATTTTAATTGATGTTTTTTTTTGTTAACAAACCAATGCATTTTTCTAATATATACATCATCATCCAATAGCTATAGCACGACAGCTTATCATTACATAATATATACAGATGTACAAGTTTATTTTTAAAAGCCCCAATAATGTGTTTTATATGTTTAATTCTACTTTGTACAAGAGATAGTCTCATACACCTTAACCTTGTCGAATACTATCGAAAACTAAGTTGTAGTGCAGAAGAAACATGGGTAGGCACTTTATTTCCAGATTACAGACATATACACACTGACTATAGACAATAAAGGTTAAGAGAAACAAAGCTGTGACGTTTCAGTTCAAAACAATAGCCACCCTGAAAAAAATTCCACTATACTATATATATCTTCCGATCACATCAAACTTATCTGAAGATCTAGAATAATGTTCCCACGTATGGGGTTCAGCACCCAAACATGCTCTTATATATAGATTCCATCCAAAGACGAGCCATTCACCTGATTGGTAATGTAACACTCACTAATTCTTTGATAACATTGGAATACCCTAAGAAATTCTATATACGACCATTCCCAAGAAATACTCTCCAGAAATCTCGCGGCTATCATCCCATCACTATACCCAGCCAGACGAACTCAACAAGCCCAGTTTTTGTCGTCAACCTCTCAAGATATGTCGAACAACTCTTTATCAGAACTCGGTTGTGTATATAGAACGCCAAGCTTCGAGATTATTCACCATAGAGGAAGTATTCTCAAGAACCTATAACCTATACAATAAAAAAAGAATACCTATGAGTTAGTTTATATAGCATCTCTCCCCATTTTCGTCCTATATACATGCAAGGTGTTTTTGAAATAAGTGAACATATTCAGCACATTAATACTTATGATACAGTCTATAAGGAATATTCCCATGATATCAGATTTTTTTATAATTCTTCTAATCAACGAGAAATTTCATACCAAAAATTGAACAAAATACGAGAAAAAAATCAAGTAAGTCAACAATTTAAATAATTGAACTCCGCGTGATTGAAGAGAGGTGACGTCAGATTTGCTATAGTGTAGAACTTTGGGTGGAAAAACGGGTCCAACCTCAAATTTTATTTTGATCCCAATTTTTTTTTATTTATGCCACTCGATAGTATACGTCGAGCTTTTTCAGTGTTTGAAATATTTGCACTTATTTCAATGCCACCCTGTATATATGTATAGGTACGCACGATGTTCATTGGACATAATAAGTGGGATCCCTTTCGTGTTGCTTTGAATTGGAAGCCCTGTAGATAGGAAACTGTGATGGCAGTGCATGTATATATCGATTCGAGAAACAGTCGATTATTTCCATGAAATTTAATTAGACAAATTGCCCATAATTCACGGATCATTACTTCACATAGTTTGGACAATTGTCACCAGATAGACATCAAGAAACACCTTAGTTGATGGCTTCAGCCATTATATTTCCCTTACTTATATAAATATAATCGGCCTTTATCAAAATGAATATATCTGCCCACATGTATATTTATTCTCGACAAATAAGTACCTATGATGATAATAATTGCAATGACAAATAAATGAATTCAATTCTACTCATAAAATTTATTAGATTTCTTCTTGATTTATGTTGTTCACGAAACTTAGATAAAAATTCAAGACAAATCAATCCTATTGAGGGATTCACAAAATATATACGATGAGACTAAATCCCATGGTTTATGTCATGGACTGCTTTCTGTTCTATATTATGCACTTAAAGAAAGGAAAAATGAAAATGAAATTAACTGGAAAAAAATTAAAATCAGTACACTTTTGTACTCGACTACTCGTAGTTGATATACTCTCGGGTATAGGGGATACGGATAGATTGTAAAAAAAACTAAAAAACTCGAGTAACAAAAAATATGTATTTCAAAGAACATACGGTCATTATGTTATCTATTTTTTATTGAAATATTGGTACTTAAACAACATGAGAAGAACTCTAATGCTAAACAAAAAAAAACAAAGTGTTGTTGCATCTTATGCAG
The DNA here is from genome assembly GCA_918026855.4 of Phaedon cochleariae. NCBI lineage: Eukaryota > Metazoa > Arthropoda > Insecta > Coleoptera > Chrysomelidae > Phaedon > Phaedon cochleariae. The sequence goes on along the minus strand of OU896707.1, from coordinate 79,985,229 downwards.
CAAATCCAATCTACTGTTTTGGAGTTATTATCAAAACATTCCTCGCAATCATATTGTTTGACAGTATCTCTCTTGACTGATTCAGGATTTTGGGTTTTCTTCAAATCGGATAAGGGAATCTCATCTTCGTTTTCGGATGTGAAATTTGTTCCTATTTTCAAAAGTTTTTTGTTTTTCTATATCACTATACTATTTTTCATCATCATGCAGTTTCATCTGGAGTTCAACGATCGAATATATACCTATATAATCATCTAAATATTAAATCTTCCTAATAGGGATTCAAAAACATTTGTAAACTGGAGTTTATTTGCTAATATGCTTATATAAATTCCGAGATATATTCTGAAATCTAGCCAGCCATAACAATTTGTTAAATATTATGTCCATCGAAGACTCAACATCAACTGCTCCTTATTTATAACTATATGAGCGTTCAACTCATTTCTTTTTAGGTAGAAGATATGGGAAATTCAACACCATATAACCTCAAATTGAATGGATGGCGATTAATTAATCAACCCTAATGATTTAATTGGAAAATTGGTTTTTAATAACTGTTTCATAATGTTCCACGTTTTCAGGAAAAGAATCGGTAGGTAATTATTATATATAGAGATTATAACTGGATTTGAAAGCTTTTCCTACAGGTTGGGGTTATACAGGGTTATATACCTACACGGAGAAAACAGATCCATATCGAACCAACAAAATGTTTTGTCCTATATTCAAGTTCGTATATAACAAAACCATATATGGTATATACCGAGTGGTATACCCGGGTATACCGCATGTTCTCGAATATACTCCCCGATATATCTCCCACTGATCGATGTCCTCAATCACCTACTCACATGCATATGTGGATTATAGGTAGAAATGTCGCTGAAAATAACGTTTGTTCATATTCAGAAAGTTATGCATGATGATTGGAAATCGATATTTCAGCAAATTCTTCGACAAACCATTTGGTAATTTGTAAATCACATTGAAACAATCTTATTCGCATCACGTATTCTTATAACGTCACTGTCATTATCAAATTGAAAACGTTGGAATATCAACAAACAACGTATTTTTGACCCATTCAACGTCGAATAAACGTTGAATCTGGTATTGGCGCCAGAGTAAACAGGACTTCTTCAAATGGGAGACTATATACCTAATACAATTTTTTTTATTCGTATTCCTAAAGGCATGAGGTGAACTATCAGGCAATCTTTATTCAGATATCAGCACGAAAAATAAAAGATTCGCCTTCCGTTTCCTATCTAGCAATTTTATTATAATATATCAATATTGCTTTCCTGATATTATATATTCTATGGCACAAAATTTCTGAATGTACCGAGTTCACTCATGTGAGAAAACCCGAAAACAAAGATGATTTCAGTGGAATTTCTTATGGAACATGTTGATGGGACAGTTATCATAATATAATGAATATTATTATTTATGAATAATGAAGATGTAGAATAAGACTTATTAACATGAAATATTCAATGAGTGTTACCATTTTTATCGGTGTTGAAGTGAAATACGACATAGAATAATAATGAACACAAACCGAGGTGTATCCGCTTACTTATACTTATATAAATATATATAAATATGTAATTAACGATAAGTACATGAGGATAGATACCAATTTAGTTACTGTATATAAAGGTATTATTTTGTTTGGCTATCAGGCCTTCTTATAAGGCTAACGGTCCTGACGATGTGCATCGATTCTTTACCGTCTCGTTCAAGTCGATTGTTTTTCCATATACTACTGGAAACACCTGGAAAGCTCAGGTATCATAAATGCTTATTGAAAATCGGATATCAACTGGTAATTTACTTGCCTATATATATAGACGTTACTTGTCCATGGCAAGGTTCATCAGAAAAATATAGTGAATTTTGGCGTTAGAGATATCCAAAGCCATGCTTGTTTGGTAACAAGGACTTATTCCCTAATTCCCATTATATCATGACTTACCAACTCAGCTATGCCATCATCCATCATGAAAACATGGGGAATCTCTATAGCTGTGACGTTTGATATATATCGAAAGTATTAGATCGGGTTTGGCAGCAAGGACTTCTTCCCTAACTTCCACTACATATGGCTTACCAACTCAGCTATGCCTCCTTATTTCGAGTGTTCTTTCAAAAAGATCTCTCCATGTGGTGGAGAACAGAGTATCGTCTGATTTACCATATAGCCATCAGCAATTCCTCTGTTCCTTATGGATCAATCTTGGTAGGAACCAACACTGTTCCTACTCTCGTTCCAACTCAATATCAACGATCTGTTAGAAGCTCGGTTAGAATTTACCTCGGAATTTATCAACTGTTCTATCCATACAGCTTCGCAGATAGTAGTAGATACTCTCCATGAAATTGTGGAACAAAATATTCTTCCTCATATCTTGCACATCTCTATCAAATATACGGAACAAACTCATGAATCTTCCAATAATGGTCTGTGGAAGCCGAGGTGGAAGCTAGATATTGGCCTCAAAAGATATAAAGAGAGAAAAAATTGTTGTATTGATTTGTGGAAATGTTTCAAATGTATTGAGTAACTACTTCAAAGTAGTATTTCATGTCCAGAGCTGTGGATTTCTTTATCATATAAAAGACGAAGTTATAGGCACCACCCGAGGCACCACCATACTCTCCCATAGAATTAGAATCCACAAACTTGGCCGTATAAGTGTGCAACTGCGTATAATACTCGGGATAATATCTTTATCCCTACTTCAGCGATCATATCATCAAGCTTTCCTGAACAAATTTGGACCAAGATCATTATACCTATACTTATCGACCATCAAGGGAATACCTTGTTGATGCTATTCAACAGAAACAATTAAGATCCCAAACATTTTTTGATCCGACGGTTGCTTTGAACTCATTGTCAACCTTATCAGACACAGTTTAAAAAGTTCAGAAGAAGGACATTTTGAAATAGTTTGCGAAAATATTTCAACCGATACCTTCTCAAGTATACAACCGACGGTACATCAGGCAAACCTATATACAATACTTGCCAAGAGCAATGCAAATAGAGGGACAAATACACATCAGGTAATATCACGACTTTGACCATTGAGCGACGGTAATCCATACTCCCGAGATCACGTAATACAAAGCAAATCTCACCAAATTTATACCACTCTGATGATAACGGATATTCCCTAAACTGTGATGATATGCATACGTATACTTATATTCTCGACCAAAGTGTAAAACCACAGTATCCTACAGAATCACCAAGAATATTAGGTCAGATCAAATTATACCTATTACGAGCCTTTATATATCTGCTAAGTATATAGGTGTGAACTTGGGATTAGTGGTATTGCATATATATACCTATATATATATTGAGCTTATCCACTGATGAAGCCAGACACTGGTCCTAACCCCCAACGGATTGAAATAAGATAAATTCGTTTGGTTATGTTGGTACTTATGTAATACAAACACAGCGACCACCTTACTTTTCTGGTCGACGGAAGCATATATAAAATTTCATCAACCATTCGCATAAGGAGCTACCAATAACCCTCAGCAAACCAGAGCTGAAGGCTATCAAAAGATTCCTCACTGGATACTGCCCTAAAAAGATGGGCCCAGTGAAGACTGACACTTGCCGCTTCAACATACCGCGGAACATAATATATGCAAGACGCATGTGTATTAGTCCACCAAAAACGTATGTGACGCCTGCTCAGGTGGAAAATTCAACCGTCAAGTATATCCTAGGCTTTATAAGTCTTGAGTTACGTGACTGATATTAGATAAGGATAACCGTAATAGACCAGCAAAGGATGAATCTTCAACCGTCAAAAGAATCCTAGGCTTTATCATCAGAAGTCTAGAGTTAGGAATTCAAAATTAGATGAAAGTAATCGAAATGCTCTTGATGTAATATATATTATTCCGCCAAAGGCTGATGAATCATCCTAGAATAGGTCTATGTGACGCCTGCGGAGGTGGGGAATTCGACCGTCAAGAGAATCCTAGACTTCATCAGAAGTCTAAGGGTTAGAGGACTAAGATTAGATGAAGTTAATAGATCTTCTAAACTTTGGCCCATGTAGTGTACTATTTCGCCAAAGGCTGAATCAGCTAGAAAAGGTCTACTTATGTTACGCCTGATGGTGCCGATGTGGAAAATTCAACCGAGAAGAGAATCCTATCAGGCTTCAACAGAAATCTAGAGTTACGGGACTGAAATTAGCAATAGAACTTCTATATTTTGTTCATGTTAAGTACTATAGTCCGCCAAAGGCTGAATCACCTAGAACAGGGGACAGTTAGGGGACTAAAATTGTAATATATCAGTCCGCCAAAGAGTGAATATATGACGCCTGCCAAGGTGGAAAATCAAACCGACAAGAGAACCCTGAGGAGAATCCAGTAAAGGCTTCATCAGAAGTCTTAGGGTTGAAGACCTGAAATTAGTTGAGGTCAATCGCGATAGATATAACCGACACTTTGGTCGAATAACCTATAGAACAGGTCTACTTTTATGACGCCTGACTAAGTGGCAAATTCAATCGTCAAGAGAATCCGAGAGAGAATCCTAGTCCCTAAGTTACATCAGAAGTCTAGACTTAGGGGACTAGACTTAGCAATATAGATCCTCTATACTTTGTTTATGTGTAATGTACTATTCCGTCAAAGGCTGAATCACCTAACCGCGGTGTATTGGACGCCTATACCGAGGATGAAAATTCAACCGTCAATACCTAATCTTAATCATAAGTCTAGAGTTAGGGGACTAGAATTAGCAACAGATCTTCTATTACTTTGCTATAATGTACTAGTCCGCCAAAGGCTGAATCACCTAACAGGTCTAGATATGACGTCTACCGAGGATGAAAATTCAACCGTCAAGACCTAATCTCAATCATAAGTCTATAGAGTTAGGGAACTAAAATTAGCAACAGATCTTCTATTACTTTGCTCATGAAATATACTAGTCTGCCAAGGGCTGATTCACCTAGGAAAGGTCTACCTATACTCATAATATGACGCCTGCCAAGTTAAAAAATTCAAACGCCAAGGGAACCCTGATGACTTCATCAGAAGTCTAGAGTTAGGGGACTGAAATGAGCGGTAGATCTTCTATAATTTGCTAATGTAATGTACTAGTTCGCCAAAGACAGGTCTTGACGCCTGCCAAGGATAAAAATTCAACCGTCAATAAGACCGAGGTCAAGACCTGGACTTCATTGGAAGTCAAGGGTTAGAGAAGGATGATCACAACAGATCTTCTAGGTCACATTGATCGAGAAGTCTCTTCCATCAGCCTATACAATCTGCCTAATCTTCTAGGACTTACCGTCATCTTTAGGAGAGGGCGGACAATTGGACGCGTACGACCCCAAATGGTAGCCCCCGTACGAGTTGTGCTGCATCGGCGGAAAGGGGTAAGCCCCCAAGCCCCCACGAGGGCTGGGGAAGCCCGGATCGTGCCCCGTCGGCCCGGAGTGAGCGTTCCCCGCCGGAGAATTGAAATGGTGCTGATAGGAGGTCCTCAGCGGCCCGTACCCGTGCTGTTGCAGCTCGATGAAGGCACTCTTCGACACCGGCGTCGAATTGTTGGACTCGTGATGGGGTGTCGGAGGCCCGATGTGGCCCCCCTCGCCGGACATGGTCGGGGTGCCCGGCGGGTCCTCTTGGGGACCCCCGAACGGGGAGCCCAAGTCCGTGAAGTTCAACGTCGTAAAGGGTTTGTTGTCCACTTTGGAGAAGTGCGGCGGCGTCTTGGAGGCGAACTGAGTCCACTTTGTCAATGCACTAACACTGTTTCCCGACACCCAGGTGCGAATTCATTCGACGGGCCCGTGCAGGTTAAACGGTTGATGGCGTTGATCGGGCGTAAGCGATGGCAATTTAGCGTATTCACCGACGATAATAGGTGTAATCCACACTGTAATTGAGTGAAAACTATTTGAAGATCGAGCCCGACACCAAATTACACGAAATTGAGCGCATACGGTCGTTTTTTTACGTAGGTAAATTGACCGTTACTTAACCAACCGTCTACTACCTACGGACGTAGGCACTATAATGAAGAATAATCATATAATAGTACGCTTTGGTCGATGGTTTGGCCTCTCAGCCGGTAGATTTCGCTACCGGCCAGCGTCACTTCGGCTAAGCCACGCCTCCTGTTCGCTGCCATTGGCCCATCGTCATCGACCGGCGGCTGGGAAACCGGTTTTTATCGAGATTAGGTGGGGCTTGCCGCCAGTTGCACAGGCAAAGCCCGCCTACGTAGACTGGCAGGCGCTTCAGTTTTAGGTTAGGTTCATGTAGAGTTAATGTAAAAGTGTTATGTTGCACTTTTCTCTATGATGGGGCATACTATGGATATTATGGATGTTGTGATCAAAAGTGACTTCTGGGGTTCGGATTATGGTGTTGCGGCCGATAATGAGGTGCTTTGATTTTTTTGCGGATGCTAAGTGCTTAGACGATCTCAGGCCTCCTGACGATTCATTACATTTTTACCAAACTATTTATCTACTACTTACTTTCTAGGTACCTACTTATTGTTGTTAATATTCTTCTATTCTGGTTTGATGATTGGTAAATATGTATCTACTCACTTAGGTATATATATTTGAAATATGTTGGTTATTATGAACTATACCTCAGCAGTGCATGTATATATATAGGTACCCATAGAATATGTATACCTATAAGCAACGGTAGGTATATATCCTGATGGCGAGTTAGGTATTCCATATTTCGGTTGCTTCCAAAATCCAAATTCTGATGGTATGATATTTGAATTCCTATATATATAGGATATACCTACTCATGCACCGGTTTCTTGCCGGTAAAGTAGTATATTATATATTATATAGAAGTATATTATTTCAGTGGCTGATGCTGATGGTCATGCGCAGAATGAATCTGGATGGAGCTCCAATTTAATGAAAATGTTCAACTCAAATTCATTGTTAGGCCTCTAATTTTCTTTTTATGATCTGATGGTTACGAAAAGGGATATCCTGTAATGTTCAGAGAACATCGTGAGGACCAAGGGAAATAAGGTAGGAATTGGTCTCAGAATTGGTGTTCTTCTTAAATTTCTGGAGGTTATATGCTGGTATTGGAGCCTTGGAAAAGAAAGCGGTATGGAGGGTACTATCATCCGCGAAGCTGTGTACTGGACATGAAGTTGCTTCCAAAAAATCGTTGATATTTGTTCTAAAAAATTTAGTTTTCTCTCAAACAGGTCTCTCCATGAAGTGGTCGACGGAGTTTCATCTGATACCTATTCTGCATAGTTGAATAGTGAAATCCATACCGCCGTTGATTTATTTCACAGTCATATTCGTGCTTTGCTTGCTTTTCACTCAATAGACTGAAACTCAATCAAATCAGAGTATTTTGAATCAGAAATTATAGAAAAGATTTGAGTTTCTCCTCCACTCGGTTAACGGTTGCATCTTGCTCATTCTCGGTGAGTGCGAGAAAGTCTGCAGGGGGTAAGGGGAAACCGCTATGAAATGGACGGGTCTTGAAACGGACAGTTGTCGTAGTTGCTATGTGTTTGTATGACCGCATATTTTACATTCACATATGGCAACCCTATACCCAAGGTGCGTTCGGTTATAACATATCTGTTAGCTCGATTCCATCTGTTAGCTCGGAAAGCGTTCGATAAATCAGATCTACTTCCTCTGTCAAATCTGCTCCGTGTTCGTTAATTGTCAGAGCGAGCTGAAAGATGTAATCTGTTTGCTCCGCCTTGAGGAGCAGATCATTTAGATTTGATCCGTTATTCGGTCGTCAGATGTCAACAAATCAATGTCAACAACATGTTATTTAAATTATATATCTCTTTTGTGTCGAAAAATTGAAGACTTGATCAACTAGGAACGAAACACGAAACTGAATTTTGTAGAATCCTCCTTGCCCAGAATTTGCTGTAGGTAGCATATTATATATCTGTAATATATGCGATCACAACTGCCCTGATCCACAGTTAATGACCGATCATATGAGACAGAATCATTCCTTCCCTAGTATTTTTCAAAATATGAATCCAAGTAAACAACAAACATTCAAAAGAACTTTGTTGCTGCCCTAACGTGTTTTTAAAAGTGATAAGGTTAATTGTTTGTTTTCTGTTACTTCTAACAGCTGGCGCTCTCAATCTACTACCTCGTTGAGCGTTCGTTAAATATCTTTAGCTCTATCAGCTAGGTGATCACGTGACACCAAATCTGCATCTGCTCGCTCGGCTCCGATTTTGTTAAACCGAACGCACCTCCAGTTCCCACTACGATCGAAATTGCGCGCCGACGCAGTTGATTATGAGTCGACAGCATGCATATTATTATCAGGTGAAAAAGTAAATTATTTGTGAAAATAGTGAACTATTTCACAGGTAAGCTGTTGAAATTAAGTCGATTTCAGATTGATGAGATTAAAACTAAGTTACTCTAGTACATAAATGTAGAGGTAGATCTCGTGGAATATTTCACAATTTTATTTTCGTAATGTCATTTTGAGGTTAACCGTGTGTTGTTTTGAAGTGGACATCAGACGCTGTGTTGAAGCGGACGTCTGATTCTGATGATGAAGTTCCGCTGAGTCAACATTCCCGACTTCCAAAATCTAAAACCAACAATGAACAACACCAATTCATACCAAAGGAGAACAAAAACCCTAATACTCGAACCAAAGACGACAATACTGCGATTGAACATGGGCACATGAAACTTGTGGCCTTCAGGGTATTCGACATTTTTATTGTAATAACTGTTCCTAAGATAGTTCCTGTTCGAATAAAAGTTATTTTTGAAGCATGCAATTAATGTTCTTTATTGCGAATATAATTTTCCAAACCACTACTGTCCTCTTCAAAACCTTCACTGTCCGTTTCAATATACATCGATGTTTTGAAATGGACGAAAGCAACTTTTTCGAATTTGAATATTACTCAGACCATGAAGTTGTCTGAATTTTTTTTTCAGTTTATTTTACAAACAAATTGATGGAACTTTCCGCTCATGCAGTTTTGAATAATTTAATGGTCTATAAAATTTTGATTCCGTTATTTTTCTTGAAGTGTCCACTTCATAGCGGTTCTCCCCTATTCCTATATAGGTAGGTACTTCTCGCATGTGCTTGGGACGGTGCTTAACCTGCTGAGGAAAATTATGCCAGAACAAACTGGCCCTCGAACTGGAGTATTCCAACGATAAAGCCGATACCGACGACCCGCGGATCCCATCGATTCCCCTCTATTTTTATAATGACGGAAAATTGAGACATTTCAGAAGCATAAGAACTTGAGAAATTATATTGCTCAAAAAATGAGATTTCAAGAATATAGGTATGATACGTACACCCATACGTTCATTATAAACTCTTCAGTGTTTTGTATAGAGCAAATGATTATATTGACTCCATCAGTACTGATATACATCAAAGATTGAAGAACCCTGATTGAGTAATTTTCGACAAAGAAATACAATTTTCAAACCTATATATAGGTAGGTACCTATATATACTTCGAATATCTTGATGTTGCATCATAATATAGTATATCTGAGTTATTATGTAATGTAAGAGGGCTATCATATTCTATAATGGAATCAAAATGAGACTTTTTTTTAATCAACCTGGGCCCTGAAATGCACCCCTTCCGAGCTACCCTCAATGTTAGTTTCGTAAAAAAACTGAAATTGTGACTTCAATCAAATCTTCTGAAAATTGGAATAGACCTATTTTAACGAAAAAAAAAATAAGTAAGAGGTCGAAATAATTTTATTTCAGATGCAAAGAAGAAGTGTTATCATTTTATAGCCTCGAGGTCTTTTTCAGGGTCGTTCCAAGGTCAACTGTGTTTTTTTTTTATGGAAACCATGCATCGTCAATATTCTAATACCTATATACTATACTTGATAGTGCGAAGAGCAGGAAGAAATCTTGAGCGAGAGATAGGTATCTTTCAATTCGATATTTTTCAACTGAAGAGTGAAGATATAGTAGGTATCATTCCAAAACCATGCATTTTTCAGAACCGTTATATACTGCGCCGGAGTCAATGTTGTCTTCTCGAACAAATACTCATGTATTTAATCAACATACTCAATACATACTTGTATATACTTGTGGTAACCCTATATCGATCTGTATATTATATTACCTATATATGAATAGCTCCTTTATGCCAATACAGGACAAATAATACAATTTACTTTTGAGGCAGTATAACATTTTTGGCATCAAAATTTCTAATCAAATCCTGAACTCATAAACCACTGACATAGAGTATACTGTATTATTTACAGCTTATACTATCTTCTTGATTATATATACCTACAAGAATCCTAATAATAATTAACGAAAGTCGTAAAAGATTGTCTTGTATATACCTTGTGAATGCGCGCGGTGTATTTTCAACACAAAGTGGATGAGTTAGAGGGAGTTGCTGTGAACTCAAAATCAGTCTGACAGTTCTGACATACAAATTAGAGACACAGAAATGTTTATATACGAAACTCAGACAAGTGAGGCTTGAAAAGGTCATTGTTAAAATCTTCATAATATATCTATTGGTCGTTTAGATATAAAGAAATAAGTATGTAATATAACATTATTATAAGTATTATTATAAGTAAAACTCTTAGAAGTCAATCCTTGCTTTCGGCATTGATTATAATTTTGTTCCCATCATGATCACTTATAACTCCGATTAACTTGAAATTTGGCTGGTGTTCATAATTTCGGTGACAATACATTATATGGAATTTTTGTTAAATTTTAAAAAAATGGCTGCTCCAAGATGGTGCTGATATCTCAAATTCTAGAAGAGTTGGTATAAATTTCATATTTTTTTCGAAATCACTTTGAAAAACTGCCATGAGGATGTGAAATTCCTATTTGAATATTTTCATAAATAAAGAAGTTACGGGGGAGACATGGAAATGATCGAAATCTGTTTTTTGCGTATAAAACAAAAACGAATAGATTTTATCAAAATATTTTTTCACATTATAGTTGGCCTTGAAAAACTCCACATTTGGTGTCATTTAACCGACTTCGTATTTCTCACCGTTAAAAAGATACCCATGGTGAGCATGGTAATTGGGACACACTGTATATAGAAATACAAAGTATAGGTATAGTTAGACATTGATTTCAATTTTTTATTTCTAATCTATATTACAGATATTTTTGCATGGTCATCCTGTGAAACATTTTGTTGTCGTTCTATATGTTTATGATATGTGTTTTTCCAAAGAAAATCTATACTCATCCTCTGGCCTCGATAAACGCATAGTGCAAAGTCTATAGATGAATCAAATTATATAAACATGTAGAATATAAATATAAAGCGAGTATATCTACTTAAGTTATATACAGTGCGTTGATAATTACAGATAAAATTCCTTGGCATGCATGTTTCAGGAAGAAAGGTTCAGATCAACATGTATGATTATCGTGAATGTCCTAACTTTTTTCCTTCTTGAGATACATCAGGATGTCGAAGTTGGGAAGTAAGTATAAATATCAATTGTTTTTTTTTTCATGATCCTTCCTTCATTATTGCAAAATCCAGTCTGCATGGTATTGGTGACTGATATCATAGTCTAAAAATCCATGAATGATATGCATTGAGGTTATTGAGTGATCTTGGGCACCTTCATTAAAATTTGGAGTCAAATCGAATTTTTATTGTTTCCCTGAAAACTTAGGGAGATACGAAAGTAACCTAAGAAATAATAAGGTCGCATTTTTTATTGTTCAATATACATTGTCTGCTAAATATGGAGAAAAAATCTAGTGAGTTATTGTGTTCAATATACTGAAAATATGGAAAAAATAGAGAACACAGTGGCGTACAAAATTATAGACCATGCATACGCTATACAGGGTGTTTCGAAATTCGACCGACAACGCTTGACAGGTGATAGCCCTCGTGATTTTATAGTCACTGAAATAGGGACATATTATGGTCTTTAAGTGTTCAGTCCTCTTGATACAGGTCGTATAGTTTTTTCGCAATATCTCAAGAAAAATTGAATATAATGCATTCAAATTTAAAGAAACAAGATGGATATAAAATATGGAAAAAATAGAGAACACATTGGCGTACAAAATTATAGACCATGCAAATACGCTATACAGAATGTTTCGAAATTCGACCGACAACGCTTGACAGGTGATAGCCCTCGTGATTTTATAGTCACTGAAATAGGGACATATTATGGTCTTTAAGTGTTCAGTCCTCTTGATACAGGTCGTATAGTTTTTTCGCAATATCTCAAGAAAAATTGAATATAATGCATTCAAATTTAAAGAAACAAGATGGATATTATGTATGCACCTGATGCCTAATATTCGAAACTGTAAAATGTATATCTATCTTTTTGATATTTTATAAGCAGCTACTATAATCTTCAGAAGATCAGGAAGTAGAAATAAATTCCATATGCTGAGCTTTATATTCAAAATACCAAACCAATGCATAACATCAGAAGCCAGTAGCTTCAATCAGAGGCTGCAATATATTTGTTCAGAATTCTCCTAAACAAAGGAATGCCGCTTTAGAATTTATGTAGAACACTGTCTAGTTAACACCCAAATTTACCTGGCACCAGACCCTAAACGCTTGTCGAGAGAACATAGCAATATAGTAGGTATAGGTATATCTTATATATCCTGAGTGTAAGCAAATTTGAGGTTGTGGAAATCGAATGGTGGTATGGTACGAACATAAAAGTCATGTAAAAGATACAATACAATTAGAAACAGTGATCATTCCTTTTGTCAAGACCAGTTTTTACACAGTATTGTCAAGATAATGGGTTTCTGTTTGTCATTTCCAAATTTAAGAGGACAAACTAACCTGTATAATGGCACAATTTATTGTTGAATATATTATCACAATGAAAATAACAGGATAATAATGTTGATTATTTATTGTGTCCCAGCTAAAAGTTGTTCCCTCGGCCCCTCCTTTATAGGGAGTCGTTGAAAAATTGAAAATCGCTCAGTGTATATAGGTAAATGAAGTAACCATACATCTCAATGTTTAACACCGAATGATCAGAAATGAGTGGATAGTATTTTCTCTCTGGAATTTCGAAAAATCATTGATGATGACTAAAACTAGGTCTAAACCATGGCATGATGTCTAAACACATTGAAACCACACCTTGTATAATACATGATGGTTGAATTAAAAAAAAAAGCTTTCAGAATCTTTGAGATAATCATCAGCACGTATATATTTGAAAAATAGAAGTTGATGATGGTTCCACGAATAAGAAACGTCACCTATAGAGAAATCAATATCACCACGTTAAATCCCATCAAGAGTTGCTGTACCTATGGAAAAGTATTCTGTTTCTCTAATAATATCATAGGGAAAAAAATAATTTGTTGTAGTTCGATTTCCATAAGTGCGGAAAGCGACATATCAATAAAATATTTCAACGGTCACTACGATGCTATACGATCATTTTTTATATAGTAATCGTGTATGTAGCTTCGAATTTCCAATATGAATAATACCTATATGTATATGTCTAGTTCAGTAGAAAAATAAATGTTTTTTTTATGTTCTGGTTCCTACGAAAAGGGATATCCTGTAATGTTCAGAGAACATCGTGAGAACCAAGGGAAATAAGGTAGGAATTGGTGTTCTTTCTGAATTTATGGAGGTTATATGCCTCGGGGAACACCATCCTTGGCAATGTGTTCCAGAGCCTCGCTGTTCGTTGGATGAACGAGCCTTTGGAAAGAGATGTTCTGCAGGTCTCCAAAGTGACCACGCAGGGGTGCGGAGCCTCAACTCGACGGGTTAATCTCGCGGGTACTGCCAAGGGAGGAACAACAATCGTTGATATTTCAGAAGAGCATCGTCCATGAAAATATCTATAAAATAGAGCCAGATCGTCAACTTTCCTACGGTGACCCAGGGAAGTGAGTGAGTTTGTGAGCGAGGCATCACCCACGAGACGAATTGGCTTTTTTTCCGATATGGTTGTTTCATAGGGTGTTATTCAGGGGGGAAGTTGATGTTTGTTGAATTATTCTTCCACCTAAGCCTGTAACTATGCATACTTGTTGCTTTTATTTGTTATGTGCACATATTTTTAATTTTCAGTAATTATTATAACAAGATATTTAAGTATATCTACGGACATGTTTCGAACTATTTGACCTGTGTTATGAAAGACATTTTCAAAGACACCAAAAAGTTATATTCTATTGAAAAGGAATATTCTCAGATATAATTATGAACATGAAAAAATGGATAGATAGGTATATATAAAGAAATACATTGAGAATTCGCATTCTCTATGTGATGAAAATATCAATTCTTTCTCGGTTTATTCAACAGAAAACAACTACTTTCCTGGCTATATATGCCACGACGAACATTGAATTATATCTATGGAACACACACGATAAGAATTTGAAAACAAAATCTTCTGAAGTATAGAGAATTTGCATTTTCCTTCATATAAAGATATGTACATATACATAATATCATTCTGCTATATACAACAAAAAACAACTACTTTTCATACATCCCAAAAATTCTATTCTATTCTATTCAGATCCGCCATCAGTACGCGCTACTGCAATTCGATACTCGTCTCTTACGAAAACCCTACCAAATCGGTAATACCAACAAATTTGGCTCGGTTTTGATCTTCAGAAAGCTCCAGCATCACGCTAGGTATTTCGTTTGCACACAGATTATCTGCCGCCTATCCTTTTGGAGAAATTGATACCCGAAATCGATATTGGTCGTAATTATCGAGGAATCTATTGGGCCTATAAGTAGTTATTATAAGCGGCAAATGCGAGTCGTAATCGGTGACCATAACAATAAAAAAGTTGCGTGGATCCGAATGATTTTTTTCACACATAATTGAGGTTTGGAGAAAGTTTTGCGGTGTTCTACAGGGTTTTTATACCGGCGCCACTTAGTGAATATACTACAGGGTGTTTGAACACACTACAGACTTTGTGTATTATTCAGCACAAACTATATACGATATAGTTACACTGGGAAAATTAATTTATTGCTATAGCCATCCATAGTTGATTCTTATTTTGCTATACACTATAAAGGGTGAATCTGAAAGTGAGGTGTTTTATTTAACAGGGTATATACAGTGTGTCCACCTTAAGGACTTACCACCCCTGTAAAATTGTTATTATCTGACCGATTTCAAGAAACTTGTTTTGTTGGATAGGTATTTGAAATGTCCATCCAACAAGAGAGTGATTTTAATTATGAACTGTAATCGTGGCCACATGGGACCAACTTTCTTGACCCATATTTGAGAAAGTACTATATTAGGGATTTTTTTTCACAAAAAACAATGATGGATTCTGAATCACGATCACTTGAGCAGCTCGGCGTTTAGGAAGGAAACAGTTTTATTCGATTATTATTTTATTCGTCAATACGAATTATTGCATAGATTTCGGGTGGATGCGTAATCCAAAATGTTCTGCGTGACATATACCTAGAAAACTTGTTGTTTTCCTCTCGTTATCTACTATTTTATTTTATCTTATCAACTATTGTGGTGATGACTTTGGGTTTCTCTTTTTTGTGACCATTGCGCATTCCACTTTGAATATTTGGCTTGTTTCCTAGCCATCGTTTTTAACATGCGATATTTGAATTCTTGTTTTTAACTTTCAATTTATTCGACTTTACCGATCTCCTTATACAAAAAGTGAGTGAGCTACTGGATTCGCTAATATCTCAATTTTGTGCTTTGAAATAACAATGTTGCGCAGGCTTTCGATCCATAAATTCAAGCATACACATAAAATCGAAGAAGATAAAATACAAATAACATTCGAGCGTATATAGGCAAAGATCGGCCACACAAAAGACCATTTCGACAACCATAAAACCAGGTCAACAAACCATTCATCTAGATTTTCGCGATGAGTATGGTCGTTTATCTTTCGGAAATCGACTGAGTGCCTTACGCGCAGCCAGAAAGGCGTTGATGCCTTTAAGGATCCTGTTAAAAATGTATTATTTCTCCGTTTGAGAAGGCCGCCTGGCGCCTGCACAAGGCCCTTAATTTATTAATTAGCGGGGACGCTGATGCTCATAATGCTTCAGGGTTCTTTTTGTTTCGTCTCTGACATCAATGACAAGGCGTCATTTATGTGTTTAACAGGGGAGGGGAGGGGGGGGGGTTAAAGATTCCTCACCACTGGAAATGCCTTTTGGAGAGCTTTCCGAAAATATCCCATTCAAAATAAATAGGTAGGTAGGTTGTCAGTGTTTCTCGAGTTGTGCTTTGAAAATTAACTTATCAACTAATTAAGGTTGATCGATTTTAAATGAATTTCGAGAGTATATTTGTACAATGAATAGCGCCAATGAGAATTAAATGTAATAAGTTGCAATATATAGCGAATATACCTACCATCAGGATTTGCAAATCATTATAATGAAATTTTCTTGAAAATCGACCAAAAATCGATGTAACTTTGTTTTGTTTAGTTTAGTTTATTTATTGGCAAAGTATCAGGTACACTAAAGTGCTTTTGCAGGTCTGATATATAAAAAAGAGAGAGAAAAAATGTTACAATGGATATAAAATAGTAAAAAAATTACAAATAGTAGGACAAAGCTCATTAGGTAAGATACTAATGGTAGCAATACATAGTAAAACAACATCACAAAATAGAGCATTATACATTTTTTTGCCGTAGTAATCGGCACCCCTTCTTGTACGTTCTAACCTGTGGTAGCTCAGGACTAAATTATCTCTATTCCTAGTTGAATATGAGTGGATATCCCTATGTGATCTGAAGTCTACTACGTTCAGTTTTATGTGGATTGGACAGCGAAATATAAAAGTACAAGGAAGTGTAAGGAGTCTCAGTTCTGCGAAACTATTTCTACAACAAGCTCGATATTTTAGACTTGCGATAATTCTAACACAGCGTCTCTGTAATTTAAAGATTTGAACAGTATTGGGGAAATGACCCCAGTTCAGAATTGCAAAGGATAAATTGGAATTAAAGTATACATGGTAAGCCGACAGTATAGGGTGTCCCTGGATACATTTTTTGAGAGGCTTCTGATTAGGAAAGTTATTCTGGACAGCTTGGAGCTTAGATAATTGATATGAAACGTTCCAAGTCAGTCCTGGATCCAAGTAAACCCCCAAAAGTTCTGATGGAGATTCTTGGAAAGCTCTTCGAATTGTCTCTCAAATGATGAAGAAATTTGAAATTTTACCTTATATATAGCTTCAGATGTTTCGGAAACGGATCTGAGCACTCGTATAGATAATATATGTTGGAGAATGGTGATATATGTTGGAGAATGGTGATATATGTTGCAGACATCATTGTTATTGATCTTGGTTCGTTGGTAAACCCTATATATACATCAATGAAGTGAAAATCTAGGAGAAAGTTCTTTGCCGAGTTTTCTACCTGTCGTATAACCAAAAAAGTACGTACTTCCAGGACTAGGCCGGAAAAATGATACTTTTTCAAAGAAAAAGCTTCCGGGAAATGAGCACTTCTCAGACGGTTGCCGAAAAAAAGATATTGCCTGTCTTCTATGGGTGACACAGGGTATCGGGCCACCCCTGTAACTTCTGCATTCGTCAACGGATTTTTCTGAAATTCGGTACAGTTATATAAGCAATTATTTCGGATTTGATCACATTACAATCCAATATGGCGGACTTCCGGTATTTCTGGAAATGCCAGCAACTTTGTTTTTTCAAATGAAACACCCTGTATATTTTTACATATTCAAGTTCAACAGGTCGAAACAAGTGCAATCTTTATTTCAAATGTCATTTTTTCGAAAAAATTTAAATTAAAATTGTTTTATCATTTTACCTCGTGGATAAATGAGATGTGGTCAAGACTATTCACAATGGGTCACACATAACAAAAAAACATAATTTTTTCTGAAAAAGTATGTTTTGTGTCACTTATCCAGGAATCAATTCAGCCACATCACTTTTTGATCAAAAATTAATTTTTTTCAAATGGAACCCCTATCTCTCTTTAAAACATACATTAAGGAACAAGATGACATATCATTTTTGTTTTTCGGTGCAGTAACAAATTGTATACATTCAAAAATCAACAACTAGTTTATGAATTTCTTTGCAGTTAGAATAATTTTTCAACTAGGTAAGCTGTGGAATAAATGACATTAGACAGCAAGATCACACTTGTTTTGACCTGTTTAACTTGAATATGGTAAAATATACAGGGTGTTCCATTTGAAAAAACAAAATTGCTGGCATTTCCAGAGAAACCGGAAGTCCGCCATATTGAATTGTAATGTGATCAAATCCAAAATAGTTGCTTATATAACTGTACCGAATTTCAGAAAAATCCGTTGACGAATGCAGAAGTTACAGGGGTGGCCCGATAACCTGTGTCACCCGGTATAGCCAAAATGTTCCGCTGTAACTGTAGAAAAATTAGCGTTGGCGATAAATTAATTTCCTCAGTGTGAACAATGTAATGTGCGAAATAACTAGCCAACAAACTGTAGTAACCAATAGCCGAATATTTCCGACAAAAAGATAGTATCACTCGTAGTTTAACATAATATGATACCTAATTCTATGACTGACAATTCATGTTCAGCAAACTGCAAGATTATCTGCGTGAACCATAGTAGATTTCTCAGTGTGCCTGGAAAATAATAACAATAAGAAGAAGAAGAAGAAGAAGAAAGGCAAGGGACCGCCATGGCGCCACAGGCGAGCAGCCTGATGCGCCCTTTTTCGTCACGCGACCGCGGCACGCTACGACCCGAGGCCCTGAGGGTGTACCTCGGAAGGGCCGACCTAACGATTGAACCGGTTAAGTTGGCGGGTACGCGATTCCTGACCACAAAAATGAAAGCAAATGGGACTTTTTTAATCGCTTTCTGAAACAAAGTTGACTTTTATACCGGCTCTGACACAGGGTAAACAAATTTTTCTGAAATTTGGTACAGTTATACAGAGTGTATCAATATAACACAGAAAAAATTCAAGGGGAGATTCCTTGTGATATTCTAGCAAATAAAGTTTATTTAAACATGTGTCCTAACTTATTGCTCCGTTTTTGAGATACACGATATTGAAGTTGCAAGTTTTAATCGTTTTTTTTTCTAACCCCCCTGTATATAAGCTTTCATGGTGCCAAGATTCAGTACATGGTTGAAGCCCCAAAATTTCAAAATGATTGTAATTGGGCTTATTGAGTGATCTCAATGGAAGTCTTGAAAACACCTATATACATTGAATTTGGAGTCAAATCGAATGTTATAATTGTTTCCTCAAAAACTAAGCTAGATACAAAAATCACACGAACAATAAAAATGTTGTTATTTCTAGTTCAATCTAATGAAAATATAAAAATCAGAAAAACCGGTGATGGCGAACAATGACATTCGCCATAAATATCGATAAATTTACCCCCTGTGACGCCACTGGTGATGGACTTGACTTGATGGATATATTATCACCCCTTGGATTTTTTCGGTGTTCTTTAGATACACCCTGTATCAGCAACCATTCTAGATACGATCACATTACAATCCGATATGGCAAACTTTCGGTTTTTCTGGAAATGCTAGCAACTTTGTTTTTTTCGAATGGAACACCCTGTATATTTTTACATATTCTAGTTCCACAAGCCAAAACAAGCGCAATCTTTGTCTTCATCATACATTCTCCAAAAATTTTCATTTTTGCGTTTTTTCAAGGTCCCTCCCTAATAGTAAATAGTTAATTATGTAACAAGTGTTATAAACGTCCTTTTAGTAACGAGTATTTTAAGCACGAGCGGAGCAGAGCAGAGCGGAGCAGAGCGGAGCGAGTGTTCAATAAACGAGTGTCTAGAAGAGTTTATAAACGCGTTACATACTATGCTTTTTCTACGAACTCCGAAAATTACATTAACATACCTGCTATTCCTGCTAACCTACAAAATAATTCGGAAGGAATGGGAATTGAGAACATAATACATACTACTGCATGCAACTAGCGAGACACGTATAAGTGATATTGGTTGTAGATGTGTCCAGTCCATTGCTTACTAACCTTTGTTTCACGTTTATTGTCATGCTTATTAGCACAAAATAAATAAATTGTTCGCAAAGATGGAAGCTTCATTTTTATACTTCTTGGAAATATGCAAGTATACCAGAACATTCTCTGCGATTTCACTTTCGTCTACATTCCGCATATATTTTCAATGGAGAACTCTGATACAAACGAATATTGTTTGAATAATTCTGAAACAAGATTTGAAAATAACAGTTGACAGTTAATACAATTGACAGGCCAGACATGTCCCAAATTACTGAAGCTGTGTTTAATGAACTATGTTGCCATGGTAATGTGTTTAAGAAATCGTGTTGCCATGGTAACGTGTTTAATATTTTGAATAAATCACAGATCGACAATCTTGATTAATCGGTCATTTAGCGTGGTATACATATCCGTTCGCTAAATGCCATTTTAGTTATATGTGAGTAGAAAAATTTTTAAATGCTTCAGTGTCATTTTGTAATTTTCGTCCTCACTACACCACATAATATATTGAAATAATACTCATATTTTTATTTCATCGACACGAGGAGATAACTTCCCAAAAAATCTAGATGAATGAATTTCTTATTATTAGTGTTGATTTTGGTAGAACTATAGATGCAGTTGAATCTTGTATTTTCATTGTGCTGTTTATTCCATATAAAGATGATATTACATATATACAGTGTCATTCATAAAGTTGGCATCATATGGGAAAAACTTTTATTAATGACTTATTTTGAAATTCGAGTTGGACGTTAAGTTTTGCTTCAAAAAAGATAAAAAATGGCCTTCTCAATCGGGGTCACGTGACTTTCGCTACATGTCAAAAGTGACATTTTTTCAAATTAATCGCTGAAAGTAGGCTTATTTGTTCGAATATCGAAAAAGTTTACTTGAAAAAGTTGTTTCTATTTGAATTTTACATATGTGTGACTCGGATTTTATCTTTCTATTACATTTTTTAGATTTCGATATTTTTCAAAGATTTTCGAAATTTCTGTAATATTGAAAAAATTGTGAATTCGACAAAACTACTTCATACCAGTAGATTCATCATGCTACTAACTTTCAATCACTAATTATTACTAATTATCGACAAAAATATGATTTTCTTCAGAAAATGATAATCTCCGCTTCAAAATTCTGTTATATATGTTTGATGCAAACATAACATCATTATTCTGTTATGTTTGAGTCAAGCATTTAGAAACGAAATTCTTTAAATTTATTTTTTCGGTACTGAAAAGATCAGTTTAAATGAATTTCGTTTCTAGATGCTTGACGATATATCAACTTTGCATCAAACATAACAGAATTTGGAAGCGGGTATTATCATTTTCTGAAGAAAATCATGTTTCTGTTCATAATCAGTGATAATTAGAAATTGAAAGTAAGTAGCATGAAAAAGCTACTGGTATGAAGTAGTTTCGTGGAATTAACAATTCTTCAAATATTACAGAAATTTCGAAAAATTAAAAAAAAATCGAGAAGCATGTGTAAAATTGAGATTGAAACAACTTTTTCGAGTAAACTTTTTCGATATTCGAACAAATATAAGCCTACTTTCAGCGATTAATTTGAAAAAATGTCACTTTTGACATGTAGTGAAAGTCACGTGACCCCGATTGAGTAGGCCATTTTTTATCTTTCTTGAAGCAAAACGTAACGTCCAACTCGAATTCCAAAATAAGTCATTAATAAGAGTTTTTCCCATATGATGCCGACTTTATGAATGACACTGTATAGATGTGAAATGAGACACATCTTTTCTCACATAAAATAATAATGGTAAAACTATGAATAATTTAGAAAACTTTCAGATGCAATTGGAATTACCTATCCTCTGAATGCTCTTTTTCTCATTCAACCGATTTCGTATCATCTATATATTCCGTTTTCCGATAGATCCCCATGCTGTGGAACCTTGTCTTGGTCGCACAGTATACATTATACCTACATAGGATTATTAGTTTCTTTGTAAGTCGGCTTTTGGTGCAAATTTTAGCACCATAATTTCTAAAAAGCGTAACTTATGGTTATGAAATATGACAGACAGGTGCCAAATATATCGGAACCTGACTCAAGCGGACGAGGAACATCTCTAGTGGCCTCTCATTATTCACCGACATTTCCAAAACGAGAAAAAGGATACCGTGCAAATTTGCAAAATGCGTGTGGCCTTTCGCAAATCCTCAAATGCACCGAGGTAAACGGCATTTAAGAGATCATTTGTATTATTTTCGAGATGGTCCTTGAAGATGACGACTGATAAAGATCAAACAATGGCCAGAAAAATTCTGGATTATGATCATCCATAGATACACAGAAAAAGGGTACTACCTATAGTATATATTCATCTAAGAATTGTTTGATTTGTTTTTTTTTTTTTTTTATTTATTTATTTATTTATTTCAACAAACAGGTTTTACCCCAATTACATGTTGTGTGTGTATGAATGGTTGATTGAAATAGTACTTCATTTTCTGCATCAATCACAGTAATGATACTGTTTTTCCAAAAAATACAGTACTAGTCCAAACAACCTGACCCCAAATAAATGTGAGATAAAGAAAGTAAGTACCTATTTTATTACAATTGCAACTCAACATTGAAATATTGGGTCAATGATGACAAGTTTTTGAAGAAAATTGATTATCTAACATGCATATTCCGCAGTTTCAAAATTCACATCAGACGTAGGTATATTTCAAAAGAAAAACGAAAAACGAAAGAAAAACACAAATTTCAAAGTTGGTCGACCACACTTCATATAAAAATAAGATTAAAAAACAGTCACCGGTTTCGGCACAACAACGGCCATCATCAGACTGTGCAGTACCTAAACTACATCATGAATGTGGAAATTGAAATTGTCACTATGAAACAAAGAACTCACAATAGTCACATTAAAATCATCAAAAAAGAGATTTTACAAAATCAAAAAACCATCATTAGGCCGTGGAGTGAGGTAAATAAAATGTTTCGTTTGAAACGGCTGAAGAGCAAGAAAAATCTGGCCCTAATTAAGTTGAACATCGAAAAAACTAAGTTTTTTGTCTAAATTCAAGAAGTCACATGTTGACTGAAGGAAATTGATTCAAAGAATGAAAAAACAAACAATTGACATGACAGGCTGACATACTGACATATGAGCAACGATCATTTTTTAATCTTACTTTTATATAAAGTGTAGTCGACCTACTTTGAAATTTGTGTTTTTCGGTTAAAATACATTTGACTACTTAGAGTATGGTTGATTTCTACGATGAAGGTATATTTTGTATGAATACGTTTCTTGAGAAGAAAAAATGAACCGCAGTTTTAGACAAATCAAGATATGAGACCAACGTGCATAGGAACCTGAAAAGAAATTTATTCTGATTTCTGCTGATGATAAAATAAATATGCAAAACGAAATGCTGGTTAATACCTATGCATGGGTATATACATACATACGTAACACATTGAAATGTGAGATCCAATGCAGTGATACTATTCTCTAACGCCTCGCACAACCTGTTTTCTTGAATAATCTACTGCTACTATCATGTTATCCAGTTGTTGCCAGCTGAACATTGAAATTTATCATTTTATCAATTATTTTTGTATCTACATCGGCTATATTCCGAATTCAACTGTCATTAAATCCACTGACTCTGCTGAAAATCAGTGTCTCGAAATATAAAATCAAAAATACATCAGTGCTGCAGTAATTCGGAACCCTTTATCATGGTTTTCATCTGCAATCAGCAGCAGTTGATCAGCTGGTGAAAGAATATCATTCTCAGTGTCAATTATTTTGATAACAACCATTCTCTGATATCAAATATATTATAAATTTATTATAGTAATAAGACAAGACCCAATGTTGAAATGAAACGGAAATAAATGTAACATATTCCTTCCCCCTCAAAAATAATGACAGTTCACTGAAGCCACCCTACCTTTTGATAGTCAGCACTTTCAGCAGAATGTTCAGTAGATTCAGTATAGGTATACTGTCAGTTGAATTCGGAATATAGCCGTATTGTATCCCACTAAGCAGCATCACCATCCCTTCATGCTTCCATTTGTTTACAGAGTTCCAATTATTACTGTTCACGCTTTTATTACCTTGGTATGTTTGTTTGTATACACACAGATAAAATTAATTTCTTCATTCAATACGGAACCATATGACGATCTTGAATAGATCCATGCTTTGCACGTCTTCATCAGAAGAAACAACAGCGGCAAAGACGAATGGCGGCAAACGACGAGATTTGGTCGAAAATAATTTGAAGTTGTCAAAATCGATCGTGTTGTCATAGTGATTGATAAAGCAGTTATCAAAAATATAAACAGTTATAGTTTATCCAAAAACAATTGGAGAATCTTGTGCCGCACCTGCAGTCACTTCAAAGGAAACTTGAAACTTCAGACACGCCGACGCTGCACAGTGCGGGATATTCTGCAATAATTGATATTGGATATACTATAAATAACAATAGTATCTTTTTCAAATTCCAATACATATACGCTTCTTCTTATTCTGAACGTACTTCTAATCAAAACTTTCAAATGCAGTTACACAATATACAAATCAATTATTGATACATGTCGACATAAGTGTCAAATTGACTATCGTTCAAATGTCGTCAATTGTCCATGGCACACTATACCTTTGTGATGCATAATGATTTGGATCGAGAGATAGACCGCCTGAAGCGCACAATTTCAATAATGATAATATGCTTCAAAAGAATGTGTTTGCGTCGTGCATTAAACTTCAAACGCAAGAGGAAGTGGATACCTTTCCTCCCTTGATAATATACAGTGTGACCCACTTAAGACCGGAGCACCCTTATAAAAAGTATAGTTTTTAACCAATTTCTTTTTTTCTGTTTCAGCAGAAGGACTATCCTGAGATCTACGTTCACACAAATTTGAAAAATAAAATTTCAATCTACAGGGCATACATAACATATATTCGTGTTATCAATTCAAATGTATACCAGAAACCTCGATGATTTCCAATATTTGTGTTAACAATGTTGCCGCTTCTCAGAATTTGTCTGAAATATTCATGAAGAATGGTGAGCCATCAAATTTATTGTTGTCATAACTTTGTTGATAATTCAAATTTTCCAATGAAATTTTGCGCTCCACCTAATTGAAGGATGCTGAATTCAGTGGTGGGGTCGATTTTTTTTTTGAAAAAAATCGCTAATGATCTTGCTAATGATATTTCGCAATTTTTAACATGAAAAAAATTATATAGTATGCCCTGTAGATTGAAATTTTATTTTGCAAATTTGTGTGTACGTATATAGATCTCCGGATAGTCCTTCTGCTGAAACGAAAAAAAAAAAAGAAATCGGTCAAAAACTTTAGATTTTATAAGGGTGCTCCGGTATTAAGTGGGTCACACTGTATATTGGTATATTTTCTACTTCTTCTCAGTTTAACTATCTATAATTTTTATTTTTTTCAAATTCTATTTGTTTTATCGTGAAAATAATATCATCAGCGTGTTGCGAAACTTCCTAAACACAAATGCACCAGCAATTTTCACGATATCATATATTATACAAGGCGTTTTTTATTAGGAATTATCCATTTTCTACGAAAATATGCAGGAGTCACATAATTATAATACATTTATTGGGAATCCATCGAAGGTGAACATGGTAGGAATATTTGTGGGCGCCGTGGTCGAGTTTGTCTATTCGCTGAAGGTACTGTCGGTTTGAATCCGGCTATCGGCTGAGCAGATTTTTTTTTTTCATTGAAATATGGGATTCCTGGCTGTAATCCTGGCAGCACCTCGATGCCCTATAGAAGTGGTTCGGATTCCACTATGCGCTGTAGGTCCAGCTCTTCCTAAACCCTCACAAGTTTCGACTTCTGAGGAGTTGGTATCCAACTTTGAAGTAGCAATATACAAATTTTTTAATTTTTTTTTTTACAAATTTGACTCCTATTTTATAAGCTCCCCTCCTAGAAAGTTTACTGGGTGCGCTACTGCGAAGAACAACGGCTATCGAGATTCCTCTCATAGATAATTCAATTTGAGGCTTGTATCCGGACGCCGTGCATAGTCAACACATGACGAAGCACACACAATAAAAGTTGAGTTACATTGATGAGTATACAGGGTATCACTATAAAGGTGTAATGCATGTAACCAAAGGGTGAAAGGTCCTATATATACAGGGTGTATCTAAATAACACCGACAAAATTCAAAGGGTGTTTCCTTGTGACACTCTAGCAAATAAAGTTCACATAATCATGTGTCCTAACTTGCTCCGTTTTTGAGATACAGGATGTTGAAGCTGGAAGTATTAATTGTTTTTATTTCTTACCCTCCTGTATAAGCTTTCATGGTGTCAAAATTCAGTATGAATGGAGACTGAGAAAGCCCCAAAATTTCAAAATTATTTTAATTTGGGTTATTAAGTACGAAAGCTCTGAAGGGCCATGGTGAGATATTTTTTAAAAAAATATCTCCCACATTTTTATGTCCCTTCGGGGCTGCTAAAGTAAAATGTGAAATAATTTTAAAAAAATATCTCCTATGTCCCTTCAGAGCCGCTTATAAAAATCATAGAGATATTTTTTCCGGCTGCTGTGTTGCCAAGTATATTTTATTGTTCGTGCAGTCAAGAATAGTGACTGCGTTTGCGCCAGATCACGTGATCAAGATGTGACCAATAAGGACAAGGGCTGTGGATTTGTGATTTTAACAATCCCACTTTCATAGAGATAGAGAAAAAGAACCCTCCCCTCTTTGGTGTGTACTGTGTGGTGTGTAAAATTACCGTAGATGAAAGATGAAATGAAATAAAGATGAAATGAAATACCTTATTTCTACATATTAGGTTGTCATGTTCTGAAGTTCTGAACTTTCGACAACGTTACTCAATTTTGCATGATATCTTTTATAAATTGATATCATGGTAGAAGTGAAGCAGTTAATCAAACGATACTTTCAGGTAGGATTCAATCTTTCCGAAATAAAAGCATTTTTGATGTTACGACATGACATTCTGATCAGTGAAAGGCAGTTGAAAACAATTATATCAGACTTCATTGACCAACAAATACTTGGTTCAGGTAGTCTGCATGGATATCAATGGATGCACCTGAAATGTTTACAAAATGGTTTGGTAGTCAGAATGAACACTGTGAGGCGTCTCTTGAAGGAAAAAACCCAGGAGTTGAACTGCGTTCGAGAAATAGGCTGAGAGGAAGGGCATATCATAATAAAGGACCAAATTATATGTGGCATGTTGATTCTTATTATGACAAATTAAAACTTTATGACGAATTATGTGGTTGAGGGCTGCTAAGATTAACAATAATCCTCGTATAATTGCTGGTTAATCCGTATAAATTTTTTCTACAGCTGTAACACAAAATTGCTCTTGTTTTACTGTGTTCGATAAATAAATGAGGTACTTTGTATGTCATCAATTTTATTTCCGTATCTGATATCACAATGACTCTATTGTGTATTGTGTTATTGTTATTATTTCAAAACAATCTCATCTTCCATGAAATGTCAAATAACAAGCATTGACAGGCGACAGCTCTGTCTAATAGATAGATAGTGTATAACTCGCCACGGAATGTTGATTTATCACTCGAATGGTTGCAGCATTCGCCAACATTCCTTGCTCGTTAAACAATATACTATTTTTCTACGGCTATAACACAAAGTTGCTATTGTTTTACTGTGTTCGACAAATCAGTGAGGTACTTTGTATGTCATCAATTTCATTTCCATATCTGATATCACAATGACCCCATTGTGTTATTATTTCAAAAAAATCTCATCTTTTATGAAAAGTCAGATTACAAGCAATGACAGTTTCGACAGCTCTGTCTAATAGATGAGCATTACTTGAAGAAAAATCCGATGCCTACAAGTCGAAGAAATACAAAATTTTGCTGTTATCTGTTACAGCCTTAGAAAAAGTATAGTTTATAACTCGCACGGAATGCTAATTTCCCACTCGAATGGTTGCAGCATTCACCTATGGCTCATGCTTCATTCTCGTGGGAATTGACGATCATTCCGTGCTCGTTTAACAATATACTATTTTCTCCAAATTTTACAAAACCAATATTGTGTAATTATTTTTATTGAAAACTACATCATTTTGTGTTCACATAGTGTCAATGTCAATTTTGATTACCAATTGGCACGTATTCAAAACGCCCCGATAACAGGCATAGGCAAGCTTTTAGACCAATCAGGTTGATTTTGGCTTCGGCGGTGAATTCGAATCACATATCTTATAACAATGATGATTATGAGAAAATGTACTATATGTTATATGATGATGTCGTATAGGCAATATATATTAGAGGTATACTCATCATATTAGATAGTGTTCATCTAAAAATTTGATTTGTCCACTTTCAGTCTTGGTGTTTTGATTAAATTGTTCTATTTCTGAATAAAGTTCATGGGATGTTTCTAATAGTCCATATCGATCTATAAAAATTTTCATGTATAAATGATGGAAGAATATTATGTCGGAACAAATAATATAGTAGATTGTGGGTTCTCTCTGTAGGTATGATAACTACAAGATCACCTTATACGAATATGTTAATCAATGTTGTATCTTCCTATTGCATTACCGTTATAATGTGTGCTTGACACCAGGGTGCTTTCGTAGATATCCGATACGGAAATAAAAATGGCACCCATACAAAGTATACCTAACTGATTTATTGAACACAGTAAAACAAGAGTAATTTTGTGTTATAGCCGTATAAAAATGTGTATTGTACATGTGTTGATCATTGATGTTCCGCATTATTTGTTGCGTCTTGTCTCTTTGTGTCCTGTCTCTAGATACGACAGTTCGGGACAGAGATTAGCCACCCACAGAACGGCTAATCTCTGGTTCGGGGCGTTTTGAATTCATGCGAACCAAGTTCGCTGAATGCTGAATGGTCACTAATTTTGTTACTCAAAACCAGAGATTAGTCCAAAGGCAGAGGCTAGAGACACGTTGATGTGCCTGTAATTCAATAAGGAGTTAAAGCAATGCATAATGCGTAAGCGTAAACGTAGAATTTGACATCTAAGCATGCGCAGTGTGCGAATTTCCTACGCCAGGAGATACGTCCGACGCTTGCGTCCGACGTATGTTTACGTATTGCTACGCTGGCGCTGAACGCAAGTCGTATTGAACCACCGAAGGCGTTACCTATCTAAGCGAATACAAACAATAACTATTCGGTTTTTACTTTAACCTCACTTTTATCACATGAAATCACATTTATTTTTTATTGCGCTTCGTTCTTGTGTTGTGCTTCGAAGAAATCATGGACAATTCAAATGAAAGAATTCTCTTTTCTTTGGAAGATGATTCGCATCTAGCAAGGGAAGTTGTAGGCCATAATCCCTACGAAGACACGGGCCGTTGGAACCTCATCCAAATGAATATAATGTAAACTACTGGAAAACTTATAGCTTCCTGGTATTCCTAGGAATCCTAGGGCTCTAGCTAATCTTGGAGTGTCATTTTTCGCAAATCGAAATAGATTTTTACATTCTATTTCAAATAAATTGTGTTAATTGATATCTCTATATAATTCCCTTCGATAACCTAAATTGTCTACTAGCAACGCTATCATTATTTGTAGCTTCGAATATCAAAATCTTTTCCATTTTGCAACGAAGGGTTTGCAGCAACGAATATCAAAGCAAGCGAAGACTGGGGAAGTTTCCTATATTGAGGTTTTTATCTAACTGTGAAGTTTGTTAAAAAATAATATATACGTATTTTTTCTTTTTCTCGTACGATGACATTTCACTTCAGAAAAAAATTAATAAAAGAGGAACTTGGCTCCTCCACCATTCCTATGACGTATTTTCTGAAAATCCACATTCACATGCACAGAGTTAAAATACGATTGCCTGTGTCAGTACGACGTTGCCGACATTATCATTATGTCTAGATTTTCGGAAATTGTTCTTTGAATGCATAATAACTATATCATAACAGCAATGGGATGTAATAGGTTCTTCAATCCTGCTTTGTCAAGTATTATGAATAATTCATATAAATCTCTCATTGGCTGAATGAAGTTGATTACTAATAAAGATAAATTGAGTTATTTTGCGATAGTATCTATAATTTTTCACTATCGTTATATTACAATATGTTATTCATAACTGGTCAGTCATTTTTTTGCTAATGAATTCGTTCCTTGATAAAACGGATCTATTTTCTAGGATTGTTGCAGATTATATCTTGCAACAGCGCATAATGGGTGCCGGCTTCATTCTGTTCTGACCGATGGCAGTAAATTAGGAAGGATAGTATCATTGAATGTAGCCGATAGTGATTCATTGATTCAATGACATTTCCGTTTAGGATCGAGCTCTATTCGAGATATTTCAATGCATAAATACCAAAACCATATCTTGTCAGAATGAAGCCTCTGCCTCTACCCTCTGCATTCCTGCTCCGAGTGCATTTGTAGTTATATATGTTTTTGTTCACCAATTTTACTTCTTCTTATATTTTTTTCATTCGTTTTTCATTCGATACCTATTTGCTAGCTATATTCTCCACCATCAGCTATTTTCATACTAGATTCAGAATGTACGTCACAGTTTGCCGCCCCGAAAATTAGAAATTGCTTCAATTTGAAAATGAAAACGACTTGGACTTTTTTGTTCGCCATTCCGTACAGCGTGGACACAAAACTGGAGAGTTCCGAACTTATTTTATAAAAATTCATCTGAAGGAAACTTCCCCTAGGGTTAAAATGAGTCTGGTTTTGTATCTTGTATGTACGTAAAACATGTACGTACCATACGGTAGCTTTAACGTTACTTTTCATTGAATACGTACGTATTTCTATTAACTTCCACGTCCATACGTAATTGGAAGTTTTTGTTTTGGCTTCAACTCCCTAATAATTACAGACACGTGTACATGACGCATGACGTCACTCGCCCCAATGGTGAATTAAGTCTATTCAATTCAATATGATATATGTTTTTTATATGGAACAAAATTTGGGGTGTAATTTCAGTCCATGATAGACAAGAAGGGGCATTCTTTCCTCTTTTTGACGTATGCACATAGAAATATCGAATATGAGGAAGGAAAATATCCTTCCTCTTCCTGCATAACTATAAAAAAGGAGACTACCTCAACCAAACACCTAACCTAACCCAACATGTCGGCTTGAAAACAAATTGGAAATTAAAAAAAAAACAGCCCGGCGAGGATTGAACTCGGGCCCCCGGGTTGACATCCCAACACACTTTAAACTCACTTTAAAGACTTTTATTGTTCACACAAATTACATTACGACACAAATTTACAGGCACATTCCAGAGAGAAACATATTATTAGAGCTCAGGGCTCTGTGATCAGTCCTCCGCGCGGGGCAGAGGTGGCCAAGGAACGTGGGTGCATTTGCGAAGTGTTAGTCTCAGAGGCCTATCTCCTGAGTCTGAGGCCAAGCCCCTTATATAGGTGATCTCGCTGAGGTAACCCAAGAGGGTGGGGGAGACGATCAGTCGCTATCAGTGGTGAGTGAGTTATGGGCGGGGGGGATGGAGGAAAATAAAAGGTGGAAAATACATCCCAACACGCTGTCGTTATCGCTAACGCCAGAGATTGCTGACGCCTAGTTGAATAAACTATCTACGAAGAGAGAAGAACATCTAGCAATTCTCCGTGCACGATTGACGTCAGTTCACGTGTCCGTAAAAATTGAATTACAGACACATCAACGTGTCTATAGCGACAACCAAAACTTCAGTTGAGACTTCCGGTCTTCCGCGCGCAACATCTAACGGGTGCGTTTTTCATTCCAACATTTTATCATGCGCATGAATCGAAGAAACCATCAAACTGTTGCAAAATTCCGCTGGAATGTTGGTGGACA
The DNA here is from genome assembly GCA_918026855.4 of Phaedon cochleariae. Taxonomy (NCBI): domain Eukaryota; kingdom Metazoa; phylum Arthropoda; class Insecta; order Coleoptera; family Chrysomelidae; genus Phaedon; species Phaedon cochleariae. The sequence goes on along the minus strand of OU896707.1, from coordinate 79,953,225 downwards.
TCCATCAAACTGTTGTAATAAAATGCGCACTTTTAAATCGCTTTTCGAGAATCCAGCAGTTTGGAGGAGATTGACATGACAGTTGACACATTTTAGTGTTGTTTTTTGTTTTGATTTGATAGAGAACAATTAATATTGAGGATTCTTGAGATTCTTGAGAGATTTCAGAAGAAAGAGTAAGTGTTAATCAATAAAATCGAATTAGGCTCTTCTGATTCTCAAGATACATGATGACTGACACAACAAAATCCGTGTTTCCATCAATGTGTTGTATAAACAGTCACTCTAGTATAAACTAGAGTCCCTGTATATAACTTAGACAAGAGTCCAGACACAGCTATACTTCTGTCCTTTTCTGTTTTCAAAAAATGCATTGATGATTGAATAAAGGAATAAGACATATATATCCAGCTCTGTCTTCTCAATTCCCCTAGTATCAATGATTGTCAGAAACAATTTTGAGGGTTAGATTATTTGTCAAAACGTTCATAGCCGTAGGTAGAAGTGAGAAATAGGGCTATTTTAACTATAGAATAACTATTATATAGATTTTCGAATAATGAACAACAAGGTGTTCAAATTTCGAATCGATAATTTTCATAATCAATTCCTGAGATGGCTATTGCAAATTTTTGTCATCAGATATTTCTTCACTTCATCAGATATAAGAAAGATAATTTAAGTGTTCTACGTGGTATCACATATAGCCAAGAAAATATAGTTGTTTTTTGTTCGGATATAAAAAAATAGAAGATATATAATTGTTTCAATATAATTTTCTCCGATTCTCTCAATTTAATAACACTCATCAGAAATAAAAGTGACAAAATCAAAACAACAATATATTTGATAGCGAGTGCTTTATTAATTGTGTTTCCCACCTCTTCCTGCAGTCTACATTCACCTGTACATTTTGAACTTGATCTGAATTAATAACACCGTGGACTGATGATATAGCACATTGCAGTTTCCCTAAATCTTCTAGTTTTGATTCGAGTTTTGATTTCAAACTTTCAATTTCTCTCCGCATCATCTCATTCTCATTTTCTTTCTCTGCGAACGTATCATTCAGTAATTCCCAATACGATGACGACGGGACTCTTTTTTTGAACGTCTCTATTTCATAAATTGACGGCACAGCAGACTTTTTCAATTTGAAATCCATCAGCATGAAAAAATCTCTATCAAAATGGGCCTAAAATTCATTCTTTTTTGTACTGTTTTCACAAGTAAATTTGAATATTTACCTCACATATTGCGGATTTCTTGAAATTAATTTTCCATTCTGGACGGCATTCTTCCATGACATTGTCTTTGAAGGATCATTCGGAGAATTGAATCCCTTTTCTAATGAATTATCGCAATAATGTACGCAGCAGGACAAATAATTTGAAATGCTGAATTTTGGCGGTCATAAAATTCCAAAGTGACAGTGATAGACATTCGGAATAATTAAAAAAAGCGGGCGGGACGACTATGGTGTTTCGTCACATTGTCAGGTGGTCAAACCAAATGAAACAAAATATTAAAAACCCCAACGGCTGTCAGTTTTGTGTCCGGACTCTTGTCTAAGGTATATACAGGGACTCTAGTATAAACCATTGTTCAATCCTTCCAGCATAAATTCCAACAGAACAATTGGTGACGTCACGACAAGAAAACCGCATCTATCAGTGCGCACTTTCTTCGATGGAATGAAAAACACGCCCTATATGATCAAACTACTCGAACCCCGAATTAGGGGCTTCTGTGAATCTGAGTTCTTGTTCCAAGTTAGCATTTTATCCCGGTTAACCCCAAGGATTAGTATACTCTCCTTGGGTTAACCCGTCAGACACTCTAGATATTTAGCCGTCATTGATTTTATCCACAGAACACAGATTAAGCAGAGAGTCAGAAACTACAGCCCAATGTCAGAACAGAATGTCACAGACTCATTTGCTTCATTTAAGATTTCATTTTTTTTATGGAATACTTGTGTTTTATTTTTCGAAATGATTGAAATGAACAAAATACCCTAATCGCTGGTAGCTGATAGGCATTTACTTGGAGATTGGAGAATTAACGGATGATGAAGACCTTTTGCAAATTGTGAATGGATTGTTACATCATGGTTACATCCCAGAAGACCTTCAGAAATAGACCCAGCCACTTTTGAAATATGGTCTGATATTGAGTTCAAATGTAGGTTATGGTTAGAAAAACGAACTGTGAGATTCTCAGAAGAAATTATGTCCAAGATTGAAAGTGAGTTTCATGCTGAAATATCGGCAATTGTTATATAATTTTAATTCTTCAGGAACCATTTTCTCACACCTGATATAAAAGTGTTTGTAACATTGTGGTATATGGTATATGTCAACAGGATCCATTTTGCAAGTTACATGTGATTTCAATTGATTAATTCTACAGCAAGTTGTAGGCTAAGTGACAAGAACAATTGCTAGACCTAGTTGTACCTACACATTGAGCAGACCAGACAAGGTTTCTTTAATATTGGTAGATTTCCAAAATGTACTGGAGAGGTAGACTGTGGACCACAAGCTGAAAATTATCCTAATTGAAAGGGTTTGTTCTCTCTCAATGCACAAGCAGAGTGATGCTGAGCTGAAAATACTGAACCTTGTGTGCTGCTGGGCTAGAGCTACTCATGATGCTTATATTTTTTGGAAATTCTAATTTGAGAGCCAAGTTGGAAAATTGAGATGCTGCACCTCCAGATAATGAGGAAATGGAAGCTGTTGTAGATTTTGTGGACAATGGACATACACAAATATTCTGCCAACTTAATGTGAATAAATGCTGAAGATAAAATAAATATGTTCAATTTTTTATTATGGTTCCAATACTTACTACTTCAACATTCTATTTTCATATATTATTAGGAATTAGTAAAACATTGTAAAACCTGCAAATGTATGGATGATGTATCTCTTATACCTACATTAATTTATGATTGTTGACAATAAACATCTGAAATAAGTAAAAAAAAACCTGTGATGTATATACATTTTTAATTAAATTGAAAAGATACCACCTAAATACAAAAATAACATTATTTCAGTAATCTATTCTCTTCTTGAAGAATTGTCATGTTTATTTCATATGTTCTTCTTTTCAGAATTTTATTTTATCCACAATCTCTGCTCTCTGTAGATTCCATCATTTCTGTTCATGGTTTTACTTGCAAATGCTTGAGTTTGAGCTGATGATCTTCTATAAAAGCAGCCTTCTAAATTTCAGCAAGTTCTATTTTTGTAGCACTCCATATTATCAACTTGCTATTCAGGGGGTTTCTGTTCTTCTTGGAAGTGTCGCCATTCTCTACAATGAGAATATAGATGTAAAGTAACAAATTGATAAGCAAAGATATCATTTAAAAGTGATTAGTCAAGTAACAGAGACTTTAACAATAAATGTGCAAGAGTAGGTATATTTTCCTCACCTTTGTCATTACTAGACCCTTTATTTACTGGTACCTTCCAGCTCTGAGTGGTGATGAAATTTGTTTTTTCAACATATCAGGGGTGTACATAGACCAGACCATATCTAATTTTTTGTCTGAGAACATTCTTCAACTGATTAATCAACAACTGAAAAGAATATGATTCATATTATGTTTCTTTTTTACTTTCTCACATTTCATAGGAACAGTACCTTCTGCTGTTCTAGTGAATTCAGACAGAGAATACAATATTTCAAATGTTTATTCGTCTATAGAATGTAAAACCATAACTTCTATCCCATCATGCTTCTATCAGTCTTCTATCCTTGCTTCTTTTGCTCCCATTTTCAACACCAGGATGGTATCAGCACTAGGCAGCAGACATTAGTTCTGATTGTTCAATCAACTTCTAATCTACCATTGTCATCTCATTCAAACATTTTTGATTATCATCGAACAACTTTCGTCATTATGTACAAAGCCTCAATGTTTCCAACAGTAGTCAAAGTGTACCTAGTTTGTTTATGACTTATGACCATAAACAAAAGAGAGTAATTTATCTATGCTTATGACATTTATGAGTTACGAGTCGAACAGTCGAACCACATCGAACTTTTGAATTGAAGGGAGGAAGGTGAAGCCACATAAAGGGAAGGGGGATCAGATGTGATCAAGGGGAAAGAGCAAAATATATTCCGTCTCCCAATTGGTCACATGAATCACATGATATCGTAATCACGAACGTTGCACGCATGTGCGAGCTCATAGAAATTATACAAATACACTTGGCAACACAGCAGACCCAGAAAAAATTATCACATTTTTATATGCAGCACAGAAGGGACATGGGAGATATTTTTTTAAAATTATTTTTCACATTTTTATAACAGCACTGGAGGGACATGAAGAAATATAATTTTGTTTTTATCTCATTATAATGAGATAGCTAACTCATTATATTGAGATAAAAAAATATCTCCCTCATTTTTATGCTAAGAAAATGTAGGAGATATTTTTTTAAAAAATATCTCACCATGGCCCTTCAGAGCTTTCGTAATTAAGTAATCTCAATGGCAGTCTTGAAAACACCTAATACATTAAAATTTGGAACCGAATCGATTTTTTATCGTTTCCTCAAAAACGAAACTACAAATATTACAAAAAGGTTAAAAAAGTTGTTATTTCAATATGATGAAAATATATATCAGAAAAACTGCTGGTGTACAATGACATTCACCATAAATATCGATAAATTCACCCACTGTGACGCCACTGGAAATATTATTTCGAATCTATTTGCACCAGAAGAAGCAACATATTACTATTAACAAATCAACAAAATTGTATTGATATTGAAGCTTCCTTGAACGAATTGGAGATCATGAAATTTCCGAATTTTTATTTTTCGAAATGATGGCTGAGATAATTCATCGGAACAGGTATACTGGGACACCCGGTATAATAAATAGGAACTAATAGTGTAAATGAACAAGAAAAATACTAAACAAATAAAAAAATTAAAAATCGGACATGAAATGAAATATACATGTATACGAAATTTCGTTTACAAAAAATTATCATCTCGGGCCCTCTTTCATTTCTGGGCCCTCTTTCATTTCTGAGCTCAAGTGTATACAGTGTGGTCATTTAAGTGTGCAACATATGGGAATCTTTTTAAAGAATTGCACAACCAAAATACAGATGATGCCGAAAGTTGGTGCATGTTCGGTAATAATTTCAGGTGCACTTAGAATGGTTGCAATTCAAACAGCATACAGGGTAGGTCAAAAAATATAAAAATTGCTCAAGAGTAAAGTACCCTTATTTCATAAAATTCAGCAAAATGTTATTGGAAAAAGTTGTTAACAATTGGAACTTATGCCTAAATACCAAAACATGGCCTCCTAATATATTTTTTAGTTTTTCAATTTTGTTCGTTAATAATTTCCCAATTTGTAATATTTTGAATACAAGATGTTCACATTGAATGGAAGTTTTTGAATATGCATATTATCATAAATGATGTTTTACCTTGTTAAAAATATGGTTTGCGAAATTTTGAAGTTGAGCTGAATATCGTTGCAACAAACATAAAGTTTGTGATTCCCTAAAAAAATTGAAATCCATGTTAATTGCAGAAATATGCTTGAATTTGAACAAAAGTATGCTCAACTAATTTTGTTATGATTAACTCATGGAAGTATTCAGGGTGAATATAAAAAAATTACAATTTAGGAAATTATTCACGAACAAAATTGAAAAACTAAAAGATATCTTAGAAGGCCATGTTTTGGTATTGAGACATAACTTTTAATTGTGAATAACTTTTCTCAATAACATTTTGCTGAATTTTTAGAAATAAGGGTACTTTAGTCTTGAGCAATTTTTATATTTTTTGACCTACCCTGTATGCTGTGTGACTTACAACCATTCTAAGTGCACCTAAAATGATTACCGAACATGCACCAACTTTCGGCACTATCTGTATTTTGCTTGTGCAATTCATTAAAAAGATTCCCATATGTTGCACACTTAAATAACCACACTGTATACACTTTTCTTACTATTCTTATATATATATATGTATGTATGTTTGTATGTAAACTTTCTTGAAATTCAAAAATATATACAGCAATCAATTTGAAAAAATGTAATATTTGCCATGTAGCGAAAGATACGTAACTCCGACCGAGTAGGCTATTTCTCATCTTTTCGTCGAATTTCGAAATGAATTATTTTTCAAAGTTTTTTCCATACGAAGCCAACTTTATGAGAGACACTGTATACCTATTAGTGGAATCTATTTTCATGTGGACGTGCCGAGCGGACTTTTTCCTTATATAGTTCTACCTGTTTCACGTTGGCGCCACGCAAACACACCTCTGCGTCTTACGAAGAGAGAATCGCCAAAGGCCGAAAAAAATCCATAGCCAGGGCTGATCTTCCTTTACGTGGTCGGTGCCACCGCTCGTCGACTGTCTTTCACCGCCCCTTTTCGCTTTTCCTTTGACGGGCCTGCCAAGGACGATGCCGTCAGGAAAGAAGTTCCACAAGGGTCTGTTCTGGGGCCGATTTTCTTTCTGATCTATGTTGGCGATACTATTTGTTTTGTAACTGAAGCATACACTATACTGAACGGGTTAGATATCATTCAAGAGGAGCACTAGTAAAGTTATTGCAAATTTCAGCTACCTATTTGGTATACGCCTCAAGTCATCATATAGTGTGTTCATTCAATCGTAATAATATTTATTTTTGTAGAACAAATTCCGGTTCCGACAGATTGGCATAATTTTCGTTGGATATTTATGTTTTTCAGAAAATATCTGTTCAGGAACATCTTTGAACAAAATGGCGCTCTTCAATAAATGAGTGTTGCCATCTCGAATGAGTCGAGAAATTGTTATAGGTTGAAAAATGAAAAAAAAACATTTTTTGAATTCCTCATTTGGTAGATGAATGAAAAAGAAAATATTAACAACTTCATCATATACATTTTTTCGAAATTCCATAGCATATGAGATGATCTTCCTTCACAACTTCGGTGACACCGCTTGTCGGCTGTCTTCTACTTACTGCCCTTTTTCGCTTTTCCTTTGACGGACCTGCCAAGGAAGATGAAGTTAGGAAAAATGTTCCACAAGGGTCTGTTCTGGGGTCGATATTCTTTCTGATCTATGTTGGCGATATACTATTTGTTTTGTAACTGAAGCATAGACTACTGAACGGGTTAGATATCATTCAACAGTAGCATTAGTAACGTTATTGCAAATTTCAGCTACCTATTTGGTATACGCTTCAAGTCATATATATAGTGTGTTCAATCAATCGTACCTGCCAAGGAAGATGAAGTTAGGAAAAATGTTCACAAGGGTCTGTTCTGGGGCCGATATTCTTCTGATCTATATTGGCGATTCTATTTGTTTCGTCTCTGTATCTTAAACTACTGGACGGGTTATAAATGTCGTTCAAGAGTATCATTACAGTATATAACGTTATTGCGAATTTCAACTATTCAATATACGCTTCAAGACATGCATATAGTGTTTTCAATCAATCGTATTATTGATATAGTAAGTTGAAGAACCAAATTCGTTTTTGGCAGATGGGCATGATTTTCTCTAGAAATTTGTACTGTTTTGCAAATATATATTGAACAAAATGATAGAAATATAATTTCTGCAATCGACCGTTAATGGCATTTGAAGCAGTTCTGTGATTCTATTAGATTTTTTTTCTAATTTTGGCATATAATATATCCCTTCCTTCTAAATATACAACGTGCAAATTATACCGAGACACTATACTTTTTCTACGGCTATAATAGATAACAGCGGCATTTTCGGTTTCTTCATCTTGTAGCCATCTGATTTCCTGTCAAGTAATGCACATCTATTAGAAGAGCTGTCATCGCCTAAGATTTGATATTCCATGGGCGATGAATTTTTTTTAAATAATAACACAATGGAGTCATTGTGATATATCAGATACGGAAATAAAATTGATAACATACAAAGTACTTTATAAAACAAGAGCAATCTTGTGTTATAGCCGTATAGAAAAAAAAACGATTCATCACAGAATGTCGGTTCTTCGCTTCGCGGGTCGATCCAAAATTCAATATTAGAATTATATACAGCAGCATGAATGCAATTGCCTATATAATTCCATCAGAGCTATTGAATGTAATATCATCTAGTTGAGATGAGGAAATATAATTACTGCTCACCACGTCCTTCAGTGTACTTGTCGAACAATTCATTGAAGAAGATAATAAGGAAGCGACAGTTGAATGTGATTAAGGTGCCTACGTCACTCTTAATAATTCATTCTGTGTATACCAACCACCTACTTATGCACTGCCTTTTCGGATCAAGTTCATGTATACCTACAAAAAATGAAGACGAACAAATTTTTTGCGGGAAATACAGGGTGCGGCACCAAAAACGAAACAGATCAATGAACGAATGTTTCAAGATATATCATGTGTTGTTGAAAAAAATCAATAAAACGTCGATTTCTAATCCAAGGAGCACATGTTTCTATCAGAACTCATAACTGTCATACCAACCTTTCATCCCACCGCTTGACCGCTTTGCGATTTTACGAATAATTAATATTACGATGCCATTCAAGAGAATAGAAGACGTGAGTCATATAGACAGAGAAAAAAAGTGCATCATTTTGAATTTTCATCACAGTGTTGCAGTTCCATTACTTTTCATGAATGACACCTGTTTTAATCACATCAAAGAATTTTCAAGTTTCATTAACATTGATAAGTGTAGTGAATATGCATGAGAAAGTATGACCATACATTTGTATCACCCCCTTTATCTCCGAAGTCGTTAAAAAAATGAAAAATCAATCGGACAGGTCGATTTAAATTTGGCCGGGACAAATTTTTCTGTAACTACTATATATATCCCAAAGTTGAAACCTTGAAGCGGAAAGGGCATCAACTTTCGATTTTCAAAAGGAACACCCTGAATTTCATTGCATCTTTAGATTCTTCCTGAAAAGCTGATTCCATCAATGCATCACACTTGGGGTCTAGCGGGAATGATTACAGAAATATAGGGTGTTCAAAATCGAGATTTTTCAATTTTAGGATTTTTTTGTGTCGAAACTATTCGTTATCTGTCAAAGCGGCTTTCATGGCCCAAACTTAACTTTTGATTCACTATGTACTGACATTTAATTGGAACATATACAGGGTGATCAGGATCCTGAATCTTGAAACTCGCGATGAATATGCTATCGAATGGTACAAATAAAAAAAATATATAGAAAATCACATTGTAGCACCTCTCTTCAAATTTTCTTGTGGAAGTCACAATCACGTGGAGTTCAATCATTTAAATTGGAAAACTCGTTTTTCTTTTTCGTTTCTGTTTTCAAATTTCTCGTTAATCAGAAGAATGAAAAAAAATCTGATATTTTGTGAATATTCGTTATGTCGATGTGCTCAATATATGTACCGGGTGTAAACTTTGATAAATAATATATTCCGTTGGCGAAAAGCTATCATGTTGCGGTTTCAGTTGGTCTGTTGAGATTTAGTTTCAAACTTGTATAATTATTCGTTGCTGAGATATGGCCGACAGCCGTTATCAGTTGTTCTCCCGGTACTTATTTAGAAAACACTCGGTATATCATGTGCTCGCCCTGTATATCGGTTCGATCAGAACCTTCCTGGCGTCGATTCTATTATACCAATATGTAGTTAAGTAGCTACCGGGCTTAGATGCCGTGTCATCATCAGACCGGGATCATTAAAGAGAATGACTCGGTGGTATATAGCCAGTATAGGAATGAATCTACATCTCTTGTCACCTAGTCGCTACCTGTCGATGACTTTCAGCACCTTTCACGAGATTACGGTGCATGATTAATGGAAAAAATATCAGAGAGAATGGTGTTCTTTGACTCTGTGACTATACGACCTGTTTTGCCTGCCCTATATGTGGCATATATAAGGACCTTACAACCATGTAGCAAAGAGGGATTTTTGATAGGAAGGAAGGAAGGAAGGAAGGACCCGCATACAGGGTGATTCATTAAAAATCGTAAATCTCTGAACTACAGATATAGTAAACACAAAAATATGATGAGATTCAGCCCAATATGCCTGATGAGAATGTTGCTGGTTCAGGAGTTACAGGGTGTTCTAGGAGGAGATTTTATTTCAAAATTTCACAATAACTTTGTTTGTTTTAACAGCATAAACGTGAAATCTTGTATATTCCTAGGTTTTCTGACATTAGGAATATGAATTTGCAACTTTGTGATTGCTCATAGAGTAAGCTAGTTCTGTTACCTCGATAATTTACATCATATCTTCGATGTCAATTAATTGATGATCAAAATAAGTGGAAAATCTGAAAGCTCTTTCAATTTCACATGAAAAATGTACTCATTATCAAACTGTCTAGCTTCAACGGTTTTTGTGTTATTCGTTCTTGAAGAGATTCATTTTCCACTCACGACATTTTAATAATTTTATTCATTAAATTGAGAATTTGAAATCTCTGAACTACAGATACTTAAACACCCAAATATAAAGATTTAGCCCAACATGCCTCATAAAAATATATTGCTGGTTTAAGAGATACAGGGTGGTTGAGGAGAAGATATTTTGAAAGAAAATCTTCTCCTTAACCACCCTGTATCTGTATAGATTTCTATAGTGAAATAAATGTTGAGCGTTTTGGGGCAAATCATCTTCGTCCTTACACGAGTAAATATATTGAATTGACACTAATATTTTTATTAATATAGACACGAATTATGGTGCTATAATCAGGGATTATAAATCATCAAATTTTAATCTGAGATACCCTTCATATATACATTGTTTCGTTCATTTTTCCCTTTTTACTATTTGCTTCTTCATATGCTAATGTTTTTTTTATTTGCCGCCATATCAAAAATATTGTTCAATTTTTTGATGATGAACTTTTTTCATTCAAATGTCGTGATAAAATCGACCTAGAATTTCAGAAAGTTTCATCCGTTCATCAAAATCACTGTCCTACGTCATGTTTCTCGTCGAAATGTGAAGTAAACAGTGTAAATAAATAATATTTTTCTTATTTTCAGGAAGAAATCGGACATCCTTTCTACTGGCACACACTTTGGACATATGGCATGAACTTCCCTGGGGTGCTTCGAAGAACACCGGTCCTAACGAATCGCGTCATTCCATCGTAATTGATTTTCGTATGGACCCAGGCAACAAGAAACGGTCCTCTAATTGAGATTTAAGTATCTCTTACACAGCCCATACGTCTTCATGGAACTTTTATGATAAATTAATATTTAACCGGGTCTAATTGCCGAATAATGGCCCTGTTAACATTCGTTGATAACCATGAAAGCGATCCGGCTTGATGATATCCGAAAAGAGTAAAGTCATCCTTCAATAATTTATCAAATTTGAGTGCGACTATAGGGATCTTCATGGCTCAACTAAGCCAAAATTATTGTTCACCTGTCAACTTATGTATAGCAGAGAAGTGTCGGAATTGGGAACAAAAATTAAATGATGGGTATTGAAATGGGAAAAAAATGCATATTTGTATCCACGCAAAATGAAGGTTCAGTGCAAATCAATCAATCAACTTTATTATTCCAAAGAAACAACATTTGTTTATAGCAGGGAACATGGTGAACACATGAATATATTTGACAAAATAAAATAAAGAAGACAGTATATAAAATAAGACTCACACTCAAGAAGAATATTTTTTTTTCAAGTTCAACTGCAAATGATTCTCAATTGACTCAGCTGTTAGGTACCCAATAGAAAACTATAGTAGTTGTACAAGAAAACTATAAAAATGAGATAAGATGTCAATATTACAGGAGTAGATGTGTCTTGAATTCTTTTTTTAATTATTCAAGTTATTTGGTAGTGAATTGTATTGTATCATTCCATTGTGATAGATGGATTTTTTACCATTATCTGATTCAATTTTCTTGACAGAAAAATGATCTGCTTGTCTAGTTGTATGGTTGTGGTGATTACTATCAATTTGGAAAACCAAATTTGAATGCTTTTGACAATGTTTTACTGAATGAATAAACGACATTAATTTGAATTTATATAATCGTATTGAAAAGGAATATTCTCAGATATAATTATGAACATAAAAAAATGAATATTTATGTAAAGAAATACATTGAGAATTCGCATTCTCTATGTGATGAAAATATCAATTCTTTTTCGGTTAATTCAACAGAAAACAGCTACTTTCCTGGCTATTTGCCACGTCGAACATTAAATTATATCTGTTGATCCAAAAAGAGAGCATAAAAAATGAAAATCCTCTGAAATTAAAGAATTGACATCATCTCTCAAATCGGATAAAATAAAATGATCTATTATTATATAAAAATAGAACTTAATACCAATATGTTCAGTATTGAAATGGAAATTGAAATGTATATGAGAAGTATACTTGCATGATGAATAAACTCTGATCTTGCATGATGAACTTGTAACTCCCAAAAAAAAATCATTCATATCAGTGATATATAGAAATTATATCTCTCACAAACAGTTTATATGACTTTACTCGAATAAATTCATTTCGGATATCAAATCCTCAGTCAGTAACCTGAAGACCAGTTATTCTTTCAGCAATTCTTCATCATGATATACACAATTTTCATCTCCCTATATAATATAACTAAAACTATAACGAACTGACATCTGAGAATTATGATTTGTTGACATACTCCTGTCATCTGGGCATTTGTTTTTGGATGTATAATAAATTGATAGCTATTCATTATACAAGGCGTGGAAATGAATTCTGAATTCGAAAAACCAAAGTAGGTATGGAGTTAGTTGCTAGTAGATTGTTTTGTTTTCCTATATAAAGGGTGATTTGATCTCATTATATTGGAGAGCTTTTTTGCACCCATCAATTCCACAATTAATTTTTTTTTGTACATAATAATTGTATATGTTAGGTAAGTAATCAAGATATCTGCTGGCGTGTAAGCTTAGGGATACCCAGTATCCTCACTCAATAAGTAAAGTGATAATGAGTGAGTGAGTGAGTGGTGGTGAATAATAATGTATATATAGGGTGCAGTAAATGTTTAGCTGTCTGTTCAGCATCAGAATTCTTTTTTGCTGGTACCACTGAATATAATAGTAAAACTCCTGTAAATCATTGATTAGATGTTGATTGCCGAACCCAAGCGTTACCTTTCGGCCAGGACAGAAGCACCTTGAGTATCAATGTCTTCTGATGCCATTTTGCCACGTTTTATGTGATTTATCATGTCGTTATATCTCCTATCGGTTCAATTGAAGAGGCACCCTGTATATACCGTGGAAAGGATCGTTTTCCAAACCCATATCGTGATTGTGTGTCACACATGACGGTTCATACTTATTAAATAATGAAAATATGACGATCGGAAGATGACAAAAGAGTGTGCCTTCTGCCGTGATTGCATCAATTGTTTTGCCGTAAATGATTGTCGATTGTTTGTTATTTGGTATGTGGCCTCGACTCCTCGTTCAATATGAAACAATTTTCGTTCTTAGATTACGAGAAACTAGTTTTTTCATTTATATTCATGATTGCCAAATTATTTTTGCATGATTTATCTTGACAATTAGGACAACAAGGCAAACAACATTTTTCTTTGTTTAAAATCATATGATACACTCTCCGGTAAAAAAAACAGCCACCAAAAAATTTGCCCCAATTGTTCACCCTGTAACTTTTTTAATCCTTGTCTGATTTCTGTGAAACTTGAATCAAACCGTAGATTCATGTTCTGGGATGTTGGCCTGAATATTAGTATCCGCGAAAAGCTGATGATTTGATCATTATACAGGGAAAAACCAAAGTTACTATTTGTCCCTTTATTTCTTAATGCCCTGTAGCGAAATTGAGTGGTCGAACCTGGCATAATTTTGCTTTGGATTGAAATTTGATCCCTTCTTAACACAATATTTCTTGTTTCACGTCAATATCTTACTTTTAAGAGGACATACTGAACATACGATTGTTTTAAGAACGCATGCCATTTTTCAATTTTCATTAACATTAAGTTTTGATGTCACTCATTTCTACCTCATTTTCTCACCACTTACAGGGAAAATAACTTAAAAAAGAAGATATTGACTTGAATCTAGAACCATTTTGGAACGAAAAATGATCACAATTCAATTCAAAACAAGATGAAGCAGATGGTTGGAGAATGGTTCTGAATGATCTTTAATAAAAATAATAAAAATTCATACTTCCTTAAAACCCTTGTATCTTCTCGTAAAAAGTGGTTATCGACGTAAATCAAGAACCATTGTGTTAAGAAGGGATCATATACTTCTATCCAAAACATAATGAAACTATGCGTTCAACAACTCACCTTTTCCACGGGGTGCTAGAAAGCTAAGGATGAAAAAGTAACTTTTGTTTTTCCCTGTATAATGATCAAGCCGTCAGCTTTTCTCAGGACCTAATGTTCAGGCTAACATTCCTAATTATGAATATACGATTTTGTCGAAATTTCACCAGAATCGGACAAGAATTGAAAAAGTTACAGGCTGAACAATTTGTCAAAATTTGTTGGTGGCCGGGTTTTTTTGCCGGTGAGTATATATAATTTCCCTAATCACACTATACAGGGTGTTTTGTATGTGTGGACGCCCTTCGAGAGGTGATATAGTGCGTCTCAAAGAAATAAAAAAGTCCCCATGAACAAAAGTCGTATAGAAAGGCTTCGTTTGCCAGATACAGGCAGTACCGGATTTAGGGGAGGGCATCTGGGACAGCACCAAGGCCTCCACAATTGAGAAAAAAAAAATCTTTCGACTTTCGACGAGTGAACACTGGTAAACAACTTTTCCTTCAATATTTTCTAAGAATATAAGTTAAGTTCGTTGTTTTACCCTCAGTACTTTGTAGAAACATGATTATATTGTTCTTAAATATTGAAAAATAATTTAATTATATTTGTTCAGCAATAATATGTGACTGTACCAGATAAGTTGGTAAGTAATCTACTTATACCTACATTACCTACCTACTTATAACACAAACACATCATAGGTAGGTATTCATTCGTCCTACCTATATACAATATTGCTCATCTCCAGTAGGTATTGAAGGTAATAACAACAATCCAGAGTCATTCAAAACAAATGAATACGTGCCCCAGCGTAAGAATATAATCATATATTATTTTTATCCACTTACCCAATTTGCGAAATTACTATTTATCTTCCATTAGTTCATTATTCCATCGATTTAGACAACAACTATCCGGATCATTACAGTCAGCTTTAAGCGGACAGTAAGCGCCACCTATGAACCAATAGCTGAACTACGACCGCTACGCCATCTCTAACCCGAGGTTCGCGACTTGGATAAATACACCATTGCCCCTTCAACACACCATACTGAACCATATTCCGGCGTGCCGCAAGGCTCTGTTTCGGACCCCGTTCTGGTCCAGTGGTGTTACCGCCTTTTTTGCCCTTACCACCGACAGTCGCCATTAGCTCATGGTTTAATGGTAGGTTTACCATTGGTTCGACTCGGTATGGCCATGGGTGTTAGCATGGCACTGGGAAAAAATGGACCATGCATGGGTCTCTGTTCTGATGGGGTTTCACAGTTCGTCGGACCTACCATGTGAAGTTTGATTGATGTGTGTTCGAGAAGTGCGATGGTATTTTTTGCATTTTGGGCGTAGAAATGGAATACACGGAGAAAAAAGTTTTATTGCGCCACAAAACTATTTTGGTGTTTTTTTTCTTGATAAATTGAAAACAAATAAGCGACTTAATCGAAAAGACGAAATATTTCGATTGAATTATTTGCTTACTTGAACAAAGTTCCAGTTCATTCAACAACATTTCTATAGTTGTCATGGAACAGATTTTGTTGATTCAACTATTTTATTGTTCGGAGTTTCAACGAGGGAAATCATATATTTTTGTTTTAACAATAATTTCATTGTTCAATCAATGATATGCTTTTTTCTATTCGACAAAATTCAATTGATTTTGACAACATTATATACATACCTACTTCATACCTATATATTTTGTTGATTCAACATCCAGCTAAATTTCGTCAAGATCAAGTGGGTACTATTTTTGATCAATTCAATGCATTTTATTACATCGACAAATAAAAATGTATGTTTTGGAACTTCGATTTCAAGATATCTACATCAGGGTATAAAAGTGGTTAAAAAATAGTTTTTTCTGCAACTGAGACAAACATAGGTATGTTGCTATCTAGGCAACACTTTCAGTTCCTAGTTAAAGTTGAACTTTATTGAAATATATTGCTAGTGTTGAAAAAAATTTAATACAGGGTATGTCATGACGAGCTTACACTATCTTTATATCGAGAATCAATCCCGAGAAATCCATGGAAATGTGCATACTTATAGAATACGCTCTTTTCATTTGAAATATTTTCGACAATGCAGTGTTGCCGCTTCTGCTAGAAAGTAATAGCAACATTGATATTTCAAATGGAACACCCTGTATTTCATCGCATTTCCAGATTCTTCCTGAAGAGCTGATTTCATCGATGTATCACACTTTGGGTCTATCGAAAAATATAACAGAGATATAGGGTGTTCAAAATCGAGTTGTTTCAACATGAGGATTTTTTTCTGTCGAAACTATTCATTATTGGTCGAAACGGCTCACATGTCCCTATCTCAACTATCGATTCACTATTCATTCATATTTAATCGGAATAGATACAGGGTGCTTCAATATTCAGAACTCTGATCACCTCGGCTTAAGTCTGATATTCTTTGCTAATTTCGTGTACAAATAACTATATTCTTTCCATTTCTATAAGTTATATTGCCTATCAGTTTTCTTGATTGAGCTCTCTTTAAATGGCCAATAATGATAATTTCATAACAAATACTGTAGTGCAGCTATATTTTAATTAATCTATAAGCAAGCACATATTTTTCATATGAAATTGATAATATAATAATATAATAGGTATATCTCTTATATCATAGGTTCATAATACATATCTAATTAATATAGATATTTCAATGTCGAATAAACAAGATAATTATATTCATTGTGGGATCACATATACATCAGCTTCTGCACCAACTTGGGATGAATTTTTTTGGGAAGTTCTCGCTTGACCCGGACCTTCTCCCAATCGTACACGTTGGGGTCGTCCCCCATCATTTCCTCGAGTTTGGACAAGAACGATGGGTTGGAGAACAGCTCAGGGTCGTACTCGTATCTGTCGGCTATCTCGGCCCAAGTGGGGTCTGTAAAAATCAAGAATTTATGGAGAAAAATACATGTCTTTTTCTAACAAAGTGTATACTGTGCCCAAGATGAGGAGCCAGTAAAACATCTCCGAAACTGGAGCATTTTGCAATGCCCAATTCCCACGATGCCCAATACCAACGATTCCCAATTCCTACCATGCCCACCTTCCTTGGACTCCCACCATGTTCACTTTTCATACATTTCCACGATTTCCAATTCTGGTGGGCATGGTGGGAATTGGGCATCATGGGAATATATGGAAAGTGGGCATGGTGGGAATTGGGCATCGTGGGAATGTTTGAAAAGTAGGCATAGTAGGAATTGGGCATCGTGGGAATTGGGCATCGTGGGAATGTATGAAGAGTGAGCATGGTGGTAATCCAAGGAAGGTGGGCATGGTGGGAATCCAAGGAAGGTGGGCATGATGGGAATTGGGCATCGTAGGACTTGGGCTTCGTGGGAATCTATGAAAAGTGGGCATGGGGAGAATCTTATGTTTTCTGAATTTTTCTAATAACCTTGCAACGTTGCGCTCTTCGGCAATCTTCGTAATCGTCGACATGAAGGTGGGCATGGTGGGAATGGGACATCGTGGGAATTGGGCATCGTGCTACGCATTCCTCGGAAACTAAGAGAGATACCGAATTGGTTGAATAGGTGAAAAGTTGCGCGAGGAAAGGACCAACAAAATTACTTTCAAAAATCTCTGATATAACTTATAATTATTGCCAAAAAACGGAATAATGAAAATACATCTTCATGGTATTTTTCTTTTGATGATTCATTTTGTTGCTCCTTCACTCACACAATTTTCCTTTCATTCAACCAAATCTGTAACTCTTATATAGTTTCCGAAATTCCAATAATGGCCCTCCTTCTCTTGAGCTCAGTGATGTGCATAGGATTTTGAATAGGTATCCCCTTAAGCTCATTGTCGATCCCCTTAAGTCGTTATTCCAATTTCCCGCCGAGTATGTTTCAGATTGTTGATTTTTGACAGGGATGTTTGTCAAGCTCGAGATTTGCAGGAAAAAGTATGAAATGAGGAGGGAATATAAGAAATAGTTAGGTAAAGAGTTGAAGGTAATAGGGGCTAAGCTATGGATTATGTAAAAAATAGTTGCAGTTGTGAATGTAATAAAGTGTTATGTGCCCATAAATAATTATTTAAATATCTACCAATCCCTACGATTTCTATACTAACTAAATTGGAATACTATTCACTACTGATGGATATTTATCAAAAGTGGCGCACCCCAATAATATTTCAAATCGAACACCCGGTATATTTCTACTTATTTCAAGAGGAAATCATATTGTGAGTAGAATGACACTGTATTTGGCACTGTTTGACATTTATCATTCAAAACATGGAAGTAAGGGTCATTTCCGGTATAGAAACCCGAACTTCATTTGATTTTTTGTGGAAACAAAAATTATATATAGGAGTGAACTATACCTTCGAGAAACACCGAGGGTCCGTCCCTACCTCAAAATCTGTACCCAATAAAATTTAATATCTCCATCAAAATGGACAGAATGAGGAATTTTTGTCGTTTAGCTTTGAGACACTCTGTATAATATTTATTCTCGACATATTTTGGCCATTCATAAACGTTTCTGGATTTATTTTCTACGTATTTTTCGAATCTGTGCTCACTTTTTCTTTATTTCAACAAAATATAGGGTGGATTAAGCAGAAATATTTTTTTCGAATGAATTAAATGATTTTAATTTCATTCGATAATATTATATCATAATTCATACTGAATTCGAATTTTCTTCTGAGCCACCCTGTAATTTGTTGATAGAAAGAAAAAGTAAACACAGATTCAAAAAATTCGTGAAAAATTGATGTCTGAAAGTAGAGTGAAACTTACATTTGAAACCATTTTGCAGCATGTCCATATCGTGGGGGTGAGGATTCTGAAAAAAAAAAGATTCTCAAAAATGAAGTTTCTGTATAAGTACTCAACTACCTACCTATACACAGAGTGACATCGAAATAAATATACATATTATCCAAACCCTGAGAAGAAATAACATTTGGAACAACTTTTGATACAACAGATACTTCAGTTATAGTAGCTACTTCTATCAAACATTTTGCAAAAATCAAATAACGCTAGAACAAAATATGAAGATATATAGAAACACGATTCAAAACGCAGTATCGCTCCAGAATTTTACATAAAATTCAAAAATGCAATATCAATTCCATTCGAAATTGTCTATATATAGATTCTAGATAGATAAAATAGATCACAACGTACTGTTATGGGTGGAATCATATTTCTATATATACAATATAGTTCTCAATAAACCTCTGATGAATCAGTTAGGTGAATCACTCTGTATAGAAGCTATTGAGATTTTTTTATGCGCCCAGTGTGTTCGGAGGAAAACAAAATTATATTAGGATTATCATTTTCATTCACATATATATCTGTATATCAATAGATATACAGGGTCGCTGATATGTATGGAAACAGGTGCGAATATCTCTATAACCGTTTGTTAAATTTTTTTTATTTTATGTATAGGGTGATTTCAAAACGTGGCGAATATGAAAATGTTATCGCCAATGTAGCCACTTTTTCAGTTATTCCGGAATTCCTTATTTCCGATAGAACACCCTGTATTTTATTGAATTTCGAGATTCTCCCTGAAAAGATAATTTCATCGATTTATCACACTTAGCGTCTAGCGGTAATGATTACAGCTACAGTACATATATTATATGGGGGTGTTAAAAATCGAGATTTTTCAACTTTAAGATTTTTTGTGTTGAAACTAAATCGACTTACATGTCCCTGCCTTAACTTTCAATCTATTATCTACTGTTCTACTGACATTTAGTTGAAACAAATACAGGGTGGTTCAAGATTCAGAATTCTGTTGATCACTATCTGTATCTTTTCCAATGAAATGTCAGTAGATATAGTAAATCAAAAGTAAAGATACAGATAATAAAAGCATGTAAGTCGTTTCGACCAATTACGAATATTTTCGATATATCTGTGATCGATCATTCATGCTAGACTCTATACTTTTCATCAGGGAGAATCTGCAAATCCAATAAAATACAGAGTGTTCTATTCAAAATAAGGAAGTAAACAATAGTTCCAGAATAACTGGAAAAGTGGCAACATTAGCGATACCATTTTCGAATCCGCCACATTTTGAAATCACCCAGTACATATATATATTCAAGAAATCTAACAATTATGATCATTATTATTATTTATTTATTCAATATATTTATTGAAATCTGATTTTGGTCATTTTACTCACATCATTGCGACGTCCTATCCTAGGTACCGATTTGGAAGCTTTCATGAAGAATTTTTCGAAATCGGAAGTGTCCTGATTGCTTCTGCCGATTCTAGGTACACTTTTGGCAGCGGTCAAAAAAAAATTCGGTGTTCCTTGTTCGCCTGTCGACAAGTCTATGAAACAGAAAGCCGAGATCGTCAGGACACAAACACAGAGCAACATTGTGAAAAGCTGAAGTTTTTCACTGATATGGCGAAAACGGCGAATGAATCTAGTTTTATACAGGAAAATTAAGGTGATTGAAATTCAGGATGGATCCAACGCAGTGACATTGTCGAGTTTATGGTGGTTGTCGCGAAAAATAGGTTTTAATTCGAATTGTTCGACTATAATGGTACCCCTATATCATATAACGAGTTCACAGATATTCCTTATCATTACATCTGATATGTACAAATAATCATTAGTATTCTACTTCAGTAGCTATTCATTCTATTTAACCTCCTTGGGGTGCTCCTGAAAGGTCTGTACAAAATTTTAGGCCATATTACTGAGGTCAAAATAAGCAACTCACCTCAGTCCGAAATTGCTGCGTCCCCAAGAATCCCAAGATACAGGGTGATGAACATGAAAAATAAAAATGAACACGTATTTTGAAAAATCTTTTTTTTTCCCTGCTAATTCACTGACCGAATTACATCCAAGAAGATAACAGCAATATAGTAGATTGTTTTATTATTAGTAAAAAAAGTGATACTTTGTTTGACAAACGAATTTTTTCGAAACGAATTGATGAGCAAAAAGCCTCACAAACAACCCAATTTGGTAACAGAGGGAGATGCCAGAGTCGTACTACGAAATATACGAAAAAGCTTGGGAGGGATAAATAAGATGCCTCTACCCCCAAAAACATATAACCCCGTAGATATTTGAAATTTTCAAAATGCTTGAAATGCTGATTTCTTATTAAGTATTAACCACACCAAATTTCCAATTCATATCTCCAAAAGTGAGCGAGATATTTTAATAAGTAAATAGAAAAAAATATTGAAACTTTTGCCCCTCTTTGTATTGTGTGATAATTTTAATTATCACAATAACTATTTTTATTATAATCATTCATTTTACTTGATTACTTGGGATTTGCTCTAAAAAATGAAAATATGCGTATTATTTCAATATATTTGTAGTGGTATAAATCAGATGATTTGTCCCAAAATGTCACTGCGTTTAACAAATTTTTTTATCAGGGAGCTAGCCTAAAAGAAGAATCCAGTAGCTTGTCAGTGACATTTTTGTTTGGAAAGAATCATAAATATATTGAAAAAATATCGAATTTTTACTCATCTTTGGACGTTTCGGGAACGAATCTGCTCCCGTTCTCAACATCTCAACATGAAAATGCAACATATTTTTCTTTGGAAGTTGTGCTCTGCTCATAGTTTGACAATTCTCAGTGTCATATAGGTACCTACTGATTTTGGCATATGAATGAGCGATTTTAGTCTACAAATGAGTTACAGGATGTTTTCATTAATTGATCTTGAATCTACCGTTTTCACGATCAGTTTTCATGTTCAGAACGGGAACAGATTCGATCCCGAAACTACTTTTGATTTGTCCCACTACAAATATATTGAAATAATACGCATATTTTTATTTTATAGAAACGAGGATAGAAATTTCCAAAAAATCGAGTGAAATGAATGTACCACCACCTCGATTAACCTACAGACAGTATATTTTATAATCATTTATATTTTCCTGATTTTTCTAAAAGTATTTGGAAAAGTAATACATATAGCGCCATCAGCCGGCGAATGATTCAAAATGATCACCATTTATGTCATCCCTCGAGAAAAGACGAAAGAAAGGGATTGATTTTACCTAGCAGGTGTGATCTGTGCTGTATCAAGATTGGTAGACTTGATGATAATATGTCTACAAAATATTCATCAGCTCTACCAACCTTGTAATGTATCAGACATCGCGCCATCTAGCTTCAATGATTTTCTCTTCCCAACATAGAAGACATCTACGCTAATATAGTAGTAGCTTCTTTAAAAAACAGTAGATGTCCCATCTGTCAACAATAATTGAATTCACGTGCGTTTCGGCATTTCGGGATAGGACCTAATCGTTGATTGATATATTACGCTTTAATCATGGGGGATTGTCAGATGACAGAGAAAATATTTCTTAATTCTCAATTTTCATAACTGTGCTAATACCCAACACTGCAAGGAGTCAGAAAGCCAAGAAACATAAAAGAAGAAGAAGATTTTTCATAACCACATACAATATGACCAAAACCTTATGATCTAAGACCAAAACATTATTATTCTCCTATCATCTGAAAGCTTCCTCGTTTATTCAAAATACTAGAAATGACCAACTACAGCAGAGAAATTCCAGATCGATCAACGAACCAAAATGTTGAATACGTTCCATCCAAATTCAATATCCACACCTTTGATGCAGAAATTTTGGAACATAAGCTGCTGTTCCAAGTAATCAAAATGCAGGACTCCTTGTTGTTCTACATCAATGATAAGGATCAACTGAAATTCAGCGACATATCTCTTGCTTTGAAAAGCAGGTATGATAGCTCACCTTTGGGTACAAGACTGATAGGAGATTTCACTGATGAGATTTCCAAGAATATCGCCATCAGGTTATCTAAAAAGACAGATAAGGCAGTGTTTTTGAGCTTCAATGTTGACCATGATGGAAGGTTCAGTCCCTTGGTAGAAAAAAGGATATATGAAGAGATGAAAAATTACCCTGTTATGTTCTAACTGAAATAAATTCTATTGCTTTTTATAAAATTGATCTTGATTTTGTAGTAATATGTAGGTATGTAGGTTGGTGGAAAGGTGATGATACACCATTGTACCATATACCAAACTATTTATTAGAATGACTACACATGGACATGGCTCCATGTGCTGAATCTGAACCTGAAGTCTGCAAGTATACAGCCCTTTCAGTTTCCTTGATGATCATTCTAATTTCAAGTAGGTATTGGTTCAATCCATCTTAATATTGACAGTACTATAAGGGAAGGAAAGTGTTTCAAAAATTGCAACTTTTTTCAATTCAAGCTGCGAATAGCTGTGCTTCTAGTTCTAAGTATTCCACCCTGTATAGAAAATTTGAAGGTCCTATGATAAAGTTTTTGAAGAGAAAGAAACAAAGTTTTGAACTTTCACAAATTTTGCAAGGCTTCAGAATGAACTGAAAACTTGTATATGTTCTCAACTAGGTTCCCCACAGGCTGAACATGATGATAACTTCGATTTTCTTCTAAGTTTTTCAGATGTAATGCATTTTTAGGAAAAAAAAATATGTCATTCAAAATCTCAGAAATTGTCTCAACACTCGAATTCGTCTGCAAAACACTTCCATCAACTCGATTTTGCATTCACTTCATAGATTCGGAGTGCATAAAAAATTTGGTCGGAAAGGCGTCAAGAATCGATTTTTTTCTAAATTAAGGGCTAGAGGGCCGTGCTTCTACTCCGCACTAGGGCACCCCTAAAAGGTCCCAAATACCGAATTTGAAGGCCCTACGACAAAGTTGATTTTTGGGTCTGAAAAAGAAACAATAAGGTTAACCCCTTTGAACATTTTCAGATTTTTTGGCAGGCCTCAGAATGAGCTGAAAACTTCTATACAGGATGTTCTCGACGTGCTTAACACGAATATGACTTCGATTTTTCCATAACTTCATTAGTTTTCCATAAATAAGCATTTTTAGGAAAACAAAAATATCGTTCAAAAATCTCAGGACTCGTCTCAACACACTCGAATTCGTCTGCAAAACACTTCCATCAACTCGATTTTGCATTCATTTCGGAGATTTGGAGTGCATAAAAAATTTGGTCGGAAAGGTGTCGAAAATCGATTTTTTTCCAAATTAAGGGCTAGAGGGCCGTGCTTCTACTCCACACTAGGGCACCCCTAAAGGGTCCTAAATACCGAATTTGAAGGCCCTACGACAAAGTTGATTTTTGAGTCTGAAAATGAAACAAGGTTAACCCCTTTGAACATTTTCAGATTTTTGGCATGCCTCAGAATGAGCTGAAAACTTGTATACAGGATGTTCTCGACGTGCTAAACACGAATTTAACTTCGATTTTTCCATAACTTCATTAGTTTTCCATAAATAAGCATTTTTAGGAAATCAAAAATATCGTTCAAAAATCTCAGAAATCGTCTCAACACACTCGAATTCGTCTGCAAAACACGTCCATCAACTCGATTTTGCATTCATCTCGGAGATTTGGAGTGCATAAAAAATTTGGTCGGAAAGGTGTCGAAAATCGATTTTTTTCTAAATTAAGGGCTAGAGGGCCGTGCTTCTAATCCGCACTAGGGCACTCCTAAAGGGTCCTAAATACCAAATTTGAAGGCCCTACGACAAAGTTGATTTTTGGGTCTGAAAAAGAAACAAGGTTAACCCCTTTGAACATTTTCAGATTTTTTGCAGACCTAGGAATGAGCTGAAAACTTGTATACAGGATGTTCTCGACGTGCTAAACACGAATTCAACTTCGATTTTCTCGTAACTTCATTAGTTTTCTAGATATAAGCATTTTTAGGGAACAAAAATGTCGTTCGAAATCGCCGAAATCGTCTCATAACCACTCAAAACCATCGATTTCGTCTGCAAAACACTTCCATCAACTCGATTTTGCCTTCATTTTAGAGATTTGGAGTGAATAAAAAATTTGGTCGAAAAGGTGTCAAAATCGATTTTTTTCTGAATTAAGGGCTAGTGGGCCGTGCTTCTACTCCGCACTAGGGCACCCCTAAAGGGTCCTAAATACCGAATTTGAAGGCCCTACGACAAAGTTGATTTTTGGGTATGAAAATGAAACAAGGTTAACCCCTTTGTACTTTTTCAAATTTTTGGCATGCCTCAGAATGGACTGAAAATTTGTATACAGGATGTTCTCGACGTGCTAAACACGAATATATCTTCGATTTTTCAATAGCTCCATTAGTTTTCCATAAATAAGCATTTTCAGGAAATCAAAAATATCGTCAAAAAATCTCAGAAATCGTCTCAACACACTCGAATTCGTCTGCGAAACACTTCCATCAACTCGATTTTGCATTCATTTCAGAGATTTGGAGTGCATAAAAAATTTGGTCCGGAAGGTGTCAAAAATCGATTTTTTTCTAAATTGAGGGCTAGAGGGCCGTGCTTTTACTCCGCACTAGGGCACCCCTAAAGGGTCCTAAATACCGAATTTGAAGGCCCTACGACAAAGTTGATTTTTTGGTCTGAAAATGAAACAAGGTTAACCCCTTTGAACTTTTTCAGATTTTTAGCATGCCTCAGAAAGAGCTGAAAATTTGTATACAGGATGTTCTCGACGTGCTCAACACGAATATGACTTCGATTTTTTCATAGCTTCATTAGTTTTTCATAAATGAGCATTTTTAGGAAAGCAAAAATATCGTTCAAAAATCTCAGAAATCGTCTCAACACACTCGATTTCGTCTGCAAAACCCTTCCATCTACTCGATTTTGCATTCATTTCGGAGATTTGGAGTGCATAAAAAATTTGGTCGGAAAGGTGTCGAAAATCGTTTTTTTTTTTCAAAATTAAGGGCTAGAGGGCCGTGCTTCTACTCCGCACTAGGGCACCCCTAAAGGGTCCTAAATACCGAATTTGAAGGCCCAACGAAAGTTGATTTTTGGGTCTGAAAATGAAGCAAGGTTAACCCCTTTGAACATTTTTTGATTTTTGACAGGCCTCAGAATGAGCTGAAAATTTGTATACAGGATGTTCTCGACGTGCTAAACACGAATTCAACTTCGATTTTTTCCATAACTCCATTAGTTTTCCATAAATGAGCATTTTTAGGAAAGCAAAAATAGCGTTTAAAAATCTCAGAAATCGTCTCAACACACTCGAATTCGTCTGCGAAACACTTCCATCAACTCGATTTTGCATTCATTTCAGAGATTTGGAGTGCATAAAAAATTTGGTCCGGAAGGTGTCAAAAATCGATTTTTTTCTAAATTGAGGGCTAGAGGGCCGTGCTTTTACTCCGCACTAGGGCACCCCTAAAGGGTCCTAAATACCGAATTTGAAGGCCCTACGACAAAGTTGATTTTTTGGTCTGAAAATGAAACAAGGTTAACCCCTTTGAACTTTTTCAGATTTTTA
This sequence comes from Phaedon cochleariae, assembly GCA_918026855.4. Taxonomy (NCBI): domain Eukaryota; kingdom Metazoa; phylum Arthropoda; class Insecta; order Coleoptera; family Chrysomelidae; genus Phaedon; species Phaedon cochleariae. The sequence goes on along the minus strand of OU896707.1, from coordinate 79,926,521 downwards.
GCATGCCTCAGAAAGAGCTGAAAATTTGTATACAGGATGTTCTCGACGTGCTCAACACGAATATGACTTCGATTTTTTCATAGCTTCATTAGTTTTTCATAAATGAGCATTTTTAGGAAAGCAAAAATATCGTTCAAAAATCTCAGAAATCGTCTCAACACACTCGATTTCGTCTGCAAAACCCTTCCATCTACTCAATTTTGCATTCATTTCGGAGATTTGGAGTGCATAAAAAATTTGGTCGGAAAGGTGTCGAAAATCGTTTTTTTTTTCAAAATTAAGGGCTAGAGGGCCGTGCTTCTACTCCGCACTAGGGCACCCCTAAAGGGTCCTAAATACCGAATTTGAAGGCCCAACGAAAGTTGATTTTTGGGTCTGAAAATGAAGCAAGGTTAACCCCTTTGAACATTTTTTGATTTTTGACAGGCCTCAGAATGAGCTGAAAATTTGTATACAGGATGTTCTCGACGTGCTAAACACGTATTCAACTTCGATTTTTTCCATAACTCCATTAGTTTTCCATAAATGAGCATTTTTAGGAAAGCAAAAATATCGTTCAAAAATCTCAGAAATCGTCTCAACACACTCGATTTCGTCTGCAAAACCCTTCCATCTACTCGATTTTGCATTCATTTCGGAGATTTGGAGTGCATAAAAAATTTGGTCGGAAAGGTGTCGAAAATCGTTTTTTTTTCAAAATTAAGGGCTAGAGGGCCGTGCTTCTACTCCGCACTAGGGCACCCCTAAAGGGTCCTAAATACCGAATTTGAAGGCCCAACGAAAGTTGATTTTTGGGTCTGAAAATGAAGCAAGGTTAACCCCTTTGAACATTTTTTGATTTTTGACAGGCCTCAGAATGAGCTGAAAATTTGTATACAGGATGTTCTCGACGTGCTAAACACGAATTCAACTTCGATTTTTTCCATAACTCCATTAGTTTTCCATAAATGAGCATTTTTAGGAAAGCAAAAATATCGTTCAAAAATCTCAGAAATCGTCTCAACACACTCGATTTCGTCTGCAAAACCCTTCCATCTACTCGATTTTGCATTCATTTCGGAGATTTGGAGTGCATAAAAAATTTGGTCGGAAAGGTGTCGAAAATCGTTTTTTTTTCAAAATTAAGGGCTAGAGGGCCGTGCTTCTACTCCGCACTAGGGCACCCCTAAAGGGTCCTAAATACCGAATTTGAAGGCCCAACGAAAGTTGATTTTTGGGTCTGAAAATGAAGCAAGGTTAACCCCTTTGAACATTTTTTGATTTTTGACAGGCCTCAGAATGAGCTGAAAATTTGCATACAGGATGTTCTCGACGTGCTAAACACGAATTTAACTTCGATTTTTTCATAACTTAATTCGTTTTCGATAAATAAGCATTTTTAGGAAAGCAAAAATATCGTTCAAAAATCTCAGAAATCGTCTCAACACACTCGAATTCGTCTGCAAAACACTTCCATCAACTCGATTTTGCATTCATTTCGGAGATTTGGAGTGCATAAAAAATTTGGTCGGAAAGACGTCAAAAATCGATTTTTTTCTAAATTAAGGGCTAGAGGGCCGTGCTTCTACTCCGCACTAGGGCACCCCTAAAGGGTCCTAAATACCGAATTTGAAGGCCCTACGACAAAGTTGATTTTTGAGGCTGAAAATGAAGCAAGGTTAACCCCTTTGAACATTTTCAGATTTTTGGCAGGCCTCAGAATGAGCTGAAAATTTGTATACAGGATGTTCTCGACGTGCTAAACACGAATTTAACTTCGAATTTCTCGTAACTTCATTAGTTTTCCATGAATAAGCATTTTAACCAAAGCAAAAATATCGTTCACAAATCTCAGAAATCGTCTCAACACACTCGAATTCGTCTGCAAAACACTTCCATCAACTCGCTTTTGCATTCATTTCGGAGATTTGGAGTGCATACAAAATTTGGTCGGAAAGGTGTCAAAAATCGATTTTTTTCTAAATTAAGGGCTAGAGGGCCGTGCTTCTACTCCGCACTAGGGCACCCCTAAAGGGTCCTAAATACCGAATTTGAAGGCCCTACGACAAAGTTGATTTTTGGGTCTGAAAATGAAACAAGGTTAACCCCTTTGAACATTTTCAGATTTTTGGCAGGCCTAGGAATGAGCTGAAAACTTGTATACAGGGTGTTCTCGACGTGCTAAACACGAATATAACTTTAATTTTTCCATAACTTTATTAGTTTTCCATCAAAAAGCATTTTTAGAAAAACAAAAATATATCGTTCAAAAATCTCAGAAATCGTCTCAACACACTCGAATTCGTCTGCAAAACACTTCCATCAACTCGATTTTGCATTCATTTCAGAGATTTGGAGTGCATAAAAAATTTGGTCCGAAAGGTGTCAAAAATCGATTTTTTTCTAAATTAAGGGCTAGAGGGCCGTGCTTCTACTCCGCACTAGGGCATCCCTAAAGGGTCCTAAATACCGAATTTGAAGGACCTACGACAAAGTTGATTTTTGGGTCTGAAAATGAAACAAGGTTAACAGATTTTTGGCAGGCCTCAGAATGAGCTGAAAACTTGTATACAGGATGTTCTCGACGTGCTAAACACGAATATGACTTCGATTTTTTCGTAGCTTCATTAGTTTTCCATAAATGAGCATTTTTAGAAAAGCAAAAGTATCGTTCAAAAATCTCAGAAATCGTCTCAGCACACTCGAATTCATCTGCAAAACACTTCCATCAACTCGATTTTGCATTCATTTCAGATATTTGGAGTGCATAAAAAATATGGTCGAAAAGGTGTCGAAAATTGATTTTTTCCTAAATTAAGGGCTAGAGGGCCGTGCTTCTACTCCGCATTAGGGCACCCCTAAAGGGTCCTGTATACCGAATTTGAAGGCCCTACGACAAAGTTGATTTTTGGGTCTGAAAATGAAACAAGGTTAACCCCTTTGAACATTTTCAGATTTTTGGCAGGCCTCAGAATGAGCTGTAAACTTGTATACAGGATGTTCTCGACGTGCTAAACACGAATTTGACTTCGATTTTCTCGTAACTTCATTAGTTTTCCATAAATAAGCATTTTAAGATAAACAAAAATATCGTTCAAAAATCTTAGGAATCGTCTCAACACACTCGAATTCGTCTGCAAAACACTTCCATCAACTCGCTTTTGCATTCATTTCGGAGATTTGGAGTGCATACAAAATTTGGTCGAAAAGGTGTCAAAAATCGATTTTTTTCTAAATTAAGGGCTAGAGGGCCGTGCTTCTACTCCGCATTAGGGCACCCCTAAAGGGTCCTGTATACCGAATTTGAAGGCCCTACGACAAAGTTGATTTTTGGGTCTGAAAATGAAACAAGGTTAACCCCTTTGAACATTTTCAGATTTTTGGCAGGCCTCAGAATGAGCTGTAAACTTGTATACAGGATGTTCTCGACGTGCTAAACACGAATTTGACTTCGATTTTCTCGTAACTTCATTAGTTTTCCATAAATAAGCATTTTAAGATAAACAAAAATATCGTTCAAAAATCTTAGGAATCGTCTCAACACACTCGAATTCGTCTGCAAAACACTTCCATCAACTCGATTTTGCATTCATTACAGAGATTTGGAGTGCATAAAAATTCTGGTCGAAAAGGTGTCAAAAATCGATTTTTTTCTAAATTAAGGGCTAGAGGGCCGTGCTTCTACTCCGCACTAGGGCACCCCTAAAGGGTCCTAAATACCGAATTTGAAGGCCCTACGACAAAGTTGATTTTTGGGTCTAAAAATGAAGCAAGGTTAACCCCTTTGAACATTTTCAGATTTTCGGCAGGCCTCAGAATGAGCTGAAAACTTGTATACAGGGTGTCCTCGACGTGCTAAACACGAATATAACTTTAATTTTTCCATAACTTTATTAGTTTTCCATAAAAAAGCATTTTTAGAAAAACAAAAATATCGTTCAAAAATCTCAGAAATCGTCTCAACACACTCGAATTCGTGTGCAGAACACTATATCAAAAGACGTAATGCTAACTCCATTGAAGATTTTTCATATATTATAATGCATCAGAAGGGACTGAAAACTAAACAGGGTGTCCTCGATGTGCTGAAGACGAATATGATCTTGATTTTTCTAGATCTTTCATGGTTTTCGTATTATTTCCATTTTCACTTCCTTGGTTGCCCATAATTCCAACATTAAATTAAAATACCAAATATTTTTTCTTCTGTTGTCATTGCCAATAGGGCCTCATATAATCTATGTCAATTCTGAAGGATACTTATTAAGGAGAATTTCGAATTGTTAGTTGAAAATAAAACATCAGAGAAGTAATAGTCACACATTTATTGTATTTTCTGATTACTAATAAAAAATTAGTATAATTTATATATGTATATATAATAAATATCTGTCATATAACTATATCATAAGCATAGATCGATAGCATTCTATGCATTTCTCAAAAAATATCTATTATTCAGAAAAAAAGAATGAAAAAAATTATGAAATTCCAAAGGTTCATGTTATGAGATTTGAGAAATAATTACAGAGCATTATAATCATAGGTGTCAGAGTTAAATGAAGAAACAAACAGTAGAAACGAAATTTGAAAAAAAAAAATTATATCCGGAGAATTCAGAAAGAAACATTTTTTCCAAGAAATGCATAATATGCAAACCAAAAATGGACTGTAACACCACGTTACCGGTGTCCTAACCCTTCTACGGAGAAACATTAACCAAATAAAAAACTTAAAATTAACAAAAACAAGCCGTTAACATGTCGAATTGTTTAAACAATATGTCCGTGCACGATTCTGATAGCATACCGCAGAGTCAATAAAAACATGAGACAAATTTGCCAGAAAAATGTCAAAATATCCTGGAAGTGACAATAAAATGAATCATGAATGATGTTAGATGTTATACAGTGTCATTCATAAAGTCGGCATCATATGGAAAAAACTTTTATTATTGACTTATTTTGGAATTCGAGTTTTGCTTCGAAAGAGATGAAAAATGGCCTACTCAATCGGGGTCACGTGACTTTCGCTACATGTCAAAAGTGAAATTTTTTTCAAATTTTTCAAATCGCTGAAAGTAGGCTTATTTGTTCGAATATCGAAAAAGTTTACTTGAAAAAGTTGTTTTTTATTTCAATTTTACACATGCTTCCCGAATTTGATCTTTCTATTGCAACTTTTAGATTTTGATTTTTTTTTTAATTTTTCTAAATTTCTGTAATATTTGAATAATTGTTAATTCCACGAAACTAGCTTCCAAATTCTTTTTATGTTTGATGCAAAGTTGATATATCGTCAAGCATTTAGAAACGAAATCCATTTAAACTGATCTTTTCATTACTGAAAAGATAAATTTAAATGAATTTCGTTTCCAAATGTTTGGATGAAACATAACAGAATTTTGAAGAGGAGATTATCATTTTCTGAGAAAATCATATTTTTGTCGATAATTAGTGATAATTAGTTATTGAAAGTTAGTAACATGATGAAGCTACTGGTATGAAGTAGTTTTATCGAATTTACAATTTTTTTAATATTACAGAAATTTCGAAAACTTTTATAAAATATCGAAATCTAAAAAATGTAATAGAAAGATAAAATCCTAGTCACATATGTAAAATTCAAATAGAAACAACTTTTTCAAGTAAACTTTTTCGATATTCGAACAAATGATAATGAACCTACTTTTATAGCTATTCATTTGAAAAAATGTCACTTTTGACATGTAGCGAAAGTCACGTGACCCCAATTGAGTAGGCCATTTTTCATCTTTTTCGAAGCAAAACTTGACGTCCAACTCGAACTTCAAAATAAGTCATTAATGTTTTTCCCATATGATGCCGACTTTATGAATGACACTGTATAGAGAGTCCCTCAATTCAAGTGACAAACACCGGAAGATTCCTTCCATAAAAATGAGAAAAAATATTGCAATATACTTATGTCCGGAAATGGTTCCTTATTATTATTAGTATTAAATACTTTCAGGTATTGAAAATATTTTAATATTAAATATTTTCAAAGGCGAAGTATTTAAATTCCAGATACAAAAGTATTTGAATAGTTCACAGTAAGTATTTAAATACTTACAAAGTATTTGAGTATTTCCAAAGTATTTAAATAAGCTGAAAGTATTTGAGTATTTTCAAAGTATTTATATACGCTAAAAGTATTTGAATATTTCCAAATTATTTGAATAATTCCAAGGTATTTATACAGTGAGGACCAAAAGTCCGTCGCCCCCCCCCTGTAACTTCTTCATTCTACATATTACAAAAAAATGTTGAATACATAATAAGTTTCATTCATACAGAGTGTCTCTAAAAGGCACGGTGACTTAGAAGTTAATTTTTTTAAATGGGACACCCTGTATTTCATTGCATTGTTATATTCTACGTTGAATTCTGAACAAGTTTGATAAATGGTTTTCTATCAAAAAAGTTAATAGTTTTGGACTTATGAACACTTAAATACTGTCTGTAGGTTAATCGAGGAGGTGGTATATTCATTATTCCAAATTTTTTGGGATTTTCTCTCCTCGTTTCTATAAAATAAAAATATGAATATTATTTCAATATACGTGGAGAGAAAATCCCAAAAAATTTGGAATAATGATTATGAACACTTGTAAATAATTATTTCGACTACTTTTTTTGTGATCCATTTGTTACGATTTTCTCATTGAACTGGCGCAAAAGTAGTGGAAATAATTATTTACAAGAGTTCATAAGTCCAAAACTATCAACTTTTTTGATAGAAAACCATTCATCAAACTTGTTCAGAATTCAACGTAGAATGTAATAATGCAATGAAATACAGGGTGTCCCATTTAAAAAAATTAACTTCTAAGTCACCGTGCTTTTCAGAGACACTCTGTATGAATGGAACTTAAACCATCAAAGAGATCGAATGAAACCCTACAACTTATGTATTTAACATTTTTTTGTAATATGTAGAATAAAGAAGTTACAGGGGGGCGACGGACTTTTGGTCCTCACTGTATACTTCACTATATTGAATAATGGATGTGGGTTTCTACTCAGAAACTACCTACTGAGGGAAACGGTTTCCTCAACAGTTTTATATGTTTTTCTAGAATCTGTGAGAAAATCCAATTATTCTCGGAGTATTTAAATACTCATAAGTATTTAAATTCTCCTTGGTATTTGAATATTTTACGAGTATTTAAATACTTCTGAAATATTTAAATACTTTTGGGTATTCAAATACTCCAAAAGTATTTAAATATTCATATATATTCGAATACTTCGTGAAACTATTTGCAAATACTAAGTAATAAATATATACCAACAAATATTTGTAAGAGATTTGTAACTATAAATATAATTACCTAAACCAGAAGGTATTTAATTACTCGGTATTTAAATACCGAAAAGTAATTGAATACTAAAAAGTATTTGTCAATACAAATAATGCCCAGTTTTGATGCTTCATATCCTACCTTCTTTGAGAAAAAAATTTGTTTTTTCGAAAATTCTCTCAATCTCAACTAATTTTTCTCTGAATTGAAGATAGAAAATACCTGATGAACCAAAAAGTTACCTGTTCAAATAATACTTCAACTGAAAGAAGTTGAAAAATTGTTCTTGGTGTTTCTTTTGTGCACAAAACAAACCTACTTGCCCCGTGTGCACCCCTATGGAAATATTATGAAGTTTTCATTCATATGGCAGTAGAATTTTTCTCTTATTGATAAAAATCCAGATTATTTTTCATTTTCTAATTATATGGAAGGCATCTGCTATAGGTTTTTGTCACTTGTATTCTGGAACACTCTGTATAGGGTATGAGCTTTCATAATGACAAAATGGCACAGCACTACAAAAATATTTTGAAAATTTCTCAAAGCGAATCACTCATCTCTTTCAACATGTTATTTACATTCATATACATTGAAATGGCAGTTGAAGAGCTATTTCGTCTAATGTGGGGATGATGAACAACTTTTTTTGTGACAAACTCTTACAACAAAGGTCTATATAGACAACGGTGCAAGAAAGGTATGTTTCGAGAAAACGTCATTTAATTACATTCAATAGGTACCAATTGGAAACCGAAAATAAACCAATACATTTATTGGTTATTTAGAAAAACTTTATTGGATCAAACATGACAGCACAACAGTGAAAAACATGAAAATTGGAGACCAATTGGAATTCATTTCACTATTTTGAATGCTATGTTTGTTTTAATAATTATTTAATTATTGTATTTTTAATCAGCAATACCAATAATGGTTTGCTTTTTGTGATTTTGATCATCCTGTATAAACTTATATTTGAAAATCACTCTGAATATTGACAATAATTTCGGGAAGACGTTGATTTGAAATCAAATGAAAATGAATTTGAGCAAGATTTTCATAGATACAGACTGTTTCCACCATTTTTTATCGAATTTTTTCAAATTAACCATCTCATTCTAGATGATTTTATGGACAAGAGATGCTGACAGGTTTTTGAGTATTTTTTATTTTTTGTATATTAGCTAGGTTTATTTTGAATGTGCTGGGCTAGTTTTATTAATGTGAATCACTCTTTTATCTTTTTTGTTTTCCACTTATTAAAACAGATTCAGCACTGATTTTACATAATTTATCACTCAGGTTCAACTTATATCGACAATGATGCCACATCACTTAAAATATACAGGGTATACAGAAATAAATATATTTTCAAATGGTATATTTTCAAATAATTGAACTCTTTGAATCATCCTGATTTCAAACATATCAAAACATACAGCATTCTACACACACTGGCACAATTAGGGGAACGGGCAAAATTTACACTAAGTTTGACATCAATTTTCTTTCGAACCGATCGCTCGATTCAAATTTTTTTCTTCACGAAATGTAGCTTCATTCTTCACGAATACATCTGAGGAATAATTACCTTCAAACGATGAGTCTTTCCATCATATACAAGGGTGTAAAGAAAGTACGGATTTTTCGGTATTTTTTTAGACATCCTGTGGACTGAACCACTGATAATTGAAACGATTTCTCAACACCAAATTGGAGCCCAATCTATTCCGAATATTTTCGTTTTTTATTCATCTTGATATCTTAATTATTCAAGAAAATACAGGGTTTCAAAGGAAAGGTGGATATTGGTATCAATTTTACACCTCAAAACTCAAATTGGATCTGAAAATGTGTCGTTTCTCGACTAACCTAACCTAACCGTGACTAAACCTCTGCCATAGGAGACAGAAGCAGTAAAATCAAATTGTTCATTTTGTTCACCTCGGCGATATAGTCTTTCCCTGCCATTTATTGAATTCGTGCAGATGCGGCTCTCATATGTTAAAAGAACATTGGCCCACTGGTCATTTTCAATTAATGTTACAGCCCTCGCCACATCAGTAGGAGTCGAATCTCTCATGTTGAATTTTCATTAATCAAATTTATGAATTGTGAATCGCTTGAATTTGACAATAATTAATGACATTAACAAAATAGCCAACGTTAATTAACAAAAATAGCATTTCACCAAAAGAACATTGGAGCAACTTTTATCACCCCTGCATATTCATGAGAGTATTCGTATATGTGTCTTCAAACAGTAAACCGATAGGTAAAACTGTGAACAATTCTCATCTTGAAGTAAAAACCCTCACAGAAACAAGTTGAAAAACGACACGTTCTCCCCAGTTTGAGTTTCGAGGTGGTAAAATTAATACCAATATCCACCTCTTCTTTGAAACTCTATATTTTCTTGGATAATTGGGATATCAAGATGAATTAAAAACGAAAATATTCGGAATAGATTGGGCTCCAATTTCGTGTTGGAAAATCGTTTCAATTATCAGTGGTTCACTCCACAGGATGTCTTGAAGAATACCGAAAAATCCGTACTTTCTTTACACCCCTGCATATGATATAAAGACGAATCGTTTGGAGGTGGTTATTTCTCAGATGTATTCGTGAAGAATGAAGCTACAATTTGTGGAAAACAAATTTGAATCGAGTGATCGGTTCGAGAGAAAATTGATGTCAAACTTAGTGTAAATTTTGCCCGTTCCCCTAATTGTGCCAGTGTGTGTATTTTTCATACCCTGTATATTTGAGGAGATATTGCAACACTCTGCCAATATCATTTTGAAACCAAAAAGATAAAGGATGGTTCATATTGATGAAATTATTAAAACCTGTTCCTACCTAGTTGATTTATATTCTTAATAAATAGTAGGCATTTGAAATTCCTGCCTTATTCGACCGTGAAATGCACATATAAATGGCTATTTGTGTAAAAAAAAATCTATGAAGAGCGGCAATAATACTTTGTGCTCGAAATACACACAAGATTTTTTCTACTAACGCAGCTTTTGGAAATAACTTCCCTGAAACTATGAGCGATTGAAATAGTACAAAAAGTTCTTATCCATATTATCCCATATGTCCAAAGGAAACAAAAAAAGACTGTCTTTCTGATGACAACAAAGAGTTTAAATATAAAGTATAATTCATCGTTTTCAACAGATATGCTTCATCGGGAGCTACTTGTAGAAATTTGTTGGTATATTCAGAGGTGAATTTTTTGGATTTTTCTCGCTTTATATCCAATAGATTGTTTCTTGAGAAATGCGATAAGTTTCAGATATTTATTGATTCCGATATTATCGTAGGTAATATCCCGAGACCATGACAAATAGCCGACTATTATGTTCTTCATAATTCTGTCAAAAGTACCTTGTATTTTGACAATTTGATGAGACCATGTGAACATTGATAATCTGAATAACTCCCGAGAGCTTTAGCTATAGATACTTGTTTTTAAAGATGCATTCATTTTGAATTTCGAATGAGGGGTTTTGTATTTATGGATTTCAGAATATTTAGAATTTATTTACCAGTTGAGAGGGTGTACATACGCGTCCCAACAATACAATCGAACGATTTACTTGGTTTTGCGGTGTCGTCGAAGCTTAGCTAATGAGTTAGGAAAGTTAATTTCTCGTTAAATCAGCCATAAAGTGCAATATGTATTACACAAAATAAACAATTGAAATCTGTAACTGTACAGAAAAATCTATGAAATCTTCTCGAAGCAAACCTTTCAGCCTTCCACCAATCAACTTCCGAAAAAAAAAACACCCCAACAACGGTCCCTGCGCAGCTCGTAGCTCACATCGATGCCGCATCAACTTCCGAAGAAAAAACACCCCAACAACACCCGGCACAACTATCTCCAGCCAGTTCTCGCAGCCCTCGCAGCTTCCGGTTACTTCCGGGGCAAGAACCTCGGATTGGCCGGAATGCGCGTGAAGCTGCGCAGCTCGTAGCTCATGTCGATGCAGCATCAACTTCCGAAGAAAAAACACCCCAACAACACCCGGCACAACGGTCTCCAGCCAGTTCTAGCAGCCCTCGCAGCTTCAGCCTTCGCAGCTTCCGGTTACTTCCGAGGCGAGAACCTCGGATTGGCCGGCATGCGGGTGAAGCTGCGCAGCTCGTAGCTCATGTCGAGGCCGTGCGCAGTCGCCGTGTCCATGTCGCTTTTGCGGAAGATGATCATGCGGATGTCCGAATGGAGGTACACCTTGCCCGATTTCGAACTGATGAACCTGCGAGAGAAGGTGGATGGTTAGGTTATTGTCGATTCGAATGGAGAAGTTAGTTTGTCAGTTAGTTCATTGACCCGAAATTTGCCTACCGGTCTATGTATAGGCTACTGTCAATTGTTCATTTGCTTCAATGTCAGTAACACCGTTTCAAGTTGAATTTGTCCTCTATTTTTTTCCGAAGAGTGCTCAACCAGTCAACCACAGATATTGACAAAACAATAATATTTGTAACGAACTACCTGACCCTTTTGACGTTTGGTGGTTGACTGTGTCGACTCCCTTTTTTGAATTATCATTCTCCGAATCCTTTAGAATCGCGATTGTATCTTCTATTAATTATGTTCTCTTAGTGTTATTAATATTCTGCTCTTCTTTTCAATAGGTCGCGTGCACGATGACCGACCCTGGAGGCAAAATATTGAAACACAACCTCACTTTTTTTATTTGTTTACAGAGGAATCAAAGGATTGAAATAGTTTTTCACAATATTTTGGCATACGAATCATGTTTTTGGCGCTATTCATTAATTCAAGTATGCCTTCTCATTGTGCTATTGTACAATACACAAAAATGCAGCGAGAGACGAAGGAATATGATTTTTCAGGTAAACTCACATAGTTTTCATAAAGCAATTTTGTCATTCCTTATTGAAACTTCTGCTACTTCTGCAATAGAAGCTAATACTGCTAGTAGATTGAAAATATCTACAACACACAAGATCATATTTCGTCAGCATGTCAGACCAGTCCTTCCGTGTGAATGCATGAATCAAATTTTCTTGCATTCTTTTAGAAATTTCACGAGTATTTCTATTAGCGAAATATATTAGAGAGAACAGAGAAATGACTAAATTTCAAAAATGAAAACAATATGTGACTGACTAAAGTAGGTACTTAACTTTTAAATCAAAATCTACCAAGCGGATTCCTTCGTCTCTCGCTGCATTTTTTGTGCATTGTACAACAGCACAATGTGATGGCATAGCCGAAAAACACGATTCGAATGCCAAAATAATTGTAAAAAACTATTTCAATCATTTATAAACAAATAAGAAAAGTGAGGTTGTGTTTCAATTTTTCGCCTCCAGGGTCGGTCATCTGACAGTTCTTGTTCATTGACCCAAAATATGTCTGCCTGTCAATGGCGCTTCTGTAGGTGCGTTCGGTTATAACATATCTGTTAGCTCTATTCCATCTGTTAGCTCGGAAAGCATTCGATAAATCAGATCTACTTTCTCTGTCTAATCTGTGAGCTGAAAGATGTAATCTGTTTGCTCCGCCTTGAGGAGCAGATCATTCAGATTTGATCGGTTATTCGGTTGTCAGTTGTCAACAAATCAATGTCAACAACATGTTATTGGAATTATATATCTCTTCTGTGTCGAACAGTTAAAGACTCGATCAATTGGAAACGAAACACGAAACTGAATTTTGTAGAATCCTCCTTGCCTAGAATCGCCAGAATGACCGACGAATTTGCTGTAGGTAGCATATCTGTTATATATGCGATCACAACTGCCCTGGAGCCACAGTTAATGACCGATCATATGAGACAGAATCATTCCTTCCTTAGTAATTTTCAAAATCTTTGTTGCCCTGACGTGTTTTTGAAAGTAATAAGGTTAAGTGAATTGTTTCTGTTTTCTGTTACTTCTGACAGCTGGCGCTCGCAATCTACTACCTCATTGAGCGTTCGTTAAATATCTATAGCTCTATCTGTTAGGTGATCACGTGACACCAAACCTGCATCTGCTCGCTCGGCTCCGATTTTGTTAAACCGAACGCACCTTTTATAGAATAGTGTACAGTTACTGCCCAATGCCAGTGACACTGTTTAAGGTTAAATTCGTCTCCTTCTATTTTTCCCCAACAATACTAAACGAATCAACCCCAGATATTGATAAAAGAGAAGAGTTTTTGTAATGATTATTACCCGACAGTTTTGGTGGTTGACTGCTGATTTCCTTTTTCAAAATATCTTTCTCCAATTCATTTAGAATTGCGATTGTATCTTCTATTAGTTATTTCTCCTAGTGTTGCTTCTTCTATATCAATTAGTTGATTGGTAATTGTTGTTATTGTATATAATTTCAAGTAGGTAATTAATTCTAAGAGTACATTGATATGTTTATTTTTATTAGCTGTTGTACTTCTACCCAGTTTATAGCTTCTTGTGGTTATTATTTCATCTTCACTAATTTTTTTAACTAGTGCTTCTCTTAGCTTTTGGTTATTTCACTGTCTCATTTTGAGAGATTGTGGGTTTGTTTGTGCTGTGCATAAAGTAGCATATAAACTGAACAAAATTCGTCATTCCTCACCTCAGATGTATGAGATATCGCAGCCACTTCGGCCCCCACTCGATGTCGCGGTCCGCGCAATCGGTCGGCATGTACAGGGTGCGCTGCCTCAGGAACGTCTGCGAATTGGCCGGCATGTCGTCGAGGTCGTACATGACGACGAACATCTTGACGACGGTGCCAAGAGGGTTGAAGAGGGTGACCTGGACGGTGCCCGACTTGGGCACGTTGTAGCCCTTCTTGCCCAAGTTGATGTGGCTCTGGAAAAATGTCAGTTGCTGGATTTTTTTGCATCAATATCCTTACCATAACTTCTTAGAGGCTCAGGATATAGAAGGGCTTGTTATACACGGTTCCTTAGTTCTCTTCAAGAAAAAAAGTTTACATGACCATATGCCCTAAACCTCTCAACTTTGAATAAATTTCATTGTTTTATTGTTTATTGAAAAACTAGCTTCCAGTCAGAAATAAAATTTTGGTATGAGGAAGTTGATTACAAACAACAATAATAAAATAATATAAGGTGACAACAACAATAAAAATTTAAAAAATCTAAAAATGCTAAATCGATCAAGTCATAAAAATAGCCACAGGGACTAATCAGTAGATGGCAAAGTATCAATTTTATCCATTTCGTAATGAAATCATGTGTTTTTTTAATTCAATTTTAAATTTTGAAATATGTCTGCAATTTTTTATATTATGTGGTAATTTATTAAATTCAGCTAGAGCAGCGTGAGTAATTTTTTTTTGGCCAATTATAGAAGTAGCAGAATCAAGATGAAATAAGTTTGATTGTCTCGTGTGATGACCATGAATTTCTGAGTTTCTTATCAAAATAAAATTGGATTTCAGATTATTGTTTATTATATTATATGAAACTTTAAGAGAATCTATTTTATATAATTCATCCAATGAAAATTTTTCTGTTATGGCATACAGATCATTTGTTGGGATATCAAATGAGAGGCGATACAATACTTTCAGTGCTTTCTTATAAAGTGCAGATATTTTACTGAAATTATTCGTTTTCGTATCATAATTTCAATACTGTTTTAGATATTTTTATGAATTTTGACATGTGTCTACTAAGCACCAAAAGGCATTTTTTGATGCAAGAGATTTTTCAATATTTCTACCAGTGGTGTTCGTATGGAATATAAATTGAAAATTTTCCTTACAAATTATTGTACACCGATCTATTAAATTTAGAACTTAAAGATGGGGTGATTGAAGTGCAAACCCTAGCATTTTCCGGAACTAAAAATCACATAAAAATATCATAATATATATTTCATATATTTTGAGCCATCAATTAAATTACACCCTGTATAATAGCTCACTTCCCACCCTAGGGTATAATGTGTTTGTTCTTTGGTATTGTGTGCTCACTGCTCAAATCATAATATTCAACTGATGTTACTTAATGTTCCATGATCTGCTTGACTTTTGACATTTGAAATTTTCTGACGTGTCATGTCAATTTTTATAACCTTCAGTTTCACGCACATGTGATTATTTCTATTGACACCCCATCAAACTTTTAGTTTTTTAATGTCTTTACTCATCCCTTTCCAATGAAATCTCTTACTAATTTTATAATACGTTTTATAATAACCATCATGACCACCAGAATCACAGTCGTCATGATAGGATTCTAAAATCTCTTTTTTCAGATCATTGGTTTTGACCGAATATCGCCCATCATATAATAAGATTGAAACCGTATCGATATCCACCAAATAAAAGGTTATGGATAACTGATAAAATCAGCGAATTACTTGAAAAGGACATCATCAGAAAGTCAACATCACCTTATGCATCCCCTTGTGTTTTAAAAACTAAAAGTGATGGTAATTTTCGTCTATGCATCGACTACAGGAAGATAAACGATGAAACTGAATTAGATCCATTTCCCTTTCCCCTTGCAGATGATATAATAGAAAAATTTGGTGGATGCAAGTATTTCACCAAATTAGATTTAAAGGATGGTTTCTGGAACATAAGCATTTCAGAATATACACGAAAATTTACAGCATTTGTGATACAAGAAGGACACTATGAGTTCAACCGCCTCCCATTTGGTTGGAAGAATTCAAGTGCAAAATTCCAACGTATTATGCAAGAAATTCTTCAAGACCTCCTATCTGAAAAAGTTATAGTTTTCATAGATGATATAATGTGTGGTGGATACACTTCCCTAATAACACTCTTATGTCCCATGGATATCCTTAGGACGTTCTGTCGGGACATTCAGGACGTCCATAGGACGTTCGAATTTGGTACCGTGAACGTCCATTGGACGTCTGTGGGACGCACAAATGTCCCACTCGAGGACCAACTAGGGACGTCCGTGAGGGACGTCCCTGGGACAACTATCGAATACCTGAATCCTACAGTATTCCTCATCAAGCACTACAGAAGACGTCCTTAGGACATCCATAGGACAACCTATCAGCAACGCTGAGGGATATCAATTGGATGTCCATGGAATGTCCCAGGGACGTACGAATTATTCTTTAATTTGGATTTGTCTGGGTGCCTCTAGGACCAGATCTTGCATAACTGATTAGGACATCCACTCGAGTTGATGGTCCGTAGAAGGTCCCCAAAAATTTTCCCAAGGATGTCCAATGGACTTACGTGAAGGACATTGACGAGGAGTACTTATAGCCTACGAGCAATCATTCGTCGGCGAGGTGTAAGTTAACGTCCTCGCAGGGACAACATATTGAAAGTACCGACTAGGACGTCCATAGGACGTTATTTCTAGGACATTGAAAGAGTACAGTTTATGTACCAATTGGGACATTCGACGGACATTCGAAAGACGTCCCTGAGGGACATTTCGATAGTTATACGATCCTGAAAATATTAAGGGCGCCTGTGCAGAGATATTTGAAGGAATGTACCATCAGGGTCATTTCATGGTTGTCTAGAAGGGACATAATATAAGATCTGAAGTCATGTCAGTATTTGTACTACTCGGGAAATCCGATGGATGTCCCTAAAGGAACGTTTGAAATCATATCCCATCAGGGACATGCCAAGGACGTCCTTGCATGGACATTCTACAATATGTACCACGTGGGACGTCTAAGGGATGCCATTTCTAGGACATTTGAAATGATGTACCGGCTGTGACATTCCATGGACGTCCTTGCTCGGACATTGCATGAGATGTACGAGATGGGACGTCCCAAAAAGACACTTATTTTTGGTTCGGGACATTCGGACGTGAATTGTACCAAATAGGGACGTTCCTAGGACGTTGTGTGCTATTAGGGTTATGATGAATGCAGTATGTTAACTAAAGAAATTTTAAGACGATTAGATAACAACAACATGAAAATTAATCTGAAGAAATGTGAATTCTGTGTATCCAAAGTTATATTTCTTGGCAGAGAAATTGACGGTGATACGAAAAAATTGAAATCTGAGATTGTTGAAAAAGTGAAATCAATGAAAAGACCCAAGGACTTGAAATCGATACAATGCTTCACTGGACTAACCAACCACTTTCGGAGTTTTATAAAAAATTATGGACACATTGTGAGGCCTTTAGATGAACTGAAACAGAAAAACAAAAAATTCGTTTGGACTGATGAATGTGAGAAATCTTTTAAAACTTTGATCAATCTCATCACCTCGAAACCTATTCTGAGGATCCCAGACGCACGTTTGAAGTTTGAACTCTCTACAGATGCCTCATACTATGGTTGTGGTGCGGTACTTTATCAACGAGATACTGAGGAGATCAAAAGTAGACAGCTTAGAGTAGTTTCTTATTATTCATATACTTTTTCGAAAAGTGAACAAAATTACTCTGTAACTGAAAAAGAGTGCCTGGCTGTGGTAAAAGCAGTTAAATACTTTCGGACTTATTTAGAAGGAAAACGATTCATTGTGCATACCGATCATCAAGCTTTAAAGTATGTTTTAACATCAGGAACTCTTAAAGATAGACTAGCTAGATGGCAAATTTTCTTAACTGCTTTTGACATGGAAATAAATCATAAATCAGGAAAAGAAATGAAAGATGCTGATGCTATTTCTCGGTTATGTATTGATATTCCTGACGATGTCAATGATCTTTTCTGGTGTCATTTGAATATCCAAAATTTAGAGTTAATGGATGATGGGCGATATTCGGTCAAAACCAATGATCTGAAAAAAGAGATTTTAGAATCCTATCATGACGACTGTGATTCTGGTGGTCATGATGGTTATTATAAAACGTATTATAAAATTAGTAAGAGATTTCATTGGAAAGGGATGAGTAAAGACATTAAAAATTATATTCATACATGTGACATTTGCCAACGAGTAAAGTTCAAGTACTTACCGAAACCTGACTTTGTTCACTTAACTTCTACTTCCCAGACTCCATATGAGACAATACATGTTGATTTTGCCGAACTCTCCAAGAAATCAGATGTGAAGAAATCTACCAGATCATTTATAGTTGTTATTGACGAATGTACTCGACATATTTCTGCGAAGGCTATGAAGGAAAGTGGAATAGCCTTGAAAAATTACTTTAGTCAATTTCCATTCAAGGATAAAATAAAAAACATTGTAACGGATCGTGGAGCAGCATTTACATCGGGTGTCTTCCATGACTGGGCTACAACCGAAGGAATAAAATTGATTCATACAACCCCCTACCATCCTGCTGGTAATGGGCTAGCTGAAAGAGCTGTGCGAAATCTGAAGACATATATGAGGTGCTACGAAGATTTCAAAGGTGGATGGAAAAAGTGTCTTGAGGCGGCAGTTCGACACCACAATTATTCGCATACCGAATATTTGGGATGCTCTCCAAATTTCAGACTTTATGGGAAAAATATAATCTTACATGCAGACAAGAAATATGGAATAGATTGCAGTGAGAATGAATCAATTAAAAATCCAGAAGAACAATTGAAATATAAACGAAGAATACAGGAACAAGCTAAAAAAAACTATTTTACTTTGCTCATCTCTGGATCCTTGTATTTCATCATAATCCACTCTAGCAAACGTAGGATTCAAATTTTCACCCGACTGCGCCATTTGTAATACTAATCAGAAATATTCTGATAGAAAGGTACAGATGTTCAATATTTATTATACAATTAATTCTAATAATACTCATTACTATAGCAACATCAGATTATACAGAGATTATACTCTACTATAACATTACATTATATAATTGTTATTTTTTTCTAGATTGCCCAGATAGATACTTACTTTTTATTTCTGTTTATACTAAGTACTTACTCTTTCTTTCTAGCTGCCTTGCACAGTCGGTATTTGAGACATGAAGAAACCAAACTCTATATCCTCAAGCAGAGTTCCAGGAATCAGGGTGCAATTATTGTTCATAATATATGACTGGTTCGTCAATAAAAATTATTATGAATTTCATTTGAAAAATAAATATTTGAACTCCAAAACAAATAGGGTTTTTATTCATATCAACAATAGAAAACACTTTCAATTGGAAAGCTTCCAAAAGAAAACCTACCCTTATACTACCTATCTGCATCTAAATCTAACCAACTTAAATTTTATTTGGATTCGCTAACCTTTCCTCTGAAACGCAGCACAAACGCAGTCCAGCTGTGATCTTTACATCGTATCAATAGTCACTGCCTATGACATGAAGTTAGTAGTAAATATGAATTCTGCAAGTGCATGCGTAGACATAACCTTGCTTTTTGAGGTAAATAACTCTTTCAAAAACGAAAGTCTTTCTAACAAATAATTGTTATTATAACTAATAATTAATGCTAAACAAAAGTCCTTTCGGTAAAACTGCATTTAGCATGCGATGGGTTTTTTTTCGAAAATTTTTTTTGGTACTTACGTATTTTTGTCTGAAAAACACGAATTTGATGATGAAAATGTGAACAAACCACTATTTATCGAGATATTTCAAAAAAAAGTTCGAAATTTCGACTCCTTTTTCCCCTTGCGTTGGATGCATTTTCAGGTACTTGCTCTTCTTATTTTGTCATTGGACACTTAATATTCGCTTTATATACTCATGATGTACTTCAATGACACATTTTTATACAGAAAATTCAACAGGAAATATGATTTTTATGGTGAGTTTTTCCTATTTAGTGAGCAAGCATACCAGATGACGGCCATTTTATCCATAGGCAATCCAAATACGAGATGTCAAATGTCAATAGATTGCTTTGGAATGACATTACACACGCCATTATTTCAAATGATATTCTTCCTTCTTTTCAATAAATATGGATAAATCACAAGAAAATCATATTTCTAGTTGACTCAATAATAGAGAAAATGTGTCTTACATTGTGATATATATAAATTGTCCAATGATGAAAAAAGAAGGGTGAATTGTTTAAAATTCAATCCAGAAGACAGGCGGAAAAGAAGGTGGAATTTGAAACTTTATAGTGAAATATCTTGATAAATAATGGTTTGTTCACATTTTCATTATCAAATTCGTGTTTTTCAGACAAAAATACGTAAGTACCAAAAAAATTTTTCGAAAAAAAACCCATCGCATGCTAAATGCAGTTTTACCGTTCTTTCTTTTGTATGGTTATTAATAGTCTTATGCACTTGTGCGGGGTTTTGAAAATTTTGTTCTAACGCGGAATTTCACGAAAACTGTTATGATAGTCTTTGGAGCTACGTTTTTGAATAGGCACAAAAGATTATTGGCCAAAGTTCTGTTTTACAAGGAAAAACGGTACCTTATTCTGGAGAATTCCCTGCTAGCCTCTACCAGCTTCTCGTTTCTGGACGATTTCTTGGAATTCTGGATTCTGGGTAAGCTAATTTTTGCTCACTTAATACCTTGATACTTGTCTATCTTTTGATATAGTTTTTCTTTGATGTGATATTGTACTTTTTATCATCATTTGTGGAGAAATTCCACCTGCTTCCCACATAAAAAAAAAAACACCGCCCCAAAAAACTTCCTGTCCTCCTTTTTTTTTTCTTGTTGCTAGGTACAACGTTTTGAAATTCCTCGCTCACTAAGATCACTTTTATTTTAGTATCACTTTCAATAATTAATTTCTTAAAAACTACTTAACCTATTACAATTCTGTTTCTATGAAACATACTAAAAATTAAACTATTTTATAATAATGAAGCTTCCCAATTTTTATTTTGACACTCTCTTGCCATATTTTTCTACCTGGTCATTCTGCTTAAATAATTGCATGTGATTGGCTGGCATTAGAGTTTAATGTACTGAGTGATTTTATGTTAGGTTTGAATTATAGAGTAAGATTTCTTTGTTAACTTTTGCTTGTGCATGGTTTCAGTTTTGAAAATGTTCTTTCTAAAGAAAAGTAAAGCTATATTTTTTTTTATAAAAATTAAATGCCTATTTGGGCTCTCTGATGGAAATTTAGCTGATTTTGTGCCTTTTAATGTGGTTATTTCTTTCCGACGTTTTCCTTTCATAACAACAAATACATTTATAACAAAAATTTTTTTACAGTGACAGTAAGTTTTTCAGGTTTCTTCACCTTTTCTTAATTGTTTTCTAGATCATGGAGCATTTTGCCTTGTTTGCACTATTATCAACTATACTATTAATATGCCTACTTTTTTCATGTCCATGTAAGTACTAAGTAACTCTTGCATCTATGTCCTAAGTCAACACTGATTTTTCTAGAACTATGATAATATTTTCTATCGGCTGATGATGGGCTTATATAAGCCCGAAACATGTTCCTTTGAGATTGGTCTTTGATCATTCTAATGAGTGTTGTGGAGATGACTTTGGGTTTTCATCTATGATATACTATTTTGTTCTTGGTGATCGAATACTCACGAGGTACGGTGATGACACTTTGTCGTTGTCGCCCAAAGTGTAGAAGAAAACGGTGACGGGAACGACGAGGTGTTTGGGCACGAAGGATCCACTCGCCCCCAGTTCGGCCGTGAATCCGTGGACGGTTGAAACTGGTTCCAGACGACCGTTCAGGACCGATTCCTCGAAGCTGCCTGAAGAGCGCAAAGAAAAAATCAGAGGGATTATATATAATCATTTCCTAAAATGCACTATTGGATACAGGGCATATACATATGTAGAAAAATACGAAATAATTAGTCTCTTATGGTAGGCGGTTCTATACTTTTAACCCAGATATGCGCACCGTCCTTCTAAGAGGACACTGCGTTAAGAGATTTCTACTGCGTAATTTGGTTATCTTCGGGAATTTTCTCATAGATGGCACCACTTATGCCAAATGAATTCAAGTTGGATGAGCAGATTGATCTCAATTTGGTTGGGTAAGCAATTATTACGGAAATATTCTGAATACTAATTTTGTGTTGAATTGATCGGCTATCGTGATCATTTTTGTTGCTAAAAAAATGTCAATGCATGTGTTTTGAAACTGCATCTCACAACCTCAAATGTTCTTTGAGAAGAACAGCAGGCATATGAGCAACTTTTTTTCAGTGGTTTCAGTTTCTATAATCTTTAGAAGATGACGAAACCAATAATGAACAATCTGAAATATCTGTAGTAATTATGTCTCCTCTCTCATTTATTGTAAACAAGTTACAAATGAGCACTCGAGCGATGAAGACATAGTAGACGTTAGTACGGTATTTTATTTCACATGCAAAGCATGTGAGAACAATGTGTAGCAATTACATAGGATGCAAGAGTAGCCATCCCAATTTCGGAAGGCAACCAGAAAAAAATACAAACGTTCAAAACCCTCTCCATTAGAAAACTCAGATTTCCGTTACAATCATTGGATGGTAACGCAGGAGAATGGGAAAATGCAACGTTGATTGTTTCAAGCCCTACGATGCCAGAGACTTGTTGAATAATCAATTTCATTTGATTTTAGGCTCAGAATAGTTTTTATGTCCTCTTGTATTATATTTAGAATATTGATATAATAAAAGCTTAGTTTAGAAAATCTCCACCAAGATCAATCAAGACACCCCAACTAACTACTATCTAGATCGCTACAGGTCATATCTAAGCAACCCGAAAATCTTGGTCAAATTGCTCGTCTGAAAATGCTTTTTTTCAATACGAAAAAACTCCCAAACTGTTATTGATGACATCGAGTCTCTTGGTGTTCGTTCAGAAACATGAGTAAGAGTGAGTAAGATATAGGACAGGTCCTGAATGCGCATGATTCATGTTCTACAGTTCGATCTCGTGAATGGCATAGCTTTTTTAATATGGAATTAGCATTCTAGATAGTAAATTAAGTCAGCGAACGGAACTGAGAAACGAACGAATCCATTTTGCCCAAACATAATGTATAGGCGATTCCTGTAGACCAATAGAACGATCCAAAATGCGCTTACTTCCGCAATATAGCAGCATGAGTGAATATTTTTTGTCTTATAGAAGAATTAGCAACATCAAGATGAAATAAATCATGTTGTGTAGTTTGGTGATCATGAATGCCATCGTTTCTTGTTGAAACAATGAGAATGATTGTTATTTTATATAATCGATTTGTGGTGTATCATATGGTAGACGATGCTATAGTTTTAATATTGAAATTGTTTTTTCAACAGTATTCCCAAACATTTTATTGAATAGTTAATGCGAGTACCTACATAAGATTAAAGAACTATCCAATTATAGGAGATATTTTTTTCGTCAATACTTTTATATGTTTGTCCCACTAATTTGACATCAGACCAAATCCCAAGATACTTCTCTTCATTAGTTTGTTCCATAGATTCATTTTTAATTTTGGGATTAATATTTATATTATGTTTATTTTTGAAGAGGCCAAATTACCTGTCACGTTCACGTCCGTGGGCCTTAAGTAGCACTAGGAACAGGTCATATGATTAATGATATGACAGTTGATAGATGTTAGTGTTTGTTAAATATAGTAATGAAATATAGCTCAACTTATCAGCAAACTTCCTGAAATTTCTGAATTCGATTTCGATATCTCACAAGTGCGTGTATACCTCCTTTGTAGATCCTTTGGTCAAGTTTTTTCTATACGTAGGATCAGAGGATTCACGAGAGCGTTTTTTTATGTTCTTTTTTTCCACGAAAAGGAATATCCTGTAATGTTCACGAAAACTACTCATAGAAATCGTTTGACCCCATGGAGACTTTTGTTCAGCACACATTGCTACATTCCCCCAAAATTTCAGGTAAATTGACAGAAATCAAAATTGCATTTGATTTGTGCGGGGTCCTTCAATACTTAATGTCTTCAGATATTTTATTATTCATGAGTTTATTATAATTGTTTCAGGTATTATCGTTAACTAATTATTTGTCAAACCGTTCATAGCCGTAGGTAGAAATAGGGCTATTTTAACTAGAATAACTATTAGATTTTCGAATAATGAACAACAGGGTGTTCAAATTTCGAATCGATAATTTTCATAGGTAATCAATTCCTGAGATGGCTATTGCAAATTTTTGTCATCAGATATTTCTTCACTTCTAGATATAAGAAAGATAATTCAAATGTTCTACGTGGTATCACATATATAGCCAAGAAAATATAGTTGTTTTCTGTTGGGATATAAAAAAATAGAAGATATATAATTGTTTCAATATAATTTTCTCCGATTCTCTCAATTTAATAACACTCATCAGAAATAAAATTGACAAAATTAAAACAACAATATATTTGATAGCCAGTGCTTTATTAATTGTGTTTCCCACCTCTTATTCCTGCAGTCTACATTCACCTGTACATTTTGAATTTGATCTGAATTAATAACACCGTGGACTGATGATATAGCACATTGCAGTTTCCCTAAATCTTCTAGTTTTGATTTCAAACTTTCAATTTCTTTCCGCATCATCTCATTCTCATTTTCTTTTTCTGCGAACGTATCATTCAGTAATTCCCAATACGATGACGACGGGACTCTTTTTTTGAACGTCTCTATTTCATAAATTGACGGCACAGCAGACTCTTTCAATTTGAAATCCATCAGCTTAAAAAAATCTCTATCAAAATGGGCCTAAAATTCATCCTTTTTGTACTGTTTTCACAAGTAAATTTGAATATTTACCTCACATATTGCGGATTTCTTGAAATTAATTTTCCATTCTGGACGTTTCATTGCATTCTTCCATGACATTGTCTTTGAAGGATCATTCGGAGAATTAAATAACTTGAACCCCTTTTCTAATGAATTATCGCAATAATGTACGCAGCAGGACATAACAATAATTTAAAATGCTAAATTTTGGCGGTCATAAAATTTCAAAGTGACAGTGACAGACATTCGGAATAATTGAAAGAAGCGTGCGGGACGACTATGGTGTTTCGTCACATTGTCAGGTGGGCAAACCAAATGAAACAAAATATTAAAAACCCCAACGGCTGTCAGTTTTGTGTCCGGACTCTTGTCTAAGGTATATACAGGGACTCTAACTGAGATATATGGATAGTTCCATACATTTGATACACTCTATATTTATTATGTTTGGGCAAAACGAATTCGTCCGAAACGAACCACAAAATAAACGAGATACGTACGTCAACGTCAACACACACACACGCACACCCTAACTGCCTATGAGAAGAGCTTCGCGTTTCCGTCGTTGTTGTCGTTGTTGTTGTCGTGTGCGTTAAGTGGGTACGAACCTAATAAGCCGGCGGCGTGCCCTTTCCGCCTGTACTTCACCGAATAGACTTCGTTGGGACGAATGGAGACGCTGTCGGGGCTGCAGGGCGATACGAGGCTGCCGTCGCTCTCGCTCTCGTCGTCCGTCGAAAAACTCGATGAGAATAATGCACTGGAAGAGAGAAAGGGTGTTCATCCACTCGTTTCGGGTGATGCCTTGATGGTTCGCGACGATCGCGACAATGACGTAACAATAATAGTCACGTTCGGTATTTACATCGCAGATTGGAGCAGATTCTAGTCACGTGGTCACAGATAGATCGGAGCAATCGGAAAGAAACGAACGAAGTGGACATTGTGTTGACAGTGTGACGGTGACCTAACCTAACCCCATTTATTTAATTCATTTATTTCCATTTCAATATGAGTATTGTAATGAATTATAGTCGGGATAATTCCAATAACTATATTCAATTGATAATTATATTTCAACTACACTTCAGTTAATATCAATATGATACCATAGTGATATATTATATAGTGTCATATACAGTACAAATCCCCTCACTTCATATTTGTACTGTATATACTGTATATGACACTGTATAATATATCACTATGGTATCATATTGATATTAACTGAAGTGTAGTTGAAATATAATTATCAATTGAATATAGTTATTGGAATTATCCCGACTATAATTCATTACAAAATGGCATCCTACCGACTGCGCCATTTTGTAATGAATTATAGTCGGGATAATTCCAATAACTATATTCAATTGATAATTATATTTCAACTACACTTCAGTTAATATCAATATGATACCATAGTGATATATTATTCAGTGTCATATACAGTATATACAGTACAAGTATATCAGAATTGTTCTTGTTCTTTTTCCAAAAGAATCGCAGCCAGAGTCAAATCTATAAGAAAAAATTTTTAATTTATCATCTCAACACATTAATTAAATGTTTTCACTTACTATTATTTGTGACAATTTCTTCATAATTCTCATCTGACACCATAAAGGTGTGTATTTTGTCTTGCTCAGAATCAAGAAGTTGTATTTCTTTCATTATGAAAACGTTATTTTGAAAATACGAATACGAGCACAAGGGCCAGTCATACATAAATATTTGAACATTAACCTCACAAATTCAGATCATTCGCTTCGCTCGGTCAAAATTCTCCGAGCATCAAAATCTTTGTCAGATCGCTCCGATTTTAATTGCCGAACGGATGAGATCTACTTCCCCTACATCTAGATGTCATAAACGAAATATTCAGATTCATCGGAGCAGTCTGATGTAAATACCGAACGCGACTAATAACAATAATAATCTCTTTCTTGCGAAAACGGTCAACATGGACACAGCAAACGTCAGGGGCTACAGAACAATCTTAGCTACCTGTTGCATTCACATCATCTGTTTAAAATTACATTTTAAAATACATAATTTCCTACCTGTTAATTAAAATACATCATTAGTACATGTTAGAATCAACCTTCACATAAATCACAATAATAAAATAGGTACTTAATATTACAAATAAATAGTATTATTACAACCAACAGTTGAATGAGTAAAATTATTTATTTTTCAGAAATTTAATGACTGAAGTTCTAAACCTCTTCGCATCCGTGATAGTGATAGGGTGGTAGGGCTGGTAAAATGCCACGGCCTCCCGAACATTGTACCTGAGTATTTTATTTGAAAGGTATATTTTTATAAGTTCTGCTTAAAATACAAAGTGAGACAATACTAAAGACCATAATACAATTTCAAGTTAATCGTTAAGCATTTCAACCAACCTAAACAAACATATGTTAATTCATTCTCAGAGATGTACACGTTACCCGTGACGAGTAATTTTACATACTTATGACCGTCAAAAAACCGAATACTAGCTCCTAGAGACAAGAGGTAACAAATATAAATCAGCGTGGCAAATGCGGGTACAGCAACTGGATTTTTTCTTCATACTACCACAGTTACTACAACTCGTGGCGTAGTTGACTGTGCGTTCGGATCCCACGTCGGCAACCCGGGTTCAATGCCTGCGACGGTCGACTTTTTTTAATTCTGTTTTCCCAAATAATTTTCAGAAAAATATAATTTTTAGGAAGAAGGTTCAGTTAGGCCGATTAAGGTTAGATGGTTTAAAAAGAAGTAGTGTCCTTTTTTATGCAGGAGGGATATTTTCCTTCCTCCCTGAAAAATACTACTATCATTTTAGGAAGAAGATTCATCTAGGCCGGAAATTTACCATTGTTGTTCATTTAATGAACATTGGGTGGAAACATCAATAATGATAA
Source organism: Phaedon cochleariae (assembly GCA_918026855.4). Taxonomy (NCBI): domain Eukaryota; kingdom Metazoa; phylum Arthropoda; class Insecta; order Coleoptera; family Chrysomelidae; genus Phaedon; species Phaedon cochleariae. The sequence continues at coordinate 79,898,753 of OU896707.1, read as the reverse complement.
ATCAACTCCTCCACGGGAAACGCTATTTGACGATCACGTGAGTCATTTTGAAATCGATAAAAGAGGATGCACCTTTTTTATCACTGTAAAACTGCCTGGTCCTTTCATTTTGTGAGTATGCGCCTAATGTCACTCCAAATTTTGTCCTGTCAAGTTTAGGAAATTAGGAAAATGAGCAGTTTTAGGAATTTCGTCTGAAGAAACCACAAGAAATATAATAAAATCATGAGGAAAATCAATGTCACACTAGTAACATGAAATCATCAATAAAGGTAATCATTGTTGCTGTTTATTTGTATATTGTCGTTGATGTATCTTGCCAAATAACAGTCGAACCTTCTCTCAATTGGATAAATTTCCTTACTAAATCCATCAGTAATTTCTCTCGAAAAAATAACACTTTTTCTCGGAAAATTACTGATCGGCAAATGTTTCTCGTTAGCAAGAGAAATTTATCCGATAAAAAAAGCTCTCACGTGAATAAATTATCTATCTTTCTCCCACTCACCTTTTAATTGCCGACACCGAATTGATGGAAGAATCGAAATCGAAGCAAGACTTCCCCCTCCTGACAGGCGCCGGACTACTAGTCAGCGGCAACCCCGTCCTCGAATGAAACACCATGGAAGCGGCACTATCCAAGCTCTTCCGGAACTTCGCCTGCTCCGACGGACTGGGCACAGCGCCATCCTTGATCCTACACGAATCTTCGTCTTTCATCTTCACTTCTTCATCGAAGGTTATCTTCTGTCGCACCGAGAACCGCTTCGTCGGCTCGCGGTTGGATATATCCTTGATTTTCTTGTTGTGCTTCAGCTTCGGCATCGGGCTATCACAATGTTTGTCTGCGTATATGCTAAAGTTGGTTTTCCTAATGCTAAAAATATCACTTGCTCGCTTATCACATTTAGTATCACTTTCGTCCTTTCTGGCGCTAGCTTTTGTACTCTTGCCGCTGCGCTCTATGGCGTCCAGCAACAGCTGGCCCTGAAAGAAACAATCATTCTAATTCATTCATTTTCACAGCGATGACTTAAAGGGTTTAGAGTAGAGTAGAGTATTATTGACTACTTGATGTACAGTCATACATTTGCAGCAAGTCCGTAATGATTCCATTTTGGTGAAAAGAATGTAAAAATAATAATAATACCACCAAATAATTTAGTCAAATTGTTTGCTCTGTAACTTTTTCAATTCTGGTCCGATTTTGGTGAAATTCTGACCAAATCGTAGATTTATGTTTCCAAATGTCAGCCTGAATATTAGTTCCTAAGAAAAGCTGATGACTCGGTCATTATACAGGAAAAAACGAAAGTTAATTTTTCATCTTTAACTTCTTAACGCCCTCTGGGAAAGGTGAGTGGTTTAACTTAGTTTCATTATATTTTAGATTGAAAAGTGATCTCTTCTCTGCATGATGTTTTTTTATTCACGTCGATAACCTCTTTTTAAAGGAAGATATAAGTGTTTCAAGAGAGTATGGATTTTTACAATATTACAATAATATTTACAATAATTCAGGACCATTCTCCAACCTGCTGCTTCAATGCTTCATCATGTTTCAAATTGAAGTGTGATCCTCTTTTGTTCCTTCTTCATACAACGGTTCTTGATTAACGTCGATATCTCCTTTTTGAGAGAAGATACAAGTGTTTCCAGAAAGTATATTTTTTTTTTATTTTTAATAACAATAATTCTGATTAATGATAAAAAAGTTAAAAAACACCATATTTCCTTAAAACACTCGTATCTTCTTTTAGAAATAAGATATTGACGTGAAACAAAAACTTTTGTGTTGAGAAGGGATCACACTTCAATGTTCAATCACGCAATTTTGCCACAGGGCGTTTGAGAAGTATAGGGCGAAAGAGTAACTTTGGTTTTTCCTTGTATAATGATCAAGTCATCAGCTTTTTAGGAAAACTAATATTTAGGCTAACATTCCGGAACATGAATCTACGATTTGATCGGAATTTCACAAAAATCGGACAAGAATTTAAAAAAAATACAGGCTGAACAATTTGGGTAGATTTTTTGGTCGCCAATTTATTTTGACTGAGAGTTTGTATAATAAAAGACAAAGAATATACAGTCAAAGACAAATAATATACAATCAATAACATAATACACATTTACGTTTTCGGCAAGTGTGTTCCTTGTATCAAAATTGTGGCCACTAACGTGAGCCAGATATTCTGCAATCGAGTAAAAGCAATTTCTTTCAAAATAATCTTTCATTACTCTCTTGAAATAAAACATATTCAGTTATAATACTGGCAGGAAGAGCATTATATAATCTGAGATCATGATTTCATCATTTGTGATTTATGAATGAATCACGGCACGAATCAATTCCAACAAGAATTCTCGGAGCCTTTTTTTGTAATAGATAATACATTGGGCATCACTTGAATTTCCCCAGTGTAGGATGCCATAAGAAATATTTGATTGAATTAGTGAGCGAAAAACTATTTTCAATGTAGTGAAATTAGTTATAGGTTTTAGTTGTCGAAGTAAAAATAGAGCACTCGATAATTTACTTTTCAAACCTAAGATGTGGCTGGACCAATTTAACCTATTATCCAAGGTGAAACCCAATAATTCAACATTTTGGAACTCAGGTAATGGCAGAGCCGTAGATATCACCATGTTTTGTGATTTATCGTTATTCGTCATAAGTTTATCAACACTAAGCCAATAGCTGGCTTTTTCTTGTATTTCGACAGATTGATCAGCAAGAGATGAAAAATGTTTTGAAGAGTAAATCAATCACCAAATAATACACTGTGACATGGTTTCATATAGTTGTAGAGATCATTAATATAAATCACAAACAAAAGCGGACCCAATACCTATCCCTGAGGCACACCTAGATCTTCCTGGCAAAAATTACGCCATAAAAAGTTGAAAAAAATGTGTTTTCAATTTCTAAATGAAACATTTCTTTTTCCAAATGTTTAATACCCTGTGACATGGTTTCATATAGTTGTAGAGATCATTAATATAAATCACAAACAAAAGCGGACCCAATACCGATCCCTGAGGCACACCTAGATCTTCCTTACAAAAATGACGTCCTAAAAAGTTGAAAAAAAAGTGTTTTCCAATTTTTAAATATAACATTTCTTGTTTCAAATGTTTATACAGAGATCCGACATGTGAGCAGCTCAAGATAAAACGAATCTCACCTTGTCTTTGTTGAGATCATTTTTGTGGTGGAGCGAATCCAACGACGCCTCCTGAGCGTTGGCGTACTGGCACAGGCGTTTCACGTTCCCTCCCCCACCACCCCTCTCGCCTTTCACGTGGTTCTCCTCCTCCTCCTCGCACCTGTGCTTGCCTTTCACCGTGCAACAGGTGTGCATCCTGTCGTCCAGCAGGCGGGGTTCTTTCAAGAGGAGGCCGGGTTTCTTGTCCGTTTTTTCGTTTAGCTGGAATGAGAGGGATTCGTGAAGGTAGGCCGTTCCTCTAACATATTTTAAAACACAAGTGGATGAAGGATTAATGTTTAGTTTAGTTTACTCTTCATCAATCCTTTAAGACGAGCTAGCGTTGAGAGAGAAAAAAAGTCTTGCCCATCTGTCCTTGTTTTCAGTGTTCCAACATAACAAAATGAGAATTTTATGTTGGCAACACTGGAAATAAGAAGAAATGGAGAAGACCATTCTAACCTTCTTTATATCATATATATTTTATATTATATATATTATTGTTTATCGAGAAAATATCTTGCAGTTAGAAATAACAGAATGAGGAAGTTGATTACAAACAACAATAATAAAATAACATAAGGTGATAACAAAATTGAATTAACATCACATATGATATTCAAAACTAACATTCAAGGCGTTTATGTCATGGAAAGAAATACTGTAAAGAAGACTTTTCGAAACTGACCATCACAGCGGTTTACAGAAAAATGGCGCAATGTATACAGGGTAGGGTGTATCTGAATAACACCGAAAAAAATCAAGGAGCGATTTCTTGTGATATTTTAGAAAATAAAGTTCAAGTCCTAACTTGCTTTGTTTACAGGGTATTGATAATTCCATGAAAAATCTTTTTTCTATTCATTTCTCAATTGTCTTTTCAACAATTTCAATAAAACGTTGTGGTTTTGTTAATAGTAATATGGAGCTTCTTCTAGTGCAATAAGATTAGAAATAATATTTCCAGTGGCGTCACAGTGGGTAAATTTATTGATAATTATGGTGAATGACATTGTACACCATTGGTTTTTCTGAGTTTCATATTTTTATTTGATTGAACTATATCTAGCTGTTTTTGAGGAAACAATAAGAATTCGATTTGACTGCAAATTTTAATGTAGGTGTTTTCAAGACGCCCATTCAGATTACTCAATAACCCCAATTAGAATCATTCTGAAATTTTGGGGCTTTCTCAGTCTCCATCCATACTGAATTATGGCACCATGAAAGCTTATACAGGGAGGTTATAAATGAAAACAATTAATACACTACACTGTTTTACCACTAACCAAACCGATTTTTTAACGCCTCGACACGTGTTTCGCTAACTATGTTAGCATCTTCAGGAGAAGATCAGTTTTAATCTTCTCCTGAAGATGCTAACATAGTTAGCGAAACACGTGTCGAGGCGTTAAAAAATCGGTTTGGTTAGTGGTAAAACAGTGTAGTGTATTATCGTGCCAAAGGTTCCAGTCTTCGATATATAAAACAATTAATACTTCCAACTTCAACATCCTGTATCTCAAAAACGGAGCTAATTAGGACACAATGTCACAAAGAATAGCCCCTTGAATTTTTTCGGTGTTATTTAGATACACCCTGTATAAATATCAATCGTCTGGCAATGACTTTGCAGTATTATCCCCACCATTCACGATTTCATTCATCTATCCGTGTTTGGCCTTTAGGATTGTTGGCGTATGCTTTTCAAATGAATTGAAGTGTCTATCTTGGGTGTGAGGGTGTCTGTGCTTTGGCTCATTAATTTAACCATCTCTAAAATTATTAATTTCAACCATCTCTAAAATTATTTATTTCAACCATCTCTGAAATGAGAAATATACTATGAATAGGAAAACAGATATTGATAATCTCAGTCAGATATATTCTTATTTATTATCTTTTGTTCATGATGATATTCAAAATGACTCTACCTTAAAAGATATTCAACAAGAATCTAATTTCATAATTTCATTTCTTCCTGTATATAAATTATGACTTTTGTCACTGTCCTATCAATTTTATGTATACATCATCTATATTTTTTATACTGATTATTATTCCAATTTATACCTTTTAACTCACATTGAAAGTAAGTTCTTGTTTTTGTAGAATTGAATAGTAACAAAATGTTTCATATACCATGTTGTTTCAGCCTTGAAAAAGGAAATAAAATTCTCGAAAGCTTGGCATAGCAATGAAGTAGTTTGCTTGTAGCCCGATTGACTGAACTCCCCGATATTTCCTATTTATTGATATCGTTAAAATCTTTTGAAGTATAGATTATTGTTGTACCATCTGCGAATAATTTTAGTTTTCCTTTCAATTTCAAAGTAAATATCGAGTTTATGTAAATTAAGAATAAAATTGGCCCCAAAACTGACCCTTGTGGTACACCATAATCCTCACCTTATTCTTCTTGCAACTGCTGCACCTCATCTCGGGCACGTCCGCCGTCCTCGGCAGACTGGCACACGACACGCGCAACACCCTGCCGCCCTCCCCCAGCACGGTGGCGGGGAACTCGTGTCGCGCCGCCTCCGCGTGGAAGCGCGCCGTCGCCAGCGTCGCGCCGGGCGGCGTCACGTGGTAGCGGAAGTTGTTCGAGGAGTTGCCGGAGGAGTCGGGACGACGCGTCGTCAGCCAGGCGGTGATCTGGGAGAAGTAGAGTTGCGAGCGGATGGCGCTCGAGAGTTGGTGGACGTTGAAGAAGAGCGGTTCCGTGGGCCTTTATAGAGACAGAGACATAATTACAGTACTATCCGTAGGAATTTATAGAAAATGGTCAAATTATAGAGATGCTACTATATAACACCTTACCGCTCATTACGTTGTCAGGAAAGAATGAAGAAATCTACCAGAGCAGATATTTGCGAGTAAACAATCCTCTTTTTTGACAATTTATTTGGACATTCTCCATTTTTCTCTTGAATCTTTGGATGATGATTTTTTCTTTCAAATATGCTTTTTTTTCTAGTTGTTCAACTTTCATTATACTACATCAAATGAATCCAGGTGGTTTGATTTGTTTTCTCCAACTTCCAGAAAGTAAGGAGGTTTAAACTTTGAAATGCGTTTTTCTCGAAACTTACTTTTTGTGATATTCCCCCTTTTTCCCCCTGTGTTCTCCAGATGTGACGTAACGATATGCTTGCGCCAGAACATTTTGGCCTTATTGTATCGGTGGTAATCCACAGATTCAAAACGGAGGCTGAGCCTCCTCAGAGATTTTCCTTGAACTGATATTATCTATACTTTCTCATTAAAAGGACACCAAAATACATGAATTTTGATTTTATTTCCTGTTTTTACGTGAATATTTTTGAATTGGCAACAGTGCTTGCCCACGCATCACACGTTGAAATCTGCAAATCACGCGTAAAATATTCAACTTGGCAAACATCTATAGGAGGCTAGACTCCTTCATAATGCGCAAGCGCAACCTTGGGCGCAACCCACTCGCGCAATGCAAATGCCCGAATACGCCCGAATAGCACGTGTTTGTCGTGTCGCGTCGCGAATTGCGGGCATTGTTTATGTTTATAATGGGTTAATGGTTAGGGGCTCTATAAATTTCTGAAAAATGAGTGTTTTAAAGTTTTAAACGATTGCAATTTAGTGGAATACTTTTTGATGAACCCATTCAGTGCTTTGTCTTATGAAGATAAATTGATTGTGAAAAATAAACGTCCGACACCGGAATTAAAAAATCTGATTGTAGCAGGTAACAAACAATCGTTCGTTCAATTCTGATAATTATAAAAAATATATCTGGCTGACGGGATCTGAGGTAAGGAATAAGCTATTTTGTTGGTACTGCGTATTATTTTCAACCGATAAGTCATCATGTTGGGGGCGATTAGGATATAATGATTCGAAAAATTTGGCTCGCGGATTGGATAGACATTGCGAATCACAGGAACACATCTCTTCAAGTATTAAGTTCAGGTTAACTGGTAAAGATAATGTCATTAAAGCTATTGATTTGGGTGAGTAGAGAGTTGTTTTTCACAATAAATCTCATATCATTCAGCCTCCTCTGTCATGAAAGTCACGAGCCGCCACTGATTCAAATTGACCGCCACAACTAGAATCGTTCTGATTGGTCTGAACATGCGCCCTTACCGAACTTGCAGATGTTTTTTCGACGTTTTTGTTTTTAGCATGGGGGGGGGGGGGATTGAATTCGATTGGGATGAGACACACATAGGTACACTACTAATGTGCTTCTTACTTTTTGTTATCGATGTCGAAATGCCACTGTTCCAGAACGTAGATGTCGTCGATATTTTCCTCGCGATCATCGATTTCTTTGCATTGACAAGTCAGCAGTACCTCGATGCACAGCGCTATCTCCTTCCGGCACAAATTCAGGACGGTCTCTCGGTCATTTTCGTACTTCAGACACTGGAAAAAAATAAAGTTTTCTGAAACAAAACAAATTTAACTTGATGGTCGTGAAACGGCCAGAACTTAAACCAGATCTGAAACAAATCAATCACATCTATAGTGAATTGTGAAATTCAGATGGATTATACTACAACTAGAAAAAAATTGTTTGAGAACTATATTTTACAGATAGGTATAAACTGGAGCTGTCAATATTCTAGGAATAATGAAATGTTTACTTCACATTTCTTTTGATTTCTAGCTATGAATTACATGGAATCTGTTCTTGTTTTGATGAGTTCAAAACTATTTTTACAGACCACAAATATTCTAGTGTTCTTGATTTGTCTTCAATGATTGATACATTATCATCAGTATAACATATAGTGGTGTTAGTTATAAATTCGATCAAATCATTCAGCAAACAAAAATGTGATTTTTTATAGAGGTCGACGAAAAAATACCTTTTTACAACGAATCCGAATCAATCCTTATCACACCCATAAGCTATAAATTATGTTGATCATTATTTCTGATGAATAATAATTACAGTATCTTGGGTAATCTTGGCATGACTACTTTCTAAAGAAGTTCACATAATATGTATAACATTAACAATGGAACTAGTTTTCCATATTATCTTTACTCCCTTTTACCTACAGTTCCTAAATCTGGTTGAACATTCAAATAGGATAGTTTGGAGTTAATGAAAAACAAATTATAATCATATTATCCCATACATCAACTACCTACCAGCTACTTTTAGACAAGGACATTGGAATAATATCTTATTTATATTACCTACCAGATAGCCATCACAAAACAAATTAGTAAATATTTATATGTTGTCCAGAAAAACAAATATTTTCTGATATTTCATCACTATAGTGAACTTTTAGAATTGCGTCACGTGAAAACATAAAATGTTCCACGTCGTTTCCCCTAAAATTTGATTTAGGTGTAATGGAATAGCAGTCAAAAATTATTTCAAGACAATGATTTCAGAATCCATATACTTTAGACTCTTTAGAGAATCATATGCATCTGGATGAAAATTGATTATAAAAGAACTATTCATACTTTTTTTTTTAAATACTGTATTCAAAACTTGCAAACCTGCATCGTTCAAGTAGGACATTTCTCAATAACTTCAATTGACTTTCACCCTGAACTGAACTATTCCTATGCTTATTTATTTTAAATAACTGGGGCTAGTAAAAATATTCAAGTCATGTAAAAGTCATGGCATTTATCAATCAATTGCTTTCATTTATCTCGAATGATTCGCTACAAAATCAACTTATACAAACAGGTTTGATACTTTCATAAAGGATATGAAAGGGGAAACATAATATGTATACGAGTATATTCAAGTTGTCATTCACACTTTGTTCAAGAACTTCATCTCCAGATTTTTATGATTATCTTTACTCGTCTCTATACAAATTAAAATATTAGTATTATTTTAATAAAAGTGGTGAACACTAATCAGATGAATAGTCCCAAAATGTCACTGCGCTTAAAAATTCATACAATAGGAATTAAAAAAGAAGTTGGATCAATAGCCGATGACACCTCGTTTGAAAGATGTTTGAAGAAGGAGAATGAAGGTCTATTGGAAAAATATAATACATAAGTTTCAGGAACGAATTTGCTGTTTTGAACACAGTTTTCACATGAAACTTATCACCAACAGAGCGTTATATTTTTTCAGCCGGAAATGTAAGATATCATATTTGTTGTTATTATTGGTTGTTTTTGTTGTGGTGTATTCTGTTTGTTTTCAAGTTGGTGGAGCGTTGGCACAATTTTTTACTAATGTGTGTATTATCTTTGTATCAGTATGGACTCTAATCACTATCACTATCACAGTGTCTTATTGATTTCATTATAGGTTTACTTATTCAATAGAAACAATATTGACTTCATTCTGTAAAGCATTCAGTTATTTATTTAAAAATATATATTTATTTACCTACTTTAGCACTTTCATTGTCGCCTCCCATATATTTTCTGCCCTTGCCAATATTCGAACATTTTTGCGGCAAATCAGCAATAGATATAGTTGTAACAAAAAAAACAGCTCAAATTATTGCCATATCTCTTTTTTATTCCGCGAGGGACTCGATTATTCCTGAAACAACACAACAATATCTTTATATATACAGGGTGTTTCATGAGAAGACTCACATAGCCCAATGGTTAATAGGGGAAATCAAGACGAGTTGATGTATATATATATGAAAATATTTTTTGGCCCTCCATAACGAAGAACAGAAATGATTCGTCGTAATCTGCTGAAATTTGGCAGCGACGTATCTCTACTGAAACTATTCAAGATATAACATATTTTGAAAAAAAATATCCAGGTCCGGACATGGGAAAATTTTATGTTTCATTGTTATGTCAAAAAAGTTCACTTTGTGACCACTTTTCTCGAAAAATTCCATCAAATTCAGAAAGATCAGACAAAATTCTATGTGAACTGCTCTTCAATTTACACGGCACACTTTGACCGGTTCAATGAAAAAATATGGAACAAAATCGTTCGAATGAATTTTACTTTCAACTGGTATCATGTGAATTGATTTTTTCAACAATTTTCGCGTCGTTAGTGTCAACGGCAGTCGCGTGCGGGAAAGAATCACTTTCCGCATTTGTTAGGAAAATTACAATTTCGTCGACCCCTACAAAAAACACATTACACATTTCACGTTTCCGAACGAAAAATCGACTATTTCCGCAAACACTTTTCCGCTGCAGGGTTGCCGGTTCTACTGAATTTTCAGTAGATCTCCTGATTTGCATATTGATCAACTGATCTGATAGACACTTTTCTAGGTGCTTCTGTACATAATTTTTCGCTTCATTTTTGAAGTTTGATTTTTTTTTATGTTCTGGTTCCCACGAAAAGGGATATCCTGTAATGTTCAGGGTCATAAAAAGAAAAAAAAATTGGGTGACTGTTTTATCAAAGAATTCGATTTTTAACTCAAGGTTCATTTTTGATATCGAGTTTTTCTTGAATGTGTCTTTGTGAAATCTGTTCGTTTATAACATTCACTTCATGAAATTCATAATCGTTCCACTCGAAATACAGGTCTTCTCGTGATGCCTATGCATAGAACAGATTTATATGACAGATGCTTTTCCTATAATGCAGTTAAAATATACAATTCTCTCCCACAAGCCCCACAAGAGCTCAAGAATAAATCAATGTTTCACTTCAAAAAGTCAAGCAAATTATTTTTCTTTCGCTATAAACCGTATTTTAGAATACATAATAATGTTATACTTATATTTAGTAGATAAGTTAGTTTTATATTTAAGCTACTATGTAGGTAGTTATTTAATTCGAACGTGATATGGTACTCGGTTAAGTAGAACAGCTTTGCTGGACTTCGCCGAGGATATTTAAAATAAAGCCCCTATTATTATTATTATTATTATTACTCACCAAAGGATCAGCCAAATCACACACGTGCCCCCCGTCGGCCCCCTTGCCCAGTCTGCAGTGCGGCCCCTCGAAGAACTTCTTGGCCGTCGAGCCGGGCTCGGCCGGAATGCGGCCCTCGGTGATGAGAGTGGCCACCGACACCAGGACCTCGGCCCCCGTGCTGAAGCTCTCCGTTTCTGATCCGGAAGACGACGATATCGAACTATGCATCTGGAAAGTCAAAGAAAAGTTGTGGACAATCTCTTCAACTGCTAGATCTCATAACTAAGACATTCAGGATGAACAGAGTCGCTCCAATTGTCAGCAGGAGCGAGACATTACTGTTCCGGCCCACCAGGTCTCATCAGCCGCTCTCGGTCTGCTGCCAACTGGGACAACTCTACGCTTCGGGTATATCAACCATTTCGATGACGCAGGGTATAACATGAAGTTCTAGTCATGTTGTAGCCATCTAGCGGTAGAGATCGGAGGTAGGATAAAGAGATCGCGACAGCCCTCGGTGATGAGAGTGGCCTTTATTACCCCAAAAAACATTTTTGTTTATAATAGGGATACATGAATACATAAAAAATATAAAAAACGGTTAATTAATGAATTCCATGCAGTGGAAACAAATTAATATTGTTTCTTAAGATGAAAGTTATAACATTTCATTTGTTAGTGATCAAATCATGCCACATATTTTTCATACAAATTGTCCTAGGCAAGTATTTTTTAAGATTGATTTCAAACCTTTTTGCATCATGTATATTTTTTTAATCATTTGGTAAGGAATTGTATAAAATTATCCCATTGTGAAATACATATTGTTTGCCAATGTTCGACTTGAATGTATTTGCTATCAAGTAATTCAATTGTCTAGTCCCATAACTATGGACTTCAAATCAGGTTCAGAAAATGTCTAGGTTTGTATGAACTTTGTCACGTCTGTATATTCAATGAATTTATTGTCGAAAGTAATAGCATTATTCGAAATATTAACTAATCTCTTGAAGATATACATATATGAAGATTTGTTATAATTCAGAGTCAACTTATGAATTTGCATCCAAGAGCATATGTATTCCAGATCACTTTTGATATCCCGTTCGATATCATTCAATTCTTTCGATATTTGAATCAATGTTGTATCATCCGCAAATAATTCCAGCTTTCCTTCCAAGTTCAGAGTTGATATTGAATTAATATAAATTAAAAATAAGATTGGTCCCAGAACTGATCCTTGCGGTACTCCACATGTGATATTCTTTAGTGAGCCATAAGTATCATTCACTTCAACATACTGCTTTCTATTTGTCAAATAATGTGTGAACCAATCATGAATTCTTCCTCTGATGCCGATTGAGTATAATTTATTTAGTAAAATGGTATGATCTACAGTGTCAAAAGCCTTACATAGGTCCAAGGACAAGAAGCCATATTTATAATTTTCGTCAATCCGTGACTGGATGTCCGAAATTACATCCATAACAGCTATCTCTGTATCCTTTGATATACGGAATCCATATTGACCACTGTACAATAGATTGTTATTTCGAGGATGTCAAGAAGACGATTATTCGTGATTTTTTCTAGGACGATTCGAGATTTTTTTTCTCATAATATACTACTCAAAGTTATATACTTTATAGAGCGAAAGAAACTCCAGCAAAATTGAAGAAAATGGATTAGGCTTTTTTTGAAAAATGTTGATAATGGCAATCTATTCGGACTAGCCACAAATACTCCCATTCCAATTTTCAAAACACTATCTCATCAGGGGTGTTTTTCATCAACGTTACAATTTTTGGATCATTATTGCATTTTTCAAGTCATAAGAAGTTATGAGAATTTGAAAAATACCAGACATGAAGACACATAATTCAACCTTCTACTCCCCAGAATAATTTGAATTGGGAATAAGGATCATGTAATACATCATTGCAAAGGTTATTTAATTCTGACACTAACAGTGCAGTTTTTTTGAATTCCAACAAGACGTTTTCGAGATATTCGAGTTCAAAGGGTATCGAAAATAGATATCGAATTTTGAAATGTCTGCGAGATATACAATTTTTTTCGTAAACTGCTACTCGGTTATTATATACGAAAAAAAATTAATGTATCTCTAAAGCTGTGTAATATAGATGAGTTGGCATAAATTACACTGTCTAAGCCTAGAAGTTGGAAAAACTTCTACCTAAATCACCCTGTATATCCATGACAAAATGTTTAAGTTATTCTCAATTCTGATAGGCATTTGTGGGTCAGCGAATTGTGGAATATGACGTGGAAAGGACTATGAGCAGTTATGACTGATTATGTCATCATAAAATACAGGGTGTTCCGTTTAAAATAACGAAACTGAAGCACACTTCCTATCGCAAGTAAGTAGCTGAAGAGCTTTCCAATGCAACCTAACAAACAAAATCACAATATCAATGTTTTGCAGTTATTTGCATGAGAACAGACAATTTTTGCAAAAAAAAAATCTGTAGCCACTTTTCAAGTGTTCATTTTCGAAAAACACCTTGTAACTCCGGAACGAAGACAGATATCGATATGCGGATTTCACCATTGAGTTTTCCATGAGAATCTGGTTCCAGAATAGGACTTTCCCTTTAAAAGTATCTAATTTGGCCCACCCTGTTCATGAATATATCAGGACTATCTATTTCCAAACAACGATAATATTTAGTCTCCCACATGGTCGCTACTTAAAAACAAAATGTTAACGACCCAGACCCACACAATGAAAAAATATCAAACGAAGTTCTTAGTTGGAACGAAATCATAAGAAAAGCCCAACCTAAACTTTTGCCATCGGATTTTATGCTCTATTGCTTCCATTCTAATGTTCCGAAACACTGTAGCGTACTTTTTCCCAGTGTCATAATCTCATTTCCTCTGTTTCGTATCTAGTTTTGTTTGACCTACTTGATGGATGTACTATGCTTAATCTGAACGTTGATTAACCATACCAACATAGTCACGGTGTTCATTTTGTTGCTCCTATCTATCGGTATAAAACAGCCGATTCTAAAATGTTTCAGTGATTGTTCTGTTGAATTACAAATAGAATAACAGAAGCGTGATTATTCAGGGTCAGAGAAAATTATATATCTAGGAAAATCATGAAATAATCTGCACGAATACCACTCGATCAGGACAGAGGAATGATCTATGCGAATAGAATCAGATCAACCTGATGAAATTAACGCGGAAGGGAAAAATCTAGCGAAAGGAGGTTACTCCTCACTGGTATCAAGTGAAAGTAATAATAAGTATATGAAATGAAACTTTGCTTCAATTATCATTACACGTGTAGGTATAATTTAATGACATAATAAAAACTGTATAATGATTAACAGTACTGGGACTGCTTAGGTTGAGATTTTCAATAATGAAAGACCCCCTTTATGTTTCATCACTATACAGAGTGAAAGGGTGAGACATGTCTTGATATGGCATGAAATGTTTGATGATGCATCTAGTTGAAATAAAAAAGGTTGGAAATTCAATATATTGATAACAAATTTTGGATATCCTAACATCCCAAGAAAATAGGGATTTCTCATATTTCTAAACATTTTCGTACCTACTTTTCCTACTGTGTTCATGAATTCACCATTGTACTACTCATAAAATAGTTACCTATTTATATACCAAGATAGTAAACGATATTATCATTACCGAGATTATGACCCAGGGGCCAAGATTATATCCCTAGGCTTCAGTCCAGGGGTTTAAGAACCCGTGGTATTAATATTCTCTACTACATAATCAATGCTACTACCAAGGGCGTCGCCAGCGGAAAAAATAGGGGGGGGGGGCACCATAAAAAAACTGAAGAGAAAAATCAAATAGAAAGAGTTTAATGAGAAAATCAAAAAACAGAAAAAAATCTATACAGTAAATCTGTTGAAAAATAATCTTCTAGGGTTCTTTGGGAATTCGTTGGTCACTTTTTGACGAAATCGTTCAAGTTTTTGAAAATATGTTGCCTGTGTATACTCATCATTGCGAGGCCATTGAGTCGAGCATCATACATGGTGCTCCTCAACCAGGTTTTGATTCTCCTAAGGCTACTAAATGACCTTTCAACTGTACAAATCTTACAAGGTAAAGGCAACAAGGATCTTCAGAGCCTTCTCAACTTCAGGAGAAAAATATACTTTCGGAAGTTCTTTGCTCAAAGTGAGCGTTATCATAAGTAATATCACGATATTCTTAATATTCGAGATAATTCTGTCGCCTCATTGTTCACGAAATTGTGTTGCTGAGCAACACCACGAGTCAGGATGAAAATTAGGGCTGTACGGCAACACAATAGATTTGACAAGGAAATGAAGAATTATGAGAATATATTCAGAACAGAGTGGAGACTATTTCACGTTCACGAAGCAAAGAAGCATTTATTTCGAATGAATGATTCATTCTGACAAGTACAGTCATTATTTTTTGCCAAATTGACAGACTTCGCTCCGCTACCCATGGTTACATCGTTGAAAACATCTAGAGTATACATCTCTCATCTAGTTTTCGCGATAAGCACACGTTTTCTATGGCTTGTGATTGGTCAGATTATGTGATGAATGAAATAGTCGTTTCAATGATTGCAGGGTGACTGGTGAGCGTTAATCGTAGGGGGGGCAGCTGCCCCTCTCTGGCGACGCCCTTGGCTACTACCAAGGTGTATATTGAATTTTCTTCACCACTAGCAAAATATTTCAATCATGATGGTTCTGTAAAACTGAAATATGGACCTATTTTCACTATGAAAGCACTTTTTCTCAATTCTAATTAAAATCTAGAAGCCATGACCATGAGTATGGATCAAATACATACCTACTAGATTCGAGTGCCATTCCTGCAAATTTCGCATCAGAACAGTGAATGTTCACTTATAATACCGCGATAGCTTCAATTATTACCAGAAATTTCCGGTTTTTAATTGAAGCTAGAGTGGTATTAGGTAAGAACATTTCACACCCAAATTTTAGAAAAAAATACTAGGATAAGATAACGCTAAATAAAATACAAAATACCGACTTCAGTTATAAACATTGTTCCACTAAAATTGGTGGAAATATATTTTGTTACAAGGAAGATGGCAGTATGTATGTAGTAATAATATAATTCATATTCATAACATTGTTGGGTTAAATAGAACACAATTAACTTACATTAGTTGCACAAAATAATAAATAAAAACATTTAAAAATAAGGCGATAGTAGCTCAATTTCTCATTGATTTAGCTGAATTTGGTAGAAATATATTTTCTTACAAGGAATTAATCAACTTATTATAATAAATTCGACGTAATCTAAAGTTAAATGTAAATGACATTATACCTATAAACGTCAAAAAATTTACAGTGTAATTTCATGCTCCTTTCCCCAAGGAGGAAAACATTTCCAGAAAATTGGTCGAAAATTTAAGGTGTGAAATTTTCAGGTTAATTATAACAGAGGTGGCTATGTATTTATTGACTAGTAGGTAGAAAAAATAAAGCTACTGGTGGAATAAACAAATTATGGTGGTACCTGTTGAAATAAGTATAGGTATAATGTACTTTATACTTACAATCTTTTTCCTGCATCCTCAAAGTGTTACGCTGATGCGGTTTCAATAAAAATAATAGTGAAAGTTTTGATTTTCTTATGAAGATGTAAGACTCGTAAAGTCGTGCAACGCCAGTAATTTTCAATGAAGTAATATATAGGGTGAGTCAATACATTGGATATTACATTATGGTGATTCAGAGGAAACCTTAAAGTAGGTAAATCCCTACTTAGGTCGTCTCATTCAATCTCATTGGTCACAATGAATCACGTGATATATAATGGACAGAATGACAGATGCGCTTTCGCTCAGAGAAAAACTTCGTAGGTACAGGACCCTCCGGATATTGAAATCTTGAAAGCCTGAAAATAAGTACCTACCTACGCCAATGAACAAAGATATTAGAGGGTACAACGTACAACTCTCTGACTAAATCACAGTATAAAGCTAGATATTGTGACCAAACTCGGCATCCACAGTTTTTTTGCAAAATAGGTAAGTATACCCATCAAATAACACGAATCTCAACATATCACGTCATGGGAATCCTTCGTAAGATTTGGGCTCTTTTGCATCTAACAAAGGAAAATCAAAGTACTCCATGCAACATCCTTTGTTAGCCTGCTTCTACCAATTTGAATGAAGAACAGAAAACAGGCACAGGGCAGTAGCACCACCGAACAATAAACCCCCACAGATCGATTAGATTACCAACTGCATAGATCCTACTATTCCCTATTCCTACTGTTATTTTCCCGTGTTTGAAAACATTATTGAACAGCTGATTGTCAACTCCGCAACCAACCCCACCCCTTGACGTCAGCGGAAAGCCAGCTCGCGATTGGTCGGCCAAGGCCAGCCTGCACGTTGCCACCATGCCATAGATAGCGTGTGACGTTGCCACGTTCCCAGCTGATGCGCGAGGTGCGAGCACGGTGCGAGACCGCATCGAAGCCAAATCGAAACAGCTGATGAAAGGGGCGGCGTTGCCAGATCGATATTAAGTCCGTGGAAAGACGTAGTATGCTTTGATACAGAGCCTCCATTTCTTAAAATAAAGAAATGTGTGTGCCATAAAAAGGAAATGCAGTGTGTGCACACAGATGTCGAAAACTCACGGTTTTTACCGAATATTTCAGATTATTCAACGGATAATTAAATTGGCTGAAAAACTGTATCTCTATCAACTGAGCTGAAATGAACAAATTTCGAGAAATTCGAACTATAACAAAAACTTGCATGGGCAGTTCATTACAAAAATATTTTTCTGATGGTAGATAAGACACTTCTCAGTCTCCATTGTGAAGCTGAACATAAAGTTATTTCGTGTAGAAGGAAAGAGCAAACATTTTTGTAATTTATTCTACGGCTTCAACACAAAATTGCTCTCGTTTTACTTTGTATGTCATCCATTTTATCAACTGAGCTGAAATGAACAAATTTCGAGAAATTCGAACTATAACAAAAACTTGCATGGGCAGTTCATTACAAAAATATTTTTCTGATGGTAGATAAGACACTTCTCAGTCTCCATTGTGAAGCTGAACATAAAGTTATTTCGTGTAGAAGGAAAGAGCAAACATTTTTGTAATTTATTCTACGGCTTCAACACAAAATTGCTCTCGTTTTACTTTGTATGTCATCCATTTCATTTCCCTGATATCACAATGACTCCATTGTGTTATTATTTCAAAAAAATCTCATCGCTCATGGAATGTCAAATTTCAAACACAGCTCTGTCTAATGAATGAGCGCATTACTCGAGAGGAAATCAGATGGCTACAAGACAGAGAAATCACATAATATGTCGCTGTTATCTGTTACAGCCGTAGAAAAATTATAGTGTATAAATCGCACGGAATGTTAATTTACCACTTGATGATTGCAGCATTCGCCTAGGGCTCATGCTGCAAACATCATTCTCGTGGAAAATCACTATCATTCCGTGCTCATTAAATAATATACTATTCTACAATAATTGAAATTGATGAGAAATGAGTAAAATGACTAGGTACTCATGATGCAAATATATGTCATCTCGAAAACTGAATATAAACAAAATTTCGGTAGTTGAGTAGAAAATTCCAAAGAAAAAGTTACAACAACCAAAGTTTACAGAATAAAATAAAATTCTGTAAACTTTGCAACAACCCTCTATAGCGCGTCACTAATATCCGCTCTAAGTGAAATGATCCGAAAGAAATAAGAAAAAAACATCGATATATGCTAAAATTGACTGAGAGAAATTCAGCCATTTTTGAGTAATTTCATCATCCCTTGACGACCTCATGTTGAGAGTCGGTGGTAAAGTTTGGGGTTGTCCAGTAGGTATAATACGTGATATTTTGGAAAATGAAAGCCAAATAAAGAAACAATATAGCTATTATGAATGCGAATTTCTTTTAGCAACTGTGTGATTTACATAAAATCCAATAATTATTGTTGTTTACTATTTTGAATAGATAATGATCAACCTGCAAGTGTTGGTATGAGCAAGAATCGAAAGACTGGCAACGCTGTATAATTATAGATACCCCCAAGGTTAACCTTTGCACGTGCTCAAAATCGCCAACATTTTCATTTCCAATCGTCGGAAAATGTGTTGGCAATCAAACGTTGCATATCTGTATTTTTTCTCACACAAAATATTCTACAGTTGCATAATCGTTTAATATTTTGATTACCTAAGCCTCAGGCCCTGCCTCCTGAGGTCTGAAGGCAAAAATCGATACAGGTCACATTTATCCTTGACCTAGTTTTCGTACCAACCTATTTACCTACATATCTACCAAACTAGGATTTCTTCTGTTTGAAATTTCTTCTGTTGACAGGATATAAAATGTCACTTTTCATAAATTACTTTCTTTCTATGGGGAAATTTCTTTTCCGGATATACAAGGTGTCCCAAAACAAAGTACCTAAAATTCTACATGGTGAATTAGATAGACCAAAATAGTCCGATTGAAATCAACTTACCTTTATTGGAAAATGCACCGTTGAACAGAGAGAGGGCGAAGTATAATAGGTCGAAATCCAATGGTCTGAAATTCTGCAATACACTATTGTGAATGTGCATGAAAAATATGTCGTCCCAATTCAATCAATACACAGGGAGTTAGGTATTTCGCATTCTCTCTGATAAAATTTAATAAAACATTTTTCGGAGTACGACAGTTACGAGACTGAGACAACATTTTGATATTTCGATGAATGAAAAAATCGATCATGTCACTTCTTTCTGACTGGAGTGTTCTTACAATTTTTCTTGATATCTAACAAAATTCATTTTGGTGCTCCTACATACTTGTTTATGATTATGAAGATATCTCGAATAAAGTTTTTTTACCAGAAATCCTGTACTGAAATTTGTAAATGACCAGCTCCCAAATCATATGATGGAGAGCTTGCGAATTGGTGAACAGATTATTGTGCTCAATGAATCAACACAAATGAGGTAGAAACCAAAATGAATTTTGTTATTTATTCATCTCGGAAACCAAGGAAAATTATCAATTATCAAATTAACCGTACTCCAGATAAATGACATTGATTTATTTAAGATTTATTTAGGGAAACATGTTTCGGACAGTCATGTGTCCATCATCAGCCTTAATCCTTACAAACCAAATGTCCTATAATATGATACAAGTTAATCATGAAAAATATATGAAATAGAAAATTTACATATACAGAGGGTAGCATTGAAATAACTGCAAATATTTCAAACACTGAGAAAGCTCGACGTGTACGATCGAATCGCACTAATGAAAAAGAATTAGGATCAAAATAAAATTTGAGATTAGAACCTTTTTTTCACCCAAAGTTCTACACTGTAGCAAATCTGACGTCACCTCTGTTCAAATTTCCACGCGGAGTTCAATCATTTGAATTGTTTTCAAGTGGCGATTTTTTTCACGTATTTTGTTCCTTTGGGATCGAATATCTCGTTAATTAGAAGAATTAGAAAAAATCTGATATCATGGGAATATTCCTTAGACTGTATCATATTTATGTGCTGAATATGTGCACTTATTTCAAAAACACCTTCTATATAATTTTTTTTATACATTTTTCATGTTTAACTTGTATCATATTATAGGACCTTCGGTTTGTGAGGATCGAGGCTGATACACTATAAAAACAGTTTTAAGTTCCAAATTGAGTGAATTTGACTTCGACTTATATAGCCTGAAACGTTGGTTTGCTGATCTCGTATCGTATTTGTTAAGATCTGACGAAACAGTATAGTTCCCTTTGTCTGAGTGTATTTCACAAAGAGTTTGATATAATGTAAATACATGGTAGTGTCATTATTTTCATATCAGTAAAAAGGGGACGACAGTGTTCTCTAAGTCCGACTCCAGCCAGAAGACGAATGGCATTATTCTGGAATCTTTTTTTCATGTTCTGGTTCCCACGAAAAGGGATATCCTGTAATGTTCAGAGAACATCGTGAGAACCAAGGGAAATAAGGTAGGAATTGGTGTCCTTCTTAAATTTCTGGAGTTTATATGCCTCGTGGAACACCTCTTTTGGCAATGTGTTCCAGAGTCTCGCTGTTCGTTGGATGAACGAGTTTTTGGAAAGAGATGTTCTGCAGGTCTCCAAAGTTACCACGAAGGGGTGCGAAGCCTCAACTCGACGGGTTAATCTCGCGGGGACTGCCAAGGGAGAAACAATTGTTGATATTTCAGAAGAGCATCGTCCATGAAAATACCTATAAAATAGAGCCAGATCGCCAACTTTTCTACGGTGTTCCATAGAAGTGAGTGAGTTTGTGAGCGAGGCATCACCCACGAGACGAATTGCCCTTTTTTGGACAGAATCCAACAGTTTCAGGGTATGTTTGCTGCTGGAATTTCCCCATAGAATGGTTCCACAGCTAATACGTGAGTGAAATAGAGCAAAATATATTTGCTTCAGTAATTCTGGACCTACAACATATCTCAATTTTCTTGAGAGAAATATTGTACGGGATATTATCTTTATATTTTATGCAAAGTCAGTTGAACACTCAAAGGTTGAACAGATCATCAAACGAATGTCGGGCAGCGCTGCCGCACTCTCTGAACTTTTTGTCACTATTACCAGCTTAGATCATTCTAAGATTACCAGTGCATGGACTATTTTTTCAAAGTTGACTAGATGAGAAAAAAAATTGTCCAGTTATCAAAACTTGACACTTCGTAACTCGTTCTTCCTCACATGGCCGACTATATAGGTTACAAACTCGGTTAATTACATAAGATCAAGATCGATATCATATCTCATTTCATTTTGATACATATTACCTATAAGTATATATCTAGGTATACATATATATTTCGTAATCGATATCATTGGGAAATAAACACAATAAGTATATCTACCCGAGTGTAGAAAGTGTAATATTTAATGATACATCAGATAACAGTCTGCTACTCAATAATTATCTATTATTTCCTTATACCCAGATTGAATCATAACGTGTCAACAACCCTACATATGAGGAAACGAAAATAAAAAAAAACTGTTGACAAAGCGAAATTATAAAGTTCTACTCTGATGAATAGTGGATTAGATTCAGAAGAACCCGAGTATTATTTTTTCATCGAAGATTATTTCAATATGCGTGGTACAAATCAGATGTCACAGCGCGTTTAAAAATGTCACTATTAGAGAACCTAAACGAAAAATGCAATCAATAGTTAATCGAAAAAGTATCAAATTTTTCCTCAGCATTGGAAATAATTTGAAACGACTAACAGATAATTGATATATCAAACATTCATTAGTATTTTTATCTATCTATAATATTCTATCCAAGTGACATCTATAGGACGATAGATGTTGCGAAACCTTCACCCTGTATATAAATATTTGAAATGTACGCTGCTTATGTGGTATTATAGGATCCAGGAAATTATGCAAAATTTGAAAATGCAATGGTAATATACAAGAAGTCCTATTTGAAAATCGAAAACTAAAGTGAAAAAAGAATCATTTATATGCCAAATCGTGACGATTATTGACTATACAGGGTGGTCCACTTTAGATAGTATCACTTTGAAAATCGATAGAAGACCTCATTTGAAGATTTCTATCTCTATCTATCTACCAATGTATATAGCATCTTTTTTTCTTGAAATAAGGTACCTATTTTATCAGTGGCTATTATATAGTGATGGACCACACTGTATGGCTCTTTCAAATTTCAATAATTTATCTTTGAAATCACATTTTGGCGATATTTTTTGCATGAGTAATCGAGTAAGTAATAGGTATATATACTATATATACGTTTTCTTGTTTTTCGAGGATTAATATAAACACTCAAGGACATAATCAATGATTAACGACGGCGTTTTGAGGAAAAAATCTCGAAATTCTGAGAATAAAATCTCAATATTTGAACTATCAGCAGCGGCAGTCAATCCACTACTTTTCTGCCTAGTAAAACAAATAACTATTTCAGCACTAGTCAAGTTTTTTCTTCGGAATGTAATCCACTTGAATGTCGTTTCAACGTTCTTTTTCATGTTACTATACACATAATTCCGAGCATAATTTCCATTAGGTAGCACAAGATTTCTTGATAGTTTAACCCCAATAAAAAATATTAACTTGAGCAGTTATTATTCATCTATTCAATTTGTAGGTATAACTCAGGTGCTTGTTTAGATCATTGGTAGTCAAAACTTGAACCTTACTCAATGAGGTTATGTTCAGAATCAGAGGTGCTAGGACATTTTTACATTATTTCACAAAATTTCGACTTTTTATCTCAAAATGTCGATGATATTCTGAAAATTTCGAGATTTTTAGAAATAAATCTCATTTTATATGGCACCGATACGCCGTCATGAGTAATAATAATAATAATATAGAAATGTTGACAATGGACTGCATAATGTTTTTGTTTAACTTGAAAAATTCTGTTTTATACTCACAATGTGACTGTGCATATCTTATATTTATGTTTCCTTGATGTTATTTATTTTTCTTGTTTTTATCCTATTTTGTGTCACGTAATTGTACAAACTGACTGTGTATATTTTATATTTATTTATTTTACTACATATGAACTTTGTCAATGAGAGTATATCTTCAGACAATGAGGTATATTATTTTTAATTTTCAATCTGCGTAGAATTCGTCCAGAGTAATATACTTTGGGTAGCAGAAGCTTTTTCACATTTTTTTTTTAAATTTTTGTTATCTGTAATGCATTTCATCTCATTTAGCAGATGATTGAATATTTTCTTACCATTATAAATGAAGGAACTCTCAACTTTTGAAGACACTGGGATTGGTAAACGTATGTTGAGTATGTTTCTTGTATTGATTTGGCACGTACCGAAAATTTCATTCTTATATTTTTTGCATCAAACATACCGTCTTTAAAATAAAAATGCAAGGTAATGTCAAAATATTTTATTTTACGAATAATGGTCTGCAAGAATTCCTAAATTTAGCCTTACACATACAGAGGAGTGCACAAAAAACGGCCAGGACTGTAACTTTTGAATTATTCGAGATAGGGTTTTGAAAATTGGTGGGCAGCTAGTATACCAAATTGGCCATCAATTGACGAAACAATTTTTGTTCTATCACTTCCGGTTACACTATGGAAACTTTTGATTTTTAAATGGAACACCCTGTATTGTATTCCATAATCGGTTAGGGATAGTCACAACGAATTCATCGATACTGGGTTTGATAGGGTTATTTCGAACGATTACGCAGATATTCTCGTTCTAAGTTTCCATATGTTCAATGAGTGTGACAGAGAAAGAAGTTTTGATATTGCGAAGTCACACCCATCGAGCATATGGAAACTTCGAACGCAAATATCTTTGTAATCGTTTGAAATAACTCTATCAAACCCGGTATCGTTGAATTCGTCATGATAATCCCTAACCGATTATGGAATACAATACAGGGTGTCCCATTTAAAAATCAAAAGTTGGGGTCGTTTCAGGTGAAACTGAAAGTGATAGAAGAAACATCGTTCCATCAATTGATGAGCAATTTGGTATAGTTGCTACAACACCAATTTTCAAAACCCTATCTAGAATAATAATTCAAAACTTACAATCCTGACCGTTTCTTGTGCACTTCTCTCTATATCTAACTCTTTTTTTTTTTGTAAAACAAATGAGCATTTTCCACAGGCTAGGACAACATTGTGTCTTAGAGTATTTTGACCCGTTGGTTGTTTGGAGTATAATATTCCACTGTTGTTCGACCTTACAAGGTTCAACCTGGTTCAACGACGTTCCGATCCTAGTCGGCTGCGCTAAAATGCGAACAAAAGACGAACAGAAGTCAACCACCCGGGGCCAGACAGTGGATGGAGAATTTCCAATCCAAATAGGGGTGGCTGCGGGTGGAAGACTGGTCCAGACCCTACGAGGGTCAAGAATCTCGTTTTCGGTGCATCGACATATTATACAGGGTGTCCCTAAAACGTTTTTACAAAAACTTAGCACATATTCATCAGACCAAAACGATTCGATGCAAGAATACAAAGTTGGTTAGGTTTTTGCTCGAGTATTTTAGAAAGCGCAAATTGTATTTCAGAATTGTCACTTATTTCAGAACAGCACCAAATTTCTCTACTAAATACTAAAAATCCGATCACGGATACAGATTTTACAGGGATGACCCGACAACCTCTGTGTCACCTGACATATTTTTGTTTCCTTCTCGATTTTTTCTTAGGATGCAAATCCTCGTGCGAATCCAAATTAGTGGTTGAAGTATATATACACCAACAATAAACACGTGTTCCACCTACATAGTACTGAAGTGCGGATTTTTTTCCATAGATTAACGAAAAAATACTCAACATTTACCTACTTATGTCAAAGAAAAAACATAAATAGATGAACTGAAACGAACTGTCAGTGAACTAAATGTAGGTAGGTATTCCAACAAAAACAGAAGCGATGTTAGTAAAAATAGATACAGATTCTGAATTCTAATCATTATTAGTACATCGTTAACAGTTCGAAATTTGTGGAGACGATTTAGGAACAACATCTGAAGTTCCAAGTTCCAGAATAAAAGAGGATAAGTAAAAGAAATAAACTGTGGTAAAACCAATTCCAAAATACAGGTAGGTAGGTGAAGTCATGGGTGAAGTAGATAAGTAGAAAGAAAGTACCTATAGGTCCAGGTATACTCGGAGGTATGGGTATACAGGGTGATTAAAAATTCGATATAAATATTTCAAGGATCAATTGTTTGGATCAAAATAAGACTTTTTCTTTATATAAACATGTATCCTGAAATTCAACCCCTCCAAGCTACAGCCACTATAAGTTAGGTAAAGAAAAAAGATATTCTGATTTCTGAAATTAAACAACAGATCACATCTTCTGTAAATTAGCAGGCCTCTGCCCTTCTAGACACTTTATTTCATTATTTCTTCAAAAATTATGCAAACCCATTTTAGGGCATATGTTATTTATATGAAGAAAAAGTCTTATTTTGATCCCAACAATATGTACTTAAAATATTTACATCGAATTTTGAATCACCCTACATCGAGCCCTACATAGAGGTACCTATACATCATCAACAAAAAACGATTTATTTAGGTCGTACTTGATAGGTACTGAAAATGCCATAGTATCTACCGATTGAGTCCGAGGACACCAGAATATTCACCTTGAAACTGAATAATACTGTTCAGGATGACAGGTAGAAAACAGCTGGACCCTATAGGCTGCACCCTTCAATATGGACATTTCACTATTCAATTTCAAGGATGCATAAGGCCAATATCTACATATTGATACTAGAGTAAAATATTACCTAAAGTGAAATAAGTAAATTATATGAGAAATTATATAATTATGCAACAAATATCCATTTCCAATATGAAAAGCACGTTTCTAGTTGCCACCTATTGACTGTGTCCTTGTGAAATAATTATTATTTAACTTGTAACATGTTGGTACTTAATTCATATTACACGTGTTCTGTGTGCTCAAAATCTTTATACGCAGATAACATCAGAAATCGAGAAATTGCATGATACCATGTCATCAAAATGTAGGAACTAGGAACGGAATTCACTGGTGATTCATTTGTGTTCGAATATTCATTCTTCTTTTTCTTATCCTATCCTCTAGGTACCTACTTATTTATACGACCAATATTTTTTTTCTTTTGAAGTCAAAAAGTGATCAACTCTCCAGTGCTTGGAATCTTGATATTAATTAGGAACAAAGAACACAATGAAAACAGGCAATAGTAAAATTGAAAAAACTCCATAAACTTAATTAGAACGTGCTCGATATCAAATGCCAACAGAGTAATGCAACTAATTGCAACAATTAATAATCATTTATATTGTGTCCACACACACAGACAAAATGGCACCCATTGTCCTAATAAAATGAAAGAATATTTACAAATCTCACCTTTATGTTGGTGCCAGATTTCTCCACGATTTCCTCGAATGCTATATAACAACACTATTCGAGGAGTTCATCATCGTTTCATTGCACATCCTGGAAATTTTTGGAAAAGTTGTATGCACTTGCAGAACAGATTCACTTTGTTTTGCTCAATTTGACAGATCGCAGGTTCACTTGAAACTAGTCAGCTGTTGAGTGTTGACTTGTTCGTTGTTCGACGTTCGAACTATTCGTGGTGGGAGATGTGATTTCATGCGCGCGATATTCGAAATCTGCAACGAGAAGCGCATGTCAGAAGAAAATTGATTACGATTTCATATGGTTTGAATTGAACAAAGAGACCTTCTTCAAATAACAGCGATCAGCGATATGATTATTGATGAATAAATGAATGAATGTTGATGCTGAGAGTTTATATCATGTTTATACAAAATAACAGAGTGATCACATTTTTCTGCAGACATTCTCTGGGGTTGATTCCAACTCGATACGATGCAGAAACCCTTATAAAAATCTGATATTTTGCATTATTATATTTTTTTTCTTTTTTATCGCTCCTAGCGCACGAAAGAGCTAGAAATCCCATTATGTTCTAATTAGGTACAGAAAGGATAGGAAGAGGAGGTAGGTATTGGCTTCTTTTTCAACTGTTTATTCGGATCCCAAAAATGTTTCTATGAGATCATTGTCGTTCTAGATGACAACCTATAGTTAGGTATGTAGTTAGTAGGCAGGAGCTATACCTATCCTCGCACTAGGTTGCCTCACAGAACTAAAACACAGTAGTTATGTAGGTCGCCTACTAGGTTTTCATTTAGATCGACAATAGGTCGCGTGCAAGAACTGTCAGATGACCGACCCTGGAGGCAAAACATATTTGTTTACAAGTGATCGAAATAGTTTTCCACAATTATTTTGGCATATGAATCGTATTTTTTCACTATTCATCAATTCGCTAATGCCATCACATTGTGCTGTTGTAAAATGCACAAAAACTGCAGCGGAAGATGAAAAAATCCGGATGGTACATTATGATTCAAAAGTAAGTACCTACTATAGTCACTCACATAGTTTTCATTTTTGAAATTTGGTTATTTCTCTGATTTCTCATCGGAATTCCTTCTGCAATAGGATCAGCTAATAGAAATATACCTAAAATTTCTAGAATAATGCAAGAAGATTGGATTCATGCAATCAATCGGTAGGACTGGTCTGACATGCTGACGATCGTGTGTGTTGTAGACATTTTCAATCTATTAGCAGCATTAGCTTGTATTGCAGAAGTGGCAGAAGGCAGAAGGAATTTTAATAAGGAATGACAACATTTCATAATGCTAACTATGTGAGATTACTATTTACCTGAAAAATCATATTCCCTAGTCTCTTGCTGCATTTTTTGTGCATTGTACAACAGCACAATGCGAAGGCATGCTTGAATTAATGAATAACGCAAGAAACACGATTCGTATGCCAAAATATTGTGAAAAACTATTTCAACCTTTGGATTCCTCTGTGAACAAATGAAAAAGTGAGGTTGTGTTCCAATAATTCACAGAAGAGTGAGGTTGTGTTTCAATAATTCACAGAAGAATGAGGTTGTGTTTCAATATTTTGCCTCCAGGGTCGGTCTTCGTGCACGCGACCTATGATGAGATACTTATTACTTCTGTGAAATGTAAACAAGTTATAAAATCCTGAATAAACGATATTATTATTATTCTGGAGATTATATAATTTCTTGGGATGGAAATACCTCCTTTGGGCAATGATCGAGATTCACTGATGAGATTTCTGAAGAAAGATTTGAAAATTCTACGAAACATCTACCACCATCTACTTCTTCTCAAATTTAGCCCCTGGGAGTCCAGGCCTACTTGCTACAAAAGCCACAGTCTCATGATTCCGATTCCACTTGTCATGAGTAAAAATTAAAATTGTTTCGTGGTTCCATGGTTTATGTCACTCATGATAAAAATAGACACCTTTATGTCACTTGTCACTGAGATCTTGTCACATTGTCAATTGTCATTGTCTATCTCCTTTTCACGTTTTTACTTTTTTGGGTGTTTGAAAATCAAATTTATTTCTTTGGCTATTTATTCCTGAATTCCTAATTAAACATTATTAAATAATAATATCTTCAGGTAGGTGTTATTTCTATTATCATTATGTTAGCATATCCAAGTGTCTAATAAATCTAGGAAATTCAATGTTGATCATTTTGGGGTTAGGGAGATCAAAATCCAAAATTTGAATTTTTTTTATCAGAACCTTCTCATTATTACATTTCCTTGATGACGTTGCTTTTGAAGGCTAACTTCTACTAATTGATCATTTTTATAAAAACATTTTGATATTTACAGCATGTCTGGCAGAGAAGGTGGCAAGAAAAAACCACTTAAGGCTCCTAAGAAAGACTCAAAGGACCTTGATGAGGAAGATTTGGCTCACAAACAAAAACAGAAAGAACTACAAAAAGCATTGCAAGATGCAAAAGCCAAGGCATCCCAAAAGGGACCTATGGTTGGTGGAGGCATCAAGAAATCAGGAAAGAAATGATAGGACAGAAAGTGTAATAACAATTTTGTTTATTAATGGACCTTAACTTATTATGAATATTTGGATGAAACTAAATACATTCTTTTGCAAATAGTTTTATATCACTTATGTTCCATACAAGAACATAATAAATTTCATATTTTTGAAATATTTACCCTGGAGTAAAGTAGTTAAATAAATAGTTATAATTCTTTTAGTATCTCCAAAGTAATAGAGTAAAAACTGAAATGAAATGGCAAAACTATTCACATAACTGAATATTCTACTCATTTGGCTACTGTCATGTTATCAAACATTATATACAGATTATATTCCAGATAACAATGAGAAGGAATTTGATTCTCATCATGAGAATACTGACAAAATAAATTTTGACTCTGTAAAAATTTTGTACTGAACAAGTTCAACATAACATTCTATAACTAAATCAATAATTCAAGAACTGATTGGTGAATTCGTCTGGGAGCTACTACTACCCTCCAAGTTTTCACAATCATCATGTTTCACCAAAGGTTTTCTACATACAAAAAACACACTATCATACTCATATTGCAACATTGACTTTGGGTTTTGGCAATATTTAGTTTTGAACCCTGTTTGGCACTTCTCAACCACAAAACCTACTTTCTCAATTACCTTCATCACAATCTGGAAACTGGGCTCAATACTGTCTGAGGTTGTGGTATCAGAATAATGATACAACAAGGGGCCCAAATTCACCCAGAGACCATCAGGTCGGAGTATTTGGTATATTCTTTCAATAAAATCTATAACATTTGGGGCACAATCTATGAAAAAACATGTAGCCACACAATGCCATTCATTGGGCTTAGTGTACACATCCAGAAAATCACCTGCAGACATAGAAAATGTACTCTCTGGTGTTGGCATGGGTATAACATCAGGAAACCTAAAAAAAAATTCAATTTACTCAATACAGATTCCACTTGGAATAGTCCTTAAATAATCTGAACAGAATGTGAGCTGAATGAAATTGGATCTGGGAACAATATTGATCAAATTTCTACTTGAAAAAGTTCAATTTTACTTCACCTACCTGACACTAAGCCTTTGATCTTCAATCTTAGTATTATTGCAGTACTGATGTATCCAGGGATACACCTCATATTCATCCACTTTTTTGCACAAATTCAGCACAAAAAATGACATCAAGAGCATAAACAAGTTGAACTCATTGCCCTGACAAGCAAAACCATTTGATGCTATCTCAAATGCTAGCCTTCCAAGGCCAGCTCCAGGTACTAGGACAGTAATATCACTACGTTTGTACTGCTCTTTTGGGTAATGGGTGAAGATTTCTTTGACGATTGGGCCATAGCATTGGTCACGTTCTTGTGCCCCCAGACTGCTCCAATCTCGCATTAGTTGCTTGAAAACTGATTGTACCTGAAGAACAATCAAAAAGATCAAATACTCCTCCAAGACCATGTTGAAATTTGAAAATCACTATGAAGAAACCTTATAGGTAGGTACTTTATAGAAAAATACCTTATCAAGGCCTTCTGATAATGATCCTACTTCTTGTTCTGAATGAGAAGGGCAGTCATTGGCAAATACATTTTCAAATATGCAATGTGCATCCCTCAAAACTTGAGGGATCAAGCTGGCATTTTGTTCAATGCATCCTTTCAATGACTCTAGATCTTCTTTGTAGTCTTCCAGCCATTTCTGGTGGTGAAAAGGTAGATTGTCATAGCATCTTTCTCTGTGTTGGATTCTTAATAGGGATTGTTTCCTAGAATGAAATATCGTTAGTCCAAAGCTGAACAGAGATTTGTTTCTAACCTGTAGCTCTTGAAAGTATTCAGAACAGACAAAAAGTAAGCTCTTTCTTCTTTAGCTCCCTCACCGTTCATTGTTGTAATGAATTTGATCGATATTATCCAAATAGATATCAGATCAGAGAAGAATTGGAGGTTTAGGAATATGGAAAGTCATTCAAATCTTTGATAGTCCTTCCCGTTAAAAAAAATAGAAAGATAAATTATCAAAATAAAAACTAGAGGGTAGAGACTAGGTTATGTCAGTTTTTTTCAGAAGCTTAATGATCTAAGGTCAGAAGTCAGAATCTTCAAGAGTTCAAGGTTGGTAGAAGTGATGAGTGAATAATCAGCACTACCAACCTTGATATAATTTGTTGCCATCTTTTGATAACTGGTTGAACATTCAGCATCAGCGCAGATTTCTGTGTTTTTGAGAATCGACCAGTATCATTACAGGAAACTTTTCTCTCGCTTGGCAATTAGGGCTTACTTGAGTGCTGCTATCTGTATGTTACTGGTTGAACGTAATGTATCAGCTCAGATTTCTGTTTTTGAGAAGATACTGGTATCATTACAGGAAACTTTTCTCCAGCTCGGCATTTTCCGCTTTGAGCTTTGACATTTGACAGTTCAATCTAAGACTTGGGAATCGCAGATTTTCAGATGAAATGAAAATAAAGATTACTTCGATCTATTCGATCCTAGAACATATTCCATATAAATTATTGTGCTAAAATGATTGTCAAATTGAATTTAATTGCTGCTGCATGTGAAAACATGGGAATCGGAAAAAATAACAATCTGCCCTGGAGACTCAAGTGAGTTCTTGAATTGACTGGATACTCAACACTGCCCACTGCTGTAGTAGCTGTGTTACTTTCCATATTTTTCAGAACTGAAATGGAGTTTTTCACTCGAATGACTACAAAAACAGAAGATATCAACAAGAAAAATGTGGTTATAATGGGACGAAGAACCTGGGACTGCATTCCCAAAAAATTCAAACCTCTGAACAACAGAATTAACATTGTTTTGTCCAGATCAGATCTGGATTTAACAAATTTCACTGATGTTTATGGGTTCAAGAGTCTTGAAGAATGTATTGAGAGACTGGAGGAGGAGGAGTTTCAAAAATTGTATGAAAATGTATGGGTTATTGGTGGAAGCCATATTTACAAGGTAAAATATATCATCTGTAAAAGTAGTTATCACATTTGATCTTGCTACAATATTTGGAATGGGTTATTAGTTTGAAAATGTAGGTACTCTCCAATTTCCAACATTGATTTTGGCTTTTCAGGAGTCAATGGAATCAGATAATTTCTACAGATTGTACTTGACCAAAATACTGAAAGACTTTGACTGTGATACATTCTTTCCAAAATTGCCAGACAACTTGAAACAAGTTAGGTGAGTTATTTCTTCATGATTTATCATTATTATGATTATTCCCAATTCACCATAAACAATAACACGTCGCCCTACCTGACGGCAACAACTTGAGAACTCCTCAGAAGTTTGTTTTGACACCAATAAGCACAAACAAAAAACAAATCTGAATCAATGAAAACAAAATAAACAGGCCGCTTTGATAGCTTCCCAGAACTCCGATAGGTGGCGCACGCTTATCTTCTATCGCCAATACAAAATAAGCGTACGCCACCTATCAGAGTTCTTGAAAACTGTCAAAGCAGCATGTTTACTTTGTTTTCATTGGTTCACATTTGTTTTTTTTTTGTGCTAATTGGTATCAAAACAAACGGCTTAGAAGTGTTCAAGTTGCTGCCCTCAGGTGGGGCGACGTGTCATTTTCTATGGTGAAATGTTTTCACTCTCACCAGTTGGCACTACTAAAATGTGAGGTTAGAGTCAAAGTCAGAAACCCCAGAATTTTGTTTTTGTTTCATAGAAAAGATTGGACAAAAATTATGTTGAATATTTAGGATAGAAAACTTCAAGTTAT
This sequence comes from Phaedon cochleariae, assembly GCA_918026855.4. NCBI lineage: Eukaryota > Metazoa > Arthropoda > Insecta > Coleoptera > Chrysomelidae > Phaedon > Phaedon cochleariae. The sequence continues at coordinate 79,865,438 of OU896707.1, read as the reverse complement.
CAAAAGGCATGAGCCCTCTTACCAATAATGTTAGCCTGCATTGTTTAAACATTTCTTCAATGTTTTCAGTGATCCAGAAGTTCCAGATGGTATACAAAATGAGAAAGGCATTGAGTTTGTTTATAATGTGTACCAAAATCCAACCTTCCAAAACTAAAATCCACCAGACAATTCCAGAAAGTACTTTTAATCATAAGATGAAAATATATTTTTCCACTAAGTAATTTTAAGGTAACCATGCAACTTCGTTCATTCATGTGTGATTTGCTCAATGATACTGATATGCTGTTAAATAAAATTGTTTTGCTATTGTAAAAGATTTATTCATTTATAATCACCACTCAACATCATCACATTTCAAGATATTCATAGACATATATTGAGCCAAACAAAAAATGTGATGTTTATTTACATTTATCTGTACAATCTCGGAAAACGGGAAATATTTACAATAAATTTGGATTTCCAGAGATAACAATGTGCAAAACACTTCAACTATGTGGAGATAACTATAATGTATCAAAAAATATATACAAGGTGCTCAATATAGCAATATCTTTCACTTAAACCTAAAAATTATAAATAATGCTTTTGAATACAAATTAAATCTAGCTTGTCAAATAATAAATATCAGTGACTATCACCCTATCATGCCAACAAGAAACGTCTCCATATAAAAATATACCAAATGAAGAAAAGACTACTTATACTCTGAAATCACCATTGTAAAATCTGCAGGGGTTAACCTTGAAAATTCCCCACAACTCCTCAAAATATGATTATTTTCCGAAATAATAAGGATTTTCTTTCGTGCCATCTAAAAAATCACATTTTATTTCTCTAATTTCAAGAGGGCTAGATTAAAATATCGAAATTGGAGCAGCAGTACCATTTTTATAGATAATCAAAACTCATCAGGATCATATTCTTGGGATTATTTAGCTTTGCCAATGGGAGTATTCCCAAGAACTCTCTGTCCTCCCTAGGTACGCGCGATGTTCCACGAAATTATAGGAATTTCCTTTCCTACGCTCCAAGAGATGAAAAAAAAAAAAGTATATTATTCGACAGGCATATAATGAGGGCTGTTATTCACGACGGTTGAGTTGATAATCAACCTGAGTGAATAATAGCTCATTATATGCGAGTGGAATACTATACTTTGTCAACGACTACTATTGTCTTTGATATAAGTGAATAAAGTGAAACTTTGTTCCTTTTATTCGTTTTCGGTTCCGTCGAGTGTCCACAGCCAAAGTTATTATACCCATGTTCACACTAGATTCATCATTTACGTCATCGTTTTCCGCCAAATATCTCTAGTTGCTGTAATTCGAAAATAGAAATGATTTGAATCATTTCAATTGTCATTATTTTTATCCACTTTGATGAGTTCTACACCATGTTAAAAAAAATGCCTCACCATCAACAATAAAGGATACAATTATTCCCTACCAATATCCTAATTTTCATGAACCATAAAAAAAATCAATTTCAGTGTAATAATATCGGGTTTTCTTCATTCGATACCTATTTTAGGGAGGTTCCCAATCCGATTGTTCTGGCTAAATCGCCTCGCTGATGGATTCCTGACACGAGTGCGGTAACTGGTGGTTTTTCAACCTCGTGCTCATCTGCCTGTCGCCGATATTCGTCGCCTGGTTCGACCAATCGCCGGTTTGGACGATCGTCCTGTAGAATTTCGAGGTGGTCTTGTTGAATATCGGCAGCAGTTCGTTTGCTTCGTTAGATAGCGCCTTTAAAAAAAATTTATTTCACAATTCAACTCGGTAGGATACTGTTTATGGAATAACATCACTCAAACTCTAGTTCATTTCAAGATCTTTTATCATGAACTAACTTTTCCAAAGTAAAATATCCAGTACAGTGTAGTTTCGTTCATGTCAGCTCGGTTCATAGACATCTAAGTTCCTGTAAAATTGCAAAACGCTTACCGTGCGAAACTACCTAGGTGAGCAATACCGCGCCAGGTAGCGGCCATTCCCATTTCCAAATATTGCCAACCAAGCATTGATTTTCAATATACCATTTTAGTATCGTGGCATTCATTATTTATTATTCGTTCACTATGCCACTTTGATGTTGTGACATCTTCACTCTGGGTTTGCTGCCCCATAAATGATGTAAGTATCGAAAAAAACATTCTCTTGTTTCTGTTCACTAGTTTTGTGCTCGTTCTTTGCTGTTCCGCCATTTTGACACGTTTTCATGTTTTTCTTGATTTAATAAATTGTTTGGTGTACTTTGAAGAACAATTCTCTTTATTTCGGAAAGAATGTGGTTGGGTCACGCTACATATTCAGTTTGTCATAACAGTTTTCAAACAAAACCTGAATAATAAGAAACCGAACGAACCTTGACTTCTTATAGGTGTTGGAAAACAAAAAATATCAAAATCTCAACGCACTGTATATACAGGTAACGAAGCGTTTGCGGACATATCTTTATACTGAATTTTGAAACACTCTGTATATTGCCAATGAATTCTGTGACAAAATTGTATATTCGTTTGAAAACAAGTAAGTAAGAACTGTGGAATAACAAACTCAAAATATCATATGGCACTAGGACAAATATATACAGTGTGTCCCACTTACCATGCTCACAATGGGTATCTTTTTAACGGTGAGAGGTACGAGGTCGGTTAAATGACACCAAATGTGGAGTTTGTCAAGGCCAACTATAATGTGAAAAAATATTTTGATGAAATCTATTCGTTTTTGTTTTATACGCAAAAGACAGATTTTGATCATTTTCATGTCTCCTCGGTAACTTCTTCATTTATGATAAGATATTCAAATAGGAATTTCACATTCTCATGGCAGTTTTTCGAAGTGATTCCGAAAAAAATATGAAATTTGTACCAACTCTTCTAGAATTTGAGATATCAGCACCAACTTTAGTTTTTCAAATGTAGGTCATAGCTCACTATGACTTAGTTACAAATAACTTTTTTTTCTCTTACAGATGATATGTCGCAGTAAAAGTTTTGTGTTGATAACAAAGGAGTTATCGTCATTTATACAAAAACAAAAAATTATTTGGAAGCTGCCATCTTGAATATATAAATTTTAACAAAGAAATCATGATCTCCGACCACAAAAACCCCCACTTACCAATTCTGAATAGAATCGGACCAACTCTTGTCCGCCATCTTGAAGCAGCCATTTTTTTAATTTCAACAAAAATTCAATAATGTATTGTCACCGAAATTATGAACACCTGCCAAATTTCAAGTTAATCGGAGTTATGTAATTTTTGTTGAAATTTAAAAAAATGGCTGCTCCAAGATGGCGGACAAGATTTGGTCCGATTCCATTCAAAATTGGTACGTGGGGATTTTTGAGGTCGGAGATCATGATTTTTTTGTTGAAATTTATAAATTCAAGATGGCTGCATCCAAATAATTTTTTGTTCTTGTATAAAGGACGATAACTCCGTTGTTATCAACACAAAACTATTACTGCGACATATGATCTGTAGGAGAAAGAAAAGTTATTTGTAACTAAGTCATAGTGAGCTATGACCTACATTTGAAAAACTAAAGTTGGTGCTTCCCAAATTCCAGAAGAGTTGGTATTGATTTCATATCAATCAAAAACTGCCATGAGAATGTGAAAGTCCTATCCGAATAGTTTCATGAATAAAGAAGTTACGGAGGAAACATGAAAATGATCAAAATCTGTTTTTTGCGTATAAAACAAAAACGAATAGATTTTATCAAAATATTTTTTCACATTATAGTTGGCCTTGACAAATTCCACATTTGGTGTCATTTAACCGACCTCGTATCTCTCACCGTTAAAAAGATACCCATGGTGAGCATGGTAAGTGGGACACACTGTATACTGGACGATGAATCTTCTACAAAAACTATCAGTATTTCTATTGATTTCTGAAGTAATTCCGATTTGAATTTAATCAATCTGTGTAACATTTCAACATTGTTTCAGAATGTTCTATTTTTATTTCTGATTTATTAAATTTTTTCCTTTCCATCTCCTATTACTGATGGTAATTATCAAGGTGAAATAGATTTTTTCTTACATCAGCAAATGTGATCCGTTAGAAACAATGATAATGTAGGACAGAATTCATGAATCTTAATATTGAATTGTTCACTGATCATCATAATTTTTCATCATTGAAAAAACATTTACACTCTGAGTACTTTTAAAAAATGTTTGCTTTGTGATGAGTGATACATGTTGATTCATTAAATAAAACGTTTCTTGGAAAACACTTAAGGTTGATAATTTATGTTAAGGCAAATACATAACTGTCTAGCTAGCCATGATAATGAAATCCGCTAACTTCTTAATTGTTATGAAAACTACTTCTAATAGGTAACAATAATTAATACTTTGATAATAACAAAAAAAAACACTTATGCACTACCAAACCAATATTCTACATGAGATTCTGAAATATGACGATTTCTTTTAAAGTTATCAAGATTCATGTATATTGGGAATCGCTGTGCTAAAAAGAGGGGTTCAAATGCGTTGTTATGATAAATAAAGAGAAAAATATAAACAATGAGATTCATAAGACACATTTTAATGAATTTTCCATCATTTCCGCAAATTTTTGCGAAATTTATGGGACAAACAATAGGGAAGACCACTGAGAGAAGAAATCCGTGCAAACCTCTTTCAATCGACGAATCATGATTTACGTTTGATGTACAATCAATATAATGAGTTAAAGTTGAAGGGAATCGAATCTATATCGTTTTGAAATCAGCATATATTATTTCATTCGATATTTCAAACAGCCAAATATGATGGTGGAGTCGTGACGTATTAGTCCCGACCTGTGGCTATCTCTCTCTGATACCTCGTCATTCTGCAGTGTTGCAGTGTGATTGGTCAGTTCAAGGACAATAGGCGTGTTGGGAATAAGACGTCGCACCAGTCACACCAATGAATTGACAACATTTCAAATGGCGCAGGAATTGTGTGTTTTGAAATGAACATATTCTAATTTATTATTTTCATCGTCTTAGCATGAATGACGAAATTCAAAATTATTTCGCTGGTAGTTTGTCAGTATAGAGTTCACGATAATGTCATTTTAAAAAATCAGTGGTCTCCCCCATTGGATGGCTGCGGCGCCGTCATTTCAATTAATTCATTACTTTCTTGATCTATGCCTCATGAACATTTGATAAAGATACTTCCAGTTTATGTACCGAAATGTTTGCTATTCTAATTCAAAACGACCTTCTACTTCCTAAGGGCATTTATTCTCTTAAAAATCTTGGTTGAGTTGGGTCCCAGCGGTCATGACAGCGCCATATTCATCACCATCATGTTATCAGACATACGAGTAAAAGAAGACACAAATGAGTGCGCGAAATGAAAAAAACTGACATATGAGCTCTAGGAGAGGAAGATCTGACAGACGAGGAGCTACCGACGAACATAAAAACGAACCAAAACGACTTATTTACCATCATGTAACGATATATGAGTAGAAGAAGAAGAAACAAATGAGTGCTAGAAGTAGATAATGTACAGACGAGCTTCCTAAGATTATAAAAATGGACCAAAACGACGACAAATCAGTGTGAAGAGTAGAAAAAGTGAGTGCAGGAAGACAAAAAATAAGCTTCCTATGAACATGAAAACATGTAGACGACCTTCTACTTCCTAGATATATATTTTTGAAAGAAAAAAAAAGATGAGGCAAATGAGTACGGAAAGACAAATAATTACTAACCTTCATATAGACGACGGCATCGGTGCCGTGACCCTCGCACGACATCAGCACCAAATCGCCGTGGAAATACCTCGCGTACAGTCGGGAGATCGGCAAGCCGTACCCGTACCCCGCCAGAGGGACGGTGTGCGCGTCCGATTTGCTCGGTTGCGGCGCCGTCGAGTACATGTACTTGAAGAGGTGGTCGGTGGTGGAGCGCGGAATGCCGCCTCCTCTGTCAGACATCTGAACACAACGATGAATTAATTTATTAGCGTGTGTAGAACAAGAAGGAAAAGTATCGAAATCATGTTTCGACCGTTCAAAAGGTCATTGTTAGTCAATATTGCATAAGTTCAATGTGGATCAAGCCTTAACACCATGAAGTCAAAAAAACAGTAAGAATTTTCTTGTTATGTTCTGGTTTCCACGAAAAGGGATATCCTTCATGCAATTTGCTCATGTAATGTACCAGCAAAGGATGCATCTTCAACCGTCAACAGATTCCTATAGGCTTTATCATCAGAAGTTTAGAGTAAATAATTCAGAATTAGATGAAGGTAATCGTAATGCTCTTGATGTAATGTATATAATTCCGCCGAAGGCTGATGAACCATCCTAGAACAGGTTAATGTGACGCCTGCCTGCGGAGTTTTTTTTTTATGTTCTGGTTCCCAGGTGGTCAGGGAGCCGTGCGGACACAGTGTCTATTTTCTAATCCGCATTCGCTTGCCGGTTGTGGGTTCGATTCCCATCGACTGCAGAAGTTTTTCTGATGGCCCAAGAAAGTGTTTGGGATCACACGTTAAAAGGTAAGGCCCCCGTCATTCCTTGCTCGCACAAGACTCTCGAAGACTTTGGGTTGGGTTGGGTTGCTCGTAAGGGGGCAACCGAATGACGGATAGAACAATTTTAGAACAATTTCCCACGAGAAGGGATATCCAATGTTCAGAGAACATCGTGAGAACTAAGGGAAATGAGGTAGGAATTGGTGTTTTTAAATTTCTGGAGGTTATATGCATTGGGGAACAACTCCCTTGGTTATGTGTTCCAGAGCCTCGCTGTTCGTTGGATGAACGAGTCTTTGGAAAGAGATGTTCTGCAGGTCTCCAAAGTGACCACGTGGTGGTGCGAAGCCTCAACTCGACGGGTTAATCTCGCGGGGACTGCCAAGGGAGGCACAATTGTTGATATTTCAGAAGAGCATCGTCCATGAAAATATCTATAAAATAGAGCCATATCGCCAACTCTTCTACGGTGTTCCAGAAAAGTGAGTGAGTTTGTGAGCGAGGCATCAACCACGAGACGAATTGCCCTTTTTTGGACAGAATCCAACAGTTTCGGGTGTGTTTGGGTGCTGCACTGCAAATATGAAAACAGTATACCAGGACAGGTCGGATCTGCGCCTTATAGATCATAAGCAGCTGAATGGAAGTGAAATAGCTCCTGGCCCGAAACAGAAAACCAAGTTTTTGGGATGCACTTTTACCAAGTGATCTCACGTGATTTTCCCAAGAAAGGTTATTGCTGATAGTAATAAGTACCAAGCATCGAAATGGATGTCTTCAAAGTTATGGTTACTCTTGACAAGCTTATGTTGGGCACAGTGAGTTCGGCTTTTCTAGAGAAAAGGCATGCTTATTGTGTTTTGTTTGCATTGAAATCTACCAATAATGTGAGTAGAAATGTTTCATATGGTTTGAAGGAAAGGCAAAGAGCCAATTTCTCCTAAATTTCATCTGGAAATAGTGGTAAAATGTCTCAAAACTTTTTGAAGCAGGATTGACAGCACATATTCGCCAATAAATTTAGTGAAGACGACTTCCAGAATGTTCTTGAACATTTCAAGTGATGAGATTTGGTATTGGTGAATGATATGTAAAGAGGAGAATTTTCTCATGTTTTTCACTTCCCATATACTTCAGGTCACACCAGAAATGACTGCAGTTTTGAAATATTTACGTGAAACACATTGTATATTTCAAAAATTTTGGATTTCTTAGACAATTTTGGATTGAAATGTAACATTTACGATATTTTTGACGCATGCTTAATTTTCTTAGTCAGTTTTAATATTGCAGGAACTAGTATTCAAGAAGCTTATGTCACTGCCATTTCCTAAGAGATTATTCCGTTTTCCAAATAGAAATAACTCAAAATATTGAGCATCATGACTATTCATAGAATACTTGACTTTTTTCTTTTTTTCTTAAGATCAAATTTCACTTCAGGAAAAAATAAATGAAAGAGGAACTTGGCTCCTCCGCCATTCTTATGACGTACTTTCTGAAAATCCACATTCACACAGTTGAAATACGATTCCCTGTGCCAGTAACTCGTTGTGGACATCATCAATATGTTTAGATTTCCGGAAATTGTTCTTTGAATGCATAATAATACCTATATCATAACAGCAATGAGATATATAATAGGTTCTTCAATCCTACTTTGTCAAGTATTTTGAATAATTCCCATAAATCTCTCATTGGCTGAATGAAGCTGACTAATATTATAATATGTAATTCATAACTTGTCAGTCATTTCTTGCTTATGAATTCGTTCCTTGAGAGAACGAACCTATTTTCTAGGGAAGCGCCTAATACCTCGAGTCCGTCCACACCACTCAAAATACTGACAGACACAACAAGATGAAGGAGCCATGAGTGTCGGCTTCATTCTGTTCTGACAGATGGTAGTAAATTAGGAAGGATAGTATCATTGAATGTAGCCCATAGTGATTCATTGATTCAATGATATTTTCGTTCAGGGATCGACCTCTATTCGAGATATTTCAATGCATAAACAACAAAACCATAACCTGTCAGAATGAAGCCAATTACCCTCTGCATTCCTGCTCCGAGTGCAGTTGTGGTTATGTATGTTTTTGTTTACCAGTTCTACTTCTTCTTCTATTTTTTTCGTTCGTTAGCTATTTGCTAGCTATATTCTTCACCATCAGCTATTATCAGACTAGATTCAGAATGTACGTCATAGTTTGCCTCCCCGAAAATTAGAAATTGCTTCAATTTGAAAATGAAAACGATCGTCATTCTGTACAGCGTGGACATAAAACTTTAGAGTGCCGAACTTATTTATAATACTTAAGGTGTTGGCATTCCATACGAAAATTCAAAACCGGAACCATTTCCCGTAAAACCAGGAGACACTGGAAACTGAAAGATCTGCTAGAGCCCTCTTCTTTGAATTCAATTTACCTATAACAAATCTCATTCCAACCAAACACCAAATATTCTAAAAGTTATGACTTGTGTGATAGATTCGTGGATACTCGGTAAGTGTTCGTAGCATGTCACTTACTTTCAGACATATATCTTCTTTTCCTTTGGCCACGGTGACGGTCAACGGTGGATATTGGTCGACGGAACCGTGGTATTCCATGACCGCTCTCATGGAATTCTTGAACAATTCGAATAGAATGTGATACAAATGTGATGGTACATAGACGATGTTGATATCTTGATCCGATTCGAAATCTGAAAAGAAAAATCACCGAATGAAAAAAAAATCGTTATGAGAATTCGGCAACAAATTTTACGAAGGAAGAGTAAATGTAAACATTTTACGAAGTCTGGATATGTGAAATAAACTGCTTCACTTGAGTTAGGGATATTGTGAAAAAGCCTAATGAGCTTTCATGTTTTCCAATTAAATTTGTAAATAATTCAAGAAAGAAACTGTGTAGCAGTATATTTTTTCAAAGGATATCTAGAAACCCATCAATGCAATAATTTGGATCTGAATTTCTACTTCCGTTTTTATCGGTTGGTAAATTGGTGAAAAAAAAACTAATTACAAGAAAATAATTTTGTCCGATTCACTTACCTCGAAGATAGTGGAATGAAAAGATTTCCATTATAAAAAAATGTCTTGATTATCACTAGATATTTAAATTTGTTCCACGTCACATTTATAAATTAATCTTTATATGAAAGGTAAACATGTTCAACCATAACTCAAACCGCTAAATTCTCAGAGAAAGCAATAGATACAAATTTTCCAACTTGAATAAGGATTTTCCACGATATTCAGGCAGTTAACCTCACTTTTCAAATGCAAGAACGCTTTTTTATTCAATAGTAGACTGTACGTCACAATTTGCCGCCCCGAAAATTGGAAATTGTTTTGATTTGAAATTAAAAACGCCATTATGTACAGCGTGGACATGAATCTGAGGAGTTCCGAATTTATTTTATGAAAATGGGCGAGTTGATTGATAATGAATTATTGGCATTGAATTACTCCACTGTGTCGTTAGGGACCTAAATTAATTTTCGCAAGAGTTCTCACGCTTGTTTTATGTAAATGATTCTTGAATTTTTCGAGCAACCAGCATGTTCAAATATTTCTTATACTACATAACAAAATATCATGTAATTGTTGGAGACTTGGCAACATTGTGCTGAATGCTGATAACTGACAAGACCACGCCCACAATTCGTGCGCCGTGTTGTCACGTTTACCGCTTCAAATGCCCTCTAGTGTGGATTAATATAATTATTATTTACACATAGAACGGCTAGGCTCTGGAATTCATTGCCTGAGGAAGTTTCCCAACAACATATAATCTCCAGAAGTTCAAAAAAAATTCCAATACCTACCTCCTATCCCTATCCTCCCTAGGAACGCACGATGTTCTTTGAACATTATAGGGATTCCCTTTCGTGCGCTCCAAGCGATAAAAAAAAAGCAATAAGCCATATTACATGAGGGAACATTTTGAGTAAATTGACTTTTCATTGCTAATTAGGATTAATACTGATACATAAATGAACAAACTAATATTTCTGAAGTTCCCAATCGTATTTCAATGTACGTCAGTTTATATCTCACGGTAAATTTCTAGACAGTTTTATTACACATTGTTTTACTACTAACCAAACCGATTTTTTACACCTCAACACCTGTTTCGCTGACTATGTTAGCATCTTCAGGAGAAAATTGAGATCATTTTTAATCTAATGGACCAGAGATATTTTCAGAGCAATTTGAAAGTTTTTATAGACATTAAATTGACACAAAATATGTATTTAATAACTATCAAAGGAACAAATAAACTCAATAATAAAATGTGGATATTCTCAAATTTTCTCTTTTCTAATTTTCAAAATTTTTCATTAATTTTGCAAAAAAAATATCAAAAAGTCAATTTGATGGAGTTAATACCATTTGGCCCTAATACTTCGATGAAAAACTGTATTGAATACTTTTTTTGAAATGAAAATTGATTTAATATGGCCAATAAAATACTGTGAATGTATTTTGAATTTTTTTTTTTTTTGAGTTTTAATGATTGCAACGTCAGAAAAAGGACAAGAAACTGAAGGTAAATACTGTTGATTATTGAATATCGTTAGTTGTCTAATCAAAATGAGCTAAATTTTTATAAAAACCGTGAAAAATACTTGGAATCCAAGGCAGTAGAGACTGTACTGACTGTAGGTGGTTATAATTCTTGATCGAAATTTCATTTGCTTGCTCACGATTTTGAGATAAAAGGTCAGGAAAAACAACATGCCTGCTATCTCTTTCAAGATGGACACATTCAAATGTGGTTGCCTCAAAATGTGACTTGAAATAAAATAATACACCTATATTTTCACTGTGTGCTTGTAGGAGAACCACGTTTGACGTATGAAAATCTTCACGTTCCTCAGTTCTCTTACGTACAACAAAGGATGAGCTATAAGAAGTGTACAAATATTTAAAATCTTCAGAATCCGGTGCTTCCATATGAGCAATATTAAAAGTTTTTGACCGACAACACAGCCTTGCGAGTTGCTGCCATTCCCAGGAGTCATAATTTAAAAAAATGGGGTTCGTTTTCGTTTGCGTATGACCACGTAGCTGAAGTTTGTGATCAATCTTTTCTATATTTGGTTACTCAAAACAGTATCTAAAAATATGCCATTACCATAATCATGTTACGGTTTTGGGATTGGGAGTTATCTGACCAGATATTGATCTCTTTTACGCTCTCACTTGAAGTCTCTGCCCATTTGAGAATGCCAGAAGCCGTTTGATTTGCCCCACGTCCTGACTTGGATTCGTTCCACATAATACAGGCACTGAAAACTGTATTATGTCCTTGCATACAAATTTTCTATAACAATATCAACTTCATGATACTCTTTTGCTCGGAAAAACTGTATTTTGTCCACACATGTTAAGTTTCTTTAACAATAATAACTCCATATAATACTCTTTTGCTCGGAGAATGTTAATGATATAATACTGTTTAACCTTGGCTAACTTCGGAAGTATATTATATAGGACTTAATACTATATTCCATGTGAAAAAGCTGGTGTCGTTTAGTAGGAAGAAAACTTGATACCGATTTGAGAAAAAATTGTAGTTAATACAGTTTGGCTCTCAGGTACAGATATGTAATCAAAAGTTGAATAAATTCATCTGTCTGGCAAAAATTAGTCAACTCGCCTATTCATCGGACGGAATCTTCCCCGTTTAGTAATCTTCCGTAGGTACTCACCGGGGTGCCTGGCCACGTCGACGATGAGGTCAGGCGATGCCAGGTAGTACTGGTCGCAGAGGAACCTGGCGTTCTCGAAGGCGTCCCTGATGACGCCGACAACGTCGCACTGCGTATCGATGCAGCCGATGTACTTGCTCCTGTTGGGGCCAGGAACGTTCTCCACCTGCCCGCCGAACAGCAGCGCTGGAAACAGGTGGACTTCAATACGATTAGTATGGGTAGAACACTACATGGGGAAATGAACATGCAAGAAAATTATGGGAGGAAAACAACAATGAACATTTCGTATCTGATTTCCAGTCTCTTCAACATTTTTCGTTTTTTTTCAATAAACTTCATAACTAAACTACTCAACATTAATTTCGTCGCACACCAAAATGTCGCCCCTGTTATAATGTGAATAACTTTTTTCAGTTTAGAACAATTTGAATTTGGTTCATACTGTTCGATAGCCCAGTCCTTCAGCTATAATCTGGTACTTCATTGAAACATAAGGGTATTCACATAAAATCTCTACATGGTGTTTTCCGACACTGTGCAAAATTTCGGAATATTCAAAAGGCTCTCAAATGGTGAAAACAATTTTTTCTCAACTTCGACAACAGAGGCATGAAGATGATCTCATTACCTAGAGATATTTCGAGAATCAACTTTCTATCTCTCTTATTTACAGAGTGATCTCAAAAAATCAACTTTTTGGTTTTTCAGCCATACCTTTTTTCCACGTCAACCGATTTTGGAAATCTTAGGCTCATTTTGAAGATAAAACTTCAGATGAAGAGATCTGGATATCAGAATTGACTCAAGATGGCTATCAAAGATCTAGAGTTTTCTTGAAAGTGACCCAAATCTGGAACGCCCTCCGAATCTCGGTTGGGAGGAGAATTGAATGAAAATCAACTTGTTCTCGGAAAAACAATTCATTCTGGATGCGTCCATATTTTCCTCACACTCAGTACTCAAGAATGTGCGTGAGAAAACACAATTGAAACATGTTCTTGCAAAAACATCAGACCATTTCTCCTCTGTAATGCATGGCCCGTAACCAACGTTACAAGAATCACAGTAAGTGACTGACAATAAGTCAGGTTAGACGTCGTTTTCAAATCATAAACAGATTTTGATAGTTTCGATGCCGCATCTAACGCCCGACCAGTTGGAACTGATTCCACAAATGAGGGAACAAGGGTTATCTTCCCTCCAAATCGCGGATCTGCTAAACACGACAGTCCGATCCATAGGTCGCGTGCAAGAACTGTCAGATGACTGACCCTGGAGGCAAAACATATTTGTTTACAAGTGATCGAAATAGTTTTCCACAATTATTTTGGCATATGAATCGTATTTTTTCGCTATTCATCAATTCGCTAATGCCATCACATTGTGCTGTTGTAAAATGCACAAAAACTGCAGTGGAAGATGAAGAAATCCGGATGGTACATTATGATTCAAAAGTAAGTACCTACTATAGTCACTCACATAGTTTTCATTTTTGAAATTTGGTTATTTCTCATCGGAATTCCTTCTGCAATAGGATCAGCTAATAGAAATATACCTGAAATTTCTAGAATAATGCAAGAAGATTGGATTCATGCAATCAATCGGTAGGACTGGTCTGACATGCTGACGATCGTGTGTGTTGTAGACATTTTCAATCTATTAGCAGCATTAGCTTGTATTGCAGAAGTGGCAGAAGGCAGAAGGAATTTTAATAAGGAATGACAACATTTCATAATGCTAACTATGTGAGATTACTATTTACCTGAAAAATCATATTCCCTAGTCTCTTGCTGCATTTTTTGTGCATTGTACAACAGCACAATGCGAAGGCATGCTTGAATTAATGAATAACGCAAGAAACACGATTCGTATGCCAAAATATTGTGAAAAACTATTTCAACCTTTTGATTCCTCTGTAACCAAATAAAAAAGTGAGGTTGTGTTTCAATAAATCACAGAAGAATGAGGTTGTGTTTCAATATTTTGCCTCCAGGGTCGGTCTTCGTGCACGCGACCTATTCAAAGGGCTTATCTCTGACACGAATTGTTTGGTTATTACTGTCGATTCGTTCGGCGCATTATTGCGAATGAGAACTTTACGTAATTGGCAAACTGTTTTCGTGAAACTTTCACCATTTTTGAAATGCGTTTTTACAATAAATAAACCTTGTTTGCTTGAATACTTCTCCATATTCTTAAATCGTATGTTATGTACGTGACAACTGTTAAAAAAATCACTCTATTGAAAAAATCAAAATCAGTTGCTCTTTTGGTACACCATTTATGATGAGCCTCAGCTGGACGGGTTTGTCAGTCACTCATTGTGATTCTTGTAGCGTTGGTTACGGCGGGCCATGCATTACACAGGAGAAATGATCTAATGTTTTTGCAAGAATATGTTTCAATTGTGTTTTCTCACGCACAATTCTTGACTACTGTGAGCGAGGAAAATATGGACGCATCCAGAATGAATTGTTTTTCCGAGAACAAGTTGATTTTTATTCAATTCTCCTCCCAACCAAGATTCGAAGGACGTTCCAGATTTGGGTCACTTTTAAGAAAACTCTAGATCTTTGATAGCCATCTTGAGTCAATTCTGATATTCAGATCTCTTCATCTGAAGTTTCATCTTCAAAATGAGCCTAAGATTTCCAAAATCGGTTGACGTGGAAAAAAGTTATGGCTGCAAAACCAAAAAGTTGATTTTTTGAGATCACTCTGTAAATAAGAGAGATAGGAAGTTGATTCGCGAAATATCTCGAGGTAATGAGATCATCTTCATGCCTCTGTTGTCGTGTCGAAGTTGAGAAAAAATTTTTTTTCACCATTTGAGAGCCTTTCGAATATTCCGAAATTTCGCACAGTGTCGGAAAACACCATGTAGAGATTTTATGTGAATACCTTTTGTTTCAATGAAGTACGAGATTATAGTTGCATTACTGGGCTATCGAACAGTGTGAACCAAATTCAAATTGTTCTAAACTGAAAAAAGTGATTCACATTATAACAGGGGCGACATTTTGGTGTGCGACGAAATTAGTGTTGAGTAGTTTATTACTAATTCCATTCTAGCAGAATTGATAGTGATTATTGATGAAAAGCTTCAGCACATAGTGGATAAGTTTGTTAACCACCTAAATGGGGCATCGCCCTAGCTTCTCAGGTGAGGTACTAGCTGTTCGTTGAACAATCTATGGTTGAACAGTGTCGAGCGCGGTTAGTACTTGGATGGGTGACCATTCAAGGAAACGCCGCGTAAGCCCGTACATCTGTAGCGGAATAGCATATATCATAGCTACAGCGACCATATCAATGAGGCCATGGATGTTGGACTCGCTAAAGATCCCTACCTCTGGTTGGAACACCAGTTTATGGCAAAATTTTCGGTTGAGGGTAGTGTGCTCACCGGCGTCGATGATTAGCCTCAGTAGCAGAAATAGGCCGACGTTAAAGAAACAAGGAAAAAAAACACCTGAATAACTCCACTTGATCGGAACCATCTCTGTAACATTATTGGCAACAGTGTCTGAAAGTTCCACGCAGACTCGCCGGCTATATTGGATATAGTTGACGTGTTGGCTATATTGTTGAAAGCCAGTGAACAGTGTGAGGAATGATCTAGTGATCGAGTTATAAGTATACTCGTCTTCCAAAAGAAAACTTCTCATAGAAAATCATCTATTGAAGTGAAAACGCAAAGAAATTAATGGGTATCTAATAGGGGGAAAGCGACGTTCTCCACCTGCCCACCGAACAGCAGCGCTGGAAACAGGTGGACTACAATACGATTAGTATGAGTAGCACGATCAGATGGACGTAGGGTAATCAAAATCATTGGGAACATGCATGAAACTGATACAAATACAGCAAATCAGTTATGTCACAACCATCTCATATACAAGCCGTGGTGAAAGAGAGGCAACACCGCATTGCCGTGATCCTACGCTGGACTGGCGACTTAGGTATACATTACAGCTAACAGCGCTTGCATAACGTGAATTTGTGGCTTTGAGATAATTAACTTGAATAAAAAATAGCAAGGAATATTGGGTCATGTGAGTCAGGTCAGGTCACAGGTCATGTTTCCTTCAGTAACTTAGATATAATGAAAAACTTTACATTGAGTGATGATTTGTGAGATACATTATAACCCTCTTTTCCTTTAAATCATCAAATGAGCTAATGCTGGGTAGTATACAAACTGAACTGTAAATCTTGTCCAAAGGTATTATATAGATCAGACAGACAGAAAACCACCGCATTCCACAAGTTCACAAGAAACAGTCAGTGCTGTAGCTTCTGAATCATTCCAGATCAGATTTTGAGAATTGGTGGTTACCAAGTATACCAAGATGCTCTCTTATTGACAAATAGTTATTTATTATACAAGGGAAAAAAGTAGGTAGTAGATTTTAGCTCCAGGTTGTGTTCTGAAAATTATCGACGTGAAATTTCAAGTTTTTAACAGTAGGGACACCTGCGTTGTAGGCATCTTCATCATTCTTTTGAAGTAATCAAATATCTGATGTCACTTCTGTCAGTCTAATTCTGTGATTTGATTTCAAAAACTTGGGAATTTAGTCGTTGTTTAGTAATATAGGTAACCGCGAAGTCGAATGGACGATAAAAGGACTTGCAGATCTTTCTCGGAGACGGTATTATTGACTCATTTTTCGGAACTATAGCACAACAAAAGCCATCAACAGTGTATATATATATACAGTATGATGCAAATGTATGGAATAAATTCATTTCAAAACAAGACGACTTCCGAAAAAAATCCAAAAAGTAGAGTTCAGAACTTTTTTATCGATGTATTTTTTCAACTAGACGACGCTTCGATGTTCAATTCTCAGTAGAAGATCTCTGCAAGATTCAGTTAACCAAATGATAATCCATTTTAATTTCAATCTCCTTTTGCAAAATTTTGACTATTGGATAGACGATCAGTAGACCTTTTAAACGAGGTGTCACATGACCCCTGTTTGTATTTGAAAAAACCGTCCATTACGTCATTACTCCAACACCGGTAACGTAACATCTCTCATATGAATGTCATGAGATGAGGTTTCAAAAATTAAAACTCACGTGTTTTTGGAATTTCTTCAAATGTCGCCCATTTCTGAAATAATGAATTTATTCCATACATTTGCATCATACTGTATATGATATATATCCGGGAAAAAAGTACTCACTTTTTTCCTACGGGAAAAAAGTAATTTATGAAAAGTGACATTTTATAACCTGCCAACAGAGATGAAATGCCAAATTTTTTCCCGTCACAGAAAAATCAATTTATGATAATTAATATATCAAAAATTGGGGTCGTTTTCGGTGAAACCGGAAGTGATAGAACAACAATTGTTCTGTCAATGAATGGGAAATTTGGTATACTTACGACCCACTAATTTTCAAAATCCGATCTCGAATGATTCAGAAGTTATAGCCCTGGCCGTTTGTTGTGCACTTCTCTGTATATTAGAATAAAATCCTAGTGTTGATGACAATTGCGAAATTTTATATGAAGAAAAACTTATTCATTTGGAATCATTGCACACTTTTGGAATTGATTACCCACACTGTGTTTTTGATTTGTTAAGAAATAAATGTTAGAAAAAGAATATATATGATGAAATGAAAGCATTCACATGGATTATTAACACAACAGGTATTGTAACACTAATCAATCACTACACGAAAACTTACCCATAGATTTTTTTCTTTTACACCTAATAGAACTAATTTATTTTTCTTTAATCGATCTCAAAAAATATAGTTCATAGTTCCAGATGAAAAAAGAACAAAGGATGCAAATATATTTTTAATGGTATGATAAAACATGTGTTTAAGCCCTGATAGTTGGAAATTTTAGCAAGACAATAAAATACTATTTGTTGGGCCAGTAAAATTTAATGATGTATTCATGATAAACATTACCTGAACAATTAAAAACTAATGGAAACTTTCACATGAACCAAAACATGTAAATCTATGTAAATACTCCTGTAAATATACTCCATTAACAATAAACTGTGAATAGGAATTTCAAAGAATATATTTTCATTATTTTTATCGCACTTCACCAACCAAACCGATTTTTTAACGCCTCGATACATGTTTCTACAAAATATTATCAAAACTAAATGTCCTGGAATAGGATATTTTTTAGTTTCAATCTTCTTGAGAAAAAAAACAAAAAGTCACACAGCCCAAAAACTTCCTAGCTTATGAACAATTCACTGTGTATATTATGATATAGACACATTATATAATATTATTTATAATACTGAGATTTTTATTTGTCAATTTGTCGGCAACACAATTTTGTGAACAACAAAGTGACACAACTATCTGGAATATTCAAGAACATTGAGATAATACTTTTAAAAATACCTTTTCAACCAAATAAATGAATTTTCATAACATAATAACCACTTCAAAAAGCATTTCAATATAAACACACTTTCATTTATTTATCGACAAACTACAAAGATAAAATTGTATTTTTTTGTCGTAAACAGATAAAAGCTTGAATAAAAAAATAGGTCATGATAAATATTGTGTATAGTATCAAAAGGTCCACAATGTTTCAAAACTTTCATATTCATATAGGCTCCTATTCAATCAATGTTTTCATGAGAATATGTAATGACAACAAAAGCAATGTTTTTTCTCTATTCAATAATCCTAAATGCAGGTACCTCGCAATTTTCATATGCATTTAATTATAATTGTGAATGTGGGTAGCTAAGTGTTTTTGTTTAACTAGGTACGTAAGTACCTGATAAAAATGAACATAAAATTTCCAACATTTCCATTTTAAAAATGTAGTAGAAAAGCGACTGAAAAGATACTCACTGTGCTGGTTGATCAGCATTCTGATTGAAATCCTGGACATGTAGAACCGATCCAGGAAATACTGGATACTGTGTTCCGTGTGATGATCCACGTCATGAGATTCCTTCAGCTCCAACACACCCTGAGCCATCGTTTCCACTACATCCGAATGTCTATAAAGAAAAGCAAATTATTTTTTGCATTTTTATGTTGAGAACGGGAGCGGATTCGTTCCCGGAACGTCCGAAGAAAAGTAAAAGTTCGATATTTTTTCAATATATCTTTATTTCTTCTCGTCAAACATTTTTCCAAACAAAGTGTCTCTGACAAGCTATTGGATTCTTCTTTTTAGGCTCCCTGATAGAAAAATGTGTTAAACACAGTGACATTTTGGGACAATCATCTGATTTGTCCTATTACACTTCTTTTTTATTATTATCATTTTAATGTTCAGAAAACATCGTGCGAACCAAGGGAAATAAGGTAGGAATTGGTGTTGTTCTTGAATTTCTGGAGGTTATATGCCTCGGAGAACACCTCCCTTCGCAACGTGTTCCAGAGCCTCGCTGTTCGTTGAACAAACGAGTCTTTGGAAAGAGATGTTCTGCAGGTCTCCAAAGTGACCACGAAGGGGTGCGAAGCCTCAACTCGACGGGTTAATCTCGCGGGGACTGCCAAGGGAGGAACAATTGTTGATATTTCAGAAGAGCATCGTCCATGAAAATATCTATAAACTAGAGCCGGATCGCCAACTTTTCTACGGTGTTCCAGAGAAGTGAGTGAGTTTGTGAGCGAGGCATCACCCACGAGACGAATTGCCCCTTTTTGGACCAACTCCAACAGTTTTAGGGTATGTTTGGGTGCTGCACTCCAAATATGGGAACAGTATTCCAGGACAGGTCGAATCTGTGCCTTATAGATCATAAGCAACTGACTGGAAGTGAAATAGCTCCAGGCCCGAAACAGAAAACCAAGTTTTTGAGATGCACTTCTAGCAATTGATCCCACGTGATTTTCCCAATAAGTTATTGCTGATAGTAATCCCAAGCATCGAAATGGATGTCTTCAAAGGTATGGTTCCAACAAATCGTTGATATGGAGTAGGAATAGTGTTGGTGCTAGAATTGATCCTTGCGGAACACCAGCATTTATAATAAGAGAAGTCAGATGAAACTCCGTCGACCACTACATGGAAAGACCTGTTTGAGAGAAAACTAGCTAACAGAGAACATATATTGAAATAATACTCATATTTTTATTTTATAGAAACGAGGAGAGAAAATACCAAACAATCAAGTAAAATGAATGTACCACCTCCTCAATAATTAACCTACAGACAGTATTCAAAAGAAAATTAAATTGCGCCCAATTTCGAGAAATTTATATTGAGTACATTTTCAATTCAAATGGGACAACCCTGTATTCCTTTGAAAATTTTGATAGATTTTGATATCATAGCGGGTATCATAATGACTTTGGTCACCTACTACGCCTCTTTTATTACTTCTATTGATACTAAGTAAATATCAATATCAATTTGCTTATCTGCATGGTTTTGCTCTAATGCCTAAAAACTTTCAAGTGATAGTAAAAATTCTCCAGTTTCTCGATTTTGCTGATAGCTCGACATAACAAGATCTATCGAAATGTGCAGAAATATACCTCATTTAAATAAAAAAGGTTAGGTTAGGTTAGGTTAGGTTAGGTTAGGTTAGTATTTTCGGTTGAACCGGAAGTACAATATTAACAAAAATAATCACAATTCTGTTTTACCACTAATTAAACAGATTTTACTAATATACTAGGTATGTCCACCCAACCGACACTTTAATCCTATATCACCAAACTATACAGAGGGCTATATGGAATAGGTCCATTATCCTTCTTCATAATTCAAAAATAATCACATAAGTTGCGTTTTACTTTATTGCATTTGTTTGCAAAGTTAATACATCTAGTGACTCTAGTAAGTACAAATTAGATGATTAATCCTAAAATGTGGCACCTATTTCTGAAAAATGTTTAAAACAGAGAAATAAAGGGTGTTTCAACAACAATTGAGTGCCACGTGATCATTATTGATGCGGCGTCTCTTTTCGGCCCACGTTAAAGAGATAGTAATCTGTCACGTGGTTTTCAATCATTGTTGAAGATCCGTTATAAAATAAGGTGTTTCATTAGACATAATGACACGACAAATGACAAAAAAAATTTAGAACATTTAAAAAAAGTGCGCTCCCACCATATTACATCTTTCAACTAATATTGAACGTCCGGCAACATTGCAAAAGTCATTGATACTTCCGGTGCTTGTGATCACGCCGAAAGCAAATGCTTGGGTTGGACTATTTACCTGTAGTGATCGATGATTCACAAAACTTTCAAGCTCAGCAGTATCTGCCAAAATTTTGTTTTTTCGACAATGATGGATTCTTTTTTCGTCTTCTAACATTCATTTAATTTAGCACACCGATTTCGGAAACACCCATATATATCGAGGAAAAAACAACAGGAACAGCATTTCATCCTACTTTACCTGTTTCTGATTTTCACCAGCTCGTTACAAAAGTGCTCCAGAATCTGATCGTTGGGGTCTTTTTTCTCGAACTCCATGATCTCCTGGAAACTGCGCATGTACCAATCGTTGACGGCGATGACCGAAGGCATCCGAAGCAGATTCTCCGGCAGCAAGGCTATCTCCTTCATTATGTTGGCCAGACGGACTGGCAGTTCTTTCCGCAGGAACACGAAAGATTTCTTCTCGGACGCATTCAGCCCTGAAAAAAAAGAAGAACTAGCTTTTATAATAAAAATGCAATAAAAAGAAAAAATCGTAGGAATATGCGACAACAAGAACTCTCACAAACCAATTTCGAATATAATCGGACCATAATCACAAAACTCATCCGCCATTTTGAAGCCGCCATCTTGAATATCTCAATTTTGATGGAGGAATCATAATTTCAGAACCAGAAATCCCCCCGATACTAATTTTAGAAAGAATAGAATCATGATTACAAAACTCATCCACCATATATTGAAGCAGCCATCTTGAATTCCTCAAACTAGATGGAGAAATCATAATTTCCGAACCAGGAAATGCCCAGATACCAATTTTGAACAGAATCGGATCATAATTACAAAACTCGTCCGCCATATTGGTTCCGCCATCTTGAATTCACTAATTTTGGCGAAAGAATCATAATCTCCGAGAACCCCCAGATACCAATTTCGAATAAAATCGGAACATATTGCCATCTTGAATTCTCCAATTTTCAGGAAAGAATCATAATCTACGACCCCGAAAATCCCTAGATGCAAATTTTGAATAGACTAGGATCTTAATTATTACAAAAATTGTTCGCCATATCGGATCTGCCATCTTAAATTACCCAATTTCGGTAAAAGAACCATAATCTCCGACCCCGAAAACCGCCAGATACAAATTTTGAACAGAATCGGATCATAATTACAAAACTCATCCGCCATTTTGGAGCAACCATTTTGATCACTTCTCTAACTGAAATTTCGTGATGCATTGTCACCAGAATTATGTATACTTGCCTTGAATAAAAGCTTGTAATATAATAAATCAGTTACACACTCAGAGTTTGCAAAAAACAACAAAAATTTTAAAACATCCGCTACCATCTTGTCTCCATTACCTTCGACCCTGAAAATTAATCTCTATAATTATACATTTTCAGGCAATGTCAAAATCATCCGCCAAGTTGTAGGCGCCATCTTTAATTTTGAATTTTGACCTGAAATTCGTAATATCTCACTTTATAAACTTTGGACGAGTAACGACAAGATTGTTAGCCATATTGGAAACGCCATCTTTGATTTTTTTTTCTCGAAATAGTCGGTTTAGTAAAAGAAGTCATAATTTGAATGCATGCCTACCAAATTTTCAAGCAGATTTCAATCACAATTCAGTTTGAAATAATTGAAAGCCTGCAAGTGCTGTAAAGAACGATTCCGAATGAAATAACTGGTGTGCACTATCCAACAAGTTCTGTACACTTTTCAACGAGCTATGTACACTTTCCAACAAGTTGTGTACACTTTTCAATGAGTTATGTAAACTATTTAAGTAAAAAAATAGATATCTATGTTCATTAATTTGATTGTGCTGTATGTAGTGGGATTTTTCGAGAAAATTAACCAAATTCATCCTCCGAAATAGCTTTCACGGTTTACAAAGACGGTTGACAGTCCGGTCCTGGCTCTTCCGACAAAAACAAATGATGTGTCGGAGTTCCGAGAATTTGTAACTTGTGCTTGGACTTTGAACGGAGGTCGAACAACAACATGATAACATGGAATTCCGTGGAATAAACTTAATATTTACTTGGAAAATAAAATCGAATAGAGGGGAATTAATGAGATACTTACGTAGCTGTGCAGCCTACCTACGTGGTTCATTTGCTATGTTTGTTATTGTTTGTTGACAGAAACTTTCATAAAACTTAATTCGGAAGTTCTCAGAATATAGGGGTTCTAGGAGCACTGTACATACAGAGTGAGCAAAGTATAAAAGAAATTTTAGTAGGTACAAAAATAAATATCGAGTATCGAGATAAATTCCAAGGTTTCATTTATTTCGTTATTTCCACTTCTTATTAATTTTTTTTTTAATTTAAACTGAATACAAATTATAAAATTCCTATACAGGGTGTTCCTTGATGACATGCTAATATTCATGAGGGCGATTCTTGGAACCATTTTAAGAAGAAAACTTCATATGAACGAACCTATCTATGTAAACATATATCTACACCCTGTATAGTAAAACAAATAACTATTGTATATCAGAAAATACCGGAGAATGCACCTTGAAGAAGACATTTACAAAATTTTATAAATATGTCTACAATATTATTATTATAGAGAAACTGTTTTTTAAATATCAGCATGTCTGCATGGAACACCCTGTATATTATTAATATTGAGACAGAAGCTCTAACTAGAAGAGTAAAATACTCGGTATAATGATATATCAATAGACTGAGTGACTCTGAGTTCAGTGTGAAAAAATAATCGTGATGTCACGTCATGAAGAAATGGAAGAAATTGCGATCTCCGGTGAATTTTGAACTCGATTTTGAACATGTCAAGAAAGTTCTAAAAATAGTTGTTGCGTCATTTTATTTGCGTCATTATATATATATATATATACTTTGTTTACAAATAATAATTGACGAGATAATTGAGTAATCAATAGATAATCAATAAAAGCTCCCGTCATGAGTTAAAGATGTATTTGAAATTGAAGGATCTGTGGAAATTAGGTTGAAATCGAATATTGGAATGTCTCATTGTATTGGAAACAATATGAACATCAAAATATGGATATGATTCTATGTTATGATTCCATGAGGTCACAATGTCACAGAAATACTGATTAGGTAGGTAGGTAGGTAAATATCACTAGGACTAGAGTCACTTATCAAACTAATACCATCCAGTGACTCTAACTAGGACTACGTATTTATCGGTATTTATAATAGGTCCATTGATTTATTGAAAATAGGTTCCTAGTAATATCAATGACGAAGCGGGAGGATTATTCTGTTAAACTGACACGATTTGTAATTATTGTGCAGGAAGTGTGAGATGTATAGAGCCATGAAGATTTTCAAATTCGAATTGTATTCCATGTGATTATTTTTTGAGCACTCTGAACGAAAGTCAAAATTTGACGACGAGCTTTGTTTGTATGTAACAATATGAATTAGTTACTAAGGAAATAATTCTAAATTTCTGATTGGTGGAGCTACATACGAAGGAAATAATCAAATCAATAATTTCGTTTCTTCTTCTTAAAATAAGTGGCAGATAATTTATACAGATAGAGCTCAAGAAATTGTACATAGAAATATAGTAGATTTTTCGAAATATTTGATGTCACAGAGAGAGAGAGAGAGAGAGGTACCAATCAGAATTCACCTATCTCGAAGTAGAATCAAAGCAACAACAAAAATGGTAATTAAGTATTTATTTAGATTATCCTCAATTGATCATTTTTTAGGTACCTATGTGCTATGTGTACCTATTCCACCGTTACTCTGTAGCTGTTTTTTGGCAAACAAAACAATGGGCTTATATCACAAAAAAAGATATTTCATAATTCGATAGAACTCACCCAAACTAGCTCACCAAGTCGTTAATCTATGCCACCGCAAACCGTTTCTTGCTGTGAGCTCCCTACGTTTTATATTATAAAAAATTATTGAAATCCCCGATTTTTCGGACCTCTGAAAACGAGGCGATGATGTGACAATACTGAAACAAGACTATTCCAGACAGAGATGATTTCTGACAGTGAATTAGCGCGAGATCACAGTTGAAATAAATCAGTTGCCTCAGTCTCCGTCGGGCGTTTGGTATTTTAGATGAGGTTTCTACGGAATGCTGGACTTATACCTCGTTATACCTATATACCTATTAGTCGGATTTTCAGGAGATGTTACTGTCGATGAAGTCCTTCCTGTGATGCTGAGAGTTATTTAGGTGGAATATTGTTTAATTAATAACATGTTAGAATATTTTATTCGGATTTATTTTACATCAAAATGTTGATAATTTCAATAGGAATAAATTTATTACTGGCGATTGAGTATGGTAATACCTTCCTCGGGTAATACACAATCTGAACTGGATTACCTAGAAATATAAATAGATACCAACCAATAATCATGGACAATAGCCATCGTTATACCCGAGGTTATACCAATTTCATCGAATCTCATGATCAAACGAGTCAATAAAATGTAATATACCCAAAATATACAGGGTGTGATTTGAGTAGGTATGGGAACAAGTAATTTCACAAAATTTGATTGGATTGTATCGAATACATGCCACATGGGAAGATCAATTACAAATAGTACCTAGCGGTACCTAGTTATGAGTCGAAAATTCGACTAGTGTGTAGAACTTTACTTTCAGGTTATACTAAGGTTTGTTAATCTGTGGTTATACCTAGCATGACGCGTTGAGTCTTTGGACTGTATAAAAAAAATTGCAAGCGTAGAAAAAATGACAAATGATTGTGATTGAAATTGCAACAATTCAAATCAGTCTACTCCGTGCCTTCAAACTCGAGCTTTAGACTATGGAATACCTTGGCCATCTGTTCAATTTGAAACAGAGGAAAAGTTGGCAACATTATACAAATAGATACCTTGATTAAAATGTGATCTCGTGATAATCATCTACACGAAAATATTGTCAATATCCGTATCAAGGTTGCCATCTTATCATAGCGGTTTTGTCCGAGTTTGTCGCTAAATCCGGCTAAATCTAGAGTTTTTAGGGTGGATGAATGCGACATTACAACCATTTCATGTATTTCGTAAGCATTTCATTCATTTCGTGAGTATTTCATTCATTTCGGAAGCATTTAATCATTCGGAAATGCATTTCAAGCCATTCAAATGCATTCCAAACTCGATTCCAAGACATTTCGTGACATTTCACTACAGTAGCATTTCAAACCATTTTGTGATATTTCAGCATTTCGGATTTCGGAGCATTCCAAGATTCCGGAACATTTTGTACCATTTCCTTATAGCATTTCATTTTATTTCATGTCATATCAAAATATTTCAAGGATTTCGAGGCATTTCACGCTATTTCAGAAATGGCATTTCATCTCATGTCATTTCAAAGCATTTCAAGATATTTCATGGCATTTCCAAGGAATTCAAGGCATTTCATGGTATTTCAGAAATGGCATTTCGTGACTTGTTCCACGCATTTCCTTATAGTGGTAACCCTCTTGGAAATATGAGGTCAGGGTTGGTAGAATTGATAAATATACTTCTTATTTTCGTGTCATTTGGTTTTCTATTTGTTCAAATCGGTTCAAATATTCTACTTTTTTTTCTTTCGAATATTTCGGTAAAACAGGCCATAGCTTTAAGAGCATCTGGCAACATTTTATGATTTTTGAATTTGACACTGACCTCATGAAAATGTTAGCCGTCATTGGTGAGGAAAAATGTTCTTGTTTCACACTCTATAGCTTTCACAACATAGGTAATCTATCATCTCCTATTTTACCGAGTATTTTACTAAAATATATTTCATTGTTCTGTGCGTCACTCAGGTTTTTACGGGTTTTTAACGAGGTTTTCAACCTATTCATCGAAATCGGTGTGAATTGCGATCCAAAAAGAAATTTCTAGGTATTTTAAAAGTTCCACTTAGAATAGAAAGAGAGCGACCTTTGTACTTTTCGTCAACAAAATTGTGAGAACTTGCCAATTGATAAAATAGACAGAAGAGACAGCTGCTATATTATAAAATAAATAAAGTAATCTCGAAAGTAACCTAGAAGTGACGGTTGGTAAATTGAGGACGGAAATGAAAAATCTAAATTTAGTTGAAACCTCGGTTGAAACCCATAAAATAAATTTAATCCTGACCTAGGTGCGATTTGCATCAGACTCTACAACATCATCAAAATAGGTACTCGCACTATCTATATAGGTAGGTCCTAATATGTTTCTTCGTTTTTTTTTTTACTTGAGAATAAGGATGATTCTCCAGAGAGAATGCCAATAAACTTGGATGAAGATTGGAAATTGAGCCTTGAGCCCGAAACGAAGATAATTGGCTTTCAGTTTCCACAATTCCGTTGTCCAAACTTCCAACTTCCAATATTTTATGGCGAATTATAGTTAGATACCTACCCTGTTACAGTTGTAGGGACTCTAGTTGTAAGTACTCCCTCGTTTACTCCAAGAAATATTAAAATGAGAATTTTCAGGTTACTTTTATCGAGACTTTTATGCACAACTTTATTTGTAATAATTTTAAACCGAACACATAGGTAAGTTGTATACACTGAGATATTACCAGGTATTACCTCAGGTATTACTTACCTTCAACCCGTATTATAGTATAGGTATTTGTAATTCTGATATAAAAATTTGCTACCAACCTATAACTACCTACTTGAAATTAGTTGAAATATCAACGATATATCTGGTGAAATATCGACAAACTCAATAATTGACGTCATATCGGACAACCTGCTATACTTAAATCGATTGGAAACTTATCAAGAAAAACACCAGACCAACTGTCTACAGCTACGAGGGATGAATAAAACCTCAACAGTGAGCTTGATCAAGCTGAGCACAACACCCATTCATTACTAAGCTTTTACCTACTTACTTTCTCGTTGTGAACCCTGAGGACTGATGATAGAAGTTGAACCAATATGAGTCCTAATGAATTAATACTCCAGTAAAAATGTAAAAATATTGATATAGGTGAAGAAACGAAAATGGGTCCTAAATTGCCAAGAGACAACCCTGGTATAAGACCTTGTATACAATATACTATCCTGCCTTGAATAAAGATGCATTATCATCTGTATTAAACTGTAAATGCATATTAATTACAACTAAGAAAGATACTTAGGTACTCATATAAGGCTCATAGGGGCCTCATAATATACTCGATAATATACACCTACAACTCAAATATTAGAATATTTCAAATGGGTCTGTGACGGTCTGTGGCATTCCAGGTGGCATCATCAATCTTTCTGTTTCAGCCCCCTTGAACTTGAAAATATTTCGCCATTCCAAGTTGCAACATGACCAAGTCTATTATATTTCTATAATGTAGAATAAGGCCTTTCCCCTGTCTGTCATCGACTCATCGATCCTCAGAACTCAGAACTCCTCGGATCAGACAAGTTCAATCAATACCAAATACCTTTTTTTGTGTATGGAATGGAAAGTCTACTTACCAAAGTCGATGAATTTCTTTATTGATAACGGCGATGGATTGAATTGGGAATAAAAATCCAGCATTTTTGCGATGGTCTGGAAATGCTTTGGCGACAGCCTCATTTTGTTCTCGATTTTCTATGCACGCTGTGTAAAACTTCAATCTTCTCACTGCAAATTATTATTATGGCACTTTATACTGTTTGTACTGCACTGTTTGCAACTCATAACAAAACTGAAATGACCTTGTCGGTTATCTGGTGTTATAACATCCAAAGCGAGGAAGGCGGCCAACGAGAAAACTCGCGATGACGTGAACAGCTGACTATTTGACACCGATTTCCACGAAAAGTGATGAAAATGCGCAGGAGTGTTACCAACATTTTCAAAAACAAAGCAATCTAACCTGACCACAAAATAATTTCATTTTTCACTTTTCACGATACTACAGCTCACTAGATTTTTGCTCCATATTTTCATATTTAGCAGACAACGCTTTTTACATTCATATTTTTCACAGATCAAGATTTCATAACATCAACATCGCCATAAAAAACAAACACATGAAAATCAATCATCGATCAACGGCATCTAGTCATCTATCTAGTAATTCTAGTGACCATAGTGACCGAAGAGGCCACTGTAGATCGACTCAGTCTCTCAGTCCAAGTCATACTGTTACAGAAATCTGTACTTCCTCAAGGTTGGTAGAATTTAGAACAGTTAGAACAGAAAACTTTTCCGATGAGTGTACGAGTTGTAAAAAACTACTAAAATTAAAGAAACCTACGCTTCAATCAACGGTAAAATAGTGAATCTACGCGAAAGATTCAAGAAGTTAGCGATAGATGCCGCGACAAAGAAACAGCCAGAATAGCCACAGATCAGGTGCGTATCCTAGGGGGAGGAGGGTTGAGGAAATCAACTATTATTGCATTTTTGATAGAACATAATGTTTTAAGCCTCTACGAATAATTCTTGTATGTGAAGTTTAGAATCTGATTTTCAATTATAAAGAATTATGCGATTGCTTCCAAGCACACTTTCCAGTACCGACCTGACTCATTTCATCGATTCCAAGATTTCCCCCTCGAGTTTTACTTCAATCGATAACAGAACCAGTAGGAGGGTTGGTATCAGTATAGCGTGACTGCTGAAATCCAAACCCCGCTTATACCTTCACAATTTCATAGTTGAGCTATCAAAAACTGTGAATCATTCAAATTATCTATTGAAAACCTGTGAATTATGATTCTTTTTTGTCAGTGAGACTCTGGTAAGTGATGTAGAATTTTAGGTATACAGAATAATAGTCGACAACCCCATATTTTCGCTATTCGAAAGAATACTGGTTTAAAAATGTTTGCAAATCAGTATTTATTGAGAAGGCACATTTTCCAAGATACTTTTACTTACTCAATTCAAAAAGTTTCTCAAAAAATATTTCAACACCGGATATACCAAGTATCAACTTCTCATTTATACAGGGTGATTAATTTTTTTCCGAATATTAGCTGGATTATGAATCAATTGAAATTTATCTCAACCTCATTGTGACATTATTACATTTTCTCCTCTGATATCCATTTTCGAATATAGGTTTAAAAAAATGAATTTTCTGGATATACATATACACTATACAATTAGCCATATACATTTTTGACTACCGTGTATAGTTTTTGCGCACGATTTCGAGTATGTGTACAACATGGACTTCTTTCGAAACATATATTCACATTGCAATAAAGTATATAATTTCGACTTCGATCTCAGAATTAACATATAATTTTGACCTCACAACTAAGAATTAGTATAAAATTTCTACTTCACAACTCAGAATTAGTATATAATTCCGAGTTTACAACTACATCGACTACACTGATTCTGAGTTGAGAAGTCCAAATTATACTAATTATGAGTTGAGAACTCGGAATTACTATGATTCTAAGTTATGAACTAGAAATTATACTATTTCCGAGTTCAGTTAGCTCGGAATTACACTCATTCTGAGTTGTGAACTCAAAATTAAACAAATTCTGAGTTGGTAACTCGGCATTATACTTATTCTGAGTTGCGAAGTCAAAATTCATATAAATATTTTATGTCAATGTCTTTGCTTTTGTGAAAATCACAATTTAACCAGAAAAATCTGACTTTTTTGATATTTTCTATAAAATCGTGATTATTTTATTGCAACTCTGGGTAATACTGCATTTATCATGGATGGAATTTGATAATGAAAATCTAAACCATACTATTTATAAAGTTCGAAATTTCGTCTTTCTTTTTCCCCCTGTGTTGGATGCATTTACAGCTACTTGCTCTTCTTAATATGTCATTGGACACGTTATATTATTATACTCATGATGTACTCCAATGATACATTTTTATATGGAAAATTAACAGGAAGATTTTTATGACGAGTTTTTCATATTCAGTGAACAAGCATACCAGATGACGGCCATTTAATCATCAATATATATTGGATTTTTTTTTATTTTATTCAGACCAGGAAAGAGTCCCTCTTATCCTGATATCTATTATGGAACAAAATAAAAACGGTATTGAAGTTTGATGCGAACAGTCCTTCTGCCCCAAATAAGTTTCAGAAATACATTCTGAGAATTGAAAGAGATCGAACGGAATGAATAAATATCAAAAACTTGAGAATAGTAAATTTGGTCATAATGTCGATATTTTCTCTAATTTATGGACAATCCCGGTCTTTTGAACTTTGATTGATCACCAGGGTCATAATCAACTGCATTTCGAAGAAGCTGATTCTCATGAACCTCAGCTTTTTCGAAAGTCTTGATGTTTCGTTCTTTAATGACTGACACGATTGAAGGGAGTTTCAGATCCCTGGCGATCTGGTTATTCCGAACATACCAAGGAGATCCTGTCACCATTCTCGCGATTTTGTTTTGTAATGTTTGTAATCTGGTGATATGAGATTTGGCTGTGTGGCCCCAGACTACTGAGGCATACAGTAAAATTGGCCTGATAGCCATGGTATAAATATTCAATTTTTGTCTCAAACCCAATTTACTCTTTCGTCTGTTTAGAAATGGATACAGGGCTCGTTTAGCTTTAGAAACTTGCTGTTCAATGTGCTGGGCCCAGGTGAGCTTTTTGTCAATGCACACACCTAAGTATTCAACTTGTGAAGACCACTCTAACTCATGACCATCCAGGACTATTCTGGTTATGGGAAGCCTCCGCTCCCTTCCGAGTGCGACCAATTGTGTTTTTGTAGGATTCAATTTGATCTTCCATCTTAGGAAGTACCTACTCCTGAAAAGAATTCAGTGCGCTTTGGAGGTTCATAGCTGCTTGCTCGAAATTTGTCGAATATGCAAGAACTGCCGTATCATCAGCAAAAAGCGACATCTTGCACATCACTGGTCTTGGCAAATCGCTAGTATATAAACTGAACAACACCGGAGATCAAACTGCACCCTGAGGAACACCAGCTTCAATGAGCTTGATACCAGATCGTTGATCATCAAGTTTAACTTGAAAAGTTGGATTTTTCAAAAATGAACACATCAACTGAATCAAATCATCAGGAAAGCCCATATCGATCATTTTGTATAAGATACCATCATGCCACACCTTGTCAAATGCTTTCGCTATGTCAAGGAGAGCAAGATGGGTCTTTTGTCTATCATTTCTCAAGGATATTGTGTTCTCAATGAGTCTCAAGACTTGTAGTTGAGTTGAGTGGCCAGTTCTGAAACCGAACTGCTCATCTGGTATAAGCTCGTTGTCGTCGACAAATTCCTGTAACAGATTGCTTTTGAACACGATCTTTTGAATGATATTATATACACGCCATTATTTTGAATGATATTCTTCCTTCTTTTCACTGAATATGGATAAATCACAAGAAAATCATATTTCTAGTTGACTCATATATATAATAGAAAAAAATGTGTCGTTCATTGTGATATGTACTATAATTTGTCCAAATGATGAGAAAAGAAGGGCAAATTGTTCTAAATGCGATCCAGAAGGCTGGCGGAAAAGAAGGTGAAATTTGTAAGTTTATAGTGAAATATCTTGATAAATAATGGTTTGTTCACAGTTTCATTATCAAATTCGCGTTTTTCAGACGTGAGTACCAAAAAAACTTTTCAAAAAAAAACCATCGCATGATAAATGCAGTTTTACCCAACTCTGGAACATTATTCTGTACAGGGTGACATCAAAATAAATACATTAGATTCAAACCCTAAGTAGGCTCAAGGTATACTATCGAATGGCACCATTGAAAAAAATATAGGGGTCAAAATAAGATTTGGGCCAAGACCCAAAATTCTACTCATCGAGACCTATAGTTAGTAAAAGTCGTGGCGATGATTCATCATAGTTTCGATTTATTTCCAGGTGGTGAAAAAACTATATTTCGAATTTTTCTTAACAAATGTGACGTATGGCGGGCCTTTTTGCCGGGAACGACATCATGTGCGAGGAATCGGCGTGTTTGGTGCCTCCCATGGAGACCTCCCACAACCGGCCAGTCGAGTCACGACGTACGTTACTACAGTTGCCCACGTTTTGCATGCCAAGTATGAAACTTGAATATTAGCGAATAGGCCCATCCATCATGACATTCATTGCACAACTATTTTAACAAATTTATCTTAACTTAATTTAATAAGATGAAGTATACAGAAATGGAACGAGCTTTCAAACAATCACTTAACTTATCTTAATTTATCTTATCAAGTCCGTCCAATTTTATCTTTCTCTTAAGAATCTTCAGTAATTTCGCAAGTGCGCATGTGCAAGAGCACAGGATCATAAAACACGAGAAGAACGAAGACTACTGACAGCAGTGACAGGAAAAACAAATATAACCCTACTTTGTTTTCTACGTTATAAACTGTGAAACAACGATTCTCAAGTTGGATTTAATTCTCGGATTTTTTCAAACAAAAGAAAAACAATGGATGATGCAGTACTCATAGATCTTTTGAGGAAATTCACTTTTATTTATGATAAAAGTCATAAAGATTTTAAAAATAAATTATGCTGAGAAAACGCCTGGACAACCATAGGAGGTGTTCTGGATGTATCTGGTAAAAATTCGATGTGTTTCATCTATTCTCAGTATCTTATGAAAACGAAACAAATGAAACAATGGTGAATTGACAAGTGATAGAATGTCAATGTCATTCTATCAATTTCAATTAGAAGATCTGCGCATGCGTATTGGGCACTAACTTATGTATAACATGAACTAGACATTTTTTCCTAAGTATAATTCATAAGTTAAATTAAATTAAGATAAATTAAGTGATGTTGCATAAATTTCATAGTTGGAATTGCCATCCCTAGAAAAAACATTTTTTTTCACAACTAACCTGAGAAATCACCATGATTCGAGGATTTCCTGTAATGGGAAGTAAAGGTGGATTCATGCGAACAAAATTCAAAACTTAAATAAACCTAAACCAATAATAAAACTATGAAATGTAATGTAGGTGCTCATGCATGCAATAAACTAAAAAAATAAAAATAAAATTAAAACTAAGAAAGATGGCCAACATTCAACTGAGAAATTAACTTCTTAGCCGCGCTGGAAAAAGATCGAACAGATGATGAAAGGTTATCGCATGAACACCCATATATTTTCAATTTAAAATTCATTTGAATCTTCAATTCATTATAACTTAGTTGATGTTGCATGAACCCACCTTAACACTTTTTAAACCTAGGTAAATAATGAAGAATTGATGAAGACATTTTACCTAGGTAAAAAAAAAACTGCCAATCAATGATATTTTGCAATATACACACATATATGTGCAACCAACGAAGATGATATATTCCTAAAACCAAATATTGTTGAAACTACAGATCTCATTAGAGCTGAAAGCAACTTTTTAAGTATGAAAAATGTTTGGAATAATCTGATTATTATTAATTCTAATGAAAATGTCACAACACAAATCAAACGTGAGCTGTCACTGTCAAGTGTGGTTGCTGCTTGACTGACTGACTGCAGTTGTCCGACCGTCCATATATATGAGATCCCTTGGTAGGCTTTGCTTCTCGAACGTTCTCGAATGATCTTCCGTACCCTTCTTTCTGTTCCAGAAGCTTCTTAGAACAATACCTCTCTCTCTAATTGTTCCATCGATTGTTTCCAGAACAATCCAGAATCCTCTGTCACGTTATTTGTCACCGCGACATATATTGAGTGTTCGGAAATTGGTTGGTACATGTAGGAATCATTGGGATGTTGAAAAACAATCTGAGATGCGTGTTACAGGATGTACGTTGTACTCCTGCCTTCCTGATGATGTTTCTAGAGCCCCTCTAAGGAGAATATCATTGTAACAAATATGAAAACTTGCCGGCAGAAATGGCTGTTTCTAAGTTCATTCAATATTTAGACACCCTGTATAGTTGAGTGCTGTTTCTACATCGTCAGAGTGTGTGAATTAGGAGCGGCAGCCTTTATTTATACACCCAATAATAAACCTAATAAGGTGACCTTTGTTATTACCCTGTGCCGTGATAATGGAGTTTGCATGCCTTGAAATTTCTAACCTCTTGTTAGTTCTAAATATCAAGTGTTTTGATCTTTCACATTGAATGAGACCTAGTAGAGCATGATGTTTCTTTCACCTTTATCAAATGTAGCATGGTATAAAACTAGTTGACTATATAATATATAAGAGGAAACATACAGCTCGTAATATTCATGTTAGTACCCAATAGGTTGGCATTTTTAACGTGAACGAATATACAAGGTGTCCAAGAATACCTGTTCCAATGAGAAAAACTCTAGGAATCGATAGAACTCAATGCAATAATATTATTTTTCTGTTATCGATTCAAAAGTCGTCCAGTTTGTTCCAAAATAAGCTCTTGCAGTTGACGATTCTCTTACTGACACAATGAAATGATTATTATGTATGTTGCTAGACAACATTCAGTGTATAGGAGCTAAAGTTGAAGTTTAACTCCTAGGAACTAAAAACGTGTCGGATGACAGCTGATACGATAGCTGCTTTGACACAGACATGCTCAAGTGAGTCAAAATAGTGGTAACTTCAAATTATAATTTAATAATTAGAAATCTATTATTTCGATTGCAAAAATAATAGCATGTTTCATTCGGATCAAAAGTGTTTGTTTGACTCGCAAAATTTGCGTGCTCGGCTTCGCTTTAGCTCCTAGAAGTTTTTATGATTTTATTTTCAAACTCTTATCGTGTGTGTTCAATACATATAATTCAATGTTCGTCGTGGCATATAGCCAGGAAAGTAGTTGTTTTCTATTGAATCAACTGAGAAAGAGTAAATATTCTCATCACAGAGAATGCGAATTCTCAATGTATTGCTTTATATAAATATACAGGGTGTTCCCTAACTACGGTTCCTAATTGCAGGTGGTGATTTTTCAGGTCATTTTAGGAAGAAAAGTTCCTATTAACATATGTCCGGAGTTGCTTCGTTCCTGAGATACAGGGCGATGAAATTGAAGAAAAAAAACGGTAATTACAAATTATCATGAATATCCTGGAACCGATTTGGTTGAAATTTGGTGCTTTCATTTGACCTAATAAAGCACTTATTTAGCCGTATTTAGATTGAAATTATTGGGTCCAGTGGCGTCTCAGTGGGCACCACAGCCAACATTATTGTGAAAAACAGTACGCCACTGACTGTTTCTGGTGAATTTTTATTTTTTCTAGTTTGAGCAACTAAAAATACAACTTTTTGGTGTCCCGTATTTTCTTCATATCTAGCTTCGTTTTCGAGAAAAAAAAATAAAGCCACTGTATTGCATATCTGCATTTTCATTTTTTTCCGCCGAAAATATAATTGACACTTGATATGCTGAAATTTTAGAAAATTTGACAAATAAAAGTATCAAATTTCATCCAAATCGGTTACAGGATATACATGATATTTTATGATTACCGTTTTTTTTCTTTAACTTCAACGCCCTGAATCTCAGAAACGAAGCAACTCAGGATATATGTTCATAGGAACTTTTCTTCTCAAAATGACCTAACGAATCACCCTCTGCAGTTAGGAACCGTAGTTAGAAAACACCCTGTATATCCATTTTTGTATGTTCATAATTTATCTGAGAATATTCCTTTTCAACAAGAATAAAGAACATTGTTAGGGTTGGTTATTCAGGTTGGGCCACATACCTGAGATGTTTCCGATTTCGACAGATTTGGCATTTCATACCCATGCTGTAGTTGAGTATTTTTTTGGATCAGAAATGCCTTCAAGATTCACATACTTGCTTGATCTAATTTCCATTCGTTATTCTCGGGATAGATAACTTGTTTTTGAATAATCTCGGCCAGCAATACTTTTCTGTCTCAAACAACGATATTGTTAACCTTCCTTTGATTACCGAGCCAAACACAGTGGAGTACGGAGAGAAATAAATAAGCGCTATTATTATTGTTGATTGCAACCAAACTATCAAAACTCAAAATGTCAACTATGTTCATGTCGAATAGCTGTCAGTCGGCGATATTTCGCTGCTATGGTAATCATCATCTGTATTTATCGAAACCATATCTACCAAGATTACGGACTTCCCGGTCGGAAAAATGCTACTTTCTCAAAGAAAAAGCCCAAAAAGTATATTTTTAAACATGGATCAGTTTTGGCAACAACGCATCGTTCGTGTGTGGCTCAATCGAAATGTGGGTAAATTGAAAATTGGGCCAAAACGAGACTTTTCCTCATATCATCAAGTATCTACTAACTGACGATTAATCGAATGTTGTTAATTGAAGTTTGAACAAGTCGATAAAACCAAATGTTTGTTTTCTAGCTTCGTATACTAGGTCACCCCTAGACCCGCCAGGGGTGGAAAACACCCCCCAGAACGGCGAAGCTCTGATGGGGTTTCATGAAGACGCGTTGTCCCAAGCTTCGGTGGGCAAAGCACAAGTGCTGCTAGCTTGCGTACTAGGGCTAGGACTAGCTGCAGACTGCTCGGAATTGACCATACTAGCTTACATTCTACCGGCAGCCGAGCTGCAGCTTTGCATTGGAGAAGATAAAAAAGGATGGCTTGGTAAGCGAACGTTATATATTTGCATCAACCGTAAGTGACATCAATAGAAAATGTAGACTACGTAATATATTCTCAAAATGACCCAAAATCTGGCTTTGAAGGACCAATAATGTTTCGTTTATTTCATAGGGTTTTAATTAACCGAATTAAACAGAGATTACAGGAATTTATCGACGACAACGTGCTTATACCAGATGAGCAGTTCGGTTTCAGAACTGGCCACTCAACTGAACTACAAGTCTTGAGACTCATTGAGAACACAATATCGTTGAGAAATGATAGACAAAAGACCCATCTTGCTCTCCTTGACATAGCGAAAGCATTTGACAAGGTGTGGCATGATGGTATCTTATACAAAATGATCGATATGGGCTTTCCTGACGATTTGATTCAGTTGATGTGTTCATTTCGAAAAAATCGAACTTTTCAAGTAAGACTTGATGATCAACGATCTGGTATCAAGCCCATTGAAGCTGGTGTTCCTCAGGGTGCAGTTTTATCTCCGCTGTTGTACAGTTTATACATATACTAGCGATTTGCCAAGACCAGTGATGTGCAAGATGTCGCTTTTTGCTGATGATACGGCAGTTCTTGCATATTCGACAAATTTCGAGCAAGCAGCTATGAACCTCCAAAGCGCACTGAATTCTCTTCAGGAGTACTTCCTAAGATGGAAGATCAAATTGAATCCTACAAAAACACAATTGGTCGCACTCGGAAGGGAGCGGAGGCCTCCCAGAACCAGAATAGTCCTGGATGGTCATGAGTTAGAGTGGTCTTCACAAGTTAAATACCTAGGTGTGTGCATTGACAAAAAGCTCACCTGGGCCCAGCACATTGAACAGCAAGTTTCTAAAGCTAAACGAGCCATTGGAGCCCTGTATCCATTTCTAAACAGGCGAAGTAAATTGGGTTTGAGACAAAAATTGAATATTTATATCATGGCTATCAGGCCAATTTTACTGTATGCCTCAGTAGTCTGGGGCCACACAGCTAAATCTCATATCACCAGATTACAAACATTACAAAACAAAGTCGCGAGAATGGTGACAGGATCTCCTTGGTATGTTCGGAATAACCAGATCGCCAGGGATCTGAAACTCCCTTCAATCGTGTCAGTCATTAAAGAACGAAACATCAAGACTTTCGAAAAAGCTGAGGTTCATGAGAATCAGCTTCTTCGAAATGCAGTTGATTATGACCCAGGTGATCAATCAAAGTTCAAAAGACCGAGATTGACCATAAACTAGAGAAAATATCGACATTATGACCAAATTTACTATTCTCAAGTTTTTGATATTTATTTTTTCCGTTCGATCTCTTTCAATTCTTAGAATGTATTCCTGAAACTTATTTGGGGCAGAAGGGCTGTTCGCATCAAACTTCAATACCGTTTTTATTTTGTTCCATAATAGATATCAGGATAAGAGGGACTCTTCCCTGGTCTGAATAAAATAAAAGAAAGATCCAATATATATAATTAACCGAATTAAAGCCCTGCAAGAACTACTCACCGGGTTTCCATAGTTTTCAGTCTTCTAGTTCCTGGTTGTTGTGGAAAAACAGGGTTCTAGAGGAAGGTAAGGAGCAAGGAAAACACAACCCGAGAAGAAAAATGATGCCCGAATATTTGATATTTGATGTCACTAGCCCGAATATCCAGTTTATATTCATTGAAAATATCCCGTTCACCTTTTGATAGGTTTATTGGGTCCGAAACTGTATTTTTAAATAGGTGATAAGGTGATACATTTTTCCATATGCCCAGGTGGACCTCCATTTTCGAATAGTAAAGAAAATCAAGGTTGCCAAATCTTCCGAGAAGTCCTAGAACTCATTGCTAAATTATAATTTGCGCCAACAGAAAGAAAAATGGAAATCTTGCTTCCCTTGTTCAATGTCAATCTGAGACTGATTTCATATTCAAAATGAGACTAAAGACACATTCAGAATGTGATTAAACGAATTCAAGATGACATACAATGTACCTCATTGACTTATCGAAAACAGTGAAACAAGAGAAATTTCTTCTTATAGATAGCCGTAGAAAAAGTATAGAATAATTTTAAAAAAAGCGTGATAACAATATGTTTAAAATAAGAATGGAGTAAAATTAATGGGTGCACCTCCGTAATTAGTATTTTTATATGATGATTATAAAAATACTGATTAAAGACTATACAAAGAGGGATCTGAAATTGTTTATTTTTCAGTTTCTATCACTCTTCTCGCGATGGCAGCAGGTTCTTTGGCTTGGGGCATACTGGGTGACCATCTCGGAAGGCGACGAGCCCTCATCAGTGCCCTTTCGGTAGCGGCACTATTCTCGATGGTCGCTTCCGTGATGCCAACTTACGGAACTTTCATGACAGCAAGGTAATTACTTGATAATTCATCAACCACATCATGTTGAACAATTTTAGAGTTATTTTTGAACATAAAAAGTGTTTTTGGGTCATGAGAAATTCTTGGACTTATTATTTCACGGAGAATCCGAAGCCCAAGCAAATTTCTCCTGACCAGAAACCAAGTAGGATTCAGAAAAGAAGAAGAGAAAAACATAAACATCAGGGTGATAATTTGAAAAATGCTGCTTGTACCAGTATCACCTGACGAAGCTACTGTTGTTAGCGAAACATATCGTGTGTTTGAGAATTTTGTGGAAATCTTATCGTTTGTGAAGTTTTTACATTTGCCTCAAAATGTTTCTGCGTTAATTTCGCTTTTATAGGAAACCTATAATGGCTGAATTGTTTTGATCAATTTTGGTACAAATCCTCAACTCATGACGATATCGTATCCTTGATCCAGTAACCTTTCACAGAGGGAATTTGTTGAAAAAATGCTGCTGATCTCGCAGAAGGGTTCTGGCTCTACAAAAGGTTTTGCTCGGATCTAGGCGTTTCATCTCGTAATAATAAATTCTGTTGGTGAATCTTCTGTATATTTTCTGCCGGTTCTGCTCAGGTCCCAGCGTTAAGGGAATCTTTTCTCGTCTCCTTCAGCTAGCTTGTACCTTATTTTTGAATCGAAAGAAAGGATTCGCTCAGGGAGATACTGAATACCTCCAACTCCCTAAGTGCATTCCTTCTCGTAATAATAAATTCTGTTGGTAAGTATTCCGCATATCTTTTGCAGGTTCTGGCATTCGGGCCTCGGCATTTCGGAAGCCTTTCCCCTTCGTTCAGCTATCTTGTGCTTTATTTTTGAATCGAAAGAGAGAATTCCCTCGAGGAAATACTGAATAACTTCCACTTCCTAAGTGCATTCCTTCTCGTGATATTAAATTCTGTTGGTGAATCTTACGTTTATTCTTTGCCAGTTCTGCTCAGGTTTCAAGGTTTCGAAAACCTTCCCCTTTTCCTTCAGCTATCATGTACCTTATTTTTGAATCTAGAGGACGGATTCATCCGTGATAATAAATTCTGTTGGTAAGTCTTCTGTATATCTTTTGCGGGTTCTGTTCGGACCCCGGCTTTCGGGAGCCTTTTCCCTCTCCTTCAGCTCTCTGGAACCTAAATTTTGAATCAAGAAAACGATTCCCCTACAGGAAATACCATCTCGTGATAATACATTTTTAAATCATTTCCAGGTTCCGTTCGGGCCTGGGCATTTCAAGAGCCTTCTCGCTCATCTTCAGCTATCTGCAGCCTCAATTTTGAATAAAAAAAAACGATTCCATTCCAGGAAATACCTCCTGAAAACCTCCTACTTCCTAAGTGCATTCATTCTCGTGATAATACATTTTTATATCATTCCCAGGTTTTGTTCGGGCCTGGGCATTTCGGGAGGCTTCCTGCTCTGCTTCAGGCTCCTGAAACCTTGATTCTGAATCAAGAAAACAATTCCCCTCCAGGAAATAGTTGCTGAAAACCTACTACTTCCTAAGTGCATTGATTCTCGTGATAATACATTTTTATATCATTTCCAGGTTCTGTTCGGGCCTGGGCATTTCAAGAGCCTTCTCGCTCTTCTTCAGCTATCTGCAGCCTCAATTTTGAATAAAAAAAAAACGATTGCATTCCAGGAAATACCTCCTGAAAACCTCCTACTTCCTGAGTGCATTCATTCTCGTGATAATACTTTTTTATATCATTCCCAGGTTTTGTTCGGGCCTGGGCGTTTCGGGAGGCTTCCTGCTCTCCTTCAGCCTCCTGAAACCTTGATTCTGAATCAAGAAAACAATTCCCCTCCAGGAAATACCTGCTGAAAACCTTCTACTTCCTAAGTGCATTGATTCTCGTGATAATACATTTTTATATTTTTTCCAGGTTCTGTTCGGGCTTGGGCGTTTCGGGAGCCTTCCCGCTCTCCTTCAGCTACCTGGCGGAGACCTGTTCGCGGCCTACTCGATCGAGGTACTTGGGCGTGCTGCACTCCTTCTGGCCCATGGGGGCGGCGGCCATCTCCTCGGTCGCCTTCCTCGTCATGCCCACCTCGGGGGCAGCCATCGTCGAGGATAATCGGGAGCACTGGTGCTCCTGGCACAAGTAAGTTTCGGTCGGCTTTCTCATTTTTTTTCATCTCTTGGAGCGCACGAAAATAAATTCCTATGATGAATTGTAGAAATCATCCATACTCAAAGTGGTCCAATGTACAGGGTGGCCAACTAAGACTCCAGAGTTCGATTTCTCTGTTGTCTTGAGAGATACAAAAAAATTATGAATCAAAATTGAAGTAATAACCGAGCTTCACATTTCAAAATTTCTTTGAAATACACAGGGTGTTCCGTAAGGTCACAGCACATCAAAGCTATGTTTTTTTCATTGGAACACCCTATATTATTATTTTATTTTTGAATTCTCCCTGAAGATCTGTTTTCAACGACCCATCATACTTAGGGTCTAGCAGTGGAAGTTACTGACATATAGGGTGTGCAAAATCGAGATTTTCCAAGTTCAGGATTTTTTTCTGTCGAAACTGTTCATTATTCGTCAAAACGGTTCACATGTCCCTATCTCAACTTTTCACTCACTATCAATTGGTGTTCAATTGCAATTGATACAAGGTGGTCAAAAATCTAAATTTATAATTTGTTTCAATTAAATGTCAATTGAACACCAATTGATAGTGAGTGAAAAGTTGAGATAGGGACATGTAAACCGTTTCGACGAATAATGAACAGTTTCGACAGAAAAAAATTCTGAACTTGGAAAATCTCGATTTTGCTCATCCTATATCTCAGTAACTTTCACTGCTAGACCCTAAGTATGATACATCGTTGAAATCAGATCTTCAGGGAGAATTCAAAAATGAAATAAAATATAGGGTGTTCCAATGAAAAAAACATAGCTTTGATGTGCTGTGACCTTACGGAACACCCTGTGTATTTCAAAGAAATTTTGAAATGTGAAGCTCGGTTATCACTTTATTGAATGCAAAACTTTTTTTTGTATCTCTCAAGACAACAGCGAGGTATCGAACTCTGGAATCTTAGTTGGCCACCCTGTACTTTCAATGGAAAAATAAATACTCAAAGTCAGTCGACAACACTTCATGTAAAAATTAGTCTATTAAA
This sequence comes from Phaedon cochleariae, assembly GCA_918026855.4. Taxonomy (NCBI): domain Eukaryota; kingdom Metazoa; phylum Arthropoda; class Insecta; order Coleoptera; family Chrysomelidae; genus Phaedon; species Phaedon cochleariae. The sequence goes on along the minus strand of OU896707.1, from coordinate 79,822,029 downwards.
CAGTAACCGGTTTCAGCACAACGGCCATCATCAGACTGCAATCTATACTAATATTGCTTATTTGTTTGTATGTATTGAATAGGCTTCGAAACTACTGGATCGATTTGGCTGACAATGGGCTTATATCACAAAAACATTTTATTTCATAATTCGATAGAACTCAACAAAACTAGCTCACCACCGCAAGCCGTTTCTTGCTGTAAGCTCCCTACGTTTTATAAAAAATTATTGAAATCCCCGATTTTTCAGACCTCTGAAAACGAGGCGATGATGTGATGAGACGTCAAAACCCTAATACTGAAACAAGACTATTCCAGACAGAGATGAATGATACATTATTTCGGACAGAGTGAATTAGCGCGAGATCACAGTTGAAAGAATTAATATATCAGTTCCCTCAGTCTCCGTAGGGCGTTTGGTATTTTCTTTCAACTATGGCGAGATGAGGTTTCTACGTCATAAGAAGGTACTATTAATTATGTCCAAAAATGAAACATTCCAGTTAATTTTTCGATCGGATTATGTCGTCAATCATTATTTATGTATAAAAGGATCTTTATAAACATGGTTTGAGTTAAAAGTTCTACTAAGGTGTACACGTCCATTGGTGAGGAGGTAGCCTAGAACCAGGAGGAGGATATAGGATACTTTTTATCCCCATACCATTAGGAAATTCAAGATGGCGGATCTAATATATCGGACAAGTTCTGTGATTATAATCTGATTCTTCTCAAATTTGGTATCTGGTGGTTCTCGGGGTCGGAGATTATGATTCTTTCGTCAAAATTAGGAAATTCAAGATGACGGACCCAATATGGCGGACGAGTATCGTAATTATGATCCGACTTTCTTCCAAATTGTTATCTGGGTGTTTTCGGGGTCAGAGATTATGATTTTGTGTCAAAATTTGGAAAGAGAGGGATTTGGAAATTCAAGACGGTGGAACCAATATACCAGACATGTTTTGTAATTATATATAACGATTCTATCCAAAATTTGTAAGTGAGCGTTTTCGGGATCAAAAATCATGATTCTTTCGTCAAAATTAGGGAATTCAAGATGGTAGATCCGATATTTGTAATTATGTTCGATTCTATTCAACATTTTCATCTGGGGTTTTAGTAGTCGAATATTATGATTCTTTCGTCAAAATTGGGAAATCCAAGTGTGATCTAAAAAGAAGTTGAAATAAATGGTAGTTTGACAAACTAAAGAAATACGCTTTTACAGATAGCGAAACTAAAAAGAAGTAGAAAATAAAATGATAGTACTGTCTTGACGAATATTGAACAGAAAAAATATATTATCGGCTTTTTCGCGTTATCTATAATATTTAATATACCCATTTTTTGCCAAACAACTTATTTTGATGAGTTATAAATCCTGTTCGCAAAAATAAACCTAACTTTCAGATTCACACCCTGTATAGTTATCGTACATTTTTCTATAGTCTAAAATTATACTCAGCAAAGTCTGGTAGCATTAATATATAAGTAACTGAATAATCTTTAAATCCTCAAATACCGACAAACATTGTTCTCGTTCTTATTTGATTTTTGGAATAAATATGTCAAGCCATGAAATATCATCTTTGTGATGGTTTAATATTAATTAATAGTATTTGCTTAAATGTTCCACAGGGATGGATTCAGTATCAGTAATAGGTAAAGGAAGGTACTCTTTCATGGGAAAATCTTGTCAGATCTATCGCCAAAGCTGTTTCACAAAAAAAGACAACAGAGCACAGGTAGAACAATGAAAATAAAAAACGCTAAATATTCAGTTTATGATCTTGATTACAAGTCTACATTCTCTTAGGAATGAGAAACCTAACAAACCTTGACTATTTATAAAAGGTGCTGAAGAATAAAACAATCTTGAAACTTTAACGTTCTGTGGGTCTGTAACGAGGTGTTTGCGATCACATAATATTTATAGGAGAAAAAAAAGTCTCATTTTGACCTGAAAAATGCGAGTCCCTGAAATCTTGATACTAAATTTTACAACACCCTGTATGCAAGGGGTTCAGCACATACGCTGATGCTCTCAGGTTCCAGAGCAAAGCTCTAAAAAAGACGCAAAATGTCACTAGTTTTTCCTCAAATTGACAACAATGAAATACAAAAATTGGTTTCGAGTGCTTCCGCTGTTACCTGACATTAGATCTCATCTAACAATAATATGAGATATGAGAATACTAGAAATAGTTTGGTTCTATGACACTTTGCCGTATTACAGCAATTATTTGGAAATTTGGCACCTTGATTTGCAATGAAACTACCCAGATAACACTGAATATCCTATGGACATCCATTTCATGTCCAATTCTGGTCGGGATATCCCTGGATTCGAAATGGACATCCATAAGATATCCATTGAAGGATTTGAAATGGAGATCCTTCAATAGATATCTTATGGATATCCATGAGATATCCGCAAAAATTATGAATATTCTCAAATTGCAAAATTATTTCAATAGTTCAAATTTCCGAGTTTTCTCCACACTTGTACACGAACTAAACCATTGACGGAATACCTGTATATTTAGTTTTGTTTCTGGATTAGAAATGGATATCTATAAGATATCCATCGAAGGAGTTGAAATGGATATCCTTAAGTAGATATCTCATGGATATCCATGATATATCCACAAAAATTATGAATGTTCTTGAATTGCAAGATAATTTTGATAGTTTAAATCCCTGAATTTTCTTCACACTTGTACACGAATTAAACCATTTACGGAATACTCATATTTTTTGTTCACTTTCTGGATTTGAAATAGATATCCATAAGATATCCATCGAAGGAGTTGAAATGGATATCCATCAATAGATATCTCATGGACTTGCATAAGATATTCGCAACCATTATGAATGAGTTTGAATTGCCAGATTATTTTAAAAGTTCAATTTTCCGAGTTTTCTCCACACTTGTACACGAACTAAACCATTGACGGAATACTCATATATTTCGTTTTGTTGCTGGATTTGAAATGGATATCCATAAGATATCCATCGAAGGAGTTGAAATGGATACCCTTCATTGCATATCTCATGGATATCCATGAGATATCCGTAACCATTATGAATGACTTTGAAATGTTAGATTATTTTAATAGTTCAACTTTCCGAGTTTTCTCCACACTAGATTTTATACAATTACCGTCTTCATTTCACACCATTACACTATATGAGGAAAAATCTCAATTTACTACAACAGTAATGAAATACCTATGAAACAATTGAAATAAGAAAACTGTGAACAACAATATATTACTATCTGAAGGATTCCTATACGGCGAATAATTTCTTCATAACTCCTAAACATTTTTATTTTTCCCAACTCGGACATTTCTGGACCTATGTTCATACGAACTTTCTTCAATAATCTGCTCAGCGACATCTCTTGCATTATTTCACAGCCACATCAGTTACGGAATAACCATATGGGGAAACTCACACAATGCAGACAGAATCTTCAAACAACAAAAAAAAGCATTAAGGATTATGGCTGGTTTGGGACCCAGGGAACATTGCAAACCAATATTCACAAATCTAAAAATAATGTCACTTCCCTCACTCTATATTTATGAAACATTACTTGAAATTCATAGAAACAAGAATAAATTCAAAATGTGCTCTCAATTCCATGACTACAACACGAGATCATGCAATTCTCTCAGATCTGATAGAGTTAAGTATGCTATAACTAGGAATAATAGTCTAGATGTGAAACTCTATAATCATTTACCAGAATGCTTTAGACAACTACCTGAATTCAAATTTAAGAATGTTCTGAAAAACCATTTCATAATACATTGCTTTTATTCAAAACAGGAATATCTAGATAATACTGTATTCAATTCCAATTTTGAACAGTGATCAGTTGCTTGCCCATTCACACTGCCTTGAATGTTAATTGCCTTCAATTTTAATTGGCAATTTTATTTTTATTTTTATTTTATTAGTTCATGTTTTATATTACAATCAGTATTCTTTTAATCTAATTGTATTTTATATATCTTGATCGTCTGGCTTTATATTTTTAATTCATCAATGTTATGTATGTATGTATGTTTGCAATGTATGCATGTACCATTAATTAGTTATTTAAATTTTATTTTTATTTTTCTCTTGTCATGTTTTATCATATCTTGTATCTTATATATATATATATTTGCTTTGTATTGACCTGTCAGAAACATACTGTAAATTGATGGAAATAAACTCTACTCTACTCTACTCTACTCTCCCCTATAGGCTTTTGTCACTTCAACTCTGAAACACCATGTACAGTGTGTCCAGTTTTCGATGCTTTTGTGGGATATCTCAGTTATCTTTGGAGATAGAACCTTGCGGGTTTCGCGGTCCTGTGCCACTTTTTTGTGAAACTCAAGATGGCCTTATCAGATTTTGCATAACTGTTTCCGTTTATGAGATACAGGGCGATTTTGAAAATTTATACTTTTTGGACCCCCCCTATATCTACGAAGTTTCTCAGCAAAAATGTCAAATTTGAATCTCATCCCATATAAAAGTCCACGCAGAATTCAGTGGCGCACTCGACATTTTTTTTCGGGGTATGGTTTTGGAGATACGACTCAAACTTATGATTTTTTAAATGGAACACCCTGTATTTTATAAGCTCACAAAATTCCTAATTTTTTTCTCTTCAAAATGATTTATAATGTATGTATATGAAATTTTCAAAAATGCTCTGAAATCACTGAAACATTGAATTTTAATAGTGGGCTATGGATTTTTCTTATAAAAAAGGTCCAATTGAAGGAATATTCATTTTGATTTTTCCATAAAGAGGACAAAAACAATACCAACACTAATTGACTAAGAAAACACACAAATTATGTACCTGATAGCAACAAATAAATGGTAATAAAAAGTTCATAATGTAGAATAAGCACCAGATCAAATATTTACAAATACAATTGAATTTCGGAATTATTCAATAACTTATTCACTGAATTGTTCAAATTGATGTCCATTTCCCATAACACACAATTGACACAGTTTCTCAATACGTCTTGATACAGTGAGAGCCACAAATATCTTGAAGAACTTCGTGCAACAACAGAGGCAGTTTTCCAGGAATAACAAAGACATCCTTTAATGATTTTGAATGCATTAAGACGTATTGAGAAAGCGTGTGAGGAAAAGTGGACATCAATTTGAACAATTCGATGAATAAGTTACTATTCAATTGTCTTAGTGAATATTAAATCAGGTGCTTATTCTAGAATATGAACTTTTTATTACCATTCATTTGTTGCTATCAGGTACCTAATTTTTGTGTTATCTTGATTAGCTAGTGTTGGGATTGTTTTTGTCCTATTCATGGAGGAATCAAATGAAATATCCCTTCAATTGGAACTTTTTTAAAATGAAAAATCCATAGCCCATTATTAAAATTCAATGTTTTAGTGATTTTGGAGCATTTTTGAAAATTTTATACCTATCCATCATATTTAATTTTGATGGGGAAAAAATAAGGAATTTAATGAGCTTATAAAATACAGGGTGTTCCATTTAAAAAATCATAAGTTTGAGTCGTATCTCCGAAACCATACCCAGAAAAAAAAATTTGAGTGCGCCACTGAATTCTGCGCAAAATTCTGGATGGGATAAGATTCCAATTTGACATTTTCGCTGAGAAACTTCGTAGATATAGAGGGGGTCCAAAAAGTATAAATTTTCAAAATCGCCCTGTATCTCATAAACGCAAACAGTTCTGCAAAATCTGATTAGGCCATCTTGAGTTTCACAGAAAAGTGGTACAGGACCGCGAAAACCGCAAGGTTCTATCTCGAAAGATAACTGAGATATCACGCAAAAGCATCGAAAACTGGACACACTGTACATGATATCACCGTGATTACCATTGCATTTCAATCAAAACATGTCAAAAACTTCAATAAAATCCGATTTGGTCTTTTTGTGTTTTAGAATTCTGTTTCGCAGTGTATCGGTGTATATAATCCCTTCTCATTGATTTTGTCACAGTATTGGTAAGCAATCTGATAATTTTGAAGATGGACAAACCATATATCAGGAGGAAAAAAATGTTAAATAATGTCTATAAGAAAACGAGGAAGGAACTAGATTCTGGTGAAATAATGAGAGACACATCAGTAGATTCATCAACCTGTGGCATTATGGATGGTCCATCATGGATATCTTATGGACATACAAAACGGTGGCCAAAGTACATCCATTGGACATCCATACGATATCCTTTGGATAAGATTTGGATATCCAACGGATATCCAGAATATTCTGGTTGGATATCCATCGGACATCCATAGGATGTCCGTGTGTTATATGGGTATGCATTTGCATTTTTATAATGCGTTGGACAAAAGAATTCATGTGATAAAATAGTCCAAAAATGCCAATGTATCTTTGAAAGCCCCTTGATCCGTCTCTGAAGAACCATAACGACTATAGTACTTATGCTATGCAGCTGATTTTGCACGTGCTAACATCAACACATGATCAAATATTCCGCATTTATTTACAAACCATGATAAGTATCAGCAGAAACTGTCTGTTCCACTATCTTGCTACACTATCATGTAAGTATCAAAACTTCCTATATATACGTTAAAAAAGAAAGTTAACAAGTATTCTTCGGTGGTACTAAATTTTCTATCGATTTTTTTCAGGTTCCCTCTCAATGATGAGCTACGGGATCAACTTCAGCTGGACATCACCATACCTCCCGATCCTAACATCAAACACCTCCATAATCCCCATGACCAGCGAAGAAGGATCCTGGTGCGCCATCTCCCCCATACCAGGCTGCGTCATAGGAGCCTTAATCAGTGCAAACCTAGCCGACAGAATAGGCAGAAAACATACCATACTGGTCTTGGCACCGGTAGTGTTAGCCTGCTTCGTAGCCATAGGCTACGTCAGGAACTACTGGTGGCTTCTAACCTTGAGAATGGTCATTGGTATCGCTGATGGAGCAGCTTTCGCGCTTGTGCCTATGTACGTTGGAGAAATAGTCGAGCCTCAGTTCAGGGGATTCCTAGCATCTCTCAGCTACCTCTTCTACGTAGCTGGAGGCCTGGTAATCAACATAATAGGACCAGCTTACAGTATCTTCGGTTCCAGTATGATATCTGCTGCTATACCAGCCATCCACTTCTTGAGCTTCGCTTTCATGCCCGAATCGCCCTACTACTTGGTCAAGGCTAACAAATGCGAACAGGCAGAGCACTCCCTGAGGATACTGAGGGGTAACCAAGATATCCGTAAAACCATCGAGGCTTTAAAGGATGCAGCTAAACAAGAAGCGCAACTCGGGGAGAAGCCTGTACTAGGGGACATATGGCGCGTGCCCAGCAACCGCAAAGCCTGTTTCATCTTCTTGATAGCTAGTTTAGCGTCTAGAGCCGCAGCTAAGGCTCCTTTGATTTCTTATACCATGGCTGTTTTTGAAGAGGCTGGGACGAATATCAGCACAGTGAATTCGACTATCGCTTATTGCACTGTGGAGCTTGTGGTCGCTTTCATCACCACTTGCTTCATCATTGATAGGTTTGGGAAGAGATTTCTGGTTATAGTTTCATCTATGGGATGTGTTGTTACCTTGGCGATGATGGCAGTATACTTTTTCCTCAAATATTTCGATCATGCTGCGGTGGAATACTTGGGTTGGTTTCCCCTAGCTACTCTGATAACTTACAACGTTCTATTCAACATTGGCTTGGCGTTTGCTCAAATGTGCTATCTCAGCGAGCTGTTTCCAATGAATGTCAAGGCTAATGCGCTGAGTCTAGCTGAGATTTGGAATTGTCTTTCATCTGCATTTTGTATCAAAATGTTTCAGATGTTGACAGACTGGTCAGGGACGTTGGCTGTTACTTTTCTGGTATTCGCAGTGTGGAGTTTGGTTCTGTTTGTCTTCATTGTGAAATATGTGCCAGAAACCAAGGGAAAGAGTTTGGAGGAGATTCAAGTGTTTTTGAAAGAGAAACCAAACGACCCTATTGATTCTAAAGGCAGCCCATAGATACTGAAATAAACTTGTGAATAATGAGAACGGCATTTTATTTTATACATTGGCCATATCACCTAGATCATCTTTTTCCTCTCCAAATTTTCTATCTTGAAACCCAACGTATTCATGCTAAGCGCAATACTACAAGATAACTTCGCGCTATCCCCCCTCTCATCCATGAATCGTGTTCCAGATTTCTGATTCTGAGCACAGTTCCGACGATAGTATGCATCGTAGGCTTGATATGGGCTTCGGAGTCTCCCAGGTACCTCTTGGAAGCCTCCAGAGAAGTGGAGGCTTTAGCGGTGTACCAGAGGCTACATAGACTGAACAATAGCAGGACGCAGTACGGCCTCACGGAATTAGAGCTGCCCGGACGTAGTGCATACAGAGAGAGAATGAGTCCCACAAGGAATATCATCAAGCATGGTGTCAATTCGGTAAGTTCAATCCTCGGAGTGGCATATAATATTGAAACTGCGACTTGTTTTTTTACTGTTTCTAGTTTCGAGAGGCGTTTCAGTTTGTTTCGTGCCCAGCCAATTTCCGAAGCACCCTACTGTTAGCATCACTCCATTTCCTCCTGGGGTTTCTGTACACGGGCCTCACTACCTACACCTCGGCAATAATGCAGGATCAAAGGGACCATAAGTATTTTTCTGATAAGCAATACATTTCCAACGAGAACTATACAGGGGTGGTTTTCAATAGTACCCTAGAGAATAGGGAGTACCAGAATGCGTTGTTCAAGAATGCGACGTTCACTCACTTGTTGCTGAATCACGTGGGCTTCGTTAATTGTACAGTCATTGAGTCGGAGTTCATCGATGTGAAGGCCTCGGTTTCCTATTTCAAAGATTCTAGTATCATAGATTCCAGGTGAGTTCACCTTTCACTTCTTTTCCTTTATTGGTACATACTTAGATTTCATGATGTTACAGGTTCATCGACACAGATCTCACTACCCATCACTTTGTCAACTGCTCTCTTATCAACAATACCTTTCTGTCGGTTATATCTGACTGCACCACGAACTTCGACTACAACAATCACCTGGAGGAGCTACATCAAGAGACTACCGAGTGGTCAACAATAATGGCCGTGGCTCTCGTAGTTTTAGGTGAGATGGCTACACAAACATAGGGAATATGATATTCTCCCCACTAGCTCTAAAATCTACCTCCATGTGGTAGAAAGATATTTGAACTCAAACCTGCTTCTTTGAACAGAAGATATCCTAACCTTACATAGATAAAAATTCAAACAAGACCGAAAATCAGCATTAGAATGCATAATTCAAATAAATATGGCTGAAAAAATAAGATACTGAATATAAATGTATGTTCTTCATTTTGACATGAATACTAGTGCTTTCAAAATACTTTACTCAGATTTACAGCACAGCACTAAAATGATAAATACAATATACACCTTGGTATTGAAGAAGGTTATTAGGTACCTACCACAGGACTTTCTGATGATCAATTTGGCAAGTTTTATATCCTCCACAGAATTTACATCTTTCTGCGTATCATCAATTTCTAGTTCAATCGACGTTGTCTTTTCCAGGATTCGGGCTCGAATGCGGCAAAGCGAGCAGACGGCGGTTTATGTACGTCGCCATGTTGGTGGTGGGGGGCAGCGCGATCGGAATACTGTTCATGGCCGACTATACGAAGGCGAGGATCATCGATGTGAGCATGCGCGTGTGGTTGACTTGCGCAGTCAACGCTCTGACGTTGGTGGTGGTGGAGGGGTACCCCTGCCATTTGAGGTGAGACAGAAGAAATTTAACATTCCCATTTCACTTTAACAAACATTATCGCAGCGTTGCCAAGCGTACGATAATTATCAAATCCGTACCATAATTTGGCCTTGTGTACCATGTACCATAATGGTACGCCTTTTGTACAATAATTTGGGCATGAAGAGCAACGAGTATATTTGCTAGTTCATTTTCGCCAATTTTTGCTTTCGTTGATACATGACATTCGTTAAATTTGCTGATTTCACAGTTGATTTAAAAAGTTTTTCACAAAACATATACTTCACGAATCTGTAAGGACGTTTGTTACGTGTGATTCACCTGTGATCTCAAATGTGATGTTACCACATTTTTTTCAACTCGAACACTTGACAACGAGAATAGAAAAAATGAAGAATGGAATGCTTCTGTTAAGTTATGCTGTTGTTTTTCATTCATTTTGGAAAAAATAATCCAAAATTGAGCTCTTTTCTACCTTCGAACGAGAGAGAGGAATGTTCTCTCCTCTTCTATCTTTCTCTTCAATGCTACCAACGCGGCCGCATTGAAATATAGAGAGATCTGATAAATCTTTCCTTGTCTAACGCCTACTCTGCACCACTGAACTATTTTCGATGTTAGAATGATGTGACATGTCTATTTCAGAAATGTCATTGACTGATAACCTTTCGAATTTTTTTAATGAAATTTCGAATTATATCATACTAATTTTGACATCACCTGTTAATATCGTTAAATTTGACTCTGCTGATTTCAAGAATTAATAGTTCAGTGGCACAAACTTGACGCGTTTGACGTTAGCACGTTAGACAAGGACAGATTTATCGGACCTCTCTATATTTTAATGCGGCTACGTTGGTGTCATTGAAGAGAAAGATGGAAGAGGGGAGATCTTTCCTGTCTCTCTCTCTCGTTCAAGGTAGGAAAGACCTCAATTCAGTCCTGAATCTCGATGTCATTTCATCTCTCAATCTCAATTGTCAATACGAGCCAAAGTGTTAATTTCAAGCTGTTGCCTGTTGGTACAATAATCGTGAATCCAAAGGTTGGCAACGCTGCATTATCGTATCTGTATCTCGAATGTACTTAGTCAAAACGTGTTTTATTTTTTAGGTGTACTGCCCATGGAATGATGCGCAGTTTGTTTCACATAGCGTCCCTTTGTGCCATTCCCATATACAACGTGTTGGTTCAAGAACCTGTTATGTTTTCGGTCATTTTGACCGTTTTATTAGCACTATACGGCGCTTTCATATCGAAAGAAATCCAAGATAATAGCAAGGTTTTGTTGTAATTCATATATTTCATTCACACACCTTACACCATACACAATAAGGTGATGGATAACAACGTAAAAGGTATTTTTTTTTACTTTATGAGATTTTGCTGATGTATATCCATGTTAAAACCAACTGATTTTTGTATCCGATGTTATGTGTTGGAAATTTTTGGACGTGTCCACGTGTCAAATATACCTAATTGGAGAAACTTCTAAACAAAATTCGGAATAACCGTCCAAAAAGTTATCTCTTCCCCTATTGATGGTTATTGGAGTCGAACATTGGAAAATTTGATTCGCACGACCCCCATATTTTTGTAAAATAATTATATTATATACCTATACCTATATCTCTTTGGAATTTTAGTCTGTGATAAACAAATTACATATTGAAAATATTCTGCACCGAATACCATATCATTATAGCTATTATGTACTTTGCCGCCATATCAAGATACAATTTGTTTGCATATCAATATTTATTAAATGCTCGCATAAACATAAGTCAAATTATAATATCCAAAGACGAATTTTTCAAAGATAGAACCCTATTCCTGGTAATCGAGAACTGTATAAATGTACCCTGAGGAATACCTTTATTTGTATCGTTGAGAAATAAAAAATCTAAGGAACGTGCATTATTTTTTTACTTCCACAAGTAGATGTACACTCTAGTCTTCAGAAAACATGGCGCGGTTAGAAGGTATACAGTGTACACATTCACTTACCCTATATTTCTATTTATCAAAAACATAATACTAGATGTTCTAACGAAAACGAAATTACTCCCGCTAACTTGCAAATAATAAAACAGTATTTTCAAATTCCGATCGAAAACTACTCGAGACATCTGATGGTATTAATCGGTATCACTGGTGGTTGGTAGGAGAGCGAGAGAAGAGCGGAGATGTTTAATTCGATACCAATGCCATCTACCAGCTTTCGTATGCAACACAACATTTCTTCCAACATAGACGACAGTAGAAATCTTTATTAGTATGGAAGACTATCGTCAGCTATCGTAATTAATATTTATGTATGCGTAGCTCAAAGTTGTGCCAACAGATGGAACAGCTATGAAAATAATATAGAGAGTCACTGTGAACAGTTTCATAAATGATTCTAAATGTAATTTTTTTCCAAAGTTTTATACAACGTTCAAACGTAAGGTATATTCGAATATCTCGGACTTCTGCAGTTGAAATTGGATTAGGAAGGTCCAGGAAGACGCAAGTCACAAGGATGAAACCGAAGAACGAATCTGATGATGACAGGAACGATTTCTATGGATATGAATCGAGGTTATCATTTTTGTATATTCAAATGAACGTAGAATGGGGTGACTTGAAATCGTGTGGTGACTTGAAATAAAATGCAGTGAAAATTTTGAAGTAGTGGCAACGTCGCATGTCAACGGAAGAAGCTAAACTAGTCTTTCAGTCTAATGATTTTTTGTTTATTTTTGTAGTTTTTTATCTTTTTTGTATTTTGCTAAAAAATATTTGTTCTAAAACACAGTGTTTTTTTATGAAATTGATGATTTCTATATATTTTTTATTTAATTTTCATTTCATGTCACCACCTACACCATCCTACTTGAAATAATCGTTGATAAGAAGTCATATTTCAAGTCACCCCATATTGGGGTGACTTGAAATATGACGTTTGACATTTTTTTTTTCGAAAACTACACTATATAGAAACGGTTTTAATGTATCGTTCTGTTCTTTAGGGTCGAAAGAGTTGGTGACTATTTTTAGTTTGGTTGAAAGTTGCATGGTAAGGTCGCAATCTATGGAAGTGTGTCAAAAATCTTATCAAGTCACCCCATTCTACGGAACTTAAGAAAAATATTTGTTTTCCGAACCAACTTCTCACAACTTCCGTATTTGACTTGGAAAATCGATTAGAAAGAAAGATGCAAAACTCCCCTCGATCTCCGATACTTTGCAGTATTCCCATAAAGAGAAGGTCTGGTCTGGTAGATTTCTGGTCTGATCCACTGTGAAAACTTCTGTTGGGTACACTCTATTTTTTGATGTGATTGAATAAACTGAAATATCCTGATAGTTATGGCGAAAAAAAATTCTCTTCCGTTAAAATTTTCAAGGAAGCATTTTGTTGTAGTCAAACACCCTGTACCCTGTAGGTATCGTGTGTATAGTAGGGAAGTAGGAAGAGCGGATGAATCAAATTATGATTTTTAAAAGCTCTCGAGTGTTTCTTGAGTGGTTTGAGTGAAAATATGTTATTTCCTTGTTTAAATTTATATGCCATCAGCAATGGCTTTATGGCCCTCAGTTGTCATTTCACCCAATTTAAGCAAATACATACATATCATGGCATCATTTGAATTATGTATGTGATTTTTGGAAATTGCAGGTTTTCATCCATTGATAATGAGATAGCTACTTCAAATCTGACACCATTATTGAAATTATCATTCAATTATCTGAAAGTTTATCGATTCAAGTGAGGGGTATAGTTACTCATTTTTGATAATAAGAGGAGTTACAATATTTTTAACCTTCATTCAACAATGTATTGGATCCAACTGTATACACAACAGTATACCGACTGTCCCCAAGGGTTGGTTTTTGTTTGAATATTCTATGAATGTTTTCACAACGTTCACAACATACCTCCTCCCATAATATTCCGAAGAACGTTCATAGAATATGATGAGGATGTTCTGAATGTTCAAAGAATGTTTCACGTTTCATCTAAATATCCTAGGAACGTTCCTCGAATGTAGGGTTTCAAAAAAAAATTAGTTGGAACGCCGTTTATATCATGTTTCTTGTTTTCCACCTCCATATAGATAATTGACTCCCCCTTAATCTATTCCAAACACTAAACTCGTGATTAGTCGTGAAACTATCAGTGAGGTAGCTAGAAATATATTTCAGGGTGGGCATACCTGATGATTTTGAGTGATTTGTGAAAATTGAAACATTAATAAATGAGCAAATCTTAGCTTATTTATTAAAAAACAAATAAAAAATTGGGGATGGCAATAAAATGAAACATAATTCTGGTGAAATATATAACTAAAGTGTAATTTGTTTCTATATAAGGTCGTTGGGTGAAAATGCAAAATCATTTCAAGTATACGCGATTAAGAAACTTATTTTATGCCACTGTTTCTATGCAATCGGAGAATATTTCCACACGCCATTTGTTGAGTTTGATAATCTCAGTTAGCAATAAGGCAAACGCTGTACCTGCATTGATCATTGACCGAAAACTCTGACATTTTAAACATGGTTCATACTGTTTTTGGTTTCACGATTTTAATCCATTCATTCATCATTTTATTTGATTTACTGTAATGTGTATGTATTTTATGATCTGATTGACTCATTTTGTAACTTGGTTAGATAAACATCTATCTATCTATCTGTATATCTATATCTATAAGGATACCAGTGCAAGAAATTATCATTATTATCAATTATTATCATTATCATTAATTTTACTTTTTCATTGGCGAAGCAATTTTATGCTGATATTTCTGACGACAAGAAAAATAATAATAATAGTCGCACCGGAGTCGCACCAACTCTCGACCCCCCCCTGCTCCCCCCCCTGGCTACACCACTGGAAACTATAACAATATCTTCAATTTGATTTTTATTATGCTATCAAGGTATAATGAACATGATGTGTAATGTGATGTTATCTGTCATCTTTTAAAACACAATTCAAAAGGTTTCAAAAAAATAATTTCTCGCCCCCGTAGACATCCCTCAATTTCGACCCCTTCGGTCTCAGCTGGCCATAAAAAAGACTCGTCACTGCAACTCAACGAGATAATTCGTGCCAATTAAATCGGATGACAAATTGTTTTTTTTTTCATCCGCGCCCTGCCAGATTGCCGGGGCCAATTCCCATTCGGCCCATTAAGAAGAATCCGCGATGAACTCTTCTAATCCACAGGGCGAAGGCGGCTTTCCCGGAAAGAAAGGCATCATTCGCCCTCCGGATTTATTTTATTAGGCACATTCAACACACAGAATGCAGAAATGAATGGTATACAAACTACAAGAATCGCTGGAAATCTTACCACAAAAAACGTTAATTATAAAGGGTGTCCGGAAATTATGCGCAAAAAATCAAGGGGGTGATTCTGCATGAGACATCAATTTGATTTGAAATTTATTTCATATATACTTGGGTCCGGGAATGCTTAGTTTTCAAAATAGAGTACGTTAACGTTAAAATTTTTAGAGAAAATCGGTTTTTTATAAACATCTCAATAAATATCCTTCCACGGATTCTCTTGAAATTTGGTAATGTTATTCCTTGTCATGAGGGGCAGATTTAATCATAATTGAATTGGAATTGTGAAATCCAGTGACGTCCCGGGGACACCTTAGAGAATATTATTGTCAATAAAATGTGCTCCACTAATTTTATACAACATTTTGAAAGAATTTTTGGCACAAAATTATGCAATAAATTGGTATTTTTTTCCATGGAAATGAAGCAAATTATCGAAACAATTCAAGAGACCGAAATGTTGTATTTTTAGTTGGTCAATAGGTTATAGAGATACATAATTTAAAAAAATCAGTGGCGCACATTTTATTGACAATAATATTGGGTAGATTGTCCCCTCGGAACGCCACTGGATTTCATATTTTCAATTGACTCATGACTATATTAGCCCCTCATGACAAAAAATATCAATGCCAAATTTCAAGAAAATCGGTGGACATATTATGAGATATGATATGTCGAGGCTAGAAGCATATGCAATGAGACAATTCGATCATCAAAGGATGCTCATAATGCCAAAATAAGATCAAAACTTGTTGAATATCCTAACGGATCCCGTTCATTTTGGTCCTTCGCCAAAGCTGTAGGAAGAAACTTCACTTTCAGCTCGTTTCCTCCTCTAACCAAGGAAGATGGAACACTAGCAACAACTGCCCAGGAGAAAGCCAACATTTTTGCGCATTTATTGGCAAATTCCACTCTGGAGTCATCGGGAAAACAACCTCCAAACATAACGCCAATCGACAGTCATATGCCCGAGATCACCTTTCGCCAACGTACTATAAGGAAGATTTTATTGGGTCTCAACACCAACAAAGCTTGTGGCTCCGACGGAATCCCACCGATTGTTCTCAAGAAATGTGCTCCCGAACTAACACCTGTTCTCTGCAAGTTGTTCAACTACTCTTGAAAATTGGGGAAAATTCCCATCCAACTGGAAAATTGCAAGAGTACAACCAATTCCTAAAAAAAGCAAGAAAACCCTACCTAGCAACTATACAGACCGATCGCACTGCTATCTATTATTTCAAAGATCATGGAGAAAGCTATCAACAACGAATTCATGAAATAACTGGAACATTCAAGTATTATTAACGATATAGGCAATATGGCTTCCGTCATCAGAGATCAACTGGTGACCTGCTCGCTAACGTCTCACACAATATATAGCAGCTATCTATGGAAAAATATGGTGAAACCTTAGCCGTGGCACTTGATATCTCCAAAGCATTCGATCGAGTCTGGCACCACGGATTCCTCGCCAAGCTTCCATCTTATGGCTTGCCTCCCCAGCTATGTTCTCTGCTAGCTAATTTTCTCTCAAACAGGTCTCTCCATGTAGTGGTCGACGGAGTTTCATCTGACTCTCATACCATAAATGCTGGTGTTCCACAAGGATCAATTCTAGCACCAACACTATTTCTACTCCATATCAACGATTTGTTGGAAGCAACTTAATGTCCAGTACACAGCTTCGCGGATGATAGTACCCTCCATACCGCCTTCTCTTCCAGGGCCACAATACCAGCCAGGCAAATCATAAACGAACGAGGGAGAAACGTTGACAACATAAATATGGACCTGGCAACAATTCTCGAATGGGGATCCAATAACTTGGTAGATTTCAATGCAAACAAAACACAAGCATGCCTTTTCTCTAGAAAAGCCGATCTTATACTGTGCCAAACATAAACATGTCAGGACTATAACCATACCTTTGAAGATATCGATTTCGATGCTTGGTATTACTATCAGCAATAACCTTTCTTGGGAAAATCACGTGAGATCAATTGCGATCTATAAGGCACAGATCCGACCTGTCTTGGAATACTGTTCCCATATTTGGAGTTCAGCACCAGAACATAACCTGGAACTGTTGGATTCTCTCCAAAAAAGGGCAATTAGTCTCGTGGGTGATACCTCGCTCACAAACTCACTCACTTCTCTGGAACACCGTAGAAAAGTTGGCGATCTGGCTCTATTTTATAGATATTTTCATGGACGATGCTCTTCTGAAATATCAACAATTGTATACCTCCCTTTGCAGTCCCCGCGAGATTAACCTGTCGAGTTGAGGCTTCGCACCCCTTCGTGGTCACTTTGGAGACCTGCAGAACATCTCTTTCCAAAGACTCGTTCATCCAACGAATATATATTGTTGTATCTTATATCCATTCCTTCAGCATTCTTTTTTTTAAGTAAATAACGGCAGCATCATCACCTGAATCATAACCCGCTCTCGCAGTCCATATACCCCTTTTTCATCCCCCACCCCACAGCCACAGCCATCTCTTCCCGGGTTCGCGTTATTGATATCATAAGGGAATAAGGGCGCGTTATTGCTCAACCCGAGGCAATTTTCTCTACGGCATCCCCGGAGACGGCTCAAAACGTTGCATAATTGTTTAATTATTGAGTATAATCTAGGCGGCGGCGGCGGCTCTCAGCCCGCTGTGATCATCAGATTTTCCTTTGAGGTAACTGTGAAGTTTCGCGAGTAACATCAAAGTATTGATCTCTCCTGATTTTTGGGACTTCTTCTTCTTCTTGGAGATTTCTGGAGGTGATAGTAGATTGAAAAATAAGTACTTTTTGATGAATAAACCGATGGCCCAGAATCCATAATGGCTTTCTGGTCAAGAAATTATCCATTCAAAAACGAAACCATATACCAAATTTGAACACAAAATATTCCATCATTCTCGATAGTTGAAGCGAACGAACCATTTTTTTTTTAATTTCAATATCCTATATCTCGAGAACTGAACACTTGAAGACCGTATGTCCCTATCTCATGCAGTAGTTAAGAAATCACTAGGGATATCATCTGTCAAGCGTATAGTCGGTCGAGGTTCGGAACACCCTGTATAAAATCTTTGAATAATATACTTGTACTAGCAAAATACGTATGACAAAAATCAACCAATATTAGGAAATTTAATTTCGATTGAAAATTAAAAAAATAATAAAGAAACTACGATATCCATTGGAATTATACTCATAACCAACCAAATCTGTCAATAACCAACCACAATGAATTTTGCTATGAATGCTCAAACTGAGTGATTAAGCATCAATCGAACTTGAACACCCTGTATCGGCTGTATCTCGAAAACTAAACAATTTAGGACACATACCTACATTATGATAACTTCAGTCCTAAAATAATCCAATTACCTACTTTTCAATATGTACATTACATTTATCAGCACCCTGTATATCATTTCCGAATTAATAGGTACCCTTAGCTTAGAGTTCTCAAAACGTCTTGTAAAGTTAATCTCAACATGTACTCATCTGCCTTTCTAAAAAATACTTTTTATGACTGCAGTAAAATAAAAGCTAGCAAAATAAGTAAAAAAGGCCTGAAAGGGAATAGTGACATTCACCTCTTCTAATATAATAATTGTAAAAATATTTTTAGTGGTAAAAAATCTTTTGCGGTAGAGTATGCGAAAGGGATGTTTTAACCTTTCTTTTATTGAAGGCAACCATAATAATTTACATTGCTTCTTTTTTATAGCCGACAAAGCTAAATATACAGTATCGGAGCATAAAATGCGATATCATCAGACACATCTGGAAAACGAGCTCATAATAACTGTGTTAAAATCTAGTGAAAATAATTTTTCTACACTATATATGTCCCACTTTAAGTGTTATCACACTCGTATTTCGGAGTAGAATTAAGTAATCAAATAATTCATTTCAAAATATACTTAAGCATAGATTAAACAAATTAATCTATGCTTGATGGAAGCCCATGGCAAATGTAGAAACTTTTCACATTTAAATGGACTACTCAAAAAGGTATAATGATTAGAATTACATATAAGTACATCACAAATATCAGGCATTATTTCATTTTTTAAACTGCATACTGTTCAATTTCTTCTATGTTGGGTCTCACATGTTTCATTATCGAGATATAATAGGGTGTTTTATCAATTCTGGTCATTTCTTTGAAGGCTCATAGCTAGCATACGAACCACCTGGTATATTTTTTTGATATTTGGTAGCCGTGCTTTCCCACTGCTACCCCAGCGACTTGTATATCCGTCAAAAAAAAAATTCAGGCCCGGATCAACAAAAATTTAACGTATAATTGGGTCCTCGAAAAAACACCCTGTATGTTTGAATTTACAAAATCCGCTTACATATCTACATATAAGCACAAAATGTTGAATTGATTTGTGTACTTTTTATGTTTCCACATGCTATATTTTACTACTAAATTTCTGAAGCTGCAATGAAGGATTTGTGAATTTCAATAGCTAAAAACGGGATATTTTCAGTTTTTTTTCAGCCTCAATAAAACTGCTGCATTTATGTTATATTATATTCAATGTTTCCCTATATGTATGTGGTAAATTGGGATTGAAAATCGACCTGTTTCAGGGAATAGTAAGGATTCAAATTCATCGTGGATCATGAAACCAATGACAGTGCCTTCTTACGAGGCGGGTAAAATGAAGGGAAAATTTCAAACTTTTCAATGCAAATATCTCGATCAATATTTAGTTATTCGTTCACATTTTCATTAGGAAATCTGTATTTTTAGATAAAAATAAGTTCCCAACAGAATTTTCGAAAAGATACAAATCGCATAAGTGCATATTCTCCCCGTTATCCATTAGAAGATATCCAATTTCTTTATATCCATAGAAACGCTTTAGCTCAGAGAATTGATTCCTTGGTAATTAAAGTTAACACTGCTACAGTTTTAGTTAGTGTTATATTATGTGACTAGCCCTGAACCCATCAGAATGACATCCCAATCAATCATCTATGACAGTCTATTCGAACACCAATATCTGCACATGAACTTTCTGATTTTCCTAATCTCCTTGCACCTTTCTACTGATGATTCCGATCGAGAGAAAAAGCTGTCGGGCTAAGAAAAGAACGCGAAACGCTGTGCCAGAGGTCTCGATCAGCTGCTGCAAGAAACCAGTGGAAAGTGGAACCCACCATACTTTGAGAGAGCTGGTACAGAAATGGAAGTTTACGTACAACCAATAATAATTGAAAAACAAGCGCAAAATATCAGAAAACAAATGACTTCTCCGCAAAGGACGGTAACTAGCATCTCCTGGTGAGTATACACTGAACTGAATGATTGAACAATCAGGTACCCGTCCAGTATTATCGTTATCCATCAGAATGACATCCAGCTCAATCATCTGATATTTTTTCCGAACACCATTACATCTGCTGCATCTGCATATGAAACTTTTCCTCATTCCCCTGATCTTGCACTTATCTTTCGTCTATTCGGATCGAGAGAAAAAGCTGTCGGACGAAGAAAAGAACGCGAGATGCTGCGCCAGAGGTCTCAGCTGCTGCAGGAAAGCAGTAGAACCCACGAACTTCGAGGTGCGAGCTCTGCTGACGAAGTGCCATCGTGAGGAGGAGGCTGGGGCAGCGTCCAAAACTTTGCCCCCGACGTCCGCCAGGAAGAGGCGGGTCCCTGAGGAGGGCTCGAAGGCCTGTCATCACGAGGTAAGATGACGATGTCGAATTTTATGAAAATTTTTGCCTGTGCTTGTGTACAGTGTGTCCAGTTTTCGAGGCTTTTGCGTGATATCTCAGTTATCTTTGGAGATAGAACCTTGCGATTTTCGCATTCCTGTGTCACTTTTTTGTGAAACTCAAGATTGCCTAATCATCAGATTTTGCATAGCTGTTTCCGTTTTTGAGATACACGCTGATTTTGAAAATTTATACTTTTTGGACCCCCTCTATATCTACAAAGTTTCTCAGCGAAAATGTCTAATTGAAATCTTAGCCCATAGACAATTTTACGCAGAATCCAGTGGCGCACTCAACTTTTTTTTTTCGGGGTATGGTTTTGGAGATACTACCCAAACTTATGATTCTCTGAATGGAACACCCTGTATTATGTCAGCTCATTAAATTCCTTATTTTTTTCTCTTCGAAATGATATATAATATATAAATATAAAAATTCCAAAAATGCTCCAAAATCACTAAAACATGGATGGATTTTTCTTATAAAAAATTTTCAATTGACGGAATATTTCCTTTGATTTTTCCATGAAGAGGACACAAACAATACCAACACTAATCAACTCACA
Organism: Phaedon cochleariae; assembly: GCA_918026855.4. Taxonomy (NCBI): domain Eukaryota; kingdom Metazoa; phylum Arthropoda; class Insecta; order Coleoptera; family Chrysomelidae; genus Phaedon; species Phaedon cochleariae. The sequence goes on along the minus strand of OU896707.1, from coordinate 79,800,582 downwards.
ACACACAAAACTTAGTCACATGATAGCAACAAATAAACAAGCAACAATTTTTTACAATTTAATTCGAATAATTCAATGAATAAGTTACTGAATAATTTCGAAATTCAATTGTTTTAGTAAATATTCATTCAGGTGCTTATTCTACATTATGAAGTTTTCATTACTATTTATTTGTTGCTTTCAGGAACCTATAGCTTTCGTATATATTGTCATTAATTAGTGTTGATATTGTTTTTGTCCTCTTCATAGAAAAATCAAAGGAAATATTTCTTCAATTGCTTTTTTTATATGAAAAATCCATAGCCCACTATTGAAATTCAATCTTTTAGTGATTTCTGCGAATTTTTGAAAATTTTATAACTATACTATTATCATCAATTATATTGAGAGGAAAAAATAAGGAATTTAATGAGCATATGAAATACAGGGTGTTCCATTTAAAAAATCATAAGTTTGAGTCGTATCAGAGCAAAACCGTACCCCGAAAATGAATTCTGAGTGCGCCACTGGATTCTGCGTGAAATTCTCTATGGGATAAGATTTTAATTTGTCATTTTCGCTTAGAAACTTTGTAGATATTGAGGGGGTTCAAAGAGTATAAATTTTTAAAATCGCCCTGTATCTCATAAACGGAAACCGTTATGCAAAATCTGATTAGGCCATCTTGAGTTTCACAAAAAAAGTGGCAACTGAGATATCATGCAAAAGCATCGAAAACTGGACACACTATATACGCATTATACAGGGTGTTTCATAATAAATGCGCAGGACTTCAGGATCTGATAGCTCGTCCAAAAATATGGAAAAAAAATGAAATAACTTACCCTCTGAAATGCACCATTTTCGAGATACAGGGTGTTGAAATTTGAAAAAAAAAATCGTTTTCTGCGAATATCTCTGGAACTTATCGCACCAGGGAACTGCTTTCGTGAGCATTTTCTATTCATTTCAATAGTTTTAAAAATTATAGAGTTCTGGTTTGTGTATACGGATAATGAGTAGCTGTGCTTATACATATATGTATAGTCCTGCGAGATAACGAAATATCTTTACTGAAATATGCTTATTGCAATTTTGTTGATCCCTCGTATCTTCAACTTCGAATAAATTTCCCTAGGTACAAAATGGTATTACCAACTGCAAGAAGAAAATCAAACTGACCGTGAAGATCAAGAACACCTGGATAACCAATTTAAAAAATCAGTATATCATAATTGATCATGTTTTTGACTCGGTAACGAATCAAAAACAGAAACTGCTGAATCCTTACGTGCTCAAAATAAGACAAGAGCCAGTCGTTCAGACTTACGAGCTAGGTTATGAAAGTATGGTCAACTCTGAGGCGAAAGAAAAAGTCCATAACAAAAAAGAACAAGGTGAGAACCGAGAAGTATGTTCATCTGGATAAGTTGGATGAATGATACTGTATATTTGAACAGCATCTACAGGGTTTATCATTGGAGTTAGAGAAAAACTTCGAATGCAGAAGTTGTAGGGTTTGTTCTGAACCTCCAGAAAATTATACAAGATGAAACAAATGAATATCGCTGATATAAGAAATGGGTACCAACTTCGGTAATTTTCAACAGAACACCCTATATATTCTACAAAAATAATAATAATGCAGTGAAAGCTCGAGCCACCTCATCAAGTTATGCCCGTACGGCATCACTTGAATGATCGTTATCAAACGTGGATCGGAAAATTTGGAACAGTGGAATGGCCGCCAAACAGTCCAGATTCAACACCTTTAGATAACTTCCTATGGGGCTATTAGAAGAAAGAAGTGTACTTATATAAGGAAAGAAGTAGAAATTTGGCTGATTTGAGAGGAAGAATTTTGGAATGCATTAAAATATTGAACAATCATCACTCCAACTTCATTTGCAATTCGATAAATAAATTGGATAAAAACTACATAAAATGTACACAAAACAACGGTGGTCACATCGAACATCTATGAAATTGCATCTCCTTCAGTTATAAAAGTGAGTTTTTTTTCTTTCATGGCAGCGATTTGGTGAAATCTAAAATGTTCATCCTCGAATATCTCGAAAACGGCTGAACCAAATATCAATGACCTATATATTTTTGGAATCAGGAAAAAGAGATCTTGTATTTTTTCGGAAAATATATAGGGTGCTCCATTGAAAATAACGAAGTTGGTACCCATTTTCTATATCAGCGATATTCATTTGTTTCATCTGGTATAATTTTCTGGAGGTTCAGAACAAACCCAACAACTTTTGCTCTCGAAGTTTTTCTCTATCTTCAATGATGAACCCTGTAAGTAGAAGCTGTTTAAATATAGGGAATGACCCTGTACATTCATTATTCCAAATTATTTGGGATTTTCTGTCTCTATGAAATAAAAATATCAATATTATTTCATGTATGTATTCACTACTGAAATCTGAAAATGAAAATGGAAAATTCAAGATTAATTAATGGAATTTGCCATACAAAAAATCCATTTTTTATGTTGAAAACGGGAGCAGATTCCTTCCCGAAACGGCCAAAACTGAGTGGCAGTGGAAATTTGATATTTTTTCTAAATATACCTTTATTTCTCTTCTCCAAACCTTTTCCAACACAAATTGTCACTGTCAAGCTGGTGAATTTTTCTTTCAGGCACTCTGATAGGAAATTCTTTAAACGCATCAGTGACATTCTGGGGCAAATCATCTGATTTGTCCTTACTACACGTATATTGATATAATATTGATATTTTTATTTCATAGAGACGCGGAGAGAAAATCCCAAATAATCTGGAATAATGGATGAATGATCTCGTTTTTTCTAGGTTATACAGGGTGCAGCGTTAATCCCTCGAAAAACCCAACATGTGGTACAATGAAATATAGGAACGAGGTGATACCATACAGCACTGGATTTTGCTGCTCTTGTGATGAAAATAATAATAATGAAAATAAAAACCATGATGGAAAAATGGCGAGGAATGTTAGCTTTTCTCCTGACGGGATTGCCGATACTTTCAAAATGTCGTTTCCATCTGGATTTTCGAGAAAATCGAGAACAAGTTTTAATGGTGCTGGTGAGTGATGGCAAAATAAATAATCTGGAATTCATGACAAAGGGTATACAATACAAGATAAGGTTGCACACTATGGGGATCTCGCAAACGGAATGAGATAAAAAAGTTGCGTATTCGAAGGATCATGTCAACAGCATTCGAAAATTTTCACTTGTAATACCACTAGAGGTCAAATTCCCGGAAAGTAATTTGACCTCGTGTGGTATTCGGTAAGAAAATTTCACACCAGATTGTGTTTGAAAATTAAATAATTTTAGCAATTATTTGTTCATTTGATTATTTGCATGCAGGTTCATGAATACATTTAGTTTCGGCACCAACAATATATTCCTGATTTGTACCTATTATATTTGCATGAAAATACTAGGTTAAAATTGTATTCTTCCATTTTATTTTAACTTCGGGATACTCCTCGTGATAAGAAATTATAATTTTGTCAATTAATTTTTCATAGGTATAGGTAGTGAGCCATTTTTGCTTTTCCTATTCCTTCTCTCTTCCACCTCATAGTAATTTGATCTTCCTGTTGAAGCGTATCAATACCAGAGATTTCGAATGTTAGCCTTCCATAACGCCTCAGAGTTGTATGACATTCTATATAACAGATGCAGTTAGGGCATCAATGGATTCTTAGCCTATTGATTGTTGATTTCTACCCAATTGGAGTGGTACAAAATCACTATTTTAGTTAGGACGTCAAAATATTATTCTGTCATTAAAACGTGAAATAAAATTTCCGATTTCATATACGCTGGTGGGTACCCGAAGCAAAAAATGTCCACTGAAATACATACGTTGCTATAATTATTTGTCATAAAAACCCAATTTAACTATATAAAAATCACTGGTGTGTAATTTTCAAGATAATTTATAGTTTTTCAATTATATCGAAAAAAGCGAATTTTTCGAAAATCTATTTTATTTTTTTGAACGATATTATAAGAGATTTGATGAGATTTAACGTGATGATATTGATCATTTCGACATCGAATTAGTCTATGTGAATTTTTTCAGATTTTTAATAGCCAAATGAAAATTTTCATTTCCCCACCTGAGACTTCAGTACGATATAGTCACCGAGCTATCTTCGAACGGCCAAAAGTACCAGAAAACGGCGGGAAGTCACGCGATTCATTGTTTTCCCAGTAGAAAATGACACGCTGAATCGAATGAGACTATGATCAGCCCGATAGGACAGATAGTTTTTGAGATATCGTCGCTCAAAGGCAGCTTTCCGATTCCATTGCCAATAGGTGCACTCCGGTAGGCTACTACGTCTCAATTTTCCAAAATTCACGAATTTCCACCACATACTCGTTCATTTCGACATCGAATCAGTCTATTTGAATTTTTTCAGATTTTTAATAGGCCAAATAAATATTTTCATTTCCCCACATGAGATTCCAGTACGATGTAGTCACCGAGCTATCTTCGGACGGCAAAAAGTGCCACAAAACGGCGGAAATTCACGCGCGGTTTATTGCTTTCTCAATAGAAAATGACACGCTGAATCGAATGAGACCATGATCAGCCCGATAGGACAGATAGTTTTTGAGATATCGGCGCTCAAAGGCAGCTTTCCGATTCCATTGTCAATAGGTGCACTCCGGTAGGCTACTACGTCTCAATTTTCCAAAATTCACGAATTTTCACCACATATTGTGGTGAATTTTCTGCAGATTTTTAAGGAATTTTTCCAATTCTCAGGAATTTTTGCGACTTCTGCAAATGTTTGCAATTTTCAGGAATTTTTGCAATTTCTGCAATTTTCAGGAATTTTCGCAATTTTCAGGAATTTTTGCAATTTTTGCGATTTTCAGGAATTTTTGCAATTTTTGCAAATTCTGCAATTTTCAGGAATTTCTGCAAATTCTGCAATTTCCAGATATTTTTGAAATTTTTGCAATTTTCAGGAATTTTTGCAATTTTCAGGAATTTTTGCAATTTTTGCAATTTTCAAGAATTTTTGCAATTTCTGCAATTTCCAGAAACTTTTTGCAATTTTTGCAATTTCTGCAATTTTCAGAAATTTTTGCAATTTTTGCAATTTTCAGGAATTTTTGCAATTTTCAGGCATTTTTGCGATTTTTGCAATTTTCAGGCATTTTTGCGATTTCTGCAATTTTCAGGAATTTTTCCAATTTTCAGGAATTTTTGAAATTTTCAGGAATTTTTGCAATTTCTGCAATTTTCAGGAATTTTTGCAATTTTTGCAATTTTCAGGAATTTTTGCGATTTTTGCAATTTTCAGGAATTTTTGCAATTTCTGCAATTTCCAGAAATTTTTGCAATTTTTGCAATTTTCAGGAATTTTTGCAATTTTTGCAATTTTCAGAAATTTTCGCAATTTTTGCAATTTTCAGGAATTTTTGCAATTTCTGCAATTTCCAGAAATTTTTGCAACTTTTGCAATTTTTGCAATTATCAGGAATTTTTGCAATTTTTGCAAATTCTGCAATTTTCAGGAATTTCTGCAATTTCTGCAATTTCCAGATATTTTTGCAATTTTTGCAATTTTCAGGAATTTTTGCAATTTTTGCAATTTTCAGGAATTTTTGCAATTTTTGCAATTTTTGAAATTTTCAGGAATTTTTAAAATTTTCAGGAATTTTTGCAATTTTCGGGAATTTTGGCAATTTTTGCAATTTTCAGGAATTTTTGCGATTTTCAGAAATTTTTGCAATTTTTGCAATTTTCAGGAATTTTTGCAATTTTTGCAATTTTCAGGAATTTTAGCAATTTTTGCAATTTCTGCAATTTTCAGGAATTTTTGCAATTTTTGCAATTTTTGCAATTTTTGCAATTTTTGCAATTTTTGCAATTTTTGCAATTTTCAGGAATTTTTGCAATTTTCAGGAATTTTTGCAATTTTCAGGAATTTTCGCAATTTTCAGGAATTTTTGCAATTTTTGCAATTTTCAGGAATTTTTGCAATTTTCAGGAATTTTTGCAATTTTCAGGAATTTTTGCAATTTTTGCAATTTTCAGGAATTTTTGCAATTTTCAGGAATTTTTGCAATTTTTGCAATTTTCAGGAATTTTTGCAATTTTTGCAATTTTCAGGAATTTTTGCAATTTTTGCAATTTTCAGGAATTTTTGCAATTTTTGCAATTTTCAGGAATTTTTGAAATTTTCAGGAATTTTTGCAATTTTCAGGAATTTTAGCAATTTTTGCAATTTTCAGGAATTTCAACAATTTTTGCAATTTTCAGGAATTTTTGCAATTTTCAGGAATTTTTGCAATTTTCAGTCATTTTTGCGATTTTTGCAATTTTCAGGCATTTTTGCGATTTCTGCAATTTTCAGGAATTTTTACAATTCTCCGGAATTTTCGCCATTTTCTCATTTTTCAGGAGTTTTTGCAATTTTCAGGAATTTTTGCAATTTTCAGGAATTTTCGCAATTTTTGCAATTTTCAGGAATTTTTGCAATTTTCAGGAATTTGTGCAATTTTTGCAATTTTCAGGAACTTTTGCAATTTTTGCAATTTTCAGGAATTTCTGCAGTTTTTGCAATTTTCAGGAATTTTAGCAATTTTTGCAATTTTTGAAATTTTCAGTTTGGCAATTTTCAGGAATTTTTGCAATTTTCAGGAATTTTCAGGCATTTTAGCAATTTTTGCAATTTTCAGGAATTTTTGCAATTTTTGCAATTTTTGCAATTTTCGCAATTTTTGCAATTTTTGCAATTTTTGCAATTTTCAGGAATTTCTGCAATTTTTGCAATTTTCAGGAATTTTTGCAATTTTTGCAATTTTCAGGAATTTTTGCAATTTTTGCAATTTTCAGGAATTTTTGCGATTTTTGCAATTTTTGCAATTTTCAGGAATTTTTGCAATTTTCAGGAATTTTTGCAATTTTCAGGAATTTTTGCAATTTTTGCAATTTTCAGGAATTTTTGCAATTTTTGCAATTTTCAGGAATTTTCGCAATTTTTGCAATTTTCAGGAATTTTTGCAATTTTCAGGAATTTGTGCAATTTTTGCAATTTTCAGGAATTTTTGCAATTTTTGCAATTTTTGCAATTTTCAGGAATTTTTGCAATTTTCAGGAATTTTTGCAATTTTTGCAATTTTCAGGAATTTTTGCAATTTTTGCAATTTTCAGGAATTTTTGCAATTTTTGCAATTTTCAGGAATTTTCGCAATTTTTGCAATTTTCAGGAATTTTCGCAATTTTTGCAATTTTCAGGAATTTCTGCAGTTTTTTGCAATTTTTGAAATTCTCAGGAATTTTTGCAATTTTCAGGAATTTTTGCAATTTTCAGGAATTTTCAGGCATTTTAGCAATTTTTGCAATTTTTGCAATTTTCAGGAATTTTTGCAATTTTTGCAATTTTCAGGAATTTTTGCAATTTTCAGGAATTTTTGCAATTTTTGCAATTTTCAGGAATTTTTGCAATTTTTGCAATTTTCAGGAATTTTCGCAATTTTTGCAATTTTCAGGAATTTTCGCAATTTTTGCAATTTCTACAATTTTCAGAAATTTTTGCAATTTCTGCAATTTTCAGGAATTTTTGCAATTTTCAGGAATTTTTGCAATTTCTGCAATTTCCAGAAATTTTTGCAGTTTATGCAATTTTCAGGAATTTTTGCAATTTTTGCAATTTTCAGGAAGTTTTGCGATTTTTGCAATTTTCAAGAATTTTTGCAATTTCTGCAATTTCCAGAAATTTTTGCAATTTTTGCAATTTTCAAGAATTTTTGCAATTTTCAGGAATTTTTGCAATTTTTGCAATTTTCAGGAATTTTTGCAATTTTTGCAATTTTCAGGAATTTTTGCAATTTTTGCAATTTTCAGGAATTTTTGCAATTTTTGCAATTTTCAGGAATTTTTGCAATTTTTGCAATTTTCAGGAATTTTAGCAATTTTTGCAATTTTCAGGAATTTTTGCAATTTTTGCAATTTTCAGGAATTTTTGCAATTTTTGCAAATTTTGCAACTTTTCAGGAATTTTTGCAATTTTTGAAATTTTCAGGAATTTTTGAAATTTTCAGGAATTTTTGCAATTTTCAGGAATTTTAGCAATTTTTGCAATTTTCAGGAATTTCAACAATTTTTGCAATTTTCAGGGATTTTTGCAATTTTTGCAATTTTCAGGAATTTTTGCAATTTTCAGGCATTTTTGCGATTTTCAGGCATTTTTGCGATTTTTGCAATTTTCAGGCAATTTTGCGATTTCTGCAATTTTCAGGAATTTTTACAATTTTCCGGAATTTTCGCAATTTTCTCATTTTTCAGGAATTTTTGCAATTTTCAGGAATTTTTGCAATTTTCAGGAATTTTCGCAATTTTTGCAATTTTTAGGAATTTTTGCAATTTTCAGGAATTTTTGCAATTTTTGCAATTTTCAGGAATTTTTGCAATTTTTGCAATTTTCAGGAATTTTCAGAAATTTTAGCAATTTTTGCAATTTTTGAAATTATCAGGAATTTTTGCAATTTTCAGGAATTTTCGCAATTTTTGCAATTTTCAGGAATTTTAGCAATTTTTGCAATTTTTGCAATTTTCAGGAATTTTTGCAATTTTTGCAATTTTTGCAATTTTTGCAATTTTTGCAATTTTTGCAATTTTCAGGAATTTTTGAAATTTTTGCAATTTTTCAGGCATTCTTGCAATTTTTGCAATTTTCAGGAATTTTTGCAATTTTTGCAATTTTCAGGAATTTTTGCAATTTTTGCAATTTTCAGGAATTTCTGCAATTTTCAGGAATTTTTGCAATTTTCAGGAATTTTTGCAATTTTTGCAATTTTCAAGAATTTTTGCAATTTTCAGGAATCTTTGCAATTTTTGCAATTTTCAGGAATTTTTGCAATTTTAGCAAATTCTGCAATTTTCAGGAATATCTGCAATTTCTGCAATTTCCAGATATTTTTGCAATTTTTGCAATTTTCAGGAATTTTTGCAATTTCCGCAATTTTCAGGGATTTTAGCAATTATTGCAATTTTTGAAATTTTCAGGAATTTTTGCAATTTTCAGGAATTTTTGCAATTTTTGCAATTTTCAGGAATTTTTGCAATTTTTGCAATTTTTGAAATTTTCAGGAATTTTTGCAATTTTTGCAATTTTCAGGAATTTTAGGAATTTTTGCAATTTTTGAAATTATCAGGAATTTTTGCAATTTTCAGGAACTTTTGCAATTTTTGCAATTTTCAGGAATTTTAGCAATTTTTGCAATTTTTGCAATTTTCAGGAATTTTAGCAATTTTTGCAATTTTCAGGAATTTTTGAAATTTTTGCAATTTCTACAATTTTCAGAAATTTTTGCAATTTTTGCAATTTTCAGGAATTTTTGGAATTTTCAGGAGTTTTTGCAATTTTCAGGCATTCTTGCGATTTTTGCAATTTTCAGGCATTTTTGCGATTTCTGCAATTTTCAGGAATTTTCACAATTTTCCGGAATTTTTGCAATTTTTTCATTTTTCAGCAATTTTTGCAATTTTCAGGAATTTTAGCAATTTTTGCAATTTTCAGGAATTTTTGCATTTTCTGCAATTTCCAGAAATTTTTGCAATTTTTGCAATTTTCAGGAATTTTTGCAATTTTTGCAATTTTCAGGAATTTTTGCAATTTTTGCAATTTTCAGGAATTTTTGCAATTTTTGCAATTTTCAGGAATTTTTGCATTTTTTGCAAATTCTGCAATTTTCAGGAATTTCTGCAATTTCCAGAAATTTTTGCAATTTTTGCAATTTTCAGGAATTTTCAGGAATTTTTACAATTTTCTTTAATTTTTGCAATTGTTGCAATTCCTGCAAATAAAAATTTTCGTTTTCCCTCCTGAGACTTCAGTACGATATACCGAGCTATCTTCGGACGGCCGAATGTGCCATAAAACGGCGGAAATTCTCGCGAATTATTGCTATTGCTATTGAATCGAATGAGACCAGCTCGATGTAACAAATAGTTTTTGAGATATCGGCGCTCAAAGACAGCTTTCCGATTCCATTGCCAATAGGTGCACTCCGGTAGGCTACTACGTCTCAATTTCCCAAAATTCAAGAATTTTCACCACAGATTCGTTCATTTCGACATCGAATTAGTCTATGTAAATTTTTTCAGACTTTTAATAGGCCGAATAAAAATTTTCATTTCCCCACCTGAGACTTCAGTACGATATAGTCACCGCGCTATCTTCGGACGGCCGAAAGTGCCAGAAAACGGCGGGAATTCACGCGATTTATTGTTTTTCCAGTAGAAAATGACACGCTGAATCGAATGAGACTATGATCAGCCCGATAGGACAGATAGTTTTTGAGATATCGTCGCTCAAAGGCAGCTTTCCGATTCCATTGCCAATAGGTGCACTCCGGTAGGCTACTACGTCTCAATTCTCCAAAATTCACGAATTTTCACCACAGATTCGTTCATTTCGACATCGAATTAGTCTATTTGAATATATTCAGATTTTTAATAGGCCAAATAGAAATTGTCATTTTCCCATCTGGGACTTCAGTACGATATGATATAGTCACCGAGCTATTTTCGGACGACCGAAAGTGCCAGAAAACGGCAGAAATTCAAGCGAATTTTTACTTCCCTAGCAGAAAATGACACGCTGAATCGAATGAGACTATAATCAGCCGGATAGGACAGATAGTTTTCGAGATATCGGCGCTCAAAGGCAGCTTTCCAATTTCATTGCCAATAGGTGCACTCCGGTAGGCTACTACGCCTGCATTTTTCGAAATTTCCTGATTTCCACCACAGATTCATTCATTTCAATATCGAATCAGTCTATGTGAATTTCTTCAGATTTTTGATAGGCCAAATAAAAATTTTCATATCCCCACCTGAGACTTCAGTACGAATAGTCACCGAGCTATCTTCGGTCGGCCAAAAGTGCCAGAAGACGGCGGAAATTCACGCGAATCATTACCTTTCCAGTAGAAAATGATACGCTGAATGGCATGAGAAAATGATCAGCCCGATAGGACAGATAATTTTCGAGATATCGGCGCTCAAAGGCAGCTTTCCGCTTGCCTATGAGTGCACTCCGGTAGCTTACTACGTCCCAATTATCCAATATTTCCTAATTTTCACCACATATTCGTTCATTTCGACATCGAATTAGTCTATATGAATTTTTTCAGATTTTTAATAGGCCAAATAAAAATTTCCATTTTCCCACCTGGGACTTCAGTACGATATAGTCACCGAGCCATCTTCGGACGGCCGAAAGTGCCAGAAAACGGCAGAAATTCACGCGAATTTTTGCTTACCTAGTAGAAAATGACACGCTGAATCGAATGAGACTATAATCAGCCCGATAGAACAGATAGTTTTCGAGATATCGGCGCTCAAAGGCAGCTTTCCGATTCCATTGCCAACAGGTACAATACGGTAGGCTACTACGTCTCAAATTTCCAAAATTCACGGATTTTCACCACAGATTCGTTCATTTCGACATCGAATTAATCTATGTGAATTTTATTCAGATTTTTAAGGAATTCCCAAAATGTCACTGCGTTTAAAGAATTTTCCTATCAGAGAGCCTAAAAGAAAAATTCACTAGCTTGTCACTTGTCAGTGACAATTTGTGTTGAAAAAAGTTTGGAGAAGAGAAATAAAGGTATATAGAAAAAATATCCATGCGGATGAAATTTGTATAAGAAAATATCAAAAATTAATAACTTTTGAACCATCAACAATTGGATAACCACATATACGGTTAGATTGATTGGAAATGACCTATCCTACTACCCCACTGCTCTTGATACATGACTTATTGGACACCCTGTATATAGGTCGCTCCATATGACAAATCAAAGTTGCTACTACTTACTAATAGGAGTGACAACACCGCATTGTCGAAAATATTTCAGTTGGGTAGATAATGTTCGAATATGATCTATATCAAATTTTCAAAGTGCGATCAGGTGCCTGCTTCATCATTATCAAGTTTAGTGTATACTGCATACCTACATAAATAATATTAAAATATACGTATAAAAACCTATAGTCGATGATAATCAATCTCCATAGTTGCAGTTGATTGAGCCACCCTGTATCATTTTTAAAGTTATCATCAAGAGATACAGAGTCAACGTACCTGTATACCCGAAGATGTGAAATATGCAACCATAAACACTAACGATGCCACTAAAACAATAAAACCATAATGATCCTAATGTTCTTTCCTTTCAGAAGAAACACACAACCTTCAAAAACGAGGCGGTCAAGACTGCAACGACAAGTACACACCGCCAAACGCCGATCCCAACACCTACCACGACAGTACACACTGTCTAGAATTCTCTGACCTCTGGTACAACGTCTACCAACTCGAAAAACCCAAACTGCGACACACCATTACCCTGCAAATCTACCAAAAATACCAAGACTTCGAAAACAGCTGCAAATGGAGGGACCTCACCAAGATGCAACCGATAATCGTTGGTACCTCATCTCCAGGCTTCCTCAACGACCAAGGCACCGTGAGCGTTAACTACAGCACAGAAGAAACCAGCGACAACCTCTTCTCCCTGCAGTACAAAACCCAAAAACTGCTCATACCAGACACCTCCAACGTTCCAGACCCCAATGGCACGCCAGAACTCAGAGGAGGCCCGTCAGAGTACCTGGTGATCCAAGACACCCAAGTGGAGCCCACAGGAAAAAGCTGCAACACCGCCGGGGTGGGCTACGAAGCTTTCGCCAAACAACCCAACAGGTGTTCCGTATCCAAAGGTTCCTGCCTCGAAAACCAGCCCAGCCAAATGTGGCGACAAGATCACGAACTAGAAGCCAGCGGGAAAAGGGGCAAGTACTTCCTCAAGAATTTCGGTGTACTCCCAGAATCTCCGATCTCCCAAAACGACTCTTCCAGTCAAAATAAAACCTTGACGATGTTCTTCACCGATTGCCATACCAGCGTACTGGACGTGGAAATCAGAGCGGACTACAACACGGTGCTGAGACCCAGCGCCCTAGCTATCATCACCGAGGTGTACGTGGATAGCTCAGCTCCCGAAAAAACCTCCATCATCGCCAAAGTTTTCAACTCTGGCTTGGTATCGGGGGTGTTCTCCGTCGATCTCACCAATTGCCCTCTAGACCTGCCGGCCAGCTTCGGCAACATCAACTCCAAACCGGCTTTCATCCCCCCACAGCACCAACACATCTACAAGCTGGACATTGTCTGTCCCTTGCCCCTCACTAGATTCGTCTGCTCACTCCAAGTGCTCAACGACAAACAAGAGCTCATAGCTCTGCGGGAAATCAGGCTGCAGAAGCAGGACAGATGCATCTGCGTTTGGCACTGTTCGTGCGCTTGCCTCTTGGAGGATGGAGGTTTGAGGTGCAGCCCCATGTCCTTACAAGCTTACTACGCTGCAGGTTTCCAAGGGGGAATGCCTCAATCGCTGCACGTCGTCCAATATACTTTACTCGACGATCTGGTGAGCATGATGTTGTACATCCTTCTGTTCCTCTGCCTCACTCTGATGTTGATGGGGCTACTCAAAGCGCTGCTGGGGGTGATTTCGGTGCCGATTGGTCTGTGGGGTATGGACGTTATCCTAGATCTGCCGAAGAGGATGCACAAGTACTACGAGACCGAGATAGACCACAGACAAGTGCTATATGATGGCAGCGGTTGGCCAATTCACCCTGATACCAAGAAACGAGTGAGGAATATCCCCTTGCAAGCCGAGTTTTGTATCAACGTGATTTTCTTCATGGTTTATCCTCTGGCTCTAATTTGGTCGATGATAAGGAAGAAACCTTCGGATAGCAGTGACGAGTTGATTTGTTACTGCAAGGATGGAGGATTGGTGCAGAGAAAGAGTAGCGGTTTGCAGAACAGTGTTGTTAGGAAATCGTCTCTTCAATCGATCAAAAAATAATCAATATTAACAATAAAAGGTTTTTCATGTGCCAACTCGTTTTTGTTTTTGCGTGATTTATCGTACGCCGTCTTGGTTAGTATCCATGCATATAAATACAGGGTGTCCTGCAAGTTTTGCTGCAGATTTAAAGGAACTGACAGCAGACGTAGTTTTACAGAACCTATTTAGATATGTCCTCTCACCTCGGTACCAAGTCTCGCGGTTTTCGAGATACCTAGTCGTCATTTTTCAGTCTCTAAAGCACGAGATGATGTAAACAATATTTTTCAACTATTATAAGTTACAAACATTGGTAGGTATGTTCTTTGTTCAATACGTTGAATATCAACGGAACACGTTATAAACAATAAAAATTCCAATAATAATGGTTTCCGAATGTGGTTATGATTATGTGACCAACTTCTTTGTATTTATTCACTCTCATTTGTCAAATTAATTACTACTTCATCATTAAGGATACTTATTCATACCATACCAATAGCCTTTTATTTTTGCCACATGTTTTTGAACAGTACAAATTCATACAAACCAAGTTTCGAATTCTGGGGAGTTGGTTCCTAACTTCGAAGAGGCAATATACAAATTTTATAAATTTCACAAAACTCGTTTTGCCAGGAAGAAACTATAGGAATATGGAAATATCAAATCCCTATGATACATACAAACATGTTTTTTTGGGGAATAATAAAAAGGTTTGTTGATGGTGAAATAATTGAGCTTGATGTATTTTCTGGATTGAAAACTCGCTATTACAATTTTTCTGATTAGCTATGTTCATTCTCATGGTACAAATTTCTTCAAAACAATCTGATATCAAGTGAAAACTCACTATAACAATATATAATATACAGTGAGGACCAAAAGGACGACGCCCCCTCGTTACTTCTTTATTTTACGTATTACAAAAAATTGTAGATGAATAAGTTGAAAGGTTTCATTCGATCTATTCAATGGTTTGAGTTACATTGATACAGAGTGTTCCAAAAATAGCGCCACTTAGAAATTTATTTTTTTAAATGGAACACCCTGCATTATTAGATTCTATACATAAATTCTGAGCAAGTTTGATGCATTGTTCACATCACGAAAGCTAATAAGCCTGGAAATATGAACATTTGTTGATTATTATTTCGTCTATATTTTTGCACCAGTTCAGTGAGGAAACCATCACAAATGGAACACTCGCACCTATCACTTTCCTTTTGAAAGCTCTCAACATTTTTTGTAATGTAAAATAAAGAAGTTACGGAGCGGAGGGGCGACTTTTGGTCCTCACTGTGTAATTGGGGGGTGGCGGAAATTTGATTGACAGACAAATGATAGAAAAACATTTGATAGAAGTCTTTTGAACGAAAATCAAAAAATAGGAAGAACTTTTCACCGAAAATACATTTGATCGAATGTTTTATGATAGAAAATACATTTGATAGAAACATAAATGATAGAAAATACAATTGATAGGAAAAATATTTGATAAAAAATACACTTGATAGAAACAGCATTTGATAAAAAATTCAACGGGGCTACGCTCAAGTTAGGTCAGTTCGTTTGTGAAGATATGATCCTTCCTCATATATTTGAGAAGAAGGAGCTAGAAGTTTGTGCTATCAATAAATTCATAAGCTTCGATTTCCATCTAGCTCCTTCTTCTCAAATATATGAAGAAGGATCATATCTTCACAAACGAACTGACCTAACTTGAGCGTAGCACCGTTGAATTTTCTATCAAATGCTGTTTCTATCAAGTGTATTTTCTATCAAATATTTTTCCTATCAATTTCATTTTCTATCATTCATGTTTCTATCAAATGTATTTTCTATCAAAAAACATTCGACCAAATAAAATTCTATCAAAACAACTTTCGATCAAAAGACTTCTATCAAATGTTTTTCTATCATTTGTCTTTCGATCAAATTTCCGCCACCTGTAATTGGGATTTTCTGATATGCTAAACAAATTCTCATGGTAACAATGATGATTTCATGAAGTGACAAGCTTGATATGCCTTGTGACGGTTCTAGACCGATTTTATTTTTGGATACTAATGTGGCTCCTATAAAAATGTTCTTCTATTCTCGTATCATCTACTTATTGCTCTAAATGCGTGCATAATTCATCCATGAGAATCACTAAAAAGTCTTCTGGCGCTGCAATTAACCGACATAATTTTTAAGTGTTTAAGTGGTTTCAGCGACAATTAGATGAGTTTTTCATTCGACCAGATTATAAATGTCCTTATTCGACAGTAGTCAAAACAAGGGGAAACTTTTATAATCGGATCCGAATTGATAGCGG
Organism: Phaedon cochleariae; assembly: GCA_918026855.4. Lineage (NCBI taxonomy): Eukaryota > Metazoa > Arthropoda > Insecta > Coleoptera > Chrysomelidae > Phaedon > Phaedon cochleariae. The sequence goes on along the minus strand of OU896707.1, from coordinate 79,784,381 downwards.
AAGCATATCATAGGTCACAGGCGTAGGTGAAAGCCTTAGAATACCAAACTAAACTCTCAACACTTATTTCGTCGCACCCAAAAATTTTGCCTCTGTTGAAATATGAATAACTTTTTTCTGCTTTGAACGATTTGAATTCGGATCATACTGTTCGCTGGCCCAGTCCTTCAGCTATAATCTCACGATTCTTCAAAACATAAGGTTCTTCACATAAAATCGCTACAGGGTGTTACCTGAAACTGTGCAAAATTTCGGAAAGGACCCCGCACTTTTAGTACGTAAAATGGTTCTCGGTGAAATTTTCTGAATTTTCAGTATGTTGTAGAATTCGATGAACTGATTGAACCTGCAGAATCATAAAGTTCTTTGATGAACAGATTCTGAGATACAGGGCGTTGAAGTTACAAATCGGAATTTTTCATTTAATTATTTTCTCGGAATTCAAAGATGCCAAGTACAATTTTCTTCGCTCATATCATTAACAAACCTCCATATTACTCAACATAATTCAGATGGTTCAGATGATGTAATTGTTTACAGAGTGAAACATATAAACATTTCAGTGATGTCTGAAAATTCGATGTAATAATGAAATATCGAAAAAATAATTTAGGCATGCAATATACTATTCTCATTCCATCATGAATCACAATTCATACATTTCATACAGGGTGATTTGAAAAATTGGTGACACCTAAGACCGATTTATTCATACACATCCTGTATATTCGAGTGAATTGTTAACCTCCCAAGATAGCTGATACCGTATGAACATGATTTCGTTGAGATATATAGGGTGATCATGAAGATTTTCGATGATGAAAATGACAAAAAATCGTGTTTTTTGAAATCACCCTGTTATTCATGATTAACTCGGTGAAATTCCCTTATTATTTTTTAATATATTCATCATTCGCTCCTCAACGCTGTCTTGAAAATTCAGTTTCCTATCATGACGGGTGTCATAGTTATTAATTCAGGAACTTACGATTTGCATGAAGAGTTGAAGAGACTTGTTCACTTACATTCGCATAGTGGCCGATATTTTTCACAAATAGCGAAACGTGAGAATGTGGAGACGAAAATAAGTTCAGTATTCATATACAGGGTGAACATTAGAAATTCAATATCAATAGCAGATATATGAATTTAATAATATTATTATAATGTACAGATAGTTAGGCGAATTTCGTTGGTATACAAGCTCTGCCAAAATGAAAAACGAACAATACCTAGGAGATGGGAGAATGATTCGGTCTTTCACGCTTCCATTTCTAATAGGAAGAGTTGAATCCTGGAATCGACAGATTTTTTCACATTTGTTTTCCACTCAGAATCAGGCGTTTCCATCATTTTCATATTACCAACGAAATTCGCCTAACTATCTGTACATTATATTAATATTATTAAATTCATATATCTGCTATTGATATTGTATTTCTAATGTTCACCCTGTATATGAATACTGAACTTATTTTCGTCTCCACATTCTCACGTTTCGCTATTTGTGAAAAATATCGGCCACTATGCGAATGTAAGTGAACAAGTCTCCTCAACTCTTCATGCAAATGGTAAGTTCCTGAATTAATAACTATGACACCCGTCATGATAGGAAACTGAATTTTCAAGACAGCGTTGAGGAGCGAATGATGAATATATTGAAAAATAATAAGGGAATTTCACCGAGTTAATCATGAATAACAGGGTGATTTCAAAAAACACGATTTTTTGTCATTTTCATCATCGAAAATCTTCATGATCACCCTATATATCTCAACGAAATCATGTTCATACGGTATCAGCTATCTTGGGAGGTTAACAATTCACTCGAATATACAGGATGTGTATGAATAAATCGGTCTTAGGTGTCACCAATTTTTCAAATCACCCTGTATGAAATGTATGAATTGTGATTCATGATGGAATGAGAATAGTATATTGCATGCCTAAATTATTTTTTCGATATTTCATTATTACATCGAATTTTCAGACATCACTGAAATGTTTATATGTTTCACTCTGTAAACAATTACATCATCTGAACCATCTGAATTATGTTGAGTAATATGGAGGTTTGTTAATGATATGAGCGAAGAAAATTGTACTTGGCATCTTTGAATTTCGAGAAAATAATTAAATGAAAAATACCGATTTGTAACTTCAACGCCCTGTATCTCAGAATCTGTTCATCAAAGAACTTTACGATTCTGCAGGTTCAATCAGTTCATCGAATTCTACAACATACGAAAATTCAGAAAATTTCACCGAGAACCATTTTACGTACTAAAAGTGCGGGGTCCTTTCAAAAGTATCCCAAATGGAGAACTTTTTTTTCGACTTTGACAGTTGAGGCATGTAGATGATCTCATTATCTTAGGACAGTTCTGGAATTGTCTCCACATCCCTTTTATTTACAGAGTGATCTCACAAAATTAACTCTTTGGTTTTGCGGTCATAACTTTTATAATCGTCAACCGATTTTTTGAATCTCAGAGGCTCATTTTGAAGCTTAAACCTCAGATGAAGAGATATGGAGATCAGAATTGACTCAAGATGAACATTATACAGTGTGTCTGACTTCTAATGGAAGCACCTCCTGTCAAAAACACCTTGTATAGTATCAGTTACAGAAATATTGATTGCTCCTCGTTCTCAAATTGTCACCTGGTATAATATTTTTATTGGTATAGAAACGAGGAGAGAAAATACCAAATAATGTAGAGACATAAATATGAATGTTTGTGCGCTACTGGAACGATTTATCCCGTTTATTTCGAGGGGTAGCTTTCGGATGTGTGTTTATTATGACTGGATGCCGGAAGGTTGCAGGCCTTTTTTGCCGTTTAACCAAATTGGATTTTTATTTGTTGGGTTGGCACAAGGCACAAGTGCCAGGGTGGCGCTATACGAACGAGAAAAATCCTATGATATAGGTAATATAATATATTAGACGGGTAAGCGCCGTACGGTGAGCGATGAAAAAAAATATTAGTGCTAATATGGGACTCAAAAGAAAACTCGTTTTCCACTTTTGAGAAAGCTTTCGGAATATTTTCATTCCTTCGTCAGTCTCTCTAAAATGGAATGTACAATATACAGGGTGTCCATAAATTATGCGCAAAAAATCAAGGGGTTGATTCTGCATGAGAAAACATGAAATTTATTTCATATACAGTGTGTCCCACGTACCATGTTCACCATGGGTATCTTTTTAACGGTGAGAGATACGAGGTCGGTTAAATGACACCAAATGTGGAGTTTGTCAAGGCCAACTATAATGTGAAAAAATATTTTGATAAAATCTATTCGTTTTTGTTTTATACGCAAAAAACAGATTTTGATCATTTTCATGTCTCCTCCGTAACTTCTTTATTTATGAATATATTCAAATAGGAATTTCACATTCTCATGGCAGTTTTTCTAAATGATTTCGAAAAAAATATGAAATTTATACCAACTCTTCTAGAATTTGAGATATCAGCACCAACTTTAGTTTTTCAAATGTAGGTCATAGCTCAATATGACTCAGTTACAAATAACTTTTTTTTCTCTTACAGATGATGTGTCGCAGTAATAGTTTTGTGTTTTCTGTTGATAACAACGGAATTATCGTCATTTATACAAATACAAAAAATTATTTGGACGCCGCCATCTTGAATTTATAAATTTAAACAATAAAACCAAGATTTCCGACCTCAAAAATCCCCACTTACCAATTTTGAATGTAATCGGACCAAATCTTGTCCGCCATCTTGGAGCAGCCATTTTTTTTTATTTCAGCGAAAATTCCATGACTCCGATTAACTTGAAATTTGGCAGGTGTTCATAGTTTCGGTGACAATTCAATTATCCACAAATATTTGAAGAAAATGCATATTAATAATTATTCTAGGTCTATAAATAAAAAGATGGTAGTTATTACCAAACTTTTAGTAAAATAGGCACCAGTCACAACTTTCATCAAATGATACCACTACAACATTATATAATACTATACTATATCAAATATTACCACTACAAAATAGTATAATACCTACTCATAGTTTAGTATTGTACAACTTTGTAGTGGTATTATTTGATGAATGTAGTGACTGGCGCCTATTCTACTAAACGTTTGGTATTCACTACCGACTATTTCTCTGAGTGTTGGTATTTATTTTTTCCCATGGAAATGAAGCAAATTATCGAAATAATTCAACAGGCCTAAATATTGTATTTCCAGTTGGTCAATAGGTCATGAAGATACAGAATTCAAAAAAATCAGTAGCGCACATTTTATTGACACTAATATTCGGTAGGTTGCCCCCGGGACGCCACTGGATTTAATAATTCCAATTGAATTATGGCTATATCAGCCCCTAATGACAAAAAATATCATTGCCTTTCAAGAAAATCGGTGGAAGGACATTTGAGATAAAAAACCGATCTTTTTTAAGTTTTAACATGCACTGTATGTTGAGAACTATATAATCCCGGACCCACGTACATATAAACTGAATTTTTAATTTTATATCACGTAGAATCACCCTCTTGATTTTTTTCGCATAATAAAGCAAAATCAGAACTGTATAAAATTTAAAAAAATATATAAATTGATGGATGTTAACCAAATATAACTTTGTCAAAATGACAACATGTAACATGAAAAAATACATGGGGTTTAAAAATTTGTGATTATATATAGACAGATGAAAGGTTGATTGAAAAAGGTGCGCGAATATTTCGTTGTCTTTTGCGAATATCTCGGAACGCTTCACGAAATTTTGTTTGTAAACTTCAGATTCAGATTCAGCATCCTCAAAAACATTGATTGATTTTTTTCTAGGTGCAAATACCATCTTATTGGACTATCGGAAGCGACGAATTATACGTATGTATGCATTATACAGGGTGGCATTGAAATAAGTGCTAATATTTCAAGCCTTATTGAGTAAGCTCGACGTATACTATTGAGTGGCACCAATAAAAAAATATAGGGATCAAAATAAAATTTGAGGTTATAGACCCCCCTTACCACCCAAAGTTCCACACTGTATAGCAATTCTGACGTCACCTCTGATGTTCAAATTTTCGTGCGGAAAGCACAATCACGTGGATTTCAATCATATTGATGTGCTGATTTTATGTACTCATTTCAAAAACGTCTTGTATAGGTATTTCAAATGACAAAACAATAGGTACCTTATTTCAATTTATTTTAGAATTTTCACAAGATGTGAGAGAATAATCCTTCATCCTTCATCCATGTATATTTCGTTATCCGCAAAATCAGTAAACGTCTATCATACCATGATTATTTTATTACACAACTTTCAGAATAGTGATATTTTGGGTGCCCAAATTGCCCTTAAAAGGATTACAACCCGGCCAAAAGTTTATCGTTATACTGCAGGGGTTATATGAATAATTCCCGAAAATTTTAACTCGAGAAGAATCACTATAGTAGGTAAACTGGTTTACAGTAACAATAAAATAATAAATCAGTTCCACGAAAATAATATCCTTCATTTGCCGACCAATATAGGTTCCTGACTGCAAATAGATTCAAAAGGGTACTGTAACAATGATGTTTGTGGTAAATCCTTCTAAATGAACCGTCAAACACCGACTGACCATTTTTCATTATTTCTAGTACCTATATCAATATGAGGTGACATTATAATCTACATGCCGATATACACGGTGGTCCACTTTATTGTCGCAATATGTCGACAATTATTGATAGAAGACAATATATTTCGAGAAGAATAGGGAAAAAAGTTGTAGATTTTTGCTCCACCAGGTTGTGTTATCTCCCGTCGCGTAGCGAAGGGAGACAAGAAACCGTGAGCTAAGATGTTTCCCGTGTATAATACACCATTTTTTCCTATGACAGGAAAAAGGACGAATCAATATTGAGATATACACGCAGAAAAATCGGACAAAGTAATTCAGCATAATTTCGCAGTTATAAAGTTGTGGTACTTGTGAATGCGATCGAAGTATACAATGCACCTTGACAGTAAGTTAGCTTTAAACCTCTCCCAATAGTAAACGTAAACTTTAAGATGTGGTTAACAATATCAGACATTGGGGAATGCAAATAACCTATACTTATAATATTATGATAATTTCAACTAGGTAGGTATAGCTATTCCGTCAGCTATCGCTGCCAATTTCTCTTCAATTCCCTATATTCTCCAGGTGAAATGATTGTGGAGTTTATTACTGCATCCCTAGTACACTATCAACTGACATAAATAGTGTAATGTACTGCATTCAGAAGTGTTGAATTTCTAGCGAATTAGCATACATAAATTGGGGGTGATAAAGATATACCACTATCTCAGTGAATACTCTTCTTATATATATGATTGTATAAATAACATAATTCGATTCAATGATGTCCATCTTATTTGGAAAATATACAGTATGTTAGTTAAGAGATTGTTGAGAGTATATAGGAGCATATATAATATTTCTTTAGCAAATTCTCTTTCAAGGCCTATTTGATTTGAAATTGATGTGGCTATGCTGTCTTTATACGGAAAATTATTTGATAGATAACCCATCATGATTATTTTTGAGTGTCCAATTAACTTCAATTAACAGGAACGTATATTATATATATTTTCAGTCCCCAAGTAAAATAATAAACTCATACATTTCAGAGATGAATAAGTTTTTCAAATATATTATGTCTTATTATGTACATTATTATATTAATTCAGAATTCCTTTCCACTCCCTGTATGATGAATGTCAATTTATCATACACCCAAAAGCAGAAAATTATCGACGGGAAATTTGAAGTTTAGGTATCTAACAAGAATGAAAATCAATCGAAAATGGTTTGTTAGTCGAAATTTCACAAGAATGTTTTACTTCTTCAGAAGTCAATAACTGATAAGTAATTCAGTGGATTACTGTTGATATCTTCGAAAATTATTTCTAATTGGTATGTAACCCCAATGTAATAATTATACTTATAGACGCGGGGTCACAATACATGTGCGGATCACGTTGGTAAAGGTATAATAGGTACCAATACAGGGAGTTCCATAATTGAATGTCAATATTCGAGGAGGCGATTCCTGCGCCCATTCTAAGAAGAATGTTTCATATTATCGTATGACCTAAACGCCCTAACTTTTGAGATACAGGGTGGTAGAGTTCTCAAAAATCAATATATAGCCTATACTACAATGAAAAGTTATAATTTCAAAATACCAAATACGAATACGAAGTTCATGAACTATATATGAATTGTATTTCTGAAATTTGATCTAATAAATGAAATCTGTTTCTCTGCATTGTGATATTGTCATATTAACGATATTGCTATAATCATATGTATAATTATAGTGCATGAAAAGCTTTTTATTTTTTTGAGCGAAAACTGTGCATCAGATTAAAAACATTTTGATGATCAAATTTGCTTAGAAATGATTGTGAATTTCAGGAACGATTCTGATGCCTGAAGTGCGGTATATTACAGATATTAATAAAAAACTATTAATTTTTGAGAACTTCACCACCCTGTATCTCAAAAGTTAGGACGTTTAGGTCATACGTTCATATGAAACTTTCTTCTTAGAATGGGTCCAAGAATCACCTCCCCAAATATTGACATTCAATTATGAAACACCCTGTATATACAAGGTGATTCTAAAATAGGTGGTCAAACTTTGGGCGTATATAGTGTGAGTGAAATAATTACGAAAACCTCGGTAACATTTTCTCCTGAAGTGCTCTCCAAGAAAGATACAGCCCCTCAAAGGGGGGCCTCGGAGAATGATTTTGTACTATTATCTCCACACCTTGTATGATGAAAATCTAAAATTTTGTTTATCCACTAACTATTCAGTGCCGGTTCGAATGGAGTTGAAATCACCTCAAAATTAAATACAGGGGTTTGTCAATACAGGGAGGTAGGGGGTAAAAATAACCCCAAATTTTTTGTTCATCGCAATTTCAGTTTTTTAACATGAAATTTTGAAATCTCAGGGCTATTAACATAGGAAAGGAGCTCTTGTTGAATCTCGATAAACTGAACCATTAGCGAATAAAATTTATTTTTCCAAGATTTCATTTAAATTGCAATTTTGGTATGCACTTAAGTTTAATTATCTAGTTCAAATCTTGCAACTGAATTTTCACCTACTTACTTCTAATCGTCTGATCAACTTGGAATCTGGCAGATGACAGTTGACAACGCGTTATGGACTTTTTGATAGAAAAAATATGGTGGCTCCAATGTGGCTGACCAGATTTGTGATTATGGTTCGATTCGATTCGAAATTGGTTTGTAAGGGTTTTTGGGGTTGGAAATTTTGAATTCGTTGTCGGAATTCATGAATTAAAAATAGACGACGAGCTTCGTGATTATGGTCTGATCCTATTGAAAATACTAAAATAAAAAATATTGGTAATAACATGCTTTTTTAAATTGTATTCGCTAATAGTTCATTTTATCGAGATGCAACAAGAGCACCTTTTCTATGTAAATAGCCCTAAGATTTTATAATTTCATCTAAAAAAACTGAAATTGCGATGAACAAAAAAGTTGGGGTTATTTTTGCCTCCTACCTCCCTATTTTGACACACCCCTGTATTTTATTTTGAGGTGATTTTAACTCCATTCGAACCGGCACTGAATATAGTTATTGAATGAACAAAATTTCAGATTTTCATTATACAAGGTGTTGGAGGTAATAATACAAAATCATTTCCCGATGTTCCCTTTTGAGGGGCTGTATTTTTCTTGGGGGTCACTTCAGAAAAGTATGTTACAGAGGTTTTCGTAATTATTTTACCCACTCTATATGCTCCCTAAGTTTGACCACCTATTTTAGAATCACCTTGTATATCCTCAGATATGGAATAATAAATTTTCACGCTCTGCTGTATTTAACTTAGGATACATTTTTGGAAGTATAGTTTATGCAAAGTCAGTTGAACAGATCATCAAACGAATGTCGAGCCGCGCTGCCGCACTCTTTGAACTCTCAAAGGGACCGACGGCTTGCGGTGATGTATTTTTCCAACTGACTTTGCATAAACTATACCAAGTATACCCTTACTTTGTGAGTATTTATCACCCTGTATACTGTATAAGTATAATACCTTTTCATATACATCTTTACTTTGGTAATAATTTTTGATGATGAATTCGAATTCATAATGAAGTATAGTTTTGATTTCTGATGCATTATTGGCTTATTCCTGGCCTCACTATAGCGAGATAGTTTTCGGGATTGTTTGTTTCATTCAATACATGAAACTTTCTGCGGTAGTCTATATTTCAAAGCCCTATACAATTTCTCGAAACAATCAACCCGACTCGCAACGAATCCACCACATAAAAATCCAACACAAAGTTTCAAAACAACCAATAAACCCCTTTTCCTCCTTTAATGAAAACATCAAAGCCCCATATCGACTCAGCTCCTCGCAATTACACATAAACTCCCAGCATAAAACCCCCCGAAAACCACCCCCCAACACCCTACGAACGACAAAATTTCATCACAAACAGAGCCCGGTCTTGCCGACATTAAATTAGCTCGCTAAACCATCTTTATACGTCCCATAAAAATATAATCAATACGGCATAAGCGTATAGCACCCGGTAGCTTATTAAGGCTGCGTCTATAATAGTCCATACATCCCCCTTATGCCTTAATAGACACAGACATCTACTTAGAGCCTCTAAGCGCCGCCGTGCACGAAAACCGGCCTTAGCGCGCGCTCTATACGGTCACGTGGGTGGAGCGACCAATCACTGATCGATGCGGCGTTGCCGACCAACAGCGAGCTAGCCCCGCCCAGCTAAGAGCTAGTAAAAGCGCTCTCTACCCGCCAGAAGCTATCAAACGCTACCGCTACGCCACAGTCTTGACTAGTGCTACGGAGAGTTTATAGTGTGTGCCCTGTAAAGTGTCGAAAGTGTCTGTGTGTCTTCGAGTTCGATGCATACCCAAGCCTACAAGATGTACCATCAGAGTGAACAGAAGAATTCTGCTGTGGTTTTGGACGTCATACCGCCGCACTACAACCTGCATCATGGACAACCCAGTCCCCCGCAAAGCCCTACTCAATACACCAAAGGTTAGTACCACAACATCTGTGCGTAAATAAAGTACCCACTCGACTCGAGACGTCTAGACGAGTTCCTCTATTAGCGATACTAATAGCCACTTGACAATTTCCGGAAGCTAACAGCTTACGTTTTATTTTACAGATTGCTCGAGTCCGAGCTCTCAAGACTCCAAATTGAACAACCCTACCAGCCCTTCTTCAATGAACGATCCCAACATCAGGCGGTACAGGACTGCGTTCACCAGAGAGCAGCTGGCTCGCCTCGAAAAGGAGTTTTACAAGGAAAATTACGTTTCTAGGCCCAGAAGATGCGAACTAGCAGCCCAACTGAACCTGCCAGAGAGCACAATCAAGGTATGTGTGTATATACAATCGGCGCGATTCAATTAGCACATTATGTCTGTTAGTGTTGAAACGATAAACGCTAATAGAGCTTTTAAGAGATCAAAGTCACCGCTCTCAGAGACACTGGCTAATGGACACCGATAAGCAACGAATCATGCGTTTTTACAACGTGTTAATGAGTCTCAGAGGCGGCAGTATCAATGAAGCCGACAAATTAACATCCACCATTAATGTTTATCTCTCATTTGCAGGTCTGGTTCCAAAACAGAAGGATGAAAGACAAGCGTCAACGCATGGCGATCGCCTGGCCTTACGCAGCGGTCTACACAGACCCCGCGTTCGCAGCTTCGTTGCTCCAAGCTGCAGCTTCGACCCTGCCGCTGCACTACCCTCCTCCGCCGCCGATGTACTCCGCGCCTTACCCGCGATACCACCCTTACCCTAGCTTCGGCATGCCTCCCCAGATGCACCACAACGTGGGGATGGCGCAGCCTCAGCCTCAAGGCCTGAACCTCAACCTCAACTTCGATTTTCCTCATCAGGCGTACCAGCCTGCGCATCAGCCTAGGATATCGCCGAATTCGTCGGCGCATTCTGAGCTCAGTTTGAGCCCGCCTATGCACGAGGGGTTGCTGATACCTGCATCGAAGGTTTCTCCTGTGCAGCAGACGCAGGTCGGCGTGGAGAAGCCTAAGCTGTTCAAGCCTTACAAGTCGGAGGTTTAGGGGGTTCGGGGGGGCGAAGAGTTATGTGTGAGGGGAGCTAGGGGTGTTGTGATTTTTGTACTAATTGAGATGATTTTTATGTTAAGTTTTTGTACATAGTTTTCGACTGTATATTATTAAATTATTATGGAAAATGTATATATTGTTGGAGAATATAGAAAATTGATTTTGAAAGTGGATTTTATTTGAAGGTTCTTCATGCGTAGAAGATAGATATCGCAAAAGAGTTTCAGTGAAATATGTCAAAGCAATGAAAAAAAATCTATTAAAATTTATATCCATCTGAAAGCAGAAAAATGAACGAATCGGTGGGTCTGAAACTTTTTTTCAAGTATAACAAGTAACTTTAGATAAGTATGTAGGAGTATTCCGGGTTTTCCTGTTTCGGTATTGCCATATATTTGCTGTTTTCATAGGATTCTCGAAATTTCAGAGAAATATTTTGAAAGTTGGTTCATTCACATCACATTATCTAAATAACACCGAAAAAAAATTAAGAGGCGATTCCTTGTAATATTTTAGGATACATAGATTATATGAACATGTGTCCTAGCTTGCTTCGTTTTCGAGATACATCAGGGAATTAATATTTTCATGAGAAATTATTTTTCTATTCATTACTCCGCATTGCCTTCTGATCAATTTCAATAAAACGTTGTGGTTTTGTTAATAGTGATATGGTGCTTCTTCTGGTGCAATTATATTCGAAATATTATTTCCAGTGGCGTCACAGTGGGTAAATTTATCGATATTTATGGTAAATGTCATTGTACGCCACCGGTTTTTCATATTTTTGTTAGATTGAACTATTGAAATAACAACTCTTTTTTCTATGTGTGATTTTAGTATCTAGCTCAGCTTTTGAGAAAACAATAAACATTCGATTTGACTCCAAATTTTAATGAATATATATCCAAGACTTCCATTGAGATTACTCAATAACCCCAATCACAATCATTTTGAAATTTCAGGGCTTCCTCAGTCTCCAACCATACTGAATTTTGGCAACATGAAAGCTTATACAGGGGGGTTATAAATAAAAACGATGGATACTTCCAACTTCAACATCCTGTATCTCAAAACCGGAGCAAGTTAGGAGACATGTTAATTTGGACTTTATTTGCTAGAATAACACAAGGAATTACCCCTTGATTAAGATTAAAACTGTTTTAGTTTCAATCTTCTCCTGAAGATGCTCACATAGTTAGCGAAACACGTGTCGGGGTCTTTTAAAAATCGGTTTGGTTAGTGGTGAAACAGGGTAGTGTTTTATCGTGCCAAAGGTTCCAGTCTTTGATATATGAAAACATATATTTTTCATATATAACTCACATTATAACGGTTACAGAAAACATTATCCTCAGCCCAAGTATCTTCTATCTCGAATGACTCTGAATATACACAAAACTTGTCCTGTAAATGAAAGAGAAAATATTATATCGAATTATACTAGTAACTAATAACATTATTTTTGATTACCTCGAAAAGGAGCTCTTTTTCTCTGCTCCAACAATTTGCATACAACTCTAGCATCATCTATATAGCAAAGGAGTCGTCCTAAATATAAAATAAAAAATGTGATAATCCATCGAGTGTATAGGGTTTCATTAAGGAACACCTTGTATACGTTTACAGCACTTACCTCAGTAGTATCGAAAATTCCAGAAAAAAACATACAATGGGTTGAAACAAAAACCGGACAAATTGATTCAACCTCTCATGTGCACAGTTCGATTATACTATGAACCCAATGAAATGAGTTTTTCCAAGTTCCATCACGTTCACCAACGATAACGAATACACAATTATTTCCGAAAGAGATCCAGTCTTAAGTATCAAGAAAATGATTATACCCAGACTCCATATTGTTGAACTTGAGAAAGTTGTTCACAAATCTTGAATAAAACGTGGATTTGTGCAGCACAAATTTACACTGAACTCCAACTTACATTTACCTACACTTCAATTCTAACTAAAAAGTTGAACCTCTTGTTACACATTGTTAATTTTATGCAGAGAAATTGAAACTAAACTTGAACTATCAAGTTGGCCAACTTTCTAGTGCATGTAAATGTCAATTTTTGAGACTATACTGTGCAGGTCTTGGAGTCGAATTTTATAACCTTCAAATTATGATTGATGTTTTTTGGATTCCTTGATACTTTTACCTGCTTTCTGCCAAAATTATTTCCAAGTGAAGTATATTTATTGTAATGGCAAACGAGGATAGCCCATTGATTGATCTCATTTGCCCTTTGCTTTTATACACTACACTGAATACATGAGTATAGTTTTTGTTAATTTTGCTGCATCATAAAATACCATGAAAATAGTTCAAGTTGAAGTTTGGTTTTAATTGTGCTGCACATAAATCCAACTAATAATATTATGTACTAACAATTATTAAAAGGTATATGTGAGATTCAATATATTGAAATCATCGCAATTGTTAATTTGACTTCCTATACTATTGTTTATTGTCATTTGGACGATTTATAGAAATGTTTGTCGATATAGAAACTATATGTGTTCCTGATAAAAATATACAACAGAAAAAATAAATTACATCTTCTCATTTCAGATAGCTTTGATGCTATATATACTGCGATTTTAGAAAGTCCTTTCAGTTGTTTCATTAATAGAAGCTTGACAACAAGATCGAAAGTTATAGTAGTAAAAGTATCATGAAAATGTTGATGAATTCATCAAAATCTTTTCAACCATAAAGGAAGTTGTTGAAAGTGACAACTCATTTTCAACAGTGTATCAGCAGACTTTCTTCTCGATTCAGGCATCTTTGGCTTTTTGATTTTATCGCAATTATATCTGAATATTATCATTTTAAATCGCTTTTCGTGGTATACATACCTACCATGGCTTAAGAAAACCTCTTTTAGTGGTACCGATAGACTTTAACGCGCAATGATTCAGGTATTCTTAATCTCACTGATCCTATTACCTACAAATCTCATTTCCAAATACACCAAAAGTATCTAACCCGATTACAATTAGAATGATAATTTCACTTTCCAGAAATAATTTCAACCTAATAATTTTATGGCATTCTAATTTCCAAAAGGGATCAGAATCCTTCAAGTTAAACCGATTACAGAGGAAACCTTTCGGGTTCAAAGATTGCTAATTCCAAGAAAATATTTACACAATATTTGGGGATACATTAGCTTAGTAGACAAGCACTATTGGCCGACAATTAGCATTATTAAGTCATGATTATTTTTGCTTAGTGTTTTTCCGAAGTGTCTCAACAAATAACGCGCACCTGCGAAATACTAACAGCTTTTTTTTAAATAATGATAATTGTTGTTTGAACAGTAAAAACGAACGATCAACTGGTGATGGTTGTGAAGAAAAAAGTGGCAAAGAACAGTTGGTCTTCATCATTTCATTCATTATTGAAATCATTTACTTGAACGAACAAAAAATGTCGGATACATGGTTGTATACAGGGCGTATCATTATCACATGGAAATTTGTAAACTTTACTATACCTACTAAATAAAATCCAGTACTGAAAATACCTATGAAGATTCAAACCATATCATCAACTAGATAAAATGTGCCTCCTGTCTAAATTACAGGCCATGCGTCAGTTTTCCCGAGATACAATAAACTATACAGTGTGTCCCGCTTTTCATGAATACACCCTGATATCTCAGTTATTAATGATGTTATTCTCTTGATGAAATTCAAGTGGTGAATGTATGTTAGAACAATGGAGTATTTAGTAGAGTGAACAGTTTCATTCACCATTGGCGTCGTGTAATGTTGAGGGGTACAAAAAGGCCATTATTCGGGATGAGGATATTAGGGCTCTTATTTTAAATAACAGTTTTTATCAGATTCAGAATCGGCATCCCCAAAAACCCCCCAATTCATATTTCATGACTACGCCCCAAAATCAAAGTTATATTAATGATGTGATTTTCTCGAAACTGTGATGGTGATTCTATGTTATTAACGCACGATGTTCTTTGAACATTATAGGGATTCCCTTTCGTGCGCTCCAAGCGATAAAAAAAAATTAAAAAAAAAATAGAGATTTTGAAATATTTTATTTTAGCTCTTGGGATATTGAAAATATGAATTGGGGGGTTTTTGGGTATGCTGATTATAATACAGATAAAAAAAGTTATTTAAAATGAGTCCTAATATCCTTTTCCCAAATGAAGGCCTTTTTGTAAAGTTGTTTGTAATAGATCATTAGCAGCAGACTGGAAGTGAAATAGCTCCTGGCCCGAAATAAAAATAATTGGGATGCACTTTTAGCAATTGATCTCACGTGATTTTCCTAAGAAAGGTTATTGCTGATAGTAATACCAAACATCGAAATGGATGTCTTCAAAGGTATATAATATGATGGTTACTCCTGACAAGCTTATGTTGGGCACAGTGAGATCGGCTTTTCTAGAGAAAAGGCATGCTTGTGTTTTGTTTGCATTGAAATCTATACCAAGTTATTGGATCGCCATTCGAGAATTGTAGCCAAGTCCATATTTATGTTGTCAACATTTCATCTTCGTTCGTTTCTGATTTGCCTGGCTGGTATTGAAGCCCTGGAAGAGAAGGCGGTATGGAGGGTACTATCATCCGCGAAGCTCGATCGAAAGCCTTGTAGATATCAAGTGCCACGGCTAAGGTTTCACTGGTTTCACTAAACTAGACAGAGGGATATATCTAATATAGGACCATTATCCTTATTCACAACTCTATTACTCTTTTTAACTATTACTTATAGGCTTTCATATATGCATCTAATTTACTAACATAATTAACTTGCTCAACTAATTTGCGCAGGTTAATAGTATATTAGTATATAATTTTGTATCATCAAAAACGCAAATGTATACAAATTTATATGCGTATAGAGTACGGTTCAAACAACTGTTCAGAATGAGAAATAGTTTCATTACACTTTTATTGTCCACCAATAAACCATCAGGAAACATATCCATTAGAAGAATTTTGACCTTCAGAAATGGACCGTCGCACAATGGCTTTATACTCGAAATAAACCGCATTTCTGGTCAGTTTGGGGTAAATTTGTTACCATTGGAACTAATCACTTTCGTTACGGGGTGGTCAGTTTACGTAGTTCGCACAATGTTGATATATTGTTCGATTTTCGGAAATGTTTGATTTTTCGACGTTAATTGACAACTGCCGTAACTGATGACCAGTCAGTAGGAGGGGCACTTTGAAAAATTGTCTCTCTCCATTTTGCCACCACAACTTCATTCCAATAGAAGTATATCTATATTTATTGTATAAGTATATAACACCCACTTCTCAAAATATAGAGAGCAATCCCTATATGACTACATGGCTAAACTAACTTATTTTCAGGATTTTCATATCATCAAGCATGCAGTACCTATTGAAATCTAACTAAACTACGCAACACTATAATTTCGTCGCACCCCATGCAAAATTTTGCCTCTGTTGAAATATGAATAACTTTTTTTTGCTTTGAATGATTTGAATTCGGATCACACTATTCGCTAGCCAAGTCCTTCAGATATAATCCCGTAATTCTTCAAAACATAAGGTTCTTCACATGAAATCACCACAGGGTGTTACCGGAAACTGTGCAAAATTTCGTAAATTTCAAAAGTTTCCCAAATGAAGAAAAACTGTTTGTTTTTCAACTATGACAGTAGAGGCATGTAGATGATCTCATTATCTTGGGACAGTTCTCGAAATGTCTCCTCATCTCTTTTATTTATAGAGTGATCTCGAAAAATTAACTTTTTGGTTTTGCAGTCATAACTTTTTTCCTTGTCAACCGATTTTTGAAATCTCAGGCTCATTTTGAAGCTTGAACTTCAGATGAAGAGATATGAAGATCAGAATTTTCTCAAGATTAACATTATACAGTATGTCTCACTTCTAATGGAAGCACCCCTCTATCTTTCGTTATTGTTGAGTTAGGATTCTGAATCAGGAGTATCAGGACCTATACCTCAATAATTACGTGATATACGGGAGTTCTTCCATGAGAAGTGAGACAAAATTGAATTTTTCCGAACTGATCCCTGATTTCGAATCCGAAGTGATCTTCAACCTATCTTGGCACCTAATAATATTTTTAGAAAAATTTAGGTGGTTCCATGGCTGTTGGCGAGCAGCGTTTATCACTGGAGATGACTCCACTTGGTCATATTGTTTATTTTCAGTATATTTCCCGCTCCTGTAAGTTTCAGAATCCTAACTCAACAATTACGAAACATACAGGGGTGCTTCCATTAGAAGTGAGACACACTGTATAATGTTCATTATAGGGAATCCCTATAATGTTCAAAGAACATCGTGCGTGATGATCATAATATACCGATTTTGGCAATAGAATGAAAATTTTATATCACAACAAAAATTGTGATGTATGGAGAATATTTCCTCGAATCAGTTACTATTATTTATATTTCCAGAAAAAAACATATATCGTATCGTATTGAAAAAATCCTCAACTTCAATTTCATCAATGTTTGGTTGACCTTTATAGATCGATAAAACTACGTGTCTAATTATTTGATGTGCATATATTCTTTCATTAGAAAGACAACTTTACCGGTTATATCTACTCCTCAGATTTTGATACAGGGTGAATCGAAAAATAAAAAATAACAAAATTTGACAATTAATAACTAACACCCTATATGATATATTGCATTCAAATTTTGTATGGAGGTATTTCAGCTATGCTTGAATTGAATAGGCTGCAATCACTATATGTAAATACCTAAAATCGTATATTTCTATATTACTTATTATGAAATAACTTGCAAAATCAAACTTTCAAAATAATATCACGGAACCATAAGTCAAAAAAATAATAAAATAGGTTACTCCCATCCTCGATATCGATAATTTTGATTGATGATTTACTTATGTATAGGTATAGATACCTATTCTGTGACGTATAGATTATTCACTTCCTAGAATTTATAAACGTAACAAAAACGTAACATTTTATACCGATTTTTATTTGCCACCATAACATTTAGGGCGACCATTAAAAAACTCGTAAAAACGGGACACCTTTTTCGCAAATTCGGATAATATTGCATGTTTTCGGAGCAGTTATTTCCAAGTAATGACGGTATCCTAACGGACCTGAGGATTATCCAAATTGCAAATAATAGTTGTTATTGCTTTGCATCATTTTTAACGGTAATGTACAGTCCTGGTTCATAAAATCTAGGTAAAAATCATCGAAATAAGAGTCGAGAATTCTGCAGGAAATATAGACTGAAAAAAACACTTTCTAGCTAATTCATGCACAGTTCATATTTCTTCAATAGAAAAAAGATTATTAATCAAAGGGAAAATTTCGAACTAATGTTGAATTAGAAGACAGATACACTGATTATTCAGACCCATAAAGAGATAATTTGATGTCAGTTTCGATATAGAGAAACCGTCATCTATATATACAGTGTGTCCCACTTACCATGCTCACCATGGGTATCTTTTTAACGGTGAGAGATACGAGATCGGTTAAATGACACCAAATGTGGAGTTTGTCAAGGCCAACTATAATGTGAAAAAATATTTTGATAAAAATTTTTTTTTTTATACGCAAAAAACAGATTTTGATCATTTTCATGTCTCCTCCGTAACTTCTTTATTTATGAAAATATTCAAATAGGAATTTCACATTCCCATGGCAGTTTTTCAAAGTGATTTCGAAAATAATAAGAAATGTATACCAACTCTTCTAGAATTTGAGATATCAGCACCAACTTTAGTTTTTCAAATGTAGGTCATAGCTCACTATGACTTTTTTTTTTTTTTTTTTTTATCGCTTGGAGCGCACGAGAGGGAATCCCTATAATGTTCAAAGAACATCGTGCGTTCCTAGGGAGGATAGGGACAGGAGGTAGGTATTGGAATTTTTTTTGAACTTTTGGAGATTATATGTTGTTGGGAACACTTCCACAGGCAATGAATTCCAGAGCCTAGCCGTTCTATGGATGAAGGAGTCTTGATAAAGTGCTGTTCGACATCTTTCGAGGTTGACAACGAAAGGATGTGCTGACTGGGCTTGTCTAGTTCGTCTGATTGGTATTGCTAGTGAAGGGATGATAGCAGAGATTTCCGAAGAACATTTCCCGTGGAAGTATCGATAGAAAAGTGAAAGGTCGCCGACCTTTCTACGGTGTTCTAATGATGTCAAAGAGTGAGTGAGTGTGGCGTCACCCACCAAGCGAATGGCTCTTCTCTGGATGGAATCTAAGAGCATCAGCGTATGTTTTGGTGCTGAACCCCATATGTGGGAACAGTATTCTAGAACAGGCCGTATCTGCGCTTTGTAGATCATGAGAAGCTGTTGAGGTGTAAAGTAGCTTTTCGCACGGAACAAGAATCCGAGTTTTTGGGAAGCAGCTTTTGCGATGGATCTGACATGATTATCCCATGAAAGAGTGTTGCTGATGGAAATACCGAGCATAGATATAGTGGGCTTGGTGGGGATGGTGGAGCCAGACATTACAATATCGGGCATACTGAGTTCCGCCTTTCTAGAGAAAATGCAGGCTTGAGTTTTGGTGGCGTTGAATTCAACTAGGTTGTTTGTTCCCCAGGCTGTGATTTCAGCAAGATCTTCATTGACAGCATTGACCTGCCTGCGCCGTGAGGTCTTAGTTTCCTGGGAAGAAATGGGAATTCTGGAAGAGAAAGCAGTATGGAGGGTACTATCATCTGCAAAGCTGTGGATGGGGCAAGTTGTTACTCCCAACAGATCATTGATATGAAGCAGGAATAATGTTGGTGCCAAAATTGATCCTTGTGGAACGCCGGAATTGATGCCAATGGTATCAGACGATACACCGTCCACCACCACGTGAAGCGATCTGCCTGAAAGAAAACTCGATAAGAGATGGCATAGCTGAGGTGGTAAGCCGTATGATGGTAGTTTGTGGAGGAGTCCTTTGTGCCAAACACGGTCGAATGCTTTCGATATGTCCAACGCGACAGCTAGAGATTCCCCGTGTTTTTCTATTGAAGATTGCCATAAATGGGTGACGTAGGCCAGTAGATCTCCAGTAGATCTTCGGTGGCGAAAGCCGTATTGTCTATCATTGATGATTCCTGAGCTCTCCAGATATTTGATAAGCTCAATATTGATGGCTTTCTCCATCACTTTGGAGATTACTGATAACAGGGCAATGGGCCTGTAGTTGTTGGGCAGGTTCTTGTTCCCTTTTTTGGGGATTGGTTGGACTCTAGCTGTCTTCCAGCATGATGGAAAAATACCCGACCTGTACGAGACGGTAAACAACTTGCAGAGAATCGGTGTTAATTCTGGTGCACACTTTTTGAGGATAATGGGTGGAATTCCATCAGGACCGTTAGCCTTATTCGTTTTGAGACCAAGCAAAATTCGTCTGATAGTGCGTTGACGGAAGACGATTTCGGGCATTCGACTCTCAACGGGTGGAATGTCTGGCGGCAGTTTTCCTTGGGAATCTAAAGTAGAGTTTGCTGCGAACATCTCTGCAAAAATATTCGCTTTCTCCTGCGATGTTGTTGCTAATGTGCCGTCGGATTTGGATAGTGGTGGAAATGAACTATTAGTGAAATTTCTTCCGACCGCTTTAGCAAGGGACCAAAACGAACGGGAGCCATTGGGGCAATCTATGAGTTTCGATCTTATCTTGGCATTGTATGTTTCTTTCGAAGCATCTATTGTTTGGCTGCAGTTATTCCTGGCATCAACGTATTCTGCTCTAGTCGCGAGGTTAGGGTTTTTGCGCCAGCGATGGTAGGCTGTTTGTTTCAAGGCAACAGTTCTAGAACAGTTTTTGTTGAACCAGGGTTT
The DNA here is from genome assembly GCA_918026855.4 of Phaedon cochleariae. Classification (NCBI taxonomy): domain Eukaryota; kingdom Metazoa; phylum Arthropoda; class Insecta; order Coleoptera; family Chrysomelidae; genus Phaedon; species Phaedon cochleariae. Next base: position 79,763,394 of record OU896707.1, on the reverse strand, counting down.
CGAAGGTGATGATTTTTTCGAAAAATGAGGTATGTATGTGTCCATTCCGAGCATGATGATCTCGGATATTTCCGCAGCACACTGTGAAGGGTCCTCAGAGTCAAAGCATACTCTATGCCAAGGAAACTCGGAGAAAAATATGCGGAGACCGTCCCAATCCCCTGAATTGTAATGCCATATAAGACGTGGGGGTGCCGGAGCAGTTGATGGAATGAAAAATGGGCAGGTTGTGGAGATGAGTGTGTGGTCAGAATTGCCAAGTGGAGCTCGTACATCTATGGTGTAGGGTGCTGAATTATTCGTGAGGAATAAGTCAAGTATGTTAGCTGAATGGTTATTGGCATCGGGAATTCGTGTGGGTTCTTTGATAAGCTGCTCTAAGCCGTGAGTGATGGCGAAAGCTTCGGCTTGTCGCCCAGCTTCATCCGTTCTGTTAGAGTGTACGAGCCAAGCAGTGTTGTGTACATTGAAATCGCCCATGATGATGATTTCTGCTGCTGGATGGTTCTGTTGAATTTGGTCAAGCTTCAGAGACAAGAATTCGAAGAGCTCTCCAAAGGATGGATCATTTGGTGATAAGTAGAGACAACAAAGGTATTTGGTCTGTTTCTGGCTATCGAGTTTGAACCACATGACATCAAACTTATTTGGTTCCAAAGTTTTTTCTCGTTGACATGAGAGATTCGTTTTAGAGTAGAGGCAGAGACCTCCCTTAAATCTGAAACGTGTGTGGAGTTCGTACCCAGGACAGAGCAGATAGGTCGTATTGGTGGATGAATTGACCTGTGTCTCAGTAAGAGCCAATATGTCTGGCTTTTCAATTTGAAGGTGTCGATGGACATCGTTGATGTTCTTACTCAGACCTCGGATGTTACATAGGTCTATCTTGAGGACTTTTTCAGCCGATGGTGAACCCCCTCTAGCACCTCTCGCCCGGAAATCCGAATGGAGAGGTATTTTACTTCCGGATAATTTTACTTGAGGAGAACTCATCATCGTGTATTCTGTATAAAGAGGGGAGGTTGGCGTGGAAGGAAAAGGAAATTGGGTTGGGTTGGGTTGGCCGGAACATCAACCAGCTACTGAAACACGGGTAAGTATACCCATTTCACAGTGCCTATGGTTGATGTGGTGGTATCGCACCGGGCGATGGCGTTAACCATCTTCCACCTAATGGCGTCCTTTTAGTCGCCTTCTACGACAGGCAGGACTTACCGTGGGGTTATTCTAATCCGACCACCACACGGGACTTAGTTACAAATAACTTTTTTTTCTCTTACAGATGATATGTCGCAGTTATAGTTTTGTGTTGATAACAACGGAGTTATCGTCATTTATACAAAAACAAAAAATTATTCGGAAGCCGCCATCTTGAATTTATAAATTTTAACTGAAAAATCATGATATCTGGCCTCAAAAACCCCCACTTACCAATTTTGAATGTAATCGGACCAAATCTTGTCCGACATCTTGGAGCAGCCATTTTTTTTAATTTCAACAAAAATTCCATAACTCCGATTAACTTGAAATTTGGCAGGTGTTCATAATTTCGGTAACAATACATTATGGAATTTTTGTTGAAATAAAAAAAAATGGCTGCTCCAAGATGGCGGACAAGATTTGGTCCGATTCCATTCAAAATTGGTGAGTGGAGGTTTTTGAGGTCGGAGATCATGATTTTTTTGTTAAAATTTATAAATTCAAGATGGCGGCTTCCAAATAATTTTTTGTTTTTGTATAAATGACGATAACTCCGTTGTTATCAACACAAAACTATTACTGCGACATATCATCTGTGAGAGAAAAAAAAAGTTATTTGTAACTAAGCTATGACCTACATTTGAAAAACTAAAGTTGGTGCTGATATCTCGAATTCTAGAAGAGTTGGTATAAATTTCATATTTTTTTCGAAATCACTTTGAAAAACTGTCATGAGAATGTGAAATTCCTATTTGAATATGTTCATAAATAAAGAAGTTACGGAGGAGACATGAAAATGATCAAAATCTGTTTTTTGCGTATAAAACAAAAACGAATATATTTTATCAAAATATTTTTTCACATTATAGTAGGCCTTGACGAACTCCACATTTGGTATCATTTAACCGACCTCGTATCTCTCACCGTTAAAAAGATACCCATGGTGAGCATGGTAAGTGGGACACACTGTATATATATCCATTTTTTTGTGTTCATAAATATATCTGATGAGGATATTCCTTATCAATACTTCCACCCAATCAAGGGGTCGAAACTTGAACGATGAAATCTTGTTATTTTTATAGACCTCAATAGCAGATCCGTGATTAGGTTTTCTCAATTCAGAATTTCTTTCCACGTCCTGTATGATGAATATCAATTCATCATACATACAAAGACATTATAATATATATTAATTGCATGTCATGGATGTAATGTCATGATGTTAACAGGACGCAGGATAAAGTACCTCAATTTCAGGAGGTCTTGCGAAATGCCAGGACTGGGAACACCCTATTCACATCCCCTATTAACATACCATATTCGAAATAATAAACTATCACAAAACAATCACAACAATAATTTATACAGTTCTGGTTTCCACACACACACACCCTGACATGACAATTTCGAGTTATCATTTTATCTCGAACAGGGGTCGGAATCTCGACCGAAAGCGTGACAAATTGTCCGAATTCCCCATCGTATTAATCCGGGCGCATCCATATTCCATCCGGTCGACAATGTAATAGATGCGAGATTAGAAGAGATATTGGGGGATTGCCATAGTCTCTCTTTTCTCTTTATCCAGCGCCTGCTGGTAGCAACGCGATAGCCAGCGCAGTTAGAAAGGATAATTGAAAATCAATGCCAATTAACTCGGATATATCGTTGATTTATTAATGCGCCTTGTTGATTGATGACGTAGGAAATATACAGGGGAAATCGTTAGGTATGGAGGTTTGGTAAATACAAAATTTGATTTGAATAACTAATCTGACAAGAAGAAGTTCATTCAACAAAATCATGACATTTTTTCATTTCCATGGCTTGGGCGTTAAGTTTTGCTGGGGAAGAGATGAAAAATGGCCTACTCGGTCGGGGTCACATGACTTTCAGTACATGTGAAAAGTTACATTTTTTCAAATTAATCGCTGGAAATTGGCATTTTCTGTGTGACGGGAAAAAAGTTTGAAATTGTATCTCTATTGACAGGTTATAAAATGTCACTTTTCATAAATCACTTTTCTCCCACCGGAAAATAGTGAGTACTTTTTTCCCGAATATAGGTATATTGTCAAGAAGTACAAATGCCTATGAATTAACATAACTCAAACTCTCGTTCATTTCAAGATCTTTTATCATAAATTAACTTTTCCAAATTGAAATATTCAATACATTGTAGTTACGATCAGGTCAGCGGAGTTCAACGACGTCAGTTCCTTTAAAATTCGCAAAAAAAACACTTACCGTGCGATAATACCTAGGTAAGCAATATCGGAAGGTAACAGCCATTCTTATTGCGGAAAATTGCGAACCTACTATCGATTTCGAATATAAATAGTACCCGAGTCGATAAGGCATCATTTATTATTATCAGTACAAGTCATTAGTAATTAACAATTGAAAATGCTCGCCGTCTCCCCGACTTCAATCCTACTGGTCAACCCCATGCTAGACGTTGTAATGTATTATACTGTTGTTTCCAAGTGTTGTTTTGCGTTGTGTTTCATTTGGCAAGCCATTATCAAAGATTACTGAAATTTAATAAATGTCAAATTTTATCTGAAAACTCTCTTGACTCTTTATTTGGGGATGAATGTGGTTGGGTGGTGAAATAATCAAAACCTCTCGTCAAAAGCCAAGCGAGTAGCTGAGTTACGACCTATAGGAGGGTCAACATTTGAGTTACGAAACGTGGTGGAGGCGCCGTTTATTCTCAATAATGCCATATAACCTACTAGAACCATCTGAGTTGCGACAATATCACATATACAGGATGTAAAATAAGTACGTCTAAATATTCAAGTGACGTATTCCTGAGAATTCGGAGATACAGGGTGTTGAAATTGAATTTTTGTGTTCGCATTTTGAAAATAACTTTTGCAAAAAATAAGTCATTTGCACGAAATTTGGCACCCGGGGTTTTTTGACGTGTGAAATCATATTTTCGTATTAATTTTTATATAACATCTAGAGGGTGCTGCGTACGCTGTCATTATTTATTTCAATTTGCCCTAACATTTTTGACAGTAAACTTTTGGCACATTTCATGTAAAAAACCTAATTCCCACATCTTTCCCAAGTAAAAAAAGGTACACTTCCTCAACAACGCTGGAGATGATCGTTTTGGAGATATTTACAATTTTCTATATCGATACATGTTACTTAGCTCCTATAGGGCGCTAAGTGAAGCTACTGAGAAATTTACAAATCTAAGTATATATACCTATATGTGGTAGGTCTCAAAATAATTTCTTTCTATGAATTGTTTATCAAAAAATGATTAGTTCTCTGTATTTCAACACCCTGTACCTCCGAACAGAATCGTTTTCGGACAAAAGTTTATTTAGACTTTTTTCTTGAAATTGTCTCAAGAATACACCACTAGAATATTTTACCGTACCTATATGTACACCCTGATGTATATACCTATATTATTTTCCACTCCTGCAAATTTGAGAATCCTAACTGAACAATTACGTATGAGATACAGGGTTGCTTTCATTAGAAGGTAGACACATTGTATATTATGGACACTGAGATTTTGTTGAACTCACGAATTTTTTGTTCATTCGAACAATTTTTTTTCTCCGTGTATATGTCCAGCAGCGAATAAAGTTTGTATATTAATGTCTGGACCACGCTAACCGGTACACCCTTAGACGGACCGGAAGTTCGGAAATAATGTAAAAGCCATCATAAATATTTCCGGCCAGGTCGCGAATAAGAATCAAGATGGCGTTATTCGAGCGGGTCGCCGACAGCCGTGTCACGGCACTCTTGATTTCCCAAAGGCCGGATAAACTTCGATTCGGAAACGTATCGGGAGTTCTTTCCGGGCCCGGCAAAAGGACGAGGAAGCGTCCGCGTCGAACGCGATAGCGGCCTTTACAGATGCGGTCCATAGGGGTCAGGTGAGGATGGCGAGGTGGCTGATTGCCGGGATAGTATAGGAATTGGGGCTTTTTTGAATTTTTCAGGAGTCCTCGGATTTATAGGGACGAAATCTCGATGTATGATAGTTGGAGATCCGTATATATATAGCTCGGTGCCTCAGTGATGAATCCTCAAGAGGAGGAAAGCTGAAATATATACACTATTGAAAACCTTCTGATGGATTTATCAACATTTTTATGATAAGTACTTTTATACTACTGCATAACTATCTTGTTATCAATGGTATACGTATTATACTTAGTTATTGATTTGCTTCTTTTACAGATGTTTTGTATGGAAAGCCCCTTGAAAACAGCAATGAAAAAGCAATCTGAAATACCAAGATTCCTTTTATACCGATACCTATATAATATTATAATATCCCTCTAGCTGTATTTTCATGAACAAGATTTCTTGAAATTTTCTGAATGACAATGAATCATTTTCATAATCTAAACATTGATGCCAGCACGTCGGAATAAATGTAGGTATAAGTTTGTTCGGCCAATGACGGCTAAATATCTAGACTGTCCGACGGGTCATACATGACTGTTCATTCAGCGAAAATTGCCAAAATAACCCTGTAATGAAATTTTGTAGGGACAGCATGTGGCGCCATCTATTTCCTGTGTCATTGGTTCGGGTGCTAATCAGTGTAAGTCAGGTTTGGCCACAGGATCCATAATACTTGACACGTTTGACTTGTTTATATATACTTAGGGTGCGTTTTTCATTCCAACATTTTATCATGCGCATGAATCGAAGAAACCATCAAACTGTTGCAAAATTCCGCTGGAATGTTGATGGACATCCATCAAACTGTTGTAATAAAATGCGCACTTTTAAACCGCTTTTCGAGGATCCAGCAGTTTGGATGAGATTGACATGACAGTTGACACATTTTAGTGTTGTTTTTTGTTTTGATTTGATAGAAAACAATTAATATTGAGGATTTTTGAGATTCTTGAGAGATTTTAGAAGAAAGAGTCAGTGTTAATCAATAAAATCGGATTAGCCTCTTCTGATTCTCAAGATACATGATGACTGACACACAACAAAATCCGTGTTTCCATCAATGTGTTGTATAAACCATTGTTCAATCCTTCCAGCATAAATTCCAACAGAACAATTGGTGACGTCACGACAAAAAACCGCATCTATCAGTGCGCACTTTCTTCGATGGAATGAAAAACACGCCCTTATTCTGGATAGGTAGACATTGAATCCATCATAAACAAAATAATTGCAACAGAACCTATAGAAAAAAATGTATCATCACGTTTTCTACAGGTATTTCAACTTGCATTTCAAACCTCCATCTAAAAAGATCAATAGATGTTCTGCTGGAGAAGAAATCTGTGTGATTATTTTTGATTTGAAGAAAGCTTTTGCATTTCCAGATCTGAAGCCCCTCTGCTGTCGCAAATTATTAATTGAACATGTAGGTATCTTCATAACTTAGGAGTTCATATAGTTTCAATGATAATGAAGAATACATGTTCATTGGGATGAGACTGAGGGCTCTAGAAGTTCGCAAGAAGTTGCAGCTTTACTTATGAAGCATCTTAAAGAGCAAGCTGTCAATCATGGTAAAATCATATATTCAGATTCTTGCACTGAAAATAATAGGAATATTAAATTAGGTAAATTTTTGCAAAACAAGTTTTTAAAATCAGGCCATAGTCGAGGCCATAGTTATCTGTCAAATGTTGCCAATTATTGTGAGTAAAGAAGAAAGATTCTATGGACCCAGGGATTGGATAAATTCGATAGCCACTGCTGAAAGATTCGGAATCCATTTCAAATAAGAGGAATGAAATGACATGAACTTTTTTCCACAAAGAACTGGATATGGTATCTTCAAAAGAAAGGATAATACTGAAGAGGGTAAGGTCAACTGGTTGAAGATGAAATGGCAAAGATAAACCAAATTCCATTTTCCATGAAGAAATTTAGAATAATGAATTTCCATTCTTTGAGATGGATATCAAAAAATCTTCAGAAGGAAGGAAAACTTGTGCGATATTGCTCAAGATTCAATGTATTCAGACCGAGGAACCTGTCAAAGAAGCACAAGCTTGAACTTTTGCCATACATTCCACCTAATTACCATTTATTATAAAAAAATTTACCCACAATGAACAAAAGAAGAACTCCTGTAGTTTTCACTCAGTTCCAATAGGAAATACTTTATTTATGTATTTTTTTCCAATGAAAAGTTTGTTTGAAACCCATATAAGAAGTGATGTTTTTCATATTTCATATGAATTCGAAAATATCCAATTATCTCATTTTACTCATTGCTTCTTGTTCAGTTGATATAGACAGAACATGATATTCACTACTAAAATCTGAACATGAAAATGGTAAATTCAAGATTAATTAATGAAAACATCCTGTAACTCATTTGATTACCAACGTCACCAATTGTCAATGAAAACTGAAAAGCTTCAAGACATATACGACTTTGCTATTAAAATAATATTTTCTTATGTTGAAAACGGGATCAGAATCGGTCCCGAAACGTCCAAAGATAAGTGAAAATTTGATATTTTTTCTATAGGTATATACCTTTATTTCTCTTCTCCAAACTTTTTTCAATACAAATTGTCACTGACAAGCTAGTGAATTTTTCTTTTAGGCTCTCTGATAGGAAAATCCTTTAAACGCAGTGACATTTTGGGGCAAATCATCTCATTTGTCCTTACTACACGTATATTTTTATTTTATAGAAACGAGGAGAAAATCCCAAAAAATTTGGAATTATGAAGAGTGACATTTACATAATCATTCAGTTATATATATTTGAATATACTTTCCTGGTAGGTATGTTTTGTTTCTTAGTGTATATTTACGGAAAAATTAAAGATACAACAGAGAACTTTTTAAACTGATTCACATTTACGGAACCCAATGATTTCAGTCGAACTCAATATGAATTTATTGATCTATAGTATGCACATATTATTTGAGTATAGGGTATGATCATGAAGTTATCTTGTCACTGGTCGACTGAAAATATTGACCTCCAACACACGTCACACCCTTCACAACTAAATACAAAATATTTGACTTCAATATCGGTTTCACACTTAGACGTGCCTATTCTTCCCTACACTTTTGACAGCGACAGGGAGTCACAAAAGCCAGACAAAAATCCATTCGACACAAAAAATCGACAGGGCCGCTAAAATCGGATCGGTTCCGAAACATCCTATCAGTTCTAGATGGTTCTCTACATTCCTGGCGCAAAATATTTTGACTTTCAAAGAACCCGTCGACAATGCTTGAGACGCAGGGAGCGTCGGCCAATATTGAAACGTATCCGTCTCCGTGACCAAATGTTGACAGGCGCACAAAAGGGAAGCAGTTGTACGGAAGCATTGTTCGGATTTGAATTTATCTGTTTTCGATGCGAGCTGCTGGAGTGCTACACAGAGTGTTCCTCAATTTCATGATCTTTCTTTCAGAAAGTTGCAGGCATCATATCGGAAACACTTTCAATAACTTTTTCTACTACTGCTATGAAAAGTATAGCGCAATTCTCATAGCTTACTTAGTTTCAAAACCATGTATTGCTCATACTGTGAGAAATATTTTTTCTCACGGCACTTTCACAAGTATTTCCAAGGAGAATCAACAAAAATCGACCAACACTTAATTGGCTGCTGTTCAGCTTTGAATAGTTGTCACAACTGTCAGAAGAAGTTTTTTCAAATTCTTTAGGGTAGTTCTCATTAGTGCTTTCGATAGAAATCGCAGTTTCCATCAAATATTATTCCAACAACAATTCATAATAGATAATAATATGATGTATATACCGAGATGTGACGATTTTGATAAATACACCGCCAGAGACAGAGGTAATGGAAAAGCTGCGAAAGTTAATTTTGTTTCCGGAAATTTCAAGAAAAAAGTATGAATTGGCATATACGAAAAATTTATGGAATCTAAAAAAAAAATACAGAAATAAAATCTTTTTCGGAAAGTGTACTTTTTTAAATACTTTGAGGAACTAGGAAAGGCGTCTACTCTTTGGTCACAATATTCAATGTGGCATAGTGCCACAATATAAAATGAATACCAATAAGTTACATTACTTGGATTCTTTGGATAAGTGCAGTTGTAGAAAAAGTATAGTGCGATGGTCAACATGTGAGGAAATAGTATATTGTGCAACAAGTGGGAAAAGTACTTTTCCCCAAATGTTGCACACTATACTTTTTCTACAACTGCACTTATTCAAAGAATCCAAAGTAATGTAAATATTGGTATTCATTTTATGTGGCACTATGTCACATTTAATATTGTGACCAAAGACGCGTTTCCTAGTTTCTCAGAGTATTTCAAAAAAGTACACTTTCCGAAGAAAGATTTTATTTCTGTATTTTTTTTAGATTCCATATATTTTTTGTACATGCCAATTCATATACTTCTGTCTTTTCGTAAACAAATCCAACTTTTGCAACTTTTTCCATTATCTCTGTCTCTGATGGCGGTGTATTCATCAAGATCGTCGCATCCAGAGGCGGACTGGACCTTTGAATCGGCCCGGGCGAATTGAATCCAACCGGCCCATTGTGTTTTAATGCTAAGCAATGTGCCATCTGACGGCATATATCACGTGATCATCAAGTGTGATTATTTGGTAGTAGAATCGAAGGTTATAACAATTGTTCATTCAATTATGTGACTGATTATCATATGATTACATGATTATTCGTTTATACAACCGAATATGGTGGAAACATATCTTCCGAGTCGTTCTGGCAAAATTAATATTTTGACACATCACACTTGGCGTCAAAAACATATCATTTTTGACAGAATGACAGCGCGGAATAATGAAGGTTGAAATCCCAATAGCTCTTCATATAATTTCATTACATATTTGAGTGACATAGACAAAAACGCAAAAAAAATATTACAAATAATTTTGATTCTTATCAAACTTAAGCTAAAAAATTTGTCGATAAAACATCAAATATGCTGAAGAAAAATGAAATGAATAACATAAATAACATCGTATAAATGAAAAATTAAAATAAATTAAATTAAGGATATTTCTTTCCTATAGAGGACAAGGCATTTTGTAAATAATATTAAAGCTACAAAAATACTAGGAAAAGTATCTAACCAAAATAAAACATAAGCGGCATTAGAAATTGAAATTAAAAAACGAGTGAACCATGGATCCACATTTTTCAACAAAATCGAAAATGATATCGTCGCTTCCTAAAATCTTTTTTCGCAGCTCATCATCATGAAAGTCCCCAAATATTTTTGGCTCAGATAATTTCTTAGCCTAATCAAGATAAATTTCGATTTTGAGAAAGATCTTTCACACGAAAAATACTGAAAGGGTGAGAATCCTTGACACATGAATTGTATTTGTGCAAAACATGGTAGCAACAAAGTGAAAATGTTTTGCAAAAGTTGTGTTTTGATGAAATCAATTCCTCTTCTACACCGAAGACATAGGTTCCACCATCAATCATATCTTCTGACAAAGTATTCCACAGTCTTTCCCACTTCGGGGTAAAATCTATCAAGATCTATGTCATTAGCGCAGGATGATAATTTGTGATATTTTCATAAATCATCCTTATTGAGTTTTCAGTTGATATTATTTGATCATCAGTGAATCTTATTGACGGATCAAATAGTTCAAAATCGTAAAACAATTCTTTAGATTTCTTGAATCTGGATTCGAGTGAGATGATAATATTATCAATGGTTACATTAAAAGTCTCAATTTTGAATTCCTTGATGGGATCTTGATGTGCTTCATAATCACCTTTCTCATCAAAGAAGCTTTTTTTATTTCGTGTTCTTTGAGAATAAATAGTTTATTTACTTTATCAATGAATATATGTGTATCATTCAAAATTACATCATATTCTCGCGATATTTTTCCAAGGATTTCATGGTTTTTCCGACCATTTGGTATGCATCTAAAATATCCATTGGTACCTGACATTTGTAGTTAGCTAGAAAGAGGAGTGGTGAAATTGAAGATTTTCCTAAACAAAATTGCAGTTAGGTATAATGGTCTCATACTTCAGAAAGCTGTCGAGAAGACATATATTTCTTCATTCATTCACTATTTCTATCGGCCCCAAAGGGCCCCAGCCCATCGGGCGATCGCCCGACCGCCCGGCCCCCCAGTCCGCCTCTGGTCGCATCTCGGTATATACCTCATATCATATTTATTATGAATGGATGGAATATTATTTGATGGAAAATGCGATTTCTATCAAGAGCAGTAATGAGAACTACCCTGAAGAATTTAAAAAACTTCTTCTGACAGTTGTGACAACTATTCAAAGCTGAACAGCAGCCAATTCAGTTTCTGTCGATTTTTGTTGATTCTCCATGGAGATGTATGTAGTGTTGGCAAAGGGCCGTGAGAAAAAATATTTCTTAGAGTATGAGCAATATATGGTTTTGAAACTATAAGTAAGCTATGAGAAATGCGCTACTTTTCATAGCAGTAGTAGGAAAATTACTTTTCTCACTCGTGTTGGCAAAGTGCCGTGAGAAAAAAATATTTCTTACAGTATGAGCAATACATGGTTTTGAAACTATAAGTAAGTAAGCTATGAGAAATGCGCTACTTTCCATAGCAGTAGTAGAAAAAGTACTTTTCTCACTAGTGTTGGCAAAGTGCCGTGAGAAAAAATATTTCTTACAGTATGAGCAATACATGGTTTTGAAACTATAAGTAAGCTATGAGAAATGCGCTACTTTTCATAGCAGTAGTAGAAAAAGTACTTTTCTCACTCGTGTATTTGCAACACTCGCCCTTCAGGCTCGTGCCACAAACTTTCACACTCGTGAGAAAAGGTGAACTTTCCCCACTTGTTGCACAATATACTATTTCCTACGAGCGTGCGGAAAAGTAACTTTTACGCATGATTTTTCATTTTGAAAGTTGTACTTTCGTACGATTTGACTTTTCCGCATTATTTTTACTTTTCCGCAGGATTTCGAAGGAAATACCAGGAGACATGTAGTGATAACAGTTGGCACCAGAACGTACCCAGCAACAGTCGCTATAAACTGACAGTAATGGCAGTCAACAAATAAGCATTTCAAGCGTCATTTTTCCGTGTATACGTAATTCCAATTAAAAATGGACAACTCAGGAAACTTTCAAGGTCTCCCCCGGAAATAATTGATGCAAACACTAACCAATCAAATTCAAATAAGAAACGACGTTCTTCAAGATGATGCGGAATCTGCTGTATTACAGAGCATGCAACAATCACAAATTGCACTTTCAATTTCAAAATTTACCATCGTTAATGTTTTTGTTATTGTTATTTGAATGTTCTTCAAATAAGTTTCCTATTATATCGATGGAAAAAAATCTATTTCATTATTTCTAAGTGCATGATAATATCGTGCGGAAGAGTTTTTTTACCGCACTAGTGCTAAAAAGTAGGAAGAACTTTCTACCTAACTCTTGCAGAAAATGTCTTTTCCGCCCTTGAAGACTTGCCGTCGCGAGCGGATAAGTACTACTTATTTCATAATCGTTTACAGATGATTGAAATAGTTTTTCACAATTATTTTGGCATACGAATCGTGTTTTTTGGCTATTCATTATTTCGCGCATGCCATCACATTGTGCTGTTGTACAATGCACCAAAAATGCAGCGAGAGACGAAGGAATCCGGTTGGCACATTATGATTTCAAATGGTACCTACACTAATGTCACTCACATATAGTTTTCATTTTGAAATTTGGTGATTTCTCAGATTTCTCATCGGAATTCCTTCTGCAATAGGAGCTAATAGAAATACTCGTGAAATTTCTAAAAGAATGCAAGAAGATTGGATTCATGCAATCAAACGAGAGAACTGGTCTGACATACTGACGAAATGTGATCGTGTGTGTGACATTTTCAATCTATTAGCAGTATTAGCTTCTAATGCAGAAGTGGCAAAAGCAATTTTAAAAAGAAAGTTACCTGAAGATTCTCACTCCTTCGTCTCTCGCTGCATTTTTTGTGTATTGTACAACCGCAAAATGAGAAGGCATGCTTGAATTAATGAATAGCGCAAAATACACGATTCGTATGCTAAAATATTGTGAAAAACTATTTCAATCCTTTGATTCCTCTGTAAACAAATAAAAAAAGTGAGGTTGTGTTTCAATGTTTTACAGAAAAGTGAGGTTGTGTTTCAATATTCTACCTCCAGGGTCGGTCATCGTATTTCCGAAAACTAAAACATTTCGAAATTCTTGTCTGTTTGGCAATTTTGTCACCCATCCTCTTCCGCCCACAACTAGAAAATCTTGTTAGAACTCCATCACCATTACAAGTCATGACTTTTATTATCTAAGTGGATGAAGTCTCTGACAAACGCTAATATTCTGTAAACCCCTTAGTTAGCATCTTCGGTAGGTACCAGGATGCCACAGGGGTTCTCTTTTACCGAGCCGCCGCAGTCGAGATATTTTATATTGGCCCCTCGTAATTTGCCATGGGCGTAGGCAGAGGACACCAAAAAAATAAGCAAGAAACATTAGACGGCACAGTAGAATTTTTTGAGGAATAAGAATATCCTTGTGAAAAACTTATTTTCGATTTAGAAAAACCCTTTTTACTTTTCTGACTTTTCTATATTTTTTCTTGTCAAATTTCCAATTTTTAACAAAAATCTCCATAGCATATAACCTCTGAATACAATGTACAATATGATAAAATTCAACAATCTTCATTTCATTTTCATTCCGTAACAATCCTTGTTGAAATATCATACTGTAATTTGATGCCTCGATATCATAATATACACAGTAAAATTTCCAAATTGATCGCCTTGAACTTTTTTTAATTCTTGTTCGATTCTCATGAAATATCGACCAAATCGTAGATTCACGTTTTGGAGTGTTCGCCGGATTTTTTTTCTCAAATAAATAATAAATCAAAAAACTAAAGGAAAACATTTTTATAGATAGTCAAACTAAAAAGAAGTAGAAAATAAAATAACTAAAAGGTTTTGATAAATACACAACATAAAATATACCAATTACGGAGATGCCAATATTTTTTATGTTGTGTACTTATTTATTCTCTCTTTTTAGTTTTGCTATAACTAGAAAAGAGTGTTTTTTAGTGTTTTTATATATTCTCTGTAAATACCCAATTTGGAAGATAGAATCATAATCCTCGACCTTGTTAACCCCCAGAATATAGAATCGGAACATATAATTACAAAACACGTCCACCATATTGGATTCGTCATGTTGAATTATCCAATTTTGACAAAAGAATCAGAATCTCTAACCCCGAACACCCCGAAATACAAATTCTGAGTAGAATCGGATCATAATTACAAAACTAGTCTGCCATCTCGAATTTACTAATTTCGATGGAAGAATCATTATCTGCTCCGACCTCGAAAACCCCCAGATACTAATTTTGAATATATTCGGATCATAATTACGAAACTCGTCGACCATATTGAATCTGCCATTTTGAATTTACCGATTTCGATGAAAGAATCATTATCTCCGACCTCGAAAACTCCCAAATACCAATTTTGAGTAGCATCGGATCATGAATACAGAACACTTCCGCCATATTGGATCCGCCATCTTGAATTTCCACATTTTGATGAAAGAATCATGACCTCCGACCCCGAAAACCCTCATGTATCAATTTTAAGTTGAATCGGATTATAATTACAAAACTCGTCCGCCATTTTTGAGCTGAAATTTTGTTTTTTTGTTTAACAAAAATGTCACGATGCATTGCCACCCAAACTATGTACAACTACTAAATTTCAAAATAATTGGACTCTTTAAAGTGGGTCAAAATTGAGTCCAAAGAAGTAGGTTATATACATACTACATACATACAGGTGAAGCTAATAAAAGGGTGTTGAAAAGCTGATGGCTTGATCATTATAGAAGGTCGAATAAAAGATACTCATTCACTCATAAACTCAGCTTCATTATGTGTTGGATTGATGTAATTATCTTTTCTTCAAAGAGAAGAATACAAGTGTTTTGATAAAGAATGGCATTTTCTAATGTTTATTAACAATTATTCAGAACCATTTTCCAACCTTCTGCTTCATCCGTGTTTTGGATTGAAGTGACTTTTTGTCTCTTATCAACACAACGGTTCTTGATTCACGTCAATATCTTCTTTTCAGGAAAAGTTAAGTGTTTTAAAAGAGTATGGAATCTTCAAATTTCAAAATTGATGACATTCAAAGTACCTCATTGATGTAAGGAACACGGTAAAACAAGAGCAATTTTGTGTTATAGCCGTACAATGACGAAATATACCTATCACCTGTTGAAATTTAGTTCTGTTCCGCCCATGATTTTGTCACGGTAGCGGAAAGTTATTAGGTCCTGTAATCCTTATATTATCCCAATAAATAAATAAAATTTACTACCCGATATTATTTCGTTCGTTGAACTACTTTTATGAATTTATTGAGTTTTACTGCTTTTCCGATCATGTCGAATTTTGGCAAATTATGACTACGGTCAATAAAGTTAATGAGAGTTAAGTGTAACAGATTGAATAATAAGGGAAGATTCACAGAAAAGTAGATGTTTGTTAAGACCCAAGAAGAGGTTTGCGTTAGCGGTAACCATTATATTTTTTATAATGTTAGCTACTGTCGAAATTATTGTGAGAAATCTACCAATAATATGTTTGTGCCCTGAAGATTTATAGAATGCCTTCATAATTAAATACCTATAACCAGATAATATATATCTCTCGATATATCTACATATTATGCTGCTCATAATTTGGTGAGTTCGTTCCATTCACCATCAGGGATAATTTTATTTGGGATAAACTACCACCAACCATAATTCATCATTTTAAAGTTTCATTTAACATAATAATTGCAACATGTCTTTGATTTAATATACACTCAGTATAGCTACAAAATAAACCAAAAGTGCACTGCGGTAAAATAGGCCTTATTATTTCTTTTGTCTCAATGATACTGATTTACTGAGTTATTTTGTTGTTTAATAAGTTATATATTATCATACTGTCTCAGAGAGTTGATTTTGAGCAGTTATTGTATTACTTCACACTGATCTGAAGAGTTGATTTCAGTCAGTCAATTTATATTTCTTGTTGTTGCAATAATTGTACACTGCTTAGGTAATATTGATATTGATACTCAGTTACTTTGAAGTCTTGAGCCATCTAGTAACATTTGAAGCACATTGCTTGTCATTGCAGAATTTAATTGTGATTAATAGTAGATTGTTTTATTAGGATCAAAAGTGACACTTTGTTTGGCAAGCGAATTTTGCATTTGCGAGGCGGAGCGTTTAGCGAAGCCGAGCGAAAGTAAAATTTGCGAGTCGAACAAAGTCACTTTTGATTCGAATGAAACATGCTATTTTTTCTGCAACCGAAACAATCAACTCAAATAAACATGTGAAGTAACCACCAATGCCGTGCCATATATGTATGCAATGCAACAAATATCGACAAATAATCCGTGTGGTGAGAATATTTTACCTGCATTAACAGCACAGGTTAGGTTTTCAAGGATGTTCGAATTGTAGTTTCAATATAAATACAACCACAGAGTGACATATTTGTGTATGAACCAGGTGCTCTAATGGCAAATACCGCGCCAGTGCCAGCTATAGGAACAAGACGTGGAAAATGTTAGGTTAGTGAGCATATCAACAATGATAATAGCAAAGAATAGTAGGTTTATTTATTCCTCTCCATACTACACTGTGTTTGACTTGATAATCAAATGAAGCTAAACGATATCGTTGTTTGAGACAAAAAACTATTGCTTGCCGTGATTATTCAAAAACAAGTTATCCATCCCGAGAATAACGAATGAAATACAGATCAAGCAAGTGTTTGAATCTTGAAGGCTTCCCTGATCAAACAAAAATACTTAGCTGAGATGTTCATAATTCCAATACTTAACTATAATAAGGTGTATTTATATCCCCAGCATGGGTATGAAATGCCAAATCTGCTGAAATCGGAAACAAATCAGGTATGCGTCTCAACCCAAATAACCAACCGTCACAATTTTGTTTATTCTTGATGACGTCCAGAACATCCTTTTTAGTTCCTAGGAGCTGAAGTTCAACTTTAGCTCCTAGGAACTAAATATGTTGCCTAGCAACATAGCTATTTTTGTGTCAGTAATAGAAACGTCAATTTAAGAGCTAATTTTGGTATCAAAATGGACGACTTTTGTGTCGGTTGCAGAAAAAGTAGGTTTTTATCTCCTATTTGAGCCCATAAAATTTCGTTGCGATATACCTACATCCGATATACCAGGTGGTTCAAAAATTAGAAGGGGGGGGGGGCGGATTTTGGACGGGCACAGTATGTGGAAATTCGACTAGTGTGTATACAACACCAAAATCAACCTCAGACCAGAACGAAATAATTATTCGCTCATTTCCGTTTATTTTCCACCGGAAACATGAGCATACGTTTCCCGGGAGCTTTCCCTCCCAATTACCCGACCCGTCAGTCGCTTTCCCCGGAAAACGGGCAATCAGCGCACTTATTAATATCTTCCTCGGGGCGCACCCGGATTTATCGCCGGCTCTCGTTCCGGGCACCCGGAAACCGAGTCGGCGGAGTCGCCATCATGGCCGATAATGCGCCCGGAGGATTTTTATCGCCCGATCCGGGACTCCGGTTGGCCGCCGCAAGGAGCGCCGCCGCCACCCATTGGACCAGGGAAGAGGGGGGCGAGAGGAGTGGGGATGGGGAGAGGGGGGAAAGAGCGTGTCTGGGGAAGGGGGAGGACTGATCGAAGAATATCGTCGTGTACAAGCCGGATCCAAAGAAACACATATGATAATTTCTTTAGCTGAATAATATTTATAAATAATTTCCATCCAAAGTTGCCGTTTCAAGTTCTATTGTACTTTCCTAGTACATTTCATACACATTCAGTACGTCAATACAATTAACACTAATCTAGTACCTACAAAAACAAGAACCGGATAGCCCCATGGAGCCCAAGCTATTATTGTATATAAAACAATTATTTAGAGAAAATATGTTATAATTGCGGAATCCTAATGAAGCCCTGATTGATAATAGTATATTATGTAACAAATGTTATACAGTGTGTCCCACTTACCATGCTCACCATGGGTATCTTTTCAACGGTGAGAGATACGAGGTCGGTTAAATGACACCAAATGTGAGGTTTGTCAAGGCCAACTATCATGTGAAAAAATATTTTGATAAAATCTATTCGTTTTTGTTTTACACGCAAAAAACAGATTTTGGTCATTTTCATGTCTCCTCCGTAACTTCTCTATTCATGAAAATATTCAAATAGGAATTCCACATTCTCATGGCAGTTTTTCAAAGTGATTTCGAAAAAAATATGAAATTTATACCAACTCTTCTAGTATTTGAGATATCAGCACCAACTTTAGATTTTCAAATGTAGGTCATAGCTCACTATGACTTAGTTACAAATAACTTTTTTTTCTCTTACCAATGATATGTCGCAGTAATAGTTTTGTGTTGATAACAACGGAGTTATCGTCATTTATACAAATCAAAAAATTATTTGAAAGCCGCCAACTTGAATTTATAAATTTTAACAAAAAAATCATGATCTCCGACCTCAAAAACACCCACTTACCAATTTTGAATGGAATCGGACCAAATCTTGTCCACCATCTTGGAGCAGCCATTTTTTTTAATTTCAACAAAAATTCCATAATGTATTGTCACCGAAATTATGAACACGTGCCAAATTTCAAGTTAATCGAAGTTATGGAATTTTTGTTGAAATTAAAAAAAATGGCTGCTCCAAGATGGCGGACAAGATTTGGTCCGATTCCATTCAAAATTGGTAAATGGGGGTTTTTGAGGTCGGAGATCATGATTTTTTTGTTAAAATTTATGAATTCAAGATGGCGGCTTAGAAATAATTTTTTTGTTTTGTATAAATGACGATAACTCCGTTGTTATCAACACAAAACTATTACTGCGACATATCATTGGTAGGAGAAAAAAAAGTTATTTGTAACTACTAAGTCATAGTGAGCTATGACCTACATTTGAAAAACTAAAGTTGGTGCTGATATCTCAAATTCTAGAAGAGTATAAATTTCATATTTTTCTCGAAATCACTTTGAAAAACTGCCATGAGAATGTGGAATTCCTATTTGAATATTTTCATGAATAGAGAAGTTACGGAGGAGCCATGAAAATGACCAAAATCTGTTTTTTGCGTATAAAACAAAAACGAATAGATTTTATCAAAATATTTTTTCAAATTATAGTTGGCCTTGACAAACTACACATTTGGTGTCATTTTACCGACCTCGTATCTCTCACCGTTAAAAAGATACCCATGGTGAGCATGGTAAGTGGGACACACTGTATATAAACGTCCATTTAGTAACGAGTGTTTAATAAACGAGTGACTAGAAGAGTTTATAAACGCGTTACATACTATGATTTTTCTACGAACTCCGAAAATTGCATTGACATATACATGCTATTGCTGCTAACCTACAAAACAATTCGAAAGGAATGGGAATGGAGAACATAATACATGCAACTGCATGCAACCAGCGAGACACTTTTATAAGTGATATTGGTTGTAGATGTGTCCAGTCCATTGCTTACTAACCTTTGTTTCACGTTTATTGTCATCATGCTTAGCGCAGAATAAATAAATTGTTCTCAAAGATGGATGTTTCATTTTTACACTTTACCTGGATTTATTGGAAAATTCAATTGATCCCCTTATAACACAATCTTTAGAGAGGCAAATCGATGATCATGAAAATATGTTGCTGGACGAAAATAACCAGCTCTACCACATTTTTTTCTAGACGTGAGAGAATGGTTGAATCAACGATTGTGTGGATTGGCAGAAGAGGTGCCATAGAATGGCCAGCAAGATCTCCAGATCTGATACCTCTCGACTATTATCTGTAGGGTCACTTGAAAACAATGGTTTTAAGACTTCACCAGAAGATATTGATGAACTCAAAAGAAGAATCAAGAATCAAATTGGCTGTACTATTGTCAAGATATAATGGAGCCCATTTTGAGCAATTTCTTTGAATACCACTCTGAAAACTGCATTTCTTCTTAGACACGATTCGTCAAAATAAATCATTCTATAGTTGGTTTTGAAAGGAACTAGTAGGGTATATACCATTCTCAGCTGGATGAAGCACCAACATATTTTGTTCTGATTGACAGAAAAGGTGTTATTGTTAACTGAAACCATATAAAGAGTGAACTCTTTGATAGCTGGCAACATTTCACAAATACGGTCCTGGATTTTTTCTAATTCTGTATACGTTAGTCTATTGGTGTTGGAGTACATAATGTTCCATGAAAAAATTAAATCAATCACAGAAGCCGTTGAAAAGTTGTGACAAAAATATTTTTTCGCTCAATATTATAAACCACCCTGTTCATTATCGTAAAAGATGAGGAAAAACTCCAGATGGCCATTCGATATTCCCCTCGGGGGCCTCTGTTCGTGGTAGGAGTATGTATATTACCTGTATACGGAATAAATATTTTTTCACCTGGTTGATTTGATCATTGATAGACCTCCAATTTTATGTATCTCAAAGTAGGCGGTGCCATTTGAGATTTCAAAGTAGGGGTGTCTGGGGGTGAAAGGGATGAAAATTGCATTCAATTGAAACTGGCATTTTACTTCCCCCTCGATATCTAAATCGACCTATTTTTTCAGAAAATTGTAATCTTCGCAGATCAGAAGATATGCAGAGATGGTAAGTTTTGAAATGAAAGCCCTGTATAACTAAGTATTTTCGGACTTTTGTGCCAAATTTGAAGGATGTTATAGTGCATCAGAGATTGGGGGATTGTATAATCTCTGAGTGCATAGAGAAAAGTCCTCTCATTTCACGAAACTCGATGAATTCTCAAAATTAAAATATACAGGGTGATTCACCATAAATGTCCCCCCCTCTAGCTCACTTATTTTTGAACCGATTTAAAAATTTGAAAAATAATCTAGAATGATTTTTCAAAAATTTTTTTCCCGTTGCATCGGAAAACACAGGGTGCTCGGAACAAACGATCTACAGAGTACTACTTGATTTTTTCAAATGGAACACCCTGTATTTCATTGTATTTTTATATTCTCCCTGAAGAGCTGATTTCATCAATACATTACACTTGGGGTATAGCGAGAATGATTACAGAGATATGGGGTGTTCAAAATCGAGATTTTTCACCTTTATGATTTTTTTGTGTCGAAACTATTCATTATTGGTCAAAATGGCTTCTATGTCCCCATCTCAACTTTTGATTTACTATCTACTGACATTTAGTTGAAACATTTATAATTTATAGGGTGGTTCAAGATTCAGAATTCTGATCACCATGTATCTGTTACAATTATTAAATGTCAGTAGATAGTAAATCTACAATTAAGATACGGACATGAGAGCCGTTTTGACCGATAATGAATAGTTTCGTCACAAAAACACCCAAAAGTTGAAAACTCTCGATTTTCAACACCCTATATCTCTGTAATCATTGCCGCTAGACCCCAAGTGTGATGCATTGATCAAATCAGCTCTTCAGGGAGAATCTAAAGACACAATGAAAAATAGGGTGCTCCATTTAAAAAAATCGAATAGTACCCTGTAGATCGTTTGTTCCGAGCACCCTGTATTTTCTGATGTAGCGGAAAAAAACTTTATCGAAAATCATTTAAGATGATATTTCAAATTTTGAAATCGGTTCAAAAATAACTGAGCTAGAGGGGGGGACATTTATGGTGAATCACCCTGTACATAAATCTAAACCATCATCATAACCCCGTATATTCCTTCGTATTATTCCGCCAGCGGAATCGTGTTTGAGAGGAAAAGGAAAATCTCCCGGCGAGAATATACGAGAAAACATGGCAAAAGGGGAGAAAGCCTCGATGTTGGGGACCGGGGAGGCGAATCCAGAAGGGGGGGGGGGTTGGAAGGGCGGCAGGCAGCGTTTATATACATGTAATCTAGTCTGTGAAATAAATAGCGGTAATAAATTGCGAGATACGGGAAGAGGCAGACGGGGGGAGGAGGAATGTTCGTTGGGGGGTCTCGACTCACTCGACCAGTGTTGCCACATAGGGTAGTTTTCCTACCTACTAGGTAGGTACTTTTTGGAATGGCAGTAATTTAGGTTCTTGGGGTATCCGTAATGGGGAAGACCACTGAGAGAAGAAATCCGTGAAAACCTCTTTCAATCGACGAATCATGATTCAAGTTTGATGTACAATCAATATTATGAGTTGAAGTTGAAGGGAATCGAATCTATATCGTTTTGAAATCAGCATATTTAATTCGATATTTCAAACAGCCAAATATATGATGGTGGAGCCGTGACGTATTAGTCCCGAGCTGTAGCTATCTCTCTCTGATACCACGTCATTCTGCAGTGTTGCAGTGTGATTGGTCATTTCAAGGACAATAGGCGTGTTGGGACTAAGACGTCGCACCATAGTCACACCAATGAATTGACAAAATCTCAAATAGCACAGGAATTGTGTGTTTTGAAATGGACATATTCTAATTAATTTTTTTCACCGTCTTAGCATGATTGACAAAATTCAAAATTAATTCGCTGGTAGTTTTTCATTATAGAGTTCACGATAATGTCGTTTCAAAAAATTAGTGGTCTCCCCCAATGGGTCCAACCAAATATTTGTCTGATTTTTGTACAGAGCTTTCTTGACTTATTCATGAAAGGTTATTTTGATTCGGATGGATATTTCTTTACCACAGCAAGTATTGGTCGAAGAAAGAATGTATTAGTTCAAGAAAATTCTTCTACTGTCAATTTTTGGATTGACTCGACCGGAACTTGATAGAAATCCATGGCAAATGTAGAAACTCCACAAACCATAAGATTTCCACGAAATTTGGTGGAAATCTTATCGTTTATGAAGTTTTCACATTCTACTGTCAAGTTAATCTCCCATCATATTTGAATAATTTTGTTCTTGAATCAAGAAATTTCGAGCTCCTTATACAAATAGATAATATCTCATTATAATAAGTGAATATTTTTTCAGGCGATCCTTATTTTCTGTTGCCAAGAGATTTGAAGGAAATTGAAAT
This sequence comes from Phaedon cochleariae, assembly GCA_918026855.4. Taxonomy (NCBI): domain Eukaryota; kingdom Metazoa; phylum Arthropoda; class Insecta; order Coleoptera; family Chrysomelidae; genus Phaedon; species Phaedon cochleariae. The sequence goes on along the minus strand of OU896707.1, from coordinate 79,740,137 downwards.
ATATATACGTGTGTCCCTAGACCAGTGGGACAGTTGAATATCTCCTGAACCAATAGGATATTTCAAAATATTATAATTCCATTTCATGAAATACTGGTATAACTTGGCAACGCCTTGTCGGATTTTCAAAAATAAAAAACTGATAATCAGCCTAAAGGAATGGGAATTCAGATATGTTGAAATATATGGGGTGTTCCATTTGAAAAAATTGATGTTCAATTTTGTGAGCCTTTCTTGCGCCCCTCGTATAAAATTTAGTCATTCCTGAAGTTAGCACTCATGATGCGATATGATGTGAAATTATAATTTTTCGAAAATTCCTATTGGTTCACGAGATATTCAACTGTCCCACTGGTCTAGGGACACACTGTATATATAGCTTACTATTAAAGTATTGAGCATTAAATTAAATTAATTCTTACAGTTGGTAAACAAAAGGCTTTTTTTCTACAAACGTCAAAAAAGTGAAAATATATGAGATATTCATATCTCAACTTTATGGTCTTCAATCGAGCAAACTTCCAAGAAATCATTTATTTCTGAATGTTCATTAATAACTTTGTTTTATCTCTTGGAGCGCACGAATGGAAATTCCTATTATGTTCGTGGAACATCGTGCGTATACCTAGGAAGGATAGGGGGAGTCCTTTTAAGCCAGTTCAACACTATTTTTTATATCAAGGCTAAGCATATTTTTACTGTAGAACTATATTTTTTGACGTTTGTTGATAAAATGTTGTTTGCAACTCGAGCGCGAAATACTTTGGTCATCTCGACTATTATTTTAACTCGGCTACGCCTCGTTAAAAAAATCATATCTCGATCACCAAAGTAGCATTTCGCGCTCTAGATACAAAAATAACTATTTCCTGCAACCGATACAAAAGTCGTCCATTTTAATACCAAAATTAGCTCTTGAATTGACGTTTCTATTACTGACACAAATATAGGTACATTTCTAGGCAACACTTTTAGTTGCTAAGAGCTGAAGTTGAACTTTAGCTCCTAGGAACTAAAAAGGATGGACTAGAAGTCATCAAGAATAAACATCATTGTGATTGCGGTTATTTGGGTTGGGACGCTCACCTGATTTGTTGCCGATTTCGGCAGTTTTGGCATTTCATACCCATGCTGGAGATATAAATACTACATACTATAGTGCATTATTTTTGTTTTGACCAGGAAAACCTTCAAGATTCAAATACTTGCTTGCTGCGATTTTGTATACAAGTGATACATGGGTCAATCTGAAAGAGATAGCAGAGAATGATTTGCAAAACATTATAAATTGGTTCAATCACAAAATTTTGACCATCAACTTTGATAAAACTTTTTTCATGCCGTTCTGCAGTTATAGAAATGGTCTACCCAACTTCAATACTCTCCAGATTCAAAATGATGAAGAAACGTTTGAGATAAAATCAACAACTAAAATAAAATATCTAGGAATCACGATCGATCCCCATCTGAGATGGGACAGTCATATTTCAAATGTGGCAAATACGCTGAGAAGTCTTTTACCGAAATTCAAATACCTCAGATCAATACTGGATATCACTGACCTCAAAACTATTTATTTTTCACTAGTCGAGTCACGCCTGCAGTATGCAATATTGAGCTGGGGAGGAGCTCTATGCACACATCTGAGAAAGCTAGACATTACACAAAAAAAAATTCTGAAGATGATGTACAAGAAAAAGTATACTTACTCATCCGATCAGCTATTTTCTGAACTCAGGATCCTAGATATTAGGCAGCTATACTTTTATCACAGTTTAATATTCCTATATAAAAACAGAATTGACCTTAAAAAAATTGACCACACTTACACTACACGTAATAAAACAAAAAATCAGATACAAACTACCTTTTTCAAAAAATCTATAGGCCACAGATGTCACCTTCATCTGTCCCAAAAAATTTACAATACTTTGCCTGGCATATATAAAACATATTTAGCAAAAATCAATTCAACCCAACTCATCAAAAAACTTTCTAAAAACTACTTATTTTCTATTGATAGAAATCAAATCCACAGTATATTCGACAATACCTAGGTCATATAATATGAATATTTGATGCCTTTCCTTAATTTTCCCAATCGGAAATATTATTTAATACATTTGTTAGTTATTATTTGTTATTATTATTATTACTGTTATTTCATATAATTCATTCCTATTACTATTATATATAATCGTCATTACTATTCACCTATTTTTGATTTTTGATATACAGATACAAAAAAAAAAAAAACAACCAAACGATTGAAATTTAAACATGCCTCGTTTATACTCATTGGTAAATTGAAAGATTGACCCATGCTCGACCTGATCAGGTTCTAATGGGATTTTCAAGTTTATTCAAATTTGTTCAATTGTTAAATTATTGTGATTGTATATTATTAATTATTGAGATTATATATTATATTAATTATTGTGATTGTATATTATGATTATCACTATTATTATTATTACAATTTATTATTGTTATTATTGCCTACAACTATATTACTTAACATTGAATAAACTTATTATTATATTATATTATTATTATTATTATATTATATGTATAAATTTTATTCGTTATTCTCGGGATGGATAACTTGTTTTTGTATAATCACGGCCAGCAATAGTTCTTTTGTCTCACACAACGATATTGTTTACCTCCTTTTGATTACCGAGCCAAACACAGTGGAAAATTTGTGTACGGAATAATTCAATTTCAAGAAAATGGATTCGTTTCATTAAAGACATCATTTTTATCTGTGATGCGGGCCTATAGAAGTTATCACTTCAAAAATTACACTGGATTTATATATTCAATGACAAATGTACAAAACCCTGTATGTATACCCCACCAATTAACGCATTTATATAGATCGCGCACGAACCATTCACCACCAGAACGCCAAATTACCCCCGGAAACCAATAAAATCCAATCAAGGCAATAAATAAATCGGCCGGTAAATAGACGTCAAACAGGATTAATAGGGTGTAAGTAACATAACCTCAAACGGGCGTCCGCGCGCACCTAATGGGCCAATTTGGTCGTTATAATACCGATCGTGGGTGGCTGTGGAATGCCGTGTCGCATCTGTCATCGGACATTAGACCGTCGATTGTTCGATTGTTATTATCCATCGGACAGTGGTCAGTCAGTTATCCACGAAATTGATGGGAATTCGATTGATTTTGGTGATGTCCATAGTCGTAGTCGTAGCCGAAAATTTGAAAAAAATACGTTGGTTAGGTACGCAGAATTTCTGTTTTCTTTGTTAACATCAAAATGTCAAGTTGAAGTCAGGAATGAAATGTCCTTCATCGGAAATTAAAATGAATAATATAATTTTTTCTCCGATTGGCAGCAAATATTAATTTTGCTGCACATATCAATCAGCAAAGTATTACTTTTCCTGCCTAGGCAGCAAAGTGGGTAGTTTGATGCCTAGGCAGCAAAGTGGTTACTTTGCTGATTGATATGTATCAGCAAAATTAATAATCCATAAATCGTTTATAATTTCCTTCATATTCCATCCGAGACTTCTCCGGCAACAAATTCAACTCTATATTTTTTGCCACCTCCCTTATTTCTGGAGGTTTAAATACTTCCAGGTCGCTATCACTGTCCATTATATAATAATTTGAATATACCGATATTTTTTCGCACAACTGTCAGAAATTTCATGAACTATAATTATTATGGACATTTCCATAGCAACCAACCATTCCAACAACTGCGATTTCTATCAAATTTTATTTTAATTGAACACTACAGGAACAATAACGAGATATATATCATTATGAACAATCGGGGAAAAAATTATATGTTCAACTCGGCAGCAAAATAGATTGACTGCCTTAGCTGGATTCCTAGCCTCGCTACGCTCGGCTATGAATTCAGCCTCGGCAGTCAATCTACTACTTTGCTGCCTAGTTGAACAAATAACTATATTTATTAATTTATTTACCAAAATAGGGGTTACAAACAGATTGAAAATCCAAAACAGAACTCTCTACATAATTTTCTAGTGGGCATAACAAAAATGAAAATATATTATGAACAAAATAACTAACAAAGGGATTTTCAGAGTACCTATTGAAGGAAATGGTATACATATACAGTGAAAATGAATGCGATCACTCGTATGGCACCAACCTGAAGATGGTCTAGAGATGTTCGATGAAATATCTTTTCATTTTGAATTTGAAACAATCCAGACTTAGTTCGAAATAATTCAGGTCATTACAGGTGTGCTGTTGAATATTCTGAGCATCCTACATAATAGTGAATTTTGGGCAGCGTTTGTTTTTTTGAAAGGAATCTTGAAAATTTCTAGGCGTCTAAGTAATCTACTTTGAACATTGAATTCAATTTTCGAAACAAGGTTTGGACTCTGCGCTAGTCCTTTCATCAGTTTGAAAATTGTTAAAAGATCTGTAACATTTCTTCTATCTTTGAGAGCTAACATGCTGTGTTCACGCATCAGTGGTGTATAATCACTATTTATTATTTCGATAATCGATTTGTAAGCAATAAATCTGAGGAATTTTTTCTGTACCCTCTCAATTCTGTCAATATGAATTTGATATTGGGGATTCCAAACGACGGATTCGAAACAAAGTTTACTACGCACATAAGCATTTAATAAATACTCAAAAGACATTTTATATTCCTAAAACTGTGACAACTTCTTTTTAAGAATCCTATCATTTTATTGCATTCATTGATTTTTTTTCTATGTGCGATTTGAATGTCAATTTGGAGTCCATTATTACCCCGAGATCTTCAACTTCCCATACTGATTTCAGCTCATGATTTTCGATTTTGTATGTTTAATTGAGTTTATTCTTGTTCCTGGTATATGTGATTCAGATGCATTTATCAAAATTCAAAAATAGGCTATTATCATCACAAGAATAATGAAAGACGATTCAAATCTTCTTGTATTTTTCTGCAGTCGCTTATATCCTTCACAGTGTGATAAAGTTTCAAGTCGTCTGCATATAATATAGAATATAGAATAAAATTTGAAAGACTTATTGATTATTTCAGAGTGGTATCATTTGATGAAAGTTGTGACTGGCGCCTATTTTACTAAACGTTTGGTAATCACTACCATCTTTTTTTTTCAGCAGCCAAAGATTCCAGATTATTCATTGAAATTATCTAGGCTTGAGTGTCTATAAGAGGTTTCTTTCCCCAAGAATATGATACGCCTAGAGAAAATACAAACATGGATTCTGCATATTCGATGTCTTTAAAAAATGTACTACTGTCTAACATCTAGTATTTTATCAATGCTTTGTCGAAACCTTTCAATGGTTGCCACATATATTATATAGGTACTGTTGAGTTATATACATGCTTTTTGCTTTCTGATGTCAAACGATATACTTTCAAGGCTCAGCCTATAGTGTTTTCTAAGTTCATCAACCTAGTTTATTATTGGAAGATTTTCAACTCATTGTGATATTTTCAACTCATTTTATGTAGGCAGTTATTGAATAAACTGATTATTAATATTATTAATATTATATTGAAATAATCTTATTTGAAGAGCTGAGGCGAGAAAATCTCAAAAGTTTAAAGAAATCTCATGTTTGTGATTGTCAAGTATATTTTTCACGGTTCATCACACCTATAGGTACAATAACCCCCCAGTCCCCCCACCCCTTTCAGAAACGTTTATACCATGTCTTACGAGCAAATCGTTCTAGGAAAAAAAACTCAGAAGACAAAAACCAGTAAATCACAGGCACGCTTGTCCGTTCATCAGAATTCCAAAGGAACAATGTTGTAAAATATTTTGACAGAAGCTCCAATAAATCAGATCCAAAGCAAAACATTGAAGACTCCATGATGGGAGCACGACAATGGCCGATTTGGCACACTTTCCGAAATTCGAAAAATAGTAGATCATCGGGCCAAGGCTTCTAAACTCTATAGCATCGTCGAATTTTCGCTCTGAATGGCCGTAATTGGGTGAAGGTTGTAAATGAAGACAGATAAAGGGCGCTGAAGGTTTCTTATTGTGAGTGCTGAAAGTCGAAATCTGAGAAACGATATACGGGGTGATACCGGGATAAATACATTTATTTTTAACACAGCAACAACAAAACTTCCCAGTATATTCGATTTTTTTTAATTCTTCAAATCAAACAGAAATTTCATCTCGAAAATTTACCAAAAGTTTTGAAGCTATTGGAATCCTAGTGACATGGAAATTTCATGACACTGGACATTTTTACTTTTGTATTTAAATATCATTCTGAAGTATAGTTCCTTACGATGAACACTAAATTCAGATACAGGGTGGGTCGCGGTCGATGGCACCTTAGACGTTTACGGAGAACGGGGCATAAGATCATTCTGAAAATTTTGTTACTCAAGTAATTGCTGTTGATCTATCGATCTGAAATATTTTCAGCAATGCAGCGTTGTCGCTTATACCAGAAAGTAGCAGCATCTTTGTTATTTTAAATGGGACACTGTATATTACCGCATTTTTGAACTTATTATCACTTTTTGATTATTTCTGCGTCATATTATCCTATACCTATCTCTAACGGTTTTTGAGATATTGATTATTTTGCATATTTTTCATCCAAAACATGGCTTGAATTGAATGTTTATTTCTGCGGTTTCTGTAGAGAGAAGTTTGTTCTGCGTTATACGGGGTTGTTCAAAATTCATGATCTTACTGCTAGATACAAAAAGGGTTGAAAGTGCGTTTTTTTAAATGGAACACCCTGTATATCATGAAATATCCTGAAAAATTACTAAATTCCTTTCGAATTGATATATCATGTTCCTATAGCCCAGAATTCCGAGATAGGAGCAATTTCCTAAAAACATCGAGTTATTTTTCTCATATTGGTGGCTATTAAATGTCATGATGGTACCTGTATATGGCATTATGAAAATTTGATAATTAGCCCATTAGTAATAATACCTTTGAGTGTTTCTCAACGGAAGTGACTCGAAAAGAATTGAAATGGAGGAAAATAACTATTCAAACGAAGTTCTGATGAAATTGTTCATTCTTCATGGAAAATGTGAGGGAATTATAGCAAGAACGTGCAAAAAATTAAATGGAATATGATGAAACCATAGATCATCTATGATGAAACGTATCCTGATCCACAACCAATGAACAAAAAGAAAGTTTGTACGATTACAACATAATTTCATTGATTCCGAAAAATTCATAGACATACTAATTCAGACCGATTAAAAAAAATGCGGAGTCAGATTTAGTGGAGAACTTTTTCATTGGATTTTCAAAATTAGCTGTTTACGCAATGCAGTGGGCTCATACAGGGCAATAGATATTTCTCTCCAGATTGCCCTACAAATCCCAGAAGAATCATAGACAACTAATTCACACCACCAAAGAAGGAATCCGGAGTCAGATTTAGTAGAGAACTTTTTCAAAATCAGCGGTTGACGCAATGCGGCAGTAGGCCCAAAAAATACCAAGAAAAATCCGGAGTCAGATATAGTGGTCAACTTTTTTTGTATATTTTCAAAATATGTAATTCACACAATGCAGATTTTTTTCTGAATATTAGCTTAATTCAAAATATATCAATCGTGCTTTTTTTCTGGCCACTTTTTTCTCTCACTATTTTTATGGTGATTGTGGCAACGTCGCTTCGTTCTCCGCCATTCTCCTATAGTTTTATATGCCTTCCCATGAGAGACAATCTCTCAAGTCTCAATAAGTTATAGAAATCTGGGTGAAAAAGGGTCTTGCCTCAAATCTTCTTTAGATTCATATTCCTATAGTCTCTCTAATACTAAGCACTAACTATCTGATTCTCGGCAAAACAAGGAAAAAGTATTTTCCCTACTGAAGACTCGATATATCATTTCTATAAAATTTTTATTGAGGCCATTTTTCTGTTCTTCTATCAGTTAAATCGTTAAATTCTCCAAAAATCGATTTAATATAATGGGGAACGGAAAATAGGTATCTAATATACAGGGTGTATCAAAATAACACCGAAAAAATTCAAGGGTTGATTCTTTGTGATATTCTAGCTAATAAAGTTCACATAAACATGCTCCGTTTTTGAGATACAGGATGTTGAAGTTGGAAGTATCAATTGGTTTTATATTTATAATCCCCCTCTATGAGCTTTCATGGTGCCAAAATCGAGGCCAAAATTCAGTATGGTTGGAGACTGAGAAAGTCCCAAAATTTCAAAAAAAATCAAATTTGTTTTATTATTTATGTATCAACAAAACCACAACGTTTTATTGAAATCGATATAAATAAAATTGAGTAATGAATAAAAAAACGATTTTTTATGGAAATCTTAATACCCTGTATCTCGAAAACGAGAAAAGTTAGGACATATGTTTATATGAACTTCATTTCCTAAAATATTGTATTGAAAATTAGAATTTCTGGAAAGACGATCGCTTTTTCTAAACGCACATGCTGATGAGAAATTGGTGGACAAACATCGGAAACCATTGAATTCAGAAAAAAATATCTGTAAAGAACGATTAAGGAAGATGATTTCATGACAAAAATATTTGGAGGACATACTAACGTCAAACTTTGATTTGAAAAATAATTGAATAATACTCGATATCTACCGCTTCATATTATCAAGAGAATCTGTACATAAATAAGTTATTGAAACAGCGAGCGCAGCCGGGTGCAAAAGCCGAATTTTTTAAGGAATTTTCACAGGAGTCGTTACGATTTATTTGTGCCGCACTGTACCTATACTCGAAAAAAAAAGATTGAACCATTAATTTACTATTGTGAGAGCAGTAATTGGCCCGTATCCTGTATCCAATAACCTTCTCCATGAAAGTTTCAATTTCAGCTATTTTCATTTACCTGTCGCGATAGACATATTGGATTGGCCGTTCTTTATATACAGACTCATTCACCACCGGTTACCCTTAATAAATCGAACCGATCACTTAAATTACCTTTTTGGTGGAGCTACCGACGTGCCAACTTTAATTGAGCTATAAATAAAGCTCCTCGAAAGATTACACGTATTTTTTGTATCGAAATCAGTGAAAAATCAAAATTGGCGCCGTTTTTTTTCGAAAAACTCAATTTTTTTTTTAGTTCTGAGTAGATTTGATAGAGTTCTAGAGTTCCTGACTGAAATTTTGAATAGTTCCAGCAAATCGTAGGTGTCATTGGAAAAAATAAATTGTGAGCGATAACTTCACGCAGCACCGTTTTTTCGAGAAAATGAGTTCTGATATATTTTTTTGTTGTATTATAAAGAGTTCTGGAGTTCTACACCTATTTCATCAATAGTTCTGGTGAACTAAGGAAATTATCGAATAATTCAAGTAAATTAAATACGAAAATGTGTTTCTATAGCCAGCATTTCTTGGTGAGATACCTACTATTCCGTTCTGTTTCGTATTGAAGAAAAAGCTATCGAGGAAAAAGGAGGAGGATCATTAGGAAATGTGAAATCTGAAAAAAACGAAGAAAAAAATCAGCTGTCATAAGGTGAGAAATTTATTCAAAAGAACAGGACAGTTCTGATCTGATGGGAGTTCTGAGTAGCGCTCGACGAGTTCTTCAAAATATTCAAATGGTGTTTTAGTGACAAATCGATACTTTTTCTTTTATCAGCTGTCATAAGGTGCACATCTTGAAAAACTAACATTTTCGATTAAAAATCAGTACTCAGGAACAGAATAGTTCTGATGGGAGTTCTGAGTAGCGCTCGACGAGTTCTTCAAAATATTCTTATTCTGTTTTAGTGACCAATCGATACTTCTTCATTCATCAGCTGTCATAAGGTGCTGACCTCAAAAAACTAGCATTTTCGATAAAAAATTCATTCCGTAAAACAGAACATTTCTGATGGGAGTTCTGAGTAGAGCTCGACGAGTTCTTCTAATTATTCTAATTGTGTTTCAGAGACAAATTGATACTTTTTCATTCATCAGCTGTCATAAGGTGCATATCTTGAAAAACTAACATTTTCGATTAAAAATCAGTACTCAGGAACAGAATAGTTCTTATGGGAGATCTAAGTACCGCTCGACGAGTTCTTCAAAATGCTAGTTTTTTGAGGTCAGCACCTTATGACAGCTGATGAATGAAGAAGTATCGATTGGTCACTAAAACAGAATAAGAATATTTTGACAACATTTTGAAACATGGGATCAGTTTTAACGGAGAGACAATTGATAATTGTCAGGTGACCACAAACATTTTCATGTCAGATAGTAGTGAAAGAGGTACCTTTTTGCCTGAATTTTACCCGATCCCCCTAGCTTGTTCCGTTCAAAGGTTATAGGGAGGGGGGAGGACTTTTTACGTCCTCACTGTATATATATGTTCCAAAGGAAAGTAATAACATTGTAATTCATCGAACGGCACCTGTGCCAATCACTATCCTGAGCAAAATGATTAAGAAATCGCACTTTCCGCGATAATTTCTCACCTAAAAATGATGAGATAAGGAATTCGTATACGAAGTTTGTCGGTCTCATTCTGACTCACCCTGTATAATCATGGTATATTTCTTCAAAATATTTCCTATATATAACACTCCCCTCGAAAATTTATGAACCTCATTTATTCATTATATATCCCATTTTATCGAAACAAGCAATTCCGCATGAAGATATCAGCGCTATTATCAAAGCAGGCTGGACCATTTCCCCAAAATATTCGGGCATATTGCCCTTCATATGCCGTTATGAGTCGCTATCAGTGCCGGATTAGCCACGTAGCAAGAGTAGCAAATGCGGTCCCCGCGAAGTGTAAAAAAAAATTCATCAGATCTGTGTAAAGGATACACAAAGTACGATCCATTTCAGCGGCTCTCCATACTACACTCGACGACTTTGTTGAAAATCAAACACCTGGACAACGTTTTGAAGTTCAGGTATTTATTTCCATTATTGATAACGTACTGTCTGCTTCAACTAAATGTTTGAAAGCATTTCATAAAATTACTACACCTTTTCCAGATGTATTTCAGAAAGCGTCAGTTTAATTTCAGAATAGTCACTTGTATTTTAGAAATCGTCAATTGTATTTCAGAATAGTCAATTCAATTTCAGAAAGCGTCAAATGTATTTCAGAATAGTCACTTGTATTTCAGAAATCCTCAATTGTATTTCAGAATAGTCAATTCAATTTCAGAAAGCGTCAAATGTATTTCAGAATAGTCACTTGTATTTCAGAAAGCATCAAATGTATTTCAGAATAGTCAATTCAATTTCAGAAAGCGTCAATTGGATTTCAGAATAGTCAATTCAATTTCAGAAAGCATCAATTGTATTTCAGAATGGTCAATTGAATTTCAGAAAGCGTCAATTGTATTTCAGAAAGTATCATTTGAATTTCAGAAAGCGTCAATTGAATTTCAGAAAGCATCAATGGTATTTCAGAATAGGCAATTCAGTTTCAGAAATCGTTCTCTATAGACTGAAAGCCAGCGACCACCAGACATCATTTCAACAAGGTTGATATTTTTTATGTGTCTTATACCTTATTCGGTGGAATCGTTTTGGGGGTTAAAAATCTTCAGTACTGGATGGGCTTTCAAGAGATACCGGGTGTTGAAAGTACAAAAAAGACTGGCAAAATCATCATTTCAACCAAAGCTGATCTTGTTATGTTCAATCGGATCCTATCATGAAAGAAAATATACAATTGCCAGGCACTTTCCACGGAGTGTTCTCCTGCCAGACAACTTTATAAATCGTGAAAATATCATGATATTCACGTCATAGCAACAGAGCTTGATTTTGTGAATGTTATTAAGAAGCCTATTTTACAGTATCATTCAAACAGCCATCGGTCACTTCCTATTGGACAAACATGTTAAAATCAGAACTTTTTCATTGCAATAGAAATAAGTGTATCTTTGATAGTCCCCTATACCTGAAATTCTGTAATCTGTTCATCAAATAGTATATAGGTACCTACAAGGTACACAAAAAAGAAATTTGGGGTGATTGAATTGAAAACATCACTACAGGAAGCATGCACTGAACATCCTATGAATTCTTACATGGAGTGCACTTTCTACTAACTAATCGATCTCGATGCTTTCTGAAATTCAATTGACGCTTTCTGAAATTCAAATGATATTTTCTGAGATACAAATGACGCTTTCTGAAATTCAATTGACTATTCTGAAATACAATTGACGCTTTCTGAAATTAAATTGACTATTCTGTAATACAATTGATGCTTTCTGAAATTGAATTGACTATTCTGAAATACATCTGACGCTTTCTGAAATTAAATTGACTATTCTGTAATACAATTGATGCTTTCTGAAATTGAATTGACTATTCTGAAATACAATTGACGCATGAAATTGAATTGACGCTTTCTGAAATACATCTGGAAAAGGTGTAGTGTTTCTGGAGTATTTCGACAGCGAAAGAGATTTCGGAAAAATCCTCAATAATGGTCAGTGCTCACACAGATGATTTGTAAACTAGCCTAGGCGACGAATTAGTGTAGATAGTTGAGCTGCTCAAAACGAATGTGGGTACTGTCATTCAGAACACCATACAGGAGCCTCTGGAACTCCAATTTCATAAACGTTCATTGAATAATTCTTTAGAATCATGTTTCCCAAACATAGATATTGTGCCTTGCGAAATCACGTGTATCTCATGATCGCCTACAACTATAGTGGCGAACGTTTTTTGTTAAGTATTAAAACGGGAACACGATGGGCCAAGAACGTTTCAATCATCTCACTTTGATAAATATAGAGCATGATTTGCTTGAAATTTGCCCATATAGGTAAATCCAGAGAAGTTTATTTGTGATAGTTTCGTTTTATTTTATTCGATACTCTGAACTTGATAACCTGAAGCAAACCAAGGGCCCCTTGATAGAATTTGCTACAGGCCCCGCGCTGGCTTAATCCGACACTGGTCGCTATCAAATAAAAATGAGCGCGGGGTCGGTATTTGGCCCTTCGTAAGGGCCCTTTGTAATGTGGCCTAACATATTACCGTTTACTGTATCGCATATACAGATTGTCACAACAAGCGATTACACAATAGAGAAGGATTCGATGCGGATTATTCGATTAGATTATAATTTAATGGACTTCACACATGTTATTGTCGAATTGAGAATGAGATATGATAAGTTGGGGGATGAACAGGGGATGAGGAATGTCTGTATAGAATAATTTTAATTTAGTATTTGAAGAGGTGATATTGTTTATATCCGGGAAAGGAGGAGTCGTTGAATCAATATGCAATGCAATTGCAGCAAATTGCAACGACTGTAACTCATCCTACATTGGTCAGACAGGTAGGAGTTTTGAGACTCGTGCCTCTGAACACTATAGATTGATTCACAAATTTATCAATTCTGAAAACTCCAATACTACTCCTTCTTTTGCCAACCATATCATTGATTCAAACCATAGTTTTAATGTTAATTCTAATATGGAAATCATTCATGTTTGCAATAAGGGTCCACGTTTAAACCTCCTTGAGATTTTAGAAATTCAAAACCCGGAAATCAACTGTTTAAATGACCAGACTAATTTTGATCGTAATCATATTTTTCGTACTTTACATTTCTCTCAATTTTCATCACAGTATTTCCTGTGCTCATTAGATTGACACAAGTTTGGTTCGTCTTCTTCTCCATTTCATCATGAATAGTTCATCTTCATTCATTCATTGGCTTTTCTTATTACCGTTCCTCGCGTGTCTCTGTCATCAACCCAAAAAATGTTTATATATTTTCATATTGTTATCGGATGTTTATATAATTTACGGATTTTCATTATCAAGTGTCTTTTGGGTGTAGAGCTCCATTTTTCATATAATTGATTGTCATTCAAATATTTTCATTCTGTGTTTGAAATTGCCAATATTGTCTTGTCAATGTCAAATTACCACTTTCAATTTTTACATTTCTGTGTCTTTCCTTTGATGGTTTGATTCAGTCAGATGAAGTTCACTTGAGTAGATTTCCATTTAATTAGTTTCCTTGATGTTGAACTTACTGATTGTAATGTTCTTTTGGCTTTTCAGCCGTTACAAATGTTGCTGATTGTGAGGCTGGACTGATTATTTTTATAACGATTTACTGATAAAAATGTTTCTATTGTTAAGATGTTTCTCCACATATAACAGGTATGTCATATCTTTCTCAGCCACCATTTTGTTCAACAACTGTATTTATTACACTTTCTAGATACTTTTTAATTTGTGTCTGAAGATGGCCGTAGAGCCGAAACTATAGTAACACACTGCTTATATATAATTTTGATATTAAATATTGTGGTCGACCGACTTTGAGTTCGTTTTTCTCCTGTTGAATAAGCAATGCGTTATTTTTCGGCAACCGTCCGGGAACTGCTCACTTACCGGACGTTTCTTCTGTGAGAAAGTATAGTGTTTTTCCGGCATAGTACGGAAAGTACGTACTTCTCGGACTAGGCCAAGAAGTATCACTTGGTTGTTGTCACTGTAACTATAAAGATCTTGGTTGATATAGTTTTGATAAATGCAGATGATAGAAGTGAAAGCAATAAGTCTCAAAGTCCGTCGACAAGAAAATATTTTTTAATAAGTAGTTTAACTAGTTCCAGCCACAGGCCATCATCAGACAAAAAAATGATGTATTCGGAAGTACCTAAAAGATAATTATGGACATTGTTGAGAGCAAAAAATTAAATCAAAAGCGTAGGTCGAATTTCACAATATCAGTCCTGAATTAAAAATAGGTTTAAATCTGGAAAAAGTCCAGTAAAACCAGATCAGCATTATTTATTGAAGAACATTGGCACAATTTATCAAAAACGTTAAAAACTTCTCTCACGTGAGATTCATTCGCAGGTTATGCAAAATGCAAATGGAAGCTACAACGGAATTCGAAGAACCAGAAACATCATAAATCACATGAAAAGTAAAACATAACAAAGAACAAGTGACACAAGTCAATTTCAAATATGATAAAACTAATAAGACATTATCAAGAACCAGATAAAAATTTAGAAAGCAATGGGAACAAGAGATTGGGAGAAGAACAACAAAAGACCAATTATGTTTTGATGCTATGATCATTGGAATTCTACACACTATAGGACAAAAAATCAAGCAAATTCAAAATTGATCATTAAATACAGGTGAAATTGGGATTATTTATACATTTTTGAATTTCCAGAATTTCCAATAGGTTCAACCTAGAGCCTTATCTATTACAGATGTGGAGAAAATCAATGTTGTGAGATATATTGAAATTATGATTAGATTCAATTATATGGTTTGAGAAAGAGAAAGAGGAGCTAGTGTTGAAATTATCAATGTTCCTATTCCTATTTATCAATCTGTTACATATGTTCAGAGGCTCTAATTTCGAAACTTCGCCCAGTTTGACCGACATAGGAAGAGTTGCAATAACTCCAGATTTTTTAGAAGATGCAGATGATCACCATTGCAGCGAAATAACAGCTGACAGCTATTAGCCATGAAAGTTGAAATTTTGATTTTTGAAATTTTTTGCAATTATCCCAATAAACTATCAAGAGCAGCAGCGATAGTGAGTTTGAAAATGTCCATTTCGAAATTTCGAATGTATATAGCTGTTAGAAGGTATATAGGCAATCTGTTCAAATTTCAGTATTTGATTTAGTATACCATATTATTTCAGTTCTCGGTCACCAAAGTAACGTAGATACGAAAGTAAATATGTTTTCCAATTGGCTTTTTATATAGACACTTAGGCTGTGTCAAGTCATTCGTTCGGCCACAGTGGTGATACCAGAATGGTCAAAGGTGGACTCGACCCCCTTCAAAAGTTAGCGTGGTAACGTTGTGGGCAGGTTTGAAACGTGACCGATATTCCCAAACAGCCGGTTGGTCAGACTGATGGTCAGACTTCATACTGAACGTATGTGTCCGGTCAAACCACAGACCTGACACAGCCTTAACAAGCATAAAAGATGTAGCATTTCGAAGCAACATCGACACTTATACAAATACTCCTGTATACGTCTAATCTTCGGCAATGGAAGTAAAATACATGCCACTCCTTTTATTACTGAAATTGAATGATGGCTCAAAATGTATAACAGACGACAACTCCATCAGGTATGTTTTTTGCATAAACTAATCCTCAAAAAAACTTCTTTTTATCTGATAAAAAAACTTCTACCCAGAAATCAAATACACATCAGCAGACATCTGCGAATCACCGATACTCTGTTCCAAATCACTCTACCAACGATCATTCTTATATCAAGCCGTCACTATTGCTATTGTTAGTATCGTTATTATCATTATAGTAATTATTGTTATTATTATTATTAATAATGATGTATACAAGAATGTACTTGATATTTCTAACCTGGTTGAGTGGAAGAGTAGCCTTGCCAAACTCCGCCAGGATAAATAAAGACAATTTATTATTATTATTATTACATGTCTTGGCTGGTTTCCTTGCAGCGGCATCAAATCTTGTGCTTTTCTGTCTCGAAAAACAAATGACTTTTTTCTAAACGAACGTCAAAAAATGACAAGAATCGGGCACTGCATGTAAAAAAATGAGATTTTTATATTTTTACCATTATGGTCCTGATTCAAACAAAAATCCATGAAATCATTTCTATTTCTGAATTTTTAACAATGATTAAGGCTTCTTGCGTGAGTTCAACATAATTTTTTTATATATTGAGCAAAGCATATCACTTATTTTAGGCCAATGTTTCTTGACGTTTGAAAAAAATGTGTGTTTGCGAAATAATACTCTGGTGGTCTCCACTATATTTTTCAAACTCGGCTTGGCCTCGTTAAAAAACAGTTCTCGTCTTTTTATCTGTCTCAAAAATTCAATGATATTTTGCTGAAGTTCATTAATATCGACTGGCACAATTTTATAAACTATATTTTTCATATTGTGCCGCATAAAAATCAGTCCATCAAGTATAAGCCTGGTGTATAGGTTTCCAAGAATTTTCGAGTTTTTCCATGCCTTCATATCAATTGCATTCTTTTGTGGAATCCATCCATCTAATTCCCAAGTATTTCGTCACGTCCACATTTCAAATAGAAAATATCATTTTTCTGCAGAAAATCTAGTCAATAAAATTTTACAACACCACATTCAGTAGCCTACAAATTATGATACTATAAAACGAAAGTGGACCATAAAGCTATAAAATCATAAATACTTTCTTCTCTGGTGCCATAATGATCCACTAATATCACCAATATCTTTAGTTGTGCTCGCCATAAGATGGCTATGAATAATAATTTTAAATTTATATTGGAGTAATATGAAGCAATACACATGATTTATGATTGATCTACCAATGAAATTGACAAATCAAATTAATTTCTAAGATTCAGGATTGAAATACCTAGGAATCTATGCCCAGCACAGAGGAACAGTGTTTATG
The DNA here is from genome assembly GCA_918026855.4 of Phaedon cochleariae. Classification (NCBI taxonomy): domain Eukaryota; kingdom Metazoa; phylum Arthropoda; class Insecta; order Coleoptera; family Chrysomelidae; genus Phaedon; species Phaedon cochleariae. The sequence continues at coordinate 79,722,737 of OU896707.1, read as the reverse complement.
GCCATCTGAGCCTCAACAGCTTCTGTAACTAATCAGCAAGAAGTTTTATTGACCAATTTTCTTCGACTGTGACAATTATTTCGTTACAGTTGCATGTTTACCAGGTATTGTTTACTCAAAGATACTTCTATTTTGCCGACATTGGTCATAAAACTGTCGACACATTGTTTGAATTATTGCTGCCGTTTCGCATTGTATGTGCACTATGATGTGCATAGATGTGTATCTATACCTTTTTAGTTTGTAGGTACCTCTTTAAAGTGTTCATGGGAATAGAGATGAACAGAAATTAAAATAAATATCTGGAAAAATGGTTCTCAAGACAACACAGAACCACAGAAATCACTAATTGGTCGATTGATTACCTATCAATCTCGACTTAAAACTGTAAAGAAAAATTATTCGATATTCGTTATTTTACCGCCATCATCCGCCATATAGACATTCTATGCCGAGTTTCAGGAACAAAAAACAAAGCTTTACCTCACATAATATCTTGTAACTGACTGCCATCTATGATGTAGTCTCGAATCATCTCTCACACTGTTACTCTTGAATCGGCGATACAGATTTCTGTATACGAAGACAATAAAAGGTAACTAACATGCAAACTAACATCAGAGATTTAACATAGTGACCTGCAGGAAATCTTTGATGGCAATTTGAACTGCCAACACAAAAAATTGAAAAATTACTAGTTTCCTGATTATCGTTTTTCATTCAAATCACAGCGCGCAATGCGCAAAACATGAATCGGCTAGGGCCCAGGGAAAATCAATAGATTTCCATACATTTTCTTGTACAATGTGAAACAAGAAGAAAACCCATGTGTGTAGGTCCTGAAATAATCGATATTCTAAACTTCGCAGTTAAAACATGGAATAACCGAGGCGTTTTTAGTGGTTTTCACCATGCCTAAAAAGTTTGATTTCACTGTGATTTATGCAACAAGTAATTATGTGATAATCTTTACTGATGAAATATTTCACCTATATTTTTACTTCTGATTTACAGGTGAAGATCCGAAATATAGATTCACAGAATTGAATACACACAGTCCCATAATAAAAGGTTGGAAGTCAGAAAAGAACTGTGATTACCCACAGGAGATAATTTTACAGCTAGAAAAGAGGTGTATTTTGAATAAAATTCAGATCTTGGCTCATCAATACTTGATACGTAAGTATAGATACTCACTTTTACATTGAATATTTCCTCAAACCCAATTTCAGCATCAAAAATTGAACTATTTCTAAGCAATGAAGACACAAATGTCATGGAGGATGTGACTAATATAAACTGGGATTATTTGGGGTACATAACCTTATCCACTAATGAAAGTACTGAGTTCAAAAGCAGGGAACTCAAATCTGCTAATGTCCCCAAAAATCTTGTCACTTATGTAAAGTTAAACCTGCATACAAATCACTTCAATTCTCACAACAAGCTCAACCAGGTATAATGAATGGTTAATATTGTTGGTGGTAGTCTCTCATGTTATCTGTTGAATTTTTAGGTTAGCCTTATAGCAGTAAACACTCTGGGTTCCCATATAGAAAACAGACGTTCTTCTATCAGTGAGACAGAGGATGAAGCAAAATTATATGATATTATGAACAACCCAGAGTATTTTTCGCCTTATGATGATCTAGCCTTTTTAATGTATGTGGATGTAGATATTGCTAAAATAATAAAAGAGATGGAAGTGAAGAAGCACTTGGCTGTGATAAGTATATGAATAACTCATGAGATGAGTGAGTTGAATCATGAATCATTGATGTTTTTTTAGGAGAACGCTTTGAATATGCTAGGAAACTAAAGAATGCCATGGTGAAACTTAGAGTAGCTGGTGAAAAGCTAGGGAAATATGAGCTAGAGAAACACCATGCTATTGAAATTGAGGATTATGAACGAGCCAGGCACAAGAAAAACCAAATGGATCAGTTCAGAGCTGAAATATATGAGGAATTATGTGTTGAACAGCTGATGGAACAAAATGGAGTAAGTACCAGATCAATTTCAAAATAATTCACCATAATAGGGATAATTAAGATTTTGTTCTTTCTGATTGAATATTTCAAATTTGGTACTCATGAATGATAGATTTTGTGCTACTGCCACAATATTGAATTTACCCAACATCCAATAACATCCCAACAATAGTGAAAAATACACTCATAGAAAATACTCACCATATTCATTGTAGTTATCCATTCAACTACTGGCCTCGTCACTGACACAGGTATATATTATATAATAGCATAATTATATTGTCTTTCATATCATTTCATAATTCAAAATTCAAAATCAATTCATCATCAAACACCTACACATTTTATAACAAAACGGAAATGAAAATTATAATCTGTCAAGAAGTGACAATTGAAGTAATTTTTTGTTCCAAGTGACTAGTGCTCCACCCGACCGGCACCCTATTATTTTCTTCAGAGTTCCACTTCAATTATCTCCTGAACCAAAAATGTTTGACATTTTTTATTGAACTAAATTGAATAACTATTGATTTACTTTGAAAAACATCTGATTCTGGATACGTTCTAGAAACGAATAACGAATGATCCCAATTGAAAAATGTATGAACAGACCGTACAAAGTAGTAGTCACTTCCGTTTTTTTTATTATGCCATCTGTCGGTGGTTTGTGAAAGCTGTTCAAGTGTGGGTACCCATTTTGTGAGTTGTGCAGTTATAATATTTTGTTAATTAATTCCTGATGTTTATGAATTTTGTTGTTATATACCTGAATAGGTAGGTTGGGTAGATCAGGTACTATAATATAGATTATAGGGTAGATCAGGTACTATAATATAGATTATAGAGTATTTTATAGACCACCAATATAATCAAATGAATCTTTACCATATTGAAAAAAACCTGTTGTTGGAATTATCTGCATTCCTTTTCCAATCTGAACATAATCACCATGAGCTATAATCAACACTAGATATTTGGCAAATCCAGAGTCAAAACCAAAGCAACAAGTTCAGAATACTAAATCACAAAATTGAATAAGTGCTAGTGTTCAAATTATTGCCGTAAGGTGGTGCTACTTATAGTTTCCGATTTTCGAAAGCATCTCATTTATAATCTGGAATCTGGTTGATTAGTTTCTTCATATGATTTCAAACCAATAAGAACGTTCAATCTAGCTAATAAGCTGTGTGTCAGACATTAGTTTGCTGGGATAAACCATAAAAATGCATAAAAATTCTGGAGATATAATATATAGGTATATATAGTTATTGTGATACTACAATATGAGATTATTTGGGACATGTGAGCCGTTTTGGCCGATACTGAATAGTTTCGACACAAACAAATCCTTAAGTTGAAAAATCTCGATTTTGAACATCCTATATCTCTGTAATCTCAACTCTCCAGGGAGAATCTAAAAATGCAATGATATACAGGGTATTCTATTTGAAATAACAAAGTTGTTGCTACTTTTCGATAGAAGCGGCAACACTGCATTGCTGAAATTATTTTAAATGAAAAGAGCGTATTCTGAAATACAAGCATGCATATTTTCAGGGATTTCTCCCGACTGATTCTCAATATAGAGATATAGTGTGAGCTCGTCGTGACATACCATATGTACGTTCTTTATATAGGTTTGGAAAAAGCTTTAGAAATCCCGTTGGTATACAGGGTGTCAAGTGAAGACCACGTCAAACCTAGGGAGAATGTAGATCAAAGGATATAACCCACCTGCATATGACAAAATTTTCATTATAAAAGTCTTACCGTGCTCGAGATTTTTTTGTTGTTGAAAAAAATCCACTACCTAAGTTTTCAATAAAACTACTTCTCACAGCCCCCCTTTAGAATGTTCGGAGAATGTTTTTCATGTATACGTTAAAATTGTACCAACCGTACAGACAAAACTATTGAAAGGGGCAAAAATTCCATATTTTCAAAAACAAAATATCTCGTAAAACGGTAAGACTTTTATAAAAGGGAATTTTGTCAAAGCAGGTGAGTTATCCTTTGATCTACATTCTCCCTGGATTTGACGTGGTCTTTACGGGACACCCTGTACATATTCTTATTCTTCCCAGATTTGTTCCACAAACGATGAATGTTCAGACGAGCCAGATTCCGCCCACAAGAACCTGCTGTCCCCCGTGCTGCCGAAAGGGCGCTGCCCGTCCCCCCATCAGCCCCACGCCAGCTCCGCCTCCCCCGTTCACGTGCCCCGATTCAGCAGCCCCAAGACGGGGTCGCCGAGCACCGGCAGTCCCACGAGCTTGCAGAACAGGGGTTCATTCAGGTAATTTTTCGGTCAGATGACGAACCATGTTTTCCGGAATTTTCCTTCATTTCTTGCATATTTTGTAGCGTAATCTAACAAATTATCCCATTGTCCTCAAGCTAGTTGTTGAAAAAATCAATTCAAAAATGATTAATAATGAAATTTTTTTCAAGATCCTTTCGGCAATCTTTTCAAATGGTCGCACACGGAAGAAATTTAAATGCAGACAACAACTTGCAAACAAAACAACGACATGGTTCAATAAATGGCGACTGAAACCAAATCCAAGGAAGTCACATTTAGTAATATTTTTCCATTCGGCATCACCTGCATGACCATGAACTAATTAAGATCTGAAAATGATACAAAATACCTAGGAATTGATATGGATCACAAAAACAACTTTAGTGTACATACTGGAAATGTGAAAAGGAAAACCATATCAAAAGTCAAGAGCAAAACATGTTGCTAGGCTAGTTGTTGAAAAAATCAATTCAAAAATGATTAATAATCGAAATTTTTTTCAAGATCCTTTCGGCAATCTTTTCAAATGGTCGCACACGGAAGAAATTTGAATGCAGACATTGAAAAACTCCAACAATTTGCAAACAAAACAACGACATGGTTCAATAAATGGCGACTGAAACCAAATCCAAGGAAGTCACATTTAGTAATATTTTTCCATTCGGCATCACCTGCATGACCATGAACTAATTAAGATCTGAAAATGATACAAAATACCTAGGAATTGATATGGATCACAAAAACAACTTCAGTGTACATACTGGAAATGTGAAAAGGAAAACCATATCAAGAGCAAAACATTTTCAATGAATGTCAAAAAAAGAACATGGCATCAACTTACAAAAACTCTAAAATTTACAAAATGAGTTGCAGACCACTGCTTGAATATGGACATATAATTTTCCAGAACTTGAGAAATCCTGCCTTTAAAAATCTCAAACTAGCTGAAACAACTGCTCTACGTATCATTACCAGAATAAGATATCCTAACAATCTCATCCACAATCCACCCAATGAACTACTGTATGAAACAAGTTCTCTGTGTGATTGTGCCTACTGCATGGAAATTTAAACAGAGGTGACGTCAGATTTGCTACAGTGTAGAAAAAGAGGTCTAACCTCAAATTTTATTTTGATCCCTAAATTTTTTTTATTGGTGCCATTCCATAGTACACGTTGAGCTTTCTCAGTGTTTGAAATATTTGCACTTATTTCAGGGCCACCCTGGATATATATACAGTGTGACCCACTTCTAATGGAACCACCCCTGTATCTTACGTAATCGTTGGGTAAGGATCCTGAAATTTGCTGGAGCGAGAGATATACCAAAAATTCACTCTATGACCGAGTGGGGTCATCTTCAGTGATATACACTGCTCGCCAACAGCCATGAAACTACCCCAATTTCCGGAAAATGATATTAGGAGTCAAAATTGGTCGAAAATCACTTCAGATTCGGAATCAGGACGCCCAATTCACTAACTGTTCATATTTTTCCTGGAAAATTTCTAGTTCTGAAAAATTAGATTTTTTCGCACTTTTTTCGGAAGCACCCCCGTATTTTACGTAATTGACTTCATCGTTGGACTTTCTCTTCCTCCTGCAGATTTCAGAACCCTACCTCAATAATTACGTGAGATACGGGGGTGCTTCCATGAGAAGTGAGACAAAATTTAATTTTTCTGAACTGAACATTTTCTAGGAAAACTATGAAAAGTTAGTAACTTGGGCGTCCTGATTCCGAATCCGACGTGATTTTCAACCAATTCCTCCTAATATCATTTTCCGGAAATTGGGGTGGTTTCATGGCTGTTGGCGAGCAGTGTATATCACTGAAGATGACCCCACTTGGTCATAGAGTGCATTTTTGGTATATCTCTCGCTCCAGCAAATTTCAGGATCCTTACCCAACGATTACGTAAGATACATTGGTGGTTCCATTAGAAGTGGGTCACACTGTATAAAGATGAATACATTGAGAATTCGCATTCTCTATGTGATGAAAATATCAATTCTTTCTCGGTTTATTCAACAGAAAACAACTACTTTCCTGGCTATATGCCACAACAAACATTGAATTATATCTATTGAACACACACGATAAGAATTTGAAGACGAAATCTTCTGAACTTGATAATTTGCATTCTCCTTCATATAAAGATATGCACATAATATCATTCTGAATATTCAACAGAAAACAACTACTTTCCTGGCTATTTGCCACGTCGAACATTGAATTATATCTGTTGAACTTACCTTGAGGTAGATACCTACTTGAAAAATTCTTGAAAAATTTGCACATCTGTTCAGGCGGAGAAACAAGTCTGCAGGTGCCATCGTCAAGTCCACATACGAGATGTATGAAGAGAAGCCTTTGCCAGCTTTGAGACAGTGAGTAGAAACAAATAAAGTACCTAATAATTGGAAACCCTATCTGGTATACTTATTTTCGTGAGTAATATTTTTTTGAGATTTAGTTGAGATACACCAGATTCTAGATTAACGCAGCAATTCAAGAATTTTTAATTTTATTTTTAGGCAACTCATTGGTAAACCGAGATAACATAAAATGTCAATTTGCTACTTTCTCTGAATAAAATTTCGCAAACTTGAAAGTTAAATCAGAAAAATGCCCAGAAGAAATTAGTAACTACATATGAATTCGCTGTGAAGTTTTCTGGGGAACATATTTTTTGTTATTTCTCATATCAATACCAAGTAATATTTTGTGAGTTGATATCAAACAATGAGGAGTCATTTCGCAATTTTCAAAAAAAAACTAATTTTTAATTTTTATAATCTCTCAAATATTGTTTCATTGCTCATGAAGATGTCTACAAGAAATTGGTTAGAATTATAGAGAGAACTTGGTTATACAAGGTTTGTCACGACGAGCTTACATTTTCTTTATATCGAAGATCAGTCGGGAGAAATCCATGAAAATGTGCATGCTTATATTTTCAAAATCGAGATTTTTCAACTTTTTTTGAGATAGGGACATGTGAGCCGTTTTTGCCGATAATGAATAGTTTCAACACAACAAATCCTAAAGTTGAAAAATCTCGATTTTGAACACCCTATATCTCTGTAATAATTTCCGATAGACCCCAAGTGTGTGATGTATCGATGAAATCAGCTCTTCAGGGAGCATCAAAAAATGCAATGAAATACATTTAAAATAACAAAGTTGTTGAAGCTGCAACACTGCATTGCTGAGAATATTTTAAATGAAGAGAGCATATTCTAAAATATCAGCCAGCATATTCTCATGGATTTCTCTCGACTGATTCGACGAATTGACCAAAATGCATAGGTACCATATGAGGAAATGATAAGCAATTGGGAAAATACGACAATCAAAACCGATCAATCCTTCACCATGATTTTCTCACAGAAAATAGGTTGAAATAAGAGAAGAAGAATGGCGAGATACATATTGAGATTTTTTCAGTTCTCAAACCAATGAATTCCTGCGAGAATGCCAAATCGACCCGGACCTCAAAACCACGTCGAAGCTGACAGAAAGAGAGAAAAAGCAAGCCGCCCTTCCCATCCTGGTGTTCGGCAGCGACCTCATCGAGAAGTTCTACTCAAAACACTACTGCGACAAGGAGGATGGGCTCAACCAGCTCAAGGTATGAAATGCCGGTTCACTTTTCATTGTTCCATTTCAACAAACCTCACTTCGAATACTACACAACTTATGCATTTGGCCTTATAATTGAATTTGGTTATTCCGTGTTTCTCGAAAAAAGTGTACCTTAACGAGTTTGAACAGTTGGTGCTTTTTACTACAACATTGCATCCTCTTTCACAAAATTTCAGAAAGTTTCATCGCCACCCATGATTTTTCTAAAAAATCACACAACAAATACCCCTCAACGGTGCCACTGGGAGTCAGATCGACTAAGTAATAATGCTACCGATTCAATCACTCTCAGGTACTCAATTATTAACTATAATGTCAAGAATGTTTGTAGAGGGGTAATCTATCAATTCAATGAAAATTATTTTTTTTATTATCAACTTTATTAACACCCTGTATCTCGAAGCCTTCTACGATCTATGTTTATGGGAACTTTTTTCATTTATTCCAGACGCCCTATTCGCGGTTGTCAAGGTATAGATGTATAGAAAGTCAAATGGTGTTAGCAATTCCTATTGAAAGGAGTTTCAAAATCTCTCGATATCGCCTACTTCGTAAAAATAGCGAGGCGTGGGAGAATCTTGCTAAATTCCCGAAGTTACAAACCAAATTTACAGGCATCATGACACATTCATTTAAGTTCACATTCTCATCCTCACAATTTTTTGTTTATATGGGAACGGTGTGTCATATTTTCGATTGCCGCATTTCAGCAGTCAGTCCATAATGAAAGCACAATACACTCACTCAACTAATAATAATATAATATCAATACCTGCTTAATAAACTACTAATGCTCTTAATTTATAAAATTTTCTATTTGAAATTTGAACAAAATCTTGAATTTGAAGATCAAAATGTTTCCGCACGGATTATTTGTTGCGCCCTGTCTCTTTTGCATCCTGTTTCTAGATGCTTCCTATCGGCTATTACTGAATTCGTTCATCATCAACGAGACTCTTCAGGTCCCGAAAGAAGAACATCATATTCTCGAAAGTCTAGTTCAACTTCATAATGAGATTCGAAACGCAAATTGAAATTTTTCAAGAAATTCTCCATCGTTCACGCCATCTATCATCGAATATGAGAACCCTACGTTCCGAACTCGCATTCAATTGTTCATATCGAGAGCTAGTCTGACGAAACAATCGAAGACTGGGCACACCAGAGGAATTATAATCATCTCAGCCAAGGTCATCATCTGACGTTGATGCGATGACATGAAAAGTGCATGAAAACTACGGGAAACTATTTCTCCTATAACTCCTGGCTTAGATTGAAAGTCAGACATGTTTCCCGTAGTTTTGAATGGCATCGCTACGTCATCTAATGACCTTGCCGACCGCGAATTACCTCTGGAAGTGTGTCCCACAATGACGGCTGAATATCAAGTAAGCTGCCGAATATGGTGTAATTACTGACGCACTTTTGTTTCAGAAATTTTACTCGACCTCTCGAGAACAGCGAGAGCAATGGTTCCGTCGATCTTCTAATAGATGGCGACATTGCACAATCATGACATCTGTCAGTTTTGGAATTATCGCAGATTTTTCGAATTCAGAGTTGAATAATCCCACATTTTGTATCCACTCGTCACAGCAGCAATAGCAGCATCACTATCTAGCGGGAAAATGTAGAATCAACGTCTCGCTCGTTGTGACGTAGATAAATCATAGTAGGCAGTCGAGTGATTTTTCTGCAATTTTCAATACGTAATAATGGCCGAATACGCGCACCATATCTTACTTCCATCATTCTTGATATTTAGCCGTCATTGCGGTGTCCCATATGGTGATATTATGAAGCACCCTGTATTTCTGTCAAGGAATCTCTGATTTCGTACGACGGCAGCAAAGTGCACGCGCCCAACAAGACCGCCAGAGGGACGGTTTTCCTACTGCACAGGGCGTTGCGGGACAAGGTGTTTTCCGTGTACAGTCTGGCCAACGAGGTGATCCGGCTGTTTTTCGTGCATTTCGTTCCAGGAAGGTAAGACCAGATTATCTACTATTGAAAACGATGAAAAATGTTATGCAAGCTCTTCTATTTTCGACAGTTATCTCAAAAACTATTGGTAAGTTGAAAATTATAGGTTTTATTCAATAAATTCAGACAGCAGAGGGAGACAAAAAACCTCTAGAGCTAACATCTAATATTTTTTCCTGTAAAATTAATAGTTTTGTATTACGTGCGTAGAATGAGTGGTTTTTTTGAAAGTTTTTTCGAGAGTTGCACAGAAACACTATTTTTTCTCTGACAGGAAAAACGACTCGATAATATTGACAAGATATTACATTACACTGAAACACCGATTCGGTGACTGAAATCAGAGAATTGAATTTCTTAACTGGTAGTACACCTGTGTTTGCAGGCATCTTTTTGTAGGCATCTTTATTGTTGCTATGGAAACCTTCTAAAGAAATCGAATATCTGTCGATTTATCCAAGAAGAACACCAATTCCTACCTTATTTCCCTTGGTTTTCACGATGTTCTCTGAACATTACAGGATATCCCTTTTCGTGGAAAATAGAACATAGGAAAAAATCTGGTAAATCATTTCATACCTTTTTTAGATTTCTCGGGCAAAAGGCTCTTTATGATTGTACTTAAACTGGCAGCTTGTAAAACTTCTGGTTGAGTGCAGTTGAATTCATTTTTGCACAAAAAGTAAGTTCTTACTCACGCCAGGTAGGTATTATCAAATTATGACATTTCATGACGGGTCTGATTCAAACGTTTCACTGCATGCCCCATAGATTCCATTTCAACTTTGTAAAACTGGTGTCAACTGTTCTGTAGGTAATAATGAATCTACTTTGTTGCTGATTCGCCCTAACCTGTTGTGTAAAGGTGCTTATCATGGACGTATAAACAAAGAACGGGGCGTGGTTTGTTTGGTGTAATGCATTAAGTTACCCAAAAAAAAGCTACATGAAAAGGATCCAGTTTTCAACAAAGTACTTTTCCCCACATGTTGCACACTATACATTTTCTACAACTGAACTTATACAAAGAATCCAAGTAAAGTAACTCATTGGTATTCATTTTATAATGTGGCACATTGAATATTGTGACCAAAGAGTAGACGTATTTCCTAGTTACTCAAAGTATTTCAAAAAAGTACACTTTCCGAAAAAGATTTTATTTCTGTATTTTTTTTAGATTCCATAAATTTTTCGAATATGCCATTTCATACTCTTTTCTAGAAATTTCCGGAAACAAATCCAACTTTCGCAGCTTTTTCCATTATCTCTGTCTCTGGCGGTGTATTTATCAAAATCGTCACATTTTGCTATATACATCATATTATTTATTATGAATTGTTGGAATAATATTTGATGGAAACTGCGATTTCTATCAAAAGCACTAATGAGAACTACCCTAAAGAGTTCAAAAAACTTCTTCTGACAGTTGTGACAACTATTCAAAGCTGAACAGCAGCCAATTAAGTTTTGGTCGATATTTGTTGATTCTCCATGGGAATGTATTTGATGTTGGCAAAGTGCCGTGAGAAAAAATATTTCTCGCAGTATGAGCAATACATGGTTTTGAAACTAAGTTAAGCTATGAGAATTGCGCTACTTCTCATAGCAGTAGTAGAAAAACGATTTTTATTTTTCAACTTCAACACCTATTCCTAACTCTTGGCTTAGATTGAAAGTTAGACAAGTTTTTCCGAAGTTTTCATGTCAACGTCAGATGATGACCTCGACTACCGCGTATCTCACCAGACTCGGCACCGGTTGATTTTTCATTTTTTATTGCAAGGGTGGCCTCGGCTGAAGTGGCGCGCAGTGTCGACAAACTGTTGCCGGAATTGTTGACCAAGTCCGGCGATACTAGCCAGAGGATCAACCAGATGGCGGTACATACGATACTCACGATGGCGGATTGTAAAAGCGTGAGGTAAGGAGTATTCTTGCAAATTTAATTGATTTTTAATTTATCTTCTTCATTTTCCTATTCCTTATGAATAGATAACATTAGTACATGTTTGAGATTTTGATTTGTGAATGTCATCATTTTGTTCTCCTGTTCTTTTTCCCTTATTGATAGAGATGGAAACTGTGTTCAAGACTAAAAATATAATTCTTTTTTGAACAAAAACCAAGAAAGTCATCTCGTGGGTTTGATAGAATACCATAAGAACAATATTTAGACATATGGGCAGATGAAAATTAGCTGATCAATTCCTAACTGAAAATTGGTATCATTTAGCAAATTAAAGAAATACACGTTGTCTCCGATCTCTCATCTGAAAGGTTCACTGATGTGCACCTTATGGTGAACTTTTCTTTTGTATCCCCCATAATACTTCCAGTTGGAGTTTTTGGGCTTCCCCCCTTGGATTAAAATGAGATAAGATGTAACAGAGGATGGACATACATGTCCGAAACATGTACCAAGTAATTTGATCTGTTTGATCATATTAAAATGTCATGGAGATGACTTCAAGTATTATTAGTTGTTAATGAAAAAAGGTTAAGTCATAGAAATAATAATAATATACATCTTGTTTCACTTTAAACGCCCCCCCATCTCAGCTATTATTATACTGCAATTCCTACCAAATTTGGACTGGTATGAATAACTATCAATTTGATCAGTTTTTTAGAAACAAATATCATTTTGCATGGACGGTGCCGTGTATTACATTAAAATAAAAATGGGTCGATTTTTCATGAAATCGTATTAGGAATTTATTTTACACAAAAACTAACCCATATTATTGGTCTTTATGGCTCTAAACTCTCATATATGAATTTCCATGAAAGGTTTCAGAACAGGCATATCTAAAAAGGATTTTTCGACCGTACATAATTATTTACTCGGAAACAGTGCACCCAACAATAATAAGTATGTCTTGGTTATTCTTTCAAACCATGATTTTCTACCTTCTGGAGAACTATTGAACGTGCAAAAATTTGTATTTAATTTGAATCCACTATTTTTTCGGGGCAGTTGAAGAAAAAAATGAAGCCAGTCGTGTTAATTCGGAATGAGGTGGTTTATTTGCATATGGAGGTTCGAAGGCAAAAGGAACAATACTCTGAAGTAAGAATCGTACGACTAATGGCTGAAATATAGAGGGGACCACGTAATGTGAGACACGCTGTATTATAAGGAGATAAAAAGTTTATTTTTTTTATTTTTTCTCATTTAATTTTTGTAATTATTATTTTTTAATGTTTTCATTATTATTATATTATTATTATTTTATCCAGTTTAGAACTTGATCATCATAGTGGACTAATATAGTTGCATGTTGAAGATAATTTCCTATTCATCGTTGCATTATGGGCCTTTTTGTTCTTATCTTTTGTAGAGAACTTCACATAATACCCGTTCATCTGAGTAGAGCAGTCAGTAGCAGTACTCATCCTAGGTTAGCATTGAGTAGGGCTGAAATGGTCGAACAGCTTATTATCAATCATGGAATCTCTACCGATAAGCAAAGGTAAACAAGAAATAATAGTTCATTGTTCAAATTAGTTATACCCTCATGAAATAAGGAAACAGTTTGTTGAGCCATTTATTGGAAAATATCTATCTATACAGGGTGTCCCAGAATAACGTTCGTATACTGCAGATAAAAATAAGAAAAAAATGTCCCTATCAACATTATTTGTCCGAAAATGCTTTCTAAGGGAGCAAGAGCCCTTTGAAGGTAGGCCCTTGAATGCAGTTTTATTCAAATTGCACTTTCCTGTGCGGAAATTTGGTCAGGAGTATAGCTTTTGAATTATTTGAGGTAGGGTTTAGAAAATTGGTGGGTAGCAAGTATACCAAATTGATTGATGAAACAATTTTTCTTTCATCACTTCCAGTTTCACCGGAAACGACCCCAACTTTTGATTTTCAAATACGACACCCCCGCGTATTGTATTTCATAATCAGTTAGGGATTATCATGACGAATTCAACGATACCGGGTTTGATAGGGTTATTTCAAACGATTACAAAGATGAGTCATGGAAACCATCTATTCTCAAAGTGGTCCAGTATATTTTAACAGGAGATATATTAAATATTGTGGTCGACCGACTTTGAGTTCGTTATTTTCTCCTGTTGATTACAAAGATATTTGCGTTCGAAGTTTCCATATGCTCAATGGGTGTGACTTCGCAATTTCAAAACTTCTTTCTCTGTCACACTCATTGAGCATACGGAAACTTAGAACGCAAATATCTGCGTTATCGTTTGAAATAACACTATCAAACCCGGTATCGATGAATTCGTTATGACAATCCCTAACCGATTATGGTATACAATACACAGGGTGTCCCATTTGAAAATCAAAAGTTGTGGTCGTTTCCAGTAAAATCGGAAGTGATAAAACGAAAATTGTTTCCTCAATTAATGAGCAATTTGGTATAGCTATCCAATTTTCAAAGACCTATTCGAATAATCCAAAAGTTACAGTCCTGGCCGTTTTTTGTGAACTTCTTTGTATATCATTTCGTTATCAGATGACGGTAGATATTTGCAGCCGGCTCTTGGACTATAAGACCAATATTAACTGAGATAGCTATCGAGTGAAATATGAACGATCACCCTGTACATGTTTTTAGCGGTCTGACATGCCGAACCCTGTCCGAATTCGGCTCCAGCGGGCTGCACCACCCAGCGGAGGCAGTGAGGAAGGTGAGCGAAAGGATTCTGGTGCTGGTGTACGGGGTGAACCCGAGACTGGTGAGGAAGCAGCTGCCGCCCGACGACGACATCACCAGGAGGAACTTGCTCTACAGGCAGCTATTCCACGAATTCGACAAAATCGATTTACAGGTACCTAACACTAGAGTTCCTAGATGTACTTGACACTGCTGTTTTGACGTTTTTGTATATGGGTTGCGTGCAAGAACTGTCAGATGACCGACCGTGGAGGCACAACATTGAAACACAACCTCACTTTTCTTGTTTGTTTACAAGTGATCGAAATACAGTTCTCAACACACTAAATGGACCACTCATAATTCGACTATATTTCGAAGACCTGTATCGAAAACGTCTCGAGTCAATAGTCTGATATAAATAATGGATATTGAGAAGGCCGTTTCTGAATAATACTGAATCAAATGGGTCACCGTTCTTGATTTTTTTCACTCAAATGAGATTTTGTCCTATCTTCTTATCATCCTGTTTATTCCACAAAAGTACTTTTTTCGTCTTCCATTGTCCTCCACAAAACATGAGAACAGTTCTCGCAATAATCAGTTCATGTGGAGTTCTAGAGAAAAAATTTAAGAAATGCAATACTTTCGAAAAAAAATCGAATTTTTGTTCCAATGGCCAATTAGGGAGAAATCAGGAAAACGTCCCGAGATGAGGTCCAAGTGTATCATAATATGACTGACTTTTGATAAAAAAAAAATTCTCGAGTTCTGGCAGCATTGGAAATGTAGACCATAGTGTAATGATGGTTCCACTTTACACCCTGTGTAAGTTTTGTTCTGTGGACTTTTTCAGAGTGTTCTAGCTTTCTTTGAAGCCGATGAAATATCACATCTGATATCGAAAACCGCATGAAGATCGGTCAATTTTTTCAAAAAATACAGGTCTTCGAAATAGGGTCGAATTATGAGTGGTCCATTTACTGTGTTGAGAACTGTAGTTTTCACAATCATTTTGGCATACGAATCGTATTTTTCGGCTATTCATCAATTCGCTGTTGCCGTCACATTGTGCTGTTGTAAATTGCACAAAAACTGCAGCGGAAGACGAAGGAATCCGGTTGGTACATTATGATTTAAAAGTAAGTACCTACCTACGTCAATCACATAAAGTTTTCATTTTTGAAATTTGGTAATTTCTCTGATTTCTCATCGGAATTCAATCTGCAATAGGAGCTAATAGAAATACTCGTGAAATTTCTAAAAGAATGCAAGAAGATCGGATTCATGCAATCAATCGGGAGGACTGGTCTGACATGCTGACGAAATATGATCGTGTGTGTTGTAGACATTTTCAATCTATTAGCAGTATTAGCTTGTATTGCAGAAGTGGCAGAAGGCAGAAGGAATTTTAATAAGGAATGACAACATTTCATAATGATAACTATGTGAGATTAGTTTTTACCTGAAAAATCATATTCCTTCGTCTCTCGCTGCATTTTTTGTGTATTGTACATCAGCACAGCATGAGTAGCGCAAAAAACACGATTCGTATGCCAAAATTTTGTGAAAAACTATTTCAATCCTTTGATTCCTCTGTAAATAAATAAAAAAGTGAGGATGTGTTTCAATAATTCACAGAAAAGTGAGGTTGTGTTTCAATATTTTACCTCCAGGGTCGGTCATCGTGCACGCGACCAATTGTTCTTACACAAAAATCTGGAAAACTTCCTCGTCATGTACAGTTGACAACACTGTGCGGTGAGTTGTTCGTGACGTCCCGAAATGCCCCGTGATTGGTTAGAATTCAGCAGTCGGCTGTGCAGGTAGCAGTCAAAGATCGATTTCGCGGCTGCCGACTACAAATACAGATACGATTGCATAAAAATGCCTATTGCTATGGATACACCTTTTATACCTATTGTATTTTTCATTCCACAGCAGTTTACCATATTTTGAAATTGGTCTTATATAACTAAGACATCGAGGATGAATAGAGTTGCCTCAATTAGCAGCATGAGTGAGAAATTACTGTTTCAGTTCATAAGGCCTCATCAGTCGT
Organism: Phaedon cochleariae; assembly: GCA_918026855.4. NCBI lineage: Eukaryota > Metazoa > Arthropoda > Insecta > Coleoptera > Chrysomelidae > Phaedon > Phaedon cochleariae. The sequence goes on along the minus strand of OU896707.1, from coordinate 79,706,125 downwards.
TCTCGGTCTACTGACAATTGAAACAGTTCAACGCTGCGGGTTACCACAATCAAGTTGTTTATACTGAATCAACGAATCGTAATCATAAAATATTCATTCGAATTCTGTATACACTTTTCTTTATAGCTCTCATATATTATTGAGTTAATGGAGAAAAATATATTGAGTCATCCTATACAGATTTTATGTTGACGTCATTTTTCTCAAGTGAATAATCAAAGGGTTGTCAATTTTATAATTTGAATTTTCAAAAAATACAGTAATTGGAATGGATGGATTCCTAAAACAACCTCATAAAAAAAGATTTGGGTTCATCATTTTCAAAATATCAAAATATTTTCAGATTTTCGAAAATCGATACATGACCGACTGCGAGGCCTTTCATAACTACAAACATTTTCCGGTAATTGAAGTTTTTTTTACAGCACTCTTGATTTATCCAGGTTGATTTGATAGTATTAAAACTTCAATAACACCCTGTATAAACTGAAAACTCTTTCGGCACAGGTCAACTTCTTGAAACTTATAACTTGAATTGTCTACATTTTATAACTAATTATTGTACCGAGTAACACATTATCAAGTACCTCCCACTATAACTTTTCATTTATGACAGTTAAAAATTGCCTGACAAGGATTTTTTTCCTTTTCAAATCAACAGATATTTTTACACAGCTCAAAAAATACCAGGGGCTACAAAAAATGTACCAATTTCAAATAGAACACCCTTTATGTACTGTGTCTCACTTCCAACGGCCGATATCTCAGCTATTTAGTCATGCGATTCTTACCAAATTCAGACCAGTATGAATAACCATCAATATGATCAGTTTTACATAGACGAAGATCATTTTGGACAGTACCGTGCGTTTTTATTAAAATGAAAAGGGGTAAATTTTTATATAAATATTCATACTATGGAGTTTCGGAAAACAGACACTCAACATTTTTGCGAAGGTAAATAATTAATTGGAAACGGTGAATTCAACAAAAAAAGTACCTATATCTTGTTTTTTCTTTCAAACCATGATTAAAATGAAATGGCAGGTAGCGAAATAGCGAATAATATACCAAGATTTTTAATAATTTGATTCTTGTGGTTCTAATCTTCCCTGTAATAAAATCATTCGAAAATCGTTCGAACTCTGTTAGTTTTGAATGGCCTAAATAATTTATTTATCAAACATATCTTCCAGTCAGAACAAGTTCTGGCACTTCTGGTATGAGGAAGAACATAATTATAAAATAACAAGTAATAAATATCTATGAGCTACTACACAAACATGAGTAGAAGTGAAAATGAATAATAAATCATAATAAATCAGGATAACACAATTAATCACAATGAAACAAAACAATCATCGAACTGTCAAAAATAAAGAAGTTATAGGTCTTAGTCGAGTACGTGAGTATATCGAATAGGGGTGTTTGAATGCAGAAGGTGGGGTAATAGCGATTTTTTAGTATGTTGTTAGGCTTGGGGCCCTAATGATAAATCCAAGTTTTCAACCTCGAGCTGCATGCGCTCGAACCGCCATCTTGGATTTTATGTACAAGCATTTGCTTTTTTTATAATAACTCAAAAACTGTGGCTTTCACGAAATTTCCTACATTTCTGTAGAAAAAAAATATTTGTAGGGCACATGTTGGAGTTGTGAAGTTGCACTATTTGAAAAGAAAAGTATTAAATTTTGTAATATGGCTGTTGATACCTGAAATATATAATTTAAACAAATACAAATCATATTGAGATAATTTTCGAAAAGACTTCACTTTGATTGAGAGAGCTTAGGAGAAGGGAGTAATAACCCTTTTGGGCCAAACTAAACTAGCATAGCCCTTTTGTTCTTTGGAAATGTCCACATGAATCTAGCCAAAAATCAAAAAAGGGAACAATCATGTTATTTTTAAATGCACTGCGTCGCTAACAAAATATCCTATACAGGGTGATTCAAAAGTAAGCGGCATCCTTTCAGAGGCGTATTCCTTGCATGAAAATAAGGCAAAAAGTTCCTATTGATAAGGATCCGAAAATGCTTCCTAAGGGAGCTACGGCCCTTTGAATAGGACACCTCAAAGACGGTTTTTTCTCTATAACTTTAAAATCCTTCACAACAAATTTTTAAAAATTGGTGTACGGCATAAACATTCGATGGTAAATAGGACTCCGTATTCGAAATAATTTCCAAACGAAATCACAGTAACCTGAATATCCGGAGAAGAAGGGATATTTTTACACTTACCCTCTCCCGCATGTGACGCCCCTGAATGAAATTCTGAAATTTCGAATACGGAGTCCTATTTACCATCGAATGTTTATGCCGTACACCAATTTTTAAAAATTTGTTGTGAAGGATTTTAAAGTTATAGAGAAAAAACCGTCTTTGAGGTGTCCTATTCAAAGGGCCGTAGCTCCCTTAGGAAGCATTTTCGGATCCTTATCAATAGGAACTTTTTGCCTTATTTTCAAGCAAGGAATACGCCTCTGAAAGGATGCCGCTTACTTTTGAATCACCCTGTATAGTGGAGAAAGGGAATTATTGTATTATGAAATCTATGTTTGAAATAATTGTCATTTTCCACTGAATGCGCATAACGATCACACAATGCCCGTTCCAGCCAGCTGTTTAGTGTTTCCTATTTCATTAGTTACAGTCTTTTGTTATTGGCACCGAATTTTCTTTGAATCTATTGATTCTCCTTTGTGATTTCCATCAATAAATATGTGAAAAATTAATATTACATGAAAATAGGTATAGTGGAATGAGGGAATAACTTCAAAATTTCCATTCCTAATATCTCTTAGGCAATACTGAAATTGAGGAAAAAGAGACTTTCAATGAATCCGTTACACCATATCCTAAAACATTCCTGTGAATCGACTTCACGTATAAAACGTCTAAGAGTTACACAGTTTTTTATACTTACTTTTCGCCTTCAACTTTATTCACGAAAAGTAAAATAATGTTAATTGATAATATTAAAGTGCCTTTTAATTTTTAGTTCATGATTTTGTAAAAATAAAATGATGATCTGCTATAAGAATAATGAAACAAAATGGAGTTTCTGCATTTTTTTCAAATAGTAGAATTTCACGGAGTTGCAATAACTCCTGACATATGAGTCCTACAGAAAATTTTTGACTACAGAAAATGTAGGAAATTTTGTCTTCTTCAACTTTGTATAGAACATGTTTTGTGGCGAAAGCCACCGTTTTTGGGTCATTATCAAAGAAGGAAATTTTTGTTCTTGGATTTTTCACGAGGGCCCCAAACCTAACAACATACTAAAAAAACACTACTACCCCATCTTTTGCATTCAAAAAACCCCCACGTACTGGACTACTTATAAAATGTATAAAAGAACAGTAAATTTTTTTCACAGAGAAAACGAGAAGCTCTAGAGAAAACCCGTCTACTGCAACAAACAACGACAGCCCTAAATCCAGATTGCTTGAGCCCGGAGCCGAAACAGAACGGTCGTCTCGGCCTCAACAAGAGCGCCAGCTCGACGAACGTGAAAACCGCAGCGGAAAATTTCCAGGTCGAGCCGCCGGATCAAGGAAAACATTTCGGCTTGTCGACGAGCGAGAGCAGGAATGAAATAGAGGCGAACGGTTTGAATGGAAGGACATCTAGTTCCGCCAGTGGAATATCGACGCCTAGCAATAATTCCCAAAAAGGGGATGAGGAAAAGTGAGTTTCCAAACTTTGCACCCAAACATTTCAAATAGTATTGTCTATCAAAAAAAAACTATACAGGATGACTTAAAAATATGTACCGAGATTTCTGGAGGTGATAGTACAGTGTGTCCAGTTTAATATGCCTTTGCGTGATATCTCAGTTATCTTTGGATATAGAACCTTGCGGTTTTCGCCGTCCTGTGCCACTTACTTGTGATTCTTGTGAAACTCAAGATGGCCTAATCAGATTTTGCATAACTGTTTAGCTCATAGAGAATTTTATGCAGAATCCAGTAGCGCACTCAATTTTTTTTTTCGGGGTATGGTTTTGGAGATACGACTCAAACTTATGATTTTTTAAATGGAACACCCTGTATTTCATCAGCTCATTGAGTTCCTTAATATTTTCCCTCAAAAATGATATAATATAATATGTTTAAATATAAGATTTTCAAAAATGCTCCAAAATCACTGAAACTTTGAATTTTAAACGGATTGGATGGATTTTAATTATAAATAAAGTTTCAATTGAAAGAATATTTCCTTTGAATTTTCATGAAGAGGAAAAAAACAATACCAACACTAATTGACTAACAAAACAAATAACTTTGTTACCTGAAAGCAAAAAATAAATAGTAATAAATAGTTCATAATTTAAAATAAGTATCTGATTGAATAATTATTACTAAAACAATTGGATTTCGAAATTATTCAGTAACTTATTCATTGAATTGTTCAAATTGATGTCCATTATCCCTGGAACACTTTCTCATAAAGTCTTATGCCTCTGTTGTTGCACGAAGTTCTTCAAGATTGTTGTGCCTCTTACTGTATTAACATGTATTGAGAAATTGTGTCAATTTTGTGTTAGGGAAAATGGAGATCAATTTGAAAAATTCAATAAAATACTGGATAATTTCGAAATTCAATTGTTTTAATAAAAATATTCAATCAGGTGCTTAATCTACATTATGAACTTTTTATTACAATTCATTTGTTTTCAAGCTAACCTAACTTGTGTGTTTTGTTAGTTAATAAGTGTTGATATTGTTTTTGTCCTTTTCATGGAAAAATCGATAGAAAAATTCCTTCAATTGGAACTTTTTTTATATGAAAAATACATAGCCCACTATTAAATTTCAATGTTTTAGTGATTTTCGAGCATTTTTGAAAATTGTATATCTATACATCATATATTATTTTGAAGGGAAAAATAAGAAAAGCTTATAAAATACAGGGTGTTCCATTTAAAAAATCATAAGTTTGAGTCGTACTTATCTGCAAAACCGTACCACGAAAAAAAATTTAAGTGCGCTACTGGATTCTGCGTAAAATGGGCTAAGATTTTAATTCGACATTTTCGCTGAGAAACTTCGTAAATATATTATATATTAAAATTTTAAAAATAGCCCTGTACCTCATAAACAGAAACAGTTATGCAAAATCTGATTAGGCCATCTTGAGTTTCACAAGAAAGTGGCACAGGACCGCGAAAATCGCAAGGTTTTATCTCCAAAGATAACTGAAATATCACGCAAAAGCTTCGAAAACTTGACACACTGTACATTGAAAAATAAGTATAGTTTGATCTGGCCCAAAGTTGATCAAATTAAAATAATTCGTCTGCCTAACTTCTACATCATAAAAGCAACCAGATTGAAATTTCCTGCATAGATGAATATTGATAAGATACATTTTCCTGATACACTTTTACAATGATATCTTATCAAAATACAAAAAATGTAACCTTCTCGAGATATTTCGAGTTTTGAGTTTTTGTAGTGACATGATATCAGCAGGTAAATTCATCAGTGAGAATATTTTAGTACGTCTCGAACTTCTTGGCCGGCCACCATCTCTATTTTTCGTTTTGAAACATTCTTTGTCATGCAATCTTTGCAAAATCCTCAAAATAATTCTAGAATTCGGAACGTACGTAAAAAATGCATAAGAGACAGCTTTTCCTTCTCCTATAAGTTGAAAGATAGTTGAGGTACAGGGAGATTCCAAAATGCAACAATTTCAATTTCGTCCTGTACCTCAAAAACGAAACCGGCTATAAAACTGTTTTTCGTATGAATTGGTAGAACTTACATAACCTACTGATATAATCTTTCAGCAGGCAATGCATTTTCTGTAACCAGCACGAAACCACGATATTGTCGGTCAGCAATTCCATGAATTCTCATTATTGGAGAGCGTGCCCTATGTTGGTACGTTGCAAGGTATGCAGTCAAGTCATCGAGGTGTCAGCTCTAATGGAACACTTGCTAGCTGAATGTGAACAACACGAACAGTATACGCAGTGTTCTCAATGTTCAGAAGCTGTCCGAAATGAAAATTTCCAAAACCACATCAAAACTTGTAAAGGTAACTGATCTATTATTTTTCTTGTATTTATCACTTTGTTTTGCACAAAATTCTAGTGCAACTGGGAAGACTGGAACTTTTGGCACTTCAAAAGACGATTATTATTATTTTTCATGTATTCTCACCTTGTTTTGCACTATTGGAGGACTGGAACCTTTGTCACTTCACATTTTCAAACATAGTCAACTCGATCGAAAATTGATCGAAACCCAGTGAATGTAAAAAAGTTCACCAACGATTAAAAGCACGTTTTCCTACAACAGTCAAGTATAGCTTCTTCAACAAACTACATTGTTAGCAAAACATGTGTTTTTAAAAATGTTGTGGATATCTCAGCGTTGTGAGGTTTTTTACTTATGAACTATTGAGATCAATCGACAAGACTGATGTTTCAACCTCACCAGTCCCTTTTGCGGAAGAACATGTAGGCCAAACTAGGAAACTCATCAAAACAAGGTTTAAAGAACATCTGCACAAAGTATGGTGCATTGGATGAATCAATAGCACATTACATCAAGAACCTGAAATCGATCAAACAAGTTGAGAAGTTAGGAAATTCGATACTTATTTATGGTTGATTGCCTAGTAATTTTTCCCTATTCTGTTTGTTTTAGAACTAACTGAAAGTTGCATTAGATGCCCTCTGTGCCACGAAAATTTGGAACTAGAAGAAAACTGCTGGAGAAATCACCTGATGGGAGAAAATCCTTGTTCAAAAAATACAAGGATCAAGATTCTTCAACAAAAGCAAGTCAAAATTCAAGTTTGAACACTTTTTGAACCATTTCTTAGATCTAATTCACAATATGTGCCACTTTCGTGTGATATTGCAAGCCCAAGTCTCAATATTTTCAGTCGTTTTATCAACCATGCCGGCCAATACGATCTCTTGATGTTATTTATTTACAAATTCTAGTAGTGTAAGTGTAAGTTACGATTCATAAGCAGAATCTGTACTTTAACAACATACTCCAATACTTTTTTCATTCCCTCCAACGAAATTGGAAAATATACAGTGTGTGTCTGACCACAATTGTGATTTCTTAATCGTTGACCGATTTCAAATTTTGATTTTCCCAAAATGTTGTACCCATCAGGTTCCACATTCTTGAGTATTCTATACTCTTATGGCACTATTTTCAGGAAGATATCTTTCACATCAAAAACATAAATTTTGTGAATCAATTGGCTGTTGCAAGAAATACTGTTTCGGTTTTCCAATCCTCATCAGTTGTACTAGGTCGGCTGACAGTCTATTCAAGAAGGGAACTCCAATTTATTTATTTGTCGATAAAAAAAGATGAATGATTGCATTTGTTTCGTATTTTTAATCGATCGTAGTTGGAAAGTTTAAAATCGGACAACGAATATGGAAATATAAGGGTGGTGCTGTGGGACACACAGTAGTTGATTAAAAAAATTCAATAGCTAGAAGTGCTAGAACTACTTGAGAATCGTCCAATTCAAAATGTCCATTTTATTCTCAAATAATCGCAAAACGATGCTTTTAATGATTGTTTCGAAGAATGAACAGGGTAATTATTAATGGGGAAAAGTTTAATTTAAGCAACTCAAGATTTACAATTCGTGCAATTTATTTGTGATACTTCTTTTCTCAATTATGTATATCAGTACTATTTGATTAATAAATTTCAAGAATTTATGCCTTTTTCATTTTATTAAAAATAGAACAATATAACCTTCCTACATCATACAAACAAACTAATTAGAAGAATAATTATAGATTTATGTACAGACTGAAATACTCTATATTATCTATTCTTATACAAAAACTTATTTCTACTGTCTGCAAATAACCAAAACCAGTATTTTGCATTTCCAGTCAATTATACAGAAAAATATATATTTCATTTTTCATTTTTTTATGGGGTAATCAATATACCAGTAAACAATATAAAATAACCTTAACATCGAGGACAGAAAAAAAAACTTACATCTTTGGAATTACTCGTTTTCTTGTCCCGGACTGGTAGGAGAATAACTAGGCGAACTAGGAGAATATCTAGGAGGAGCGGGAGAGTAAGCAGGCGACGCCGGCGAGTAACTAGGACTCGTAGGAGTATAAGTAGGACTCGTGGGGGAATACTTGGTGCTGTGCGGCGAATACTGCGGCGAGGTGGGAGAGTAACTAGGAGAACTGGGAGAATAGTTGGGAGAACTCGGCGAGTACCTCGAACTGGCGGCCGGAGTGTGCTGCGGACTCGAGGGGGAATAACTAGGACTCGTAGGAGAGTAACTAGGACTCGTGGGAGAGTACTGCGGACTGCCTCCCGAAAAGGACGGCGATGTCGGAGAGTAGCTGGGACTCGTCGGCGAATATTTCGGCGACGAGGGAGAATAACTCGGAGACGCCGGCGAATATTGCGGAGAACTCGGAGAGTAACTCGGCGAAGTGGGAGAATAACTTGGAGAAGCGGGCGTGTATCTCGGCGAGGACGGAGAATAGCTCGGAGAAGTAGGACTGTAGTTGGGAGACGTGGGAGAATAACTCGGCGAAGTGGGAGAATAACTCGGCGAAGTAGGAGAGTAATTCGGAGAGGTGGGAGAGTAACTAGGACTCGTGGGTGAGTAGCTAGGACTGGTAGGAGAGTAGCTAGGACTCGTGGGAGAGTAACTAGGACTCGTGGGGGAGTAACTAGGACTCGTTGGGGAGTAACTAGGACTCGTGGGGGAGTAGCTAGGACTCGTAGGAGAGTAACTAGGGCTCGTGGGGGAGTAACTAGGACTAGTGGGAGAGTAACTAGGACTCGTGGGAGAATAGCTAGGACTGGTGGGGGAGTAACTAGGACTCGTAGGACTGTAGTTGGGGCTGGTGGGGGAATAACCGGGCGAGCTGGGTGAATAGCCTGGTGAGGTGGGGGTCATAGAGGGAGAGGTGGGTAGGAAAGCGGGACTCGATGGGCTGTAGGATGGGGATTGTCCGTGCGGAGATGCCAGATATGGTGACATGGCAGGAGATTGTGGAGTCGGAGACCACGCTCCGTATGCCGGAGACATCCCTGAAGCGTCTGAGGCGGCAGAGGGCGAGAAAGCTGCTCCGCCGGGTGTCATACCGCTGCCCATCATGTCTGAAAAACAAATTGATGTTACATTCTCATTATCAAGGGGTGGAGAATGCTACTTTCTTGGACGCATCTTAAAATTCAGAAAAAAAATAATCAGCAAGATTCAGAAAATAGTACATTATTCAACCAGCACATAACAATGATTATTACTCATGAAGATTAAAATTACAGTACCAGCCAAAGGCAAGTGCTGTAATCCTTATCATTTTTAGTGTGGAGTTATCATTTTTTTTTATAGGTTCCATCATCCTTCTGGCATATTCTTCCTCAATGTTACATCCATAAATTTCCTTCTTATGATTCTTTCCACTGGATCACATGAGTGAAACCTCGATTTGTTTCTACTCTTCATCATAATTTTTCTCTTCTCACTTGACGAACTATCTATGTAGGTGTGATTTTTAGAGAGATGGCAAAATTATCAACAATATGAAGGTAAATAAGCAGTTCCTGCCTTTTTATTCTTGGCTTGCATGTCATCATTTCAATGAAGAGTAAATTCTGTTCCATCACAGCACTGTTGAGTTCCTAGTTCTTACTCAAATTTAAATAGCATCAATAAATCCAGCTACTTTATCACTAAATAAACAATAGTTTTTTTGTATCCACCATGCCTTCATCAATCATGTATAAGTACTTTGAAATCGATTTTGTTCAGATCTTGATAAAATTGCTAAATAATTAACAAAATTGTTCAAGTAAAAGCAATATTGTTGAAAAATTACGAATTTTTGAGTTGACAATACTGTTATTAACTCGTTTGTTGATTGTTAAGTACCGTTAGTGCCATTATCTTATGAAGAAGTGTTTATAGTCATGACCTTCCAAATAAGTCTGCCTTGTACTGACATTTTTATTGAAATCATATTATTCAAATTTTTGAACTCATACAAAAATCAAAGACAGAGAAAGATATATGGATGTACTCTTCCCAGGACTCGGGGAGGAAGGAAGATGCGAGGATCCTTTATATAAGCGAAAAACATATTCTTATCCTTGTCTGGCAAAAACATTTGATTTGCTTCAAAACCGTTTGTGGGTATGATTGATTGTCAATGCTTGTCCTGTGTCCGTACTCTAATATTCGCGAGATTGACGAAGTGGGCGACATCTAGGTTACATAATACGAACTTCAAACTGGGGGAAAACAAACTGTTGTCTATGGATGAAGTGCATAGACTACATTGCATTCAGCTTGCTGGAGCTGTAGTCAAACTTGGCAATGACATAAAGTGTTGGCACTGTTGGTAGTGATGATGGTTGACATTTTTATTAGTTTAGTGAACAGTGAACGGGTGAAGAATTGGAGATAGTTCAAACAATTCAAACTAATTATGAGGAGCAAATCAATTGACATATAAAAGAACAGCTACAACATGTTTACAATACCCAGATTGTCCTGCATTGCAGGAAAAAATACAAATTCATTGTTCTACAGGAGTTCCTCTGGACCCCAACTTCAATTTTACTTCATGTAGAAGTTTGTAGACAAGTGCAAAAATGTGCCTTTTGTTGAAGCCTTCTGCCTCACACAAAATCACATGATTAGCACGGAGTACTGCTTCTCCTTCCACTACTGGTCGGCTTATACCATCTAAATAGAGCAAAATATCTGCCAAAAAAACATCTATAAAAGGCATTGTTAGCGTTTTCGATCGAATCTTGACAATTAATGTCAAGAAATTCAAAAACTTATCACTCTTATTAGTACACAGTACACAAGCTAATGGCACTAATGGGATTGAGTGAGGATTGAGTTTGTTTTCCCCCAGTTTTGACGTGGCTTTGACATGGAACGATGAAAACCGAGCGCCACCTGGTAACCTTGATTCCCGCTAATACAAAAAACGTCAAAAACCCTAGTAACAAAGAAATGAACGTTTGTAGGATTAAGAAGTTCCTAGATCAGCATCATGTGCGGATTAATTATTTTTCAAATAGCGTCGAAAACAGTTATGTACTAAATTGAAATAAATATGATCAGATTGTGAACTATTTGGATGAAGCTTTGAAAAAAAATCTCTACACGGAACGAACGGATCCCAGTTACAACTCACCTACCTAAAAATGAGTTGATCTAGTTCCCATACAACACCATCAAATAAACCATCATCAACATCAAACCATCCGATAAAAATATACTCACTTTGCGGCGACCAAGCGCTGCCCACGTACGGCGTCCCGATCTGGTTCCACGGCGTCATGACGCCGCCGGCGCCTCCGCCGGGGCTCATGCTGCTCGGCGTCGCCGCCGAGCCGAAGAACATGCCGGCGTTGAGGAGGTCGGCGCCGTGCGCCTGCGCGATCGGCATGCCCTGCTTGCACTTGTCGGCGTCGAGCAACAGGTCGAAACAGCCGGTGCCCATGCGCGGCAGCTGGCCCATTATGATGTTCTCGGAGACGCCGCGCATCGGGTCCACCTAAGAGACGAGAGCGAACGAAAAATTAAATAAGGATTTTTCCATTTCCCGATTCAAATTCATTGTTGTTGATTGTTTATTGTTTATTCAAAAACTAGCTTCCAGTCAGAAATAAAATTCTGGTATGAGGAAGTTGATTACAAACAACAATAATAAAATAATATAAGGTGACAACAACAACAACAAAAAAATCAAAAGAATCTAAAAATGCTAAATCGATCAAGTCATAAAAATAGCCACAGGGACTAATCAGTAGATGGCAAAGTATAAATTTTATCTATTTCGTAATGAAATCATGTGTTTTTTTAATTCAACTTTAAATTTTGGAATATGTCTGCAATTTTTTATATTCGGGTCGATTCTGTTCGGATCTTATTATAACATTGCTAAGATAATAATATTGTTATGATCATAACATATAACAATATTGCTATGAAGTTCTGTATTCTGTTTGCAGAGTAACTGCAAGACTGGTTATAAGTTCAAGTGATAGCAATATTGTTGAAAAATTGAGAATTTTTGAGCTGACAACACTGTTTTCAACTAATTGTTCAAGTGTTAGGTATCGATTTTGCCATTATTTCATGAAGAAGAAGAGTTCAACCTCTCAAATTAGTCAGTCCTGCGACCTGCACTGACATTTTACAAAATTATATTGTTCAAATCGAGAGATTTTGTATTTGCTTAATCTGGTCGTCGTTGTGCGACTGGTGCAAGTAATCAATCATGTACCCGAAATGAAAAAACAACTAAAATCCGGATGAAACAAATTGTGATTTTTTTTTTATATTCTAGCAAAATAGCTTGATAAACTATCCATCAGGCAACTGAAATTTCTCTATGCCGAAATTGTAGTCTCATATTTCCTCTACAAATTGGAACTTCAAGAAGAGGTTTTCAAGTAGTTGGTCACAGTACAGGGTGGGCCAAATTCGATGGGATTTGGGGTTTTCTCTGAAACTATCAGTGCTAAACAAAAACCGACCACGGTGTCCTGAGCTTGATTTTCGTGAAAAAAACAATGGCGCAAACCGCGATTGTCTATCTTTTTTGGCTGCCGAACTACAGAGCGTTTTTGAGATTTTACCTTTTATTGGTGACGTCATTATCTCGATCACCGTGATTCCTGTCAAAAAATGAATAACACTTTCTCATAGCAATCTTTTGAGTTGAATTGATTACTGATAAGAGCAAAATTATTCATCGAACAGTTTTCGAGATATGAACCTAATTTATTTTTTTTAAATGGGACACCCTGTAAATTATTTCACCATTCGATCATAATTTCAATTACCTTTCGAACGATGTATCATATGTTATAGTTACTTTGAGAACAAGTGGTTGTTTTTCGAAAATCTTTATATTCAGGGAGTAGATCGACAATAATTTTATCAAGTAAGTATTATTATAAGAATATGAAAAAAACTTGAAAAGAATCATTGAAATGAATTTTCAAATTGTCTTCCATTGACATCTATGCACTTCTGACATCTTCTTTTGACAGCATTCGTGGCATTTCTTATCATTATAGGAGTTATTTTTCGAAACGCAGCTAACGTTCTGTTTTTAATTCCTCGATGTTATTAGATGGTTCTCCATATATCATATTCTGCAAATGACCCCAAAGCCAGAAATCGCAAGGAGTGATATCAGGAGATCCTACTGGACACAAAATAGGGCCATTGTTTCCTACAAATAAAATAATATTTGAATGAGCTGATTATTCTAACGTCTACTTTGGTGCATTAAATAATTTAGAAGAAACTTTCAATGCTATCATGATAGAAATATATATATGCGTTTTACAATAGTTCTGAGTAACATACCTATACAATTTTCTTCAAATTGAACATTCAAATAATTCCTAGTATCACATGATGTATGGCTTGGCGCCCCATCATGTTGAAAATAATAATATATTCTTTCGAATTGTCTCACAGGCATTTTTGGGCGAGGTTTGACAAAAGATCCAAAATCTTTCAAATTTGACTGTAACCTTTTGAATATTTTTGGGTTGGGTTGTATTTTCTCTGGGTATCTATAAGATGATTTGACTGTTAATTTTGGACAACCGTTTCACTGTCGATTATTCTATCACTTACCTATTGAAATAAAGTTCAGAAGCTAAGTTTTCATCTTCTCCACTTTCGATAAAACACTTGAGCATATCATATTTCTCTTCATTACTAAATTGAACCATTTTTTGTGAATAAGCGTCACAGTTGACAATAATAATTAATGGATTATGGTTGTCATTTCTCCATGGCCTTCTTGAGAAGTATAAGGAACATAATGAAATGCAATTGGAAGACGACAATAGGAAACAATTCGCACCTCAGTTGAACTGAATATTTCGAACTTTCTCACAGTTTTGAATGATAATTATCAAATAAACGTGAATATTTGTGAATTTGATAAAGCTAGTTAGTTATTATATTTTTCTTCAGTTTTTCATGGACTCATATCAGATTTTTCGAAAAACAATCACTTGTTCTCAAAGTAACTATAGCATATGATACATCGTTCGAAAGGTAATTGAAATTATGATCGAATGGTGAAATAATTTACAGGGTGTCCCATTTCAAAAAAATAAATTAGGTTCATATCTCGAAAACTGTTCGATGAATAATTTTGCTCTTATCAGTAATCAATTTAACTCAAAAGATTGCTATGAGAAAGTGTTATTCATTTTTTGACAGGACTCACGGTGATCGAGATAATGACGTCACCAATAAAAGGTAAAATCTCAAAAACGCTCTGTAGTTCGGCAGCCAAGAAAGATAGACAATCGTGGTTTGCGCCATTGTTTTTTTCACGAAAATCAAGCTCAGGACACCGTGGTCGGTTTTTGTTTAGCACTGATAGTTTCAGAGAAAACCCCAAATCCCATCGAATTTGGCCCACCCTGTACACAGCAGTGAACCCATCCTATATGTTTGTAATCACCAAGTTTTTCAATAATTCTTCTACGAATTGAAACTTTGAGGAAAGGTTTTCGAGTAGTCAGTGACACAACTGAACTCTCATATGTTTTTAATCCACTATTTTCTGAATTTTCATACAGTTGGAAGAATTTGTAGTGCAAAAACAAAGAATCCACTACCTTGTTATCAGATAGCAAGCACAAAATTGATGTTGCCGAGATAGCAAGAAAGCTAACCAGATTTCATTGAAATTGACAGATCATATTGCCAAAAATCGATGATTAGAATTCCACTTTTTCGAATCTTGCTATGATAGCAATATCTTCTCTACAACCATATTGCTATTTGCAAACAGAATCGACCCGATTATGTGGTAATTTATTAAATTCAGCTAGAGCAGCGTGAGTAAATTTTTTTTGGCCAATTATAGAAGTAGCAGAATCAAGATGAAATAAGTTTGATTGTCTCGTGTGATGACCATGAATTTCTGAGTTTCTTATCAAAATAAAATTGGATTATTGTTAATTATATTATATGAAACTTTAAGAGAATCTATTTTATGTAATTCATCCAATGAAAATTTTTCTGTTATGGCATACAGATCATTTGTTGGGATATCAAATGAGAGGCGATACAATACTTTCAGTGCTTTCTTATAAAGTGCAGATATTTTACTGAAATAATTTTTTGAACAAGATCCCCAAACGTTTATCATATAGGTAATACGACTGAGTATATGAGAATGAAGTACTATGTTTATGACTCTTTTGTCAAGTTTAGGACATCTTCGCAAAGCTCCAATGATCGGAGATATTTTTTGTATCAGAACCTCTATATGCTTGTCCCATTTCAATTTTTCATCAATCCACATACCAAGATACTTTATTTGTGTAGTTCTTTTCAATACTTTATTTTTAATTTGGAGATTGAGACTAATATTCTGTTTATTTTTTTGATGGAATATTATATATTCAGTTTTATTGGTATTAATTGATAAAATGTTTGAATGAAGCCATTTTTCAAATTTTTTCAAATCTTCGTTAATAATATTTTCTAGAATGATGGGGTTTTTGTTTTCGTATAAAAGTACAGTATCATCTGCATATATAGTATAATTACCTGACAATCCAATTTTAGAAATATTTTGAATATATAATAAATACAAGATGGGTCCTAGAACAGATCCCTGTGGAACACCTTTACTTATTGGAAATTTATTAGACTCTGATGTATTTTGAATAATGAATTGGTCACTTTTGAAGGGGAAGTCCTAGTCACGAACTAAAGTGCTCAAAGAAAAGAAAAAAAAAACAAGTGGACCACTGAAATATTCGACAATTCTCAAACTGCCATATCTTTTTAGAAAATGAATGGATTTTCAATCGGAATGCAGTGCTTGGAAGATGCGATCTTTCTGTTCAAGATTCCTCGTTCAAAACTTTTTTTTATTTTTCTATTAAGCGTTTTTTCGAACTTTGGAGCCAATATCTCGAAACGGTTTTGTAATTTTCCATATTCCTCATATAGGATGTTGAAAATCGATGATTTTTCATTTTTAGGTTCATATCGCATCATATCCGATTTTAAAATTATGCAAGCCACATTCAACGTATTTTGCCACTCTATACGATGATATACACATCCTAGAAAATGGATTCATATTGCGTTGAAATCATCGACAAATTCAACAGAAGAATTAATTTTTTTTCAGAAATGTTCAGAATTTGGTGAAATCGTCTGTTCAGTTTGGTGCTGCCATAACCATATGCTATGCTAAACACAAATCCTTCATTTCGCTCGATTGGTCTGCTCAGTATGTCGAATTGATTTCGTGATTTTTCAGATAAGGCAAGCCAAGGGGGCACAAGGAGGACCTTCTGGATTTTTCTGACCAATTCATACAATAACGATGCTACAATGGTTTTAAGATATTCCTGAGCTGACATGAAGTCAAGAAACCTATTTATCACAAGGTTTTTCATCGCGTATTCGGAAATCAATCGGAAAAGTCTTTTTTGTTGTAATCAACACTCATTTACGCAATTAATACCACTGCAACACCCAATATAATGCCTCCTGACGAACCGATGATGACAGTTGTCGAAATATTCATCGTTCACTTATTGACACGAAAAAATCGGTTTTGGAATTGAATCCGAACGTGAATTACTGTTTCCGAGGTACATTTCAAACGCTTATCATTTTGAAACGGCTTGACCGATTTTCACAAACAAAGCGAAGTTGGATAGAGAATCGAAAGGCCTTCAAAACAAGGTACCACGCGACCCCTCTCCATATTTGAAAAAACATGTTGATGGTGCCCACTCGACACTAGGTCACGTGACCACAACCATTTCCATGCCAAATAGTAGTGATAGAGGTACCTGTTTGCCTGAATTTTACCCCACCTCGCTAGCTTGTTCCGTTCAAAGGTTAAAGGAGTGGGAGGACTTTCCATGTCCTCACTGTATATGTATAGATTGTGGGTATTCAAGGGAGGGGTAATCGGTTACTGGGCAAAGTCGTGGAATCTATCGCATCCTACAGTCACAGTCATAGATCTATGGTACAGTCGATCATTTCATAGTTGCTCTTCACTAAGTTATTCAAGTTTCCAATACCTGAACTTCGATTTTTTTATTCATGGGTCCTGAATAAGGGAATATCAAAATGATTTTCCTGCTTCAGAAATAAGCATATTCCTAGATAGTTCAGCAACTCACAGATAGACAGACTCGAGCAGATTCAAGAAGAATAGAGAAATTGGCCATATTTTGCTGAATTTCGCTAGCACCGCCTACATTCTACATGGAGGTGAATCATCTTGTTAGTGTAAATAAATGATTGATTGATTGTCTTTATTACCCCAAAAACTGTATCTTCATATAAATCTTCATTTGACAAAATCCATGACAATCAACAACCACAGATGCTCCTATTTTTCTCATACCATAGGTTACTAAATAATAAATATATTATATAAAATCTCCCCTCTTTTGAGGAAGCGATCATGTATCATATAAAATGTTTAAATCTCTACGGAAAATTACCAATCTCAACATTTTCATCTGGACTGATATCATTATTTTCACTTTCCATGTTTTCACTGAAACTTTCATTCTTTTTTAAACTTTCATGTTCAAGATCATTTTCTAGATTATCATTATCATTCCCATTCATACAAAAAAAAGGTGTATTCATTGATTTTCGTATATCGAAATTATTTCTCCTTTTTACTCTTCCATTTTCATCCTCAATCAAAACTGATCGTGGTGCAGTATGATTTTGGATTACTTTTGCAGGTTCCCACCTATTGTTATTTCTATAAACCACATTATCACCGGGACCATATGAGCAAACTTTTCTTCTTGAATTTCTATCATAATAAAATTTATTTCTTTCGGCAACTTTGTCTAATGTTAATCAAGGGTTATATCAATCAATCAGTATATGAATGAAATTAAATAGTAGTCAATCAAAACTGATCGTGGTGCGGTATGATTTTGGATTACTTTTGCAGGTTCCCACCTATCGATATTTCTATAAACCACATTATCACCGGGACCATATGAGCAAACTTTTCTTTATGAATTTCTATCATAATAAAATTTATTTCTTTCAGCAACTTTGTCTAATGTTAATCAAGGGTTATATCAATCAGTTTATGAATGAAATCAAATAGTAGTCAATTGAAACTTTCATTATACCTGTTAATTTTGTTCGAAACTTTGTAAGATTACGTCACGTTTCGCCAGTTTAAAAATTTGGCGATATCGAGGGATTTCTAAACTCCTTCTAATAGGCAGTGATTCCACCATTTCTATACAATTATATCATTACCTCGGCGTGGCTGGCTGCGTCCATCAAGACGTCCACCGTCTCCTCGAACGAGCACCTCATGAGCGCCCCTGTATCTTGTCTGTTGATACCGTGACGCGTGATGGCCATCAAGTGACCTTTGGCCGTCATCACGTCGCACAGCAACGCCAGATGGCGGTAGTTGACGTACAGGCCGTAGAACTGCAGGACGGCGTTCATCTCTTTTTCCACAGATTTACGTACCGCCTCGATGCCCAATACCTGGAATTGTTAAAATGAAATAACAGATCTTCATATTTTCCGAATACTCTGCATAACGATATTGGAGTTCCTCAAGGATCAATCTTAGGTCCAATATTGTTTTTATTGTATATCAACGAATTACCATCAATTATTTCAGAAGCATTCACATGCATGTATGCAGACGATACCACATTATTATTCACAAGTAAAAATGAAGCAGGAATCCAAGATAAAATAAACGGAACAACTGCTAGATCTCATAACTAAGAGATCCAGGATGAACATGTTATAAACAAGTTATGAGATCTAGCAGTTGAATGGGTGGTGGAAAAATTCCACTAAAGTATTGTCAAGAAGTACAAATGTCTATGGAATAACTTTCGTTCATTTCTAGATCTTTATTCATAAATTGACTTTTCCAAATTGAAACATCTTGTACAGCGTTTCGATCAGGTCAAAGTGGAGTTCATAGACTCTAGTTCCGGTAAAATTTGCATGAAACCGCTTAGCTTGCGATGCGGGCTAAGCTATACGCCCGGTATCGAGCATTGCCATTGCGGAAAATTGCAATGTTAGCATCGATTCCAAATATAAATAGATTCCGAATCGATAAGCCATTCATTACTGATTTTGATTATTATTGATCACCCATTCTTCATTACTGATTATTCATTATGATTATTTGATTCATTACTATTTGATTATTACCAATTATAATGCATTTCGATAACACTTTACTTTATTCCGTAATTGAGTTACTAATTCACGAGTTGCTGCCAAAAAGTGTACCGTCCTCCCGACTTTGATCCTGCTGGTCAACCCCATGTTAGATGTCATAATGTAAGTACTGTTTTCCCTGTTCTATCTGATTTGTTTTTTCTGTGTTGTGTTCCGTTTGGTAATTTACTATGGTTTGTCTCAGCTACTTTGCCATGTGGAAAGCATTTATTCACGACTTTCCCATTAAATCAATAAATGTTAATTTTATACGAAAACTAGCTTGACTCTTCATTTGGAGATGAATATGGTTGGGTGGTAATATGATCAAAATCCTCTCATCAAGCCAAGCGAGTAGCCAAGTTACGATCCATTAGAGGGCAACATCTGAGTTGCGACATGTGGTGGACACGCCGTTTGCCAAATAATCTACCAAAACCATCTGAGTTGCGACAGTATGTCAGGTAGTGCCATCTGTCAGCAAAGTGGTTTCACATGTAGTACCACTCTGTAGCGTATAGACGTAGGGGTCTGTACGTGTGACTATAGATGGCAGCGCCATACAGTGTGTGTCGCGATTTCTGTATCAAACCTTAGAGCTTTGCCACTAGATGGCTACAACATGACTTGAACTTCATGTTATACCCTGCAAACCGAACAACGTCTATTTTATGTACTCAGTTAACCTGTCGAAGCCAATGGTTAGTATTAATGATACCAAAGTAGATGCTTCAAAAAGTACTACATTGTTAGATATAACCATGAACAACAATATATCTTTTAGTATTCACTGCAGTAAGCTGAGCAAATCAATGAATTCAAAATGTTACCAAATCAGGGTTCTCAGAAATGTTTTGGATGATCGAGGTCTGAAACAATATTACTTTGTTCAGATTCAGTCTAGATTATTATATGGAATAATGTTATGGGGGAACTCAACAGGAGTACAGGACGTATTCTTATGAAATCGTGACATCAGTTTTTACTCATGGTACATGGAAAATTACCGTGGCATTATTGATGATTCAAGCACCTAAAAATCGACCGAAAAATTCTGAAATCGGAAGGTATTTGAGTGATGATTCTATTTGAGAAATAAAAAAAAATAGTCCACTCGCGTATTACAATGATAAAAATAACAAAAATCTATTGATGATGAAACAAAGTAGGCCCCAGGAATGAAGTATAAATTTTTCCAGAACTGCTACGGCGGCTGCAACCGCAGCGGCAGCAGCGCTTCAATCTATAAATCCTGCATTAGGGTTAGTACTTCAAAATAATTAATAGTATATTATGTAACAAGTGTTATAAACGTCCTTTTAGTAACGAGTGTTTAATAAACGAGTGTCTAGAAGAGTTTATAAACGCGTTACATACTATGATTTTTCTACGAACTCCGAAAATTACATTAACATACCTGCAATTCCTGCTAACCTACAAAATAATTCGAAAGGAATGGGAATTGAGAATATAATACATACAACTAACTGCATGCAACCAGCGAGACACGTATAAGTGATATTGGTTGTAGATGTGTCCAGTCCATTGCTTACTAACCTTTGTTTCACGTTTATTGTCATGCTTAGCGCAAAATAAATAAATTGTTCTCAAAGATGGATGCTTCATTTTTACATTTCTTGGAGATATGCAAGTACCAGAACATTCTCTTCGAATTCACTTTCGTCTACTTTTCGCATATATTTGAATTCTGATACAAACGAATATTGTTTGAATAATTCTGATACAAAATTCGAAAATAACAGTTGGGTTAATACAATTGACAGGCCAGACATGTCTCAAATTACTGAAGCTGTGTTTAATGAACTGCGTTGCCATGGTAATGTCTTTAAGAAATTGTGTTGCCATGGAACGTGTTTCAAATTTTGAATAAATCACAGATCGTCAATCCGTTATTAATCGATCATTTAGCGTGGTACGTATCCGTACGCTAAATGCCCTTTTGGTTATGTGAGTAGAAAATAGTAGATTGTTTTATTAGGATCAAAAGTGACACTTTGTTTGACAAGCGAATTTTGCATTTGCGAGGCGGAGCGTTTAGCGAAGCCGAGCGATTCGAACAAAGTCACTTTTGATCCGAATGAAACATGCTATTTTTTCTGCAACCGAAACAATTAACTCAAATAAACATGTGAAGTAATCACCAATGTCGTGCCATATGTAGGTATGCAATGCAACAAATATTGACAAATAATCCATGTGGTGGGAATATTCTACCTGCATTAACAGCAGGTTAGGTTTTCTAGGATGATGGAATTGTAGTTTTAATATAAATACAATCACAGAGTGACATATTTGTGTATGGACCAGGTGCTCTAATGGCAAATACCGCGCCAGTGCCAGCTATAGGAACAAGACGTGGAAAATGTTAGGTTAGTGAGCATATCAACAATGATAATAGTGATTATTTTTATTCCTCTTCATGCTATAATAATAATAATAATAATAATAATAATAATAAAGGTCTTTTTTGTTTTCAACACAATAATTACAATGATTGAAATAACAATTAGAATTATGTGAAAATAAAGGGCGAAGTTCAGCTCATTCAGCGAAAACTCCACTAAATGAGTTGTTCTTCCACTTAACCCAAAAAATGTCTCCGAAGGTCTATTTAAGAATACAAACAAAATAACCGATCGTAAAAACATAAATAAAAAGAATATATATATATAAATGTGTATCTATATCGATGAATAAGGTACTATGATAATAAATTAAAAAAGAAAAGAAAATTGGGAAATAAAATCAGTTACAATTTCTCATTGATTATTCTCAAATAAGTATTTCTTCAGTTTTACTTTGAATACATTGAGCTTATCTTTTTTAATATGATGGGGGATGAAATTGTAGACTTTAGTGATTCGATAGCTAAATGAACGTGTAAACTTTTGAGTTCTGAAAAAAGGTGGTAGTATTTCTTCAGTTTTACTTTGAATACATTGAGCTTATCTTTTTTAATATGATGGGGGATGAAATTGTAGACTTTAGTGATTCGATAGCTAAATGAACGTGTAAACTTTTGTGTTCTGAAAAAAGGTGGTGTGAGAGTACCTTTGAATCTGATATTCAAGTTGTGGACATCCGTTCTGTGAGTAACTTTCCGATGCAAATAAGATGGCATTTTTGTTGTGAGAATTTTATGGAATAAACAAGCATCGTGAAGAAGTCTTCTGTTTTCCATATTCAACCAGCCTGCCTGGCGTAGCTTATGTGAAATTCTTTCACGCTTTCTGATCCCATAAATCAATCGTAGACAAGAGTTTTGTACTTTTTGAATTTTGTTTTTATATGTATATGTCAAATTAGGGCCATATAGGGTGTCGGCATAGTTGAATAAGGATAAAACAAGTGATTCAGTCAATATGATTTTTACTGCGGTTGTTAAAAAATTTCGATTGCCATATATGAGTTTTAAGGATGAATATGCACGTTGTATCAGTTTATTGACATGTTTTTCAAACCTCAGATCCACATCAAGTAGAACACCAAGACTTTTCGCTTCATTAACTGAAGTGAGTGACTCATTGTGAATTCTTATATCAATATCATCTGCAATTGACGTTCATTTTTAGTAGTGAATATTATCATATTTGACTTACTTGGATTTATGAGTAAGCAGTGATCGGTTGCAGATTTAACAAAAGAATCGATATCACTATTGATGAAAATACAGGCATTGGCAATGTTTTGATGATGAAAACTATAATAAAGTTGTACAAAGATAAAGATGGACAGAACAATGTTGTAAGCATTTAACCAAGTGAGCCGTATACATTGTGAATAGAAGAGGCCCTAAGATGGATCCTTGGGGCACTCAAGATTTCAGAGTCAGATAAGTAGAGCTAGCATCCATCACCTATAACCACTTTTTGTTGCCTATTTGAGAGATATGACCTCAGCAAATTTATTGAATTTTGCGAAAGTCCCAGATAGTGAAAAATTGCGAGCATCAGATTATAATTGATGGTGTCGAAGGCCCTACTGAAGTCAAGTAAAACTAAAGCTGTGCATAAGCCTTGGTCAGTAGCTCTGCAGATATCATCTACACTCTATCTATCTATACTGTGTTTGACTTGATAATCATATGAAGCTAAACAATATCGTTGTTTGAGACAAAAAAAACTATTGCTTGCCGTGATTATTCAAAAACAAGTTATCCATCCCGAGAATAACGAATGAAATACAAATCAAGCAAGTATTTGAATCTTGAAGGCTTCCCTGATCAAAACAAAAATACTTAACTGAGATGTTTATAATTCCAAGGTGTATTTATATCTCCAGCATGGGTATGAAATGACAAATCTGCTGAAATCGGAAACAAATCAGGTATGCGTCTCAACCCAAATAACCAACCGTCACAATGTTGTTCATTCTTGATGACGTCCAGTACATCCTTTTTAGTTCCTAGGAGCTAAAGTTCAACTTTAGCTCCTAGGAACTAAATATGTTGCCTAGCAACATACCAATTTTTGTGTCAGTAATAGAAACGTCAATTTAAGAGCTAATTTTGGTATCAAAATGGACGACTTTTGTGTCGGTTGCAGAAAAAATAATGTATGACTGAAACAGCCCCATTTTGGCTTACCGAGAAAATCTCGCAGATATCGTTGGAGAACGTCCGCACAGGATCGACGTCCCTCTCCGACAACACCTTCATCATGCTGGTGCCGTCCGTCTCCAGCAGCCATTCGGCGATCGCCTTGAACTCGCCCGTCTCCGTGATCACGATCCGCTTCTTGGAATCGGTTTGCGGCAGATGCATGTACACCTTGGCTATGGCCTCGATGCCCTGCAGCGTCATGTCGCTGAGCATGTTCGCCTCGATGCACCGCAGGAACATGTCGTCGTCCATTTTGTCCACGTCCTCGTCGGCGCCTAGAAAAAAATCAACAAATGGTCACGTTTCAGGAAGATATGTCGATTCATTCATCTGAAGTCAATGAACTCAATATTTATTAACAGCTGGAAGGGAGACGGCCGGTTTCTCGGATAGCACAGAGTGTGTCAGGGGCAGCTGCAACAAAGATAGGCGGATTGGTGTACAAATTTTCCGTTATCCAATGATTGAAGTACTTGAGATCTTTTTTTTTTTTTTCATCTGAACAGACAAAAAAGTGAAGACAGAACCTCATTGGTTTTGTTATGTGAAATATCGCTAAATTTGGCGTGTTTTGTTTCTTCAAAAGGACTGAATTTTATTGGTGTGAATTGTGTTGCCTTTGGATGCAAAACAAGCAAGACAAATAGACAATGTGTTTCATATGGACATTGATTTGCTTACAACTTCCAGCTCCCATGTAAGTTTCAAAGTTTATTGATAATGAAACCCACAAACTGTTTCATTCAAGAAGGCCTATATTCTATTGCAAAGAAAAGTGAAAACACTGAAACAAAAAGTAAAAAGGAGAATGACAATCTTGATGAGGCACTAAAAAAACATTTTGAAGGTAAAAACTACAAGTTAAAATTTTTACTCAAGAGCTATATCATAATATTGTCTTTTCAGATTTGCCTTTAGAGTTTCTCCTTATTATCCAGAAAGGAAAAAATGAAGGTGTACACCGTTACTCTCAGACATGACGTTCATGGCACATTGACCATTAGAAGGGCATGATTATATTATGTAATGGGAAGCTTTCTTTTATTTCAATGTTCATGTTTTGTTCAGGAATCAGGTATGGAACCGTAAGATCGCGCATTCGAGTTATAAGATATGATGATCATGAGTTCTGTGGCCAAAATTTCTCACCTTCGCCAAACTTTCCGTCATCGCTATGCATAATCCTACCTACCTATCTGATGCGCAACACCAACTTCTCTACATTGTCATCGTTGAAAATTCAATTCTATGCAATTTTTGTATAGTTTGGAAAATATCCGAACATAAAAACGCTATGGCTGTATTTGTATGGCCCTATATAATAGTTTGGTACTTGTATGAAACATAAGATTTATAAATAAAACAATAAATATCGGATTACAATTCGAATTACTATTCTCGGAGATATTGGTCCTTCGAGCCGGATAAATATGTTCGATGCTTGATAAATAGTGGACTTGAGACTTGATGAATAGTGGACTGCGCGTTATAGTTGTGAAATATGAAGATGAGTTCTTTAGCCGCAACATGTCTCACCTTCGCCAAACTTCCCGTCATCGCTATCCATAATCCTGATGCAAAACATCAACTTTTCCGCGATAAAAAAAAGGGGGAAATCCGCGTGGGGTCGAAATCAAAGCCAACTTTGTATTTTTCAAATTCAAATCATGTTTGGCTTCGACTTCAGAAAATAGAAAGTACCTCTAGAAAATGTTTACCGTTTGGAAAAATATCCGAAAATAAAAGCAGTATGGCTGTTCGATACTTGATAGATATATAAGTAGTGGACTGTACTTGTATGACTCTATTAAAATTAAAATAGTTTGGTACTTGTATGACCCTATATAGTATCAGATTTTCATCTGTAAACATGAATACATGTTGTTGAAACATAATATTCATCAATAAAATCAATAAATGAAGGATTGCAATTCGAATTACAATTAATCATTCCAGAATTACGTCATTTGACAAGTTGCTGAGGGGCAAACATTGCATCTTGTCAAGATTTGTCATTAAAAACCTGAATTAGTGGGATCGTTTTCCTTGGAATCCGAGTTGAAACCAGAAAGAATTTCATAATTTTGTTTGGTGAAACTGTTATTATATTGTGGATGTGGCAGGGACGGCCAGAGCAATGCTCATCAAAGGTAACCTAACAGATAGTTTGTGTGCCCCTCAAAAAACCATGTCAAAATCACGTGTTCTAGAATGATCAATTCTTATATCAATCTTGGTCCTTCGAGCCGGATCAAGATATGAAGACTGAGTTCTGTCTCACCTTCGCCGAACTTCCCGTCATCGCTATTCATGATCCTGATGCGCAACACCAACTTCTCCGCATTGTCATCGTTGAAAATACAATTCAGATCGTCCCCAAAACCAGCGTTGATCTTTTCGGCGATCTGCTCCATCGTCAGCTTCTTGTCTGTCATCCGCTTCCTGTCCAGTTCGATACGGAGCAACCAGGGGGAAATTCTGGTGGGGTCGAAGTCGGGCATTTCGTAGTAGACGTTGACGAACTCCTGGTCCTCAGTGATGACGGTGTTTTGCGGATCGGGGTCATAGTAGATGGCCGTGTTGGCCGTCACTTTACGCAGGGTGGTGTGTTCCAGTCTGGAACATCGGAAGAATTATTAATAACATTTATTGATCCCAAGAAACATTCATGCTCATGGAGGGGCACAAGGGAAATAAATAAACAAATCGAATATTCGATAAAATGGAAAATAAACAGTTTAATCAGAATAAATATATATTGAGGAGAGTTAAATTGATGAAATAATATATTCCTTCAGTTATACAGAGTATGTCACGACGACATATATCGGGAATGAGTAGCAAGAAATTTATGAAATGTGCATGCTTATATTTGAGATCACGCTCTCTTCGTTTGAAATATTTTCGACAATGCATTGTTGCAGCTTCTACAAGAAAGTAGCAACAATGCAGTGTTGCAGCTTCTACTAGAAAGTAGCAACAACTTTGTTATTGCAAATGGAATATTCTGTATTTCATTGCATTTCCAGATTCTCCCTGATGAGCTGATTTCATCAATACAACACACTTGAGGCCTAGCAGGAATGATTACATAGATATAGGGTGTTCAAAATCGAGATTTTTCAACTTTTGGATTTTTTTGTGTAGATACTATTCATTATTGGTCAAAACGGCTGGAATGCGTGGCCGCGCAAGAGCAAAAATACAGAAATAATGGCTCATATCATCTGAGTCGGGTCTTAATCGAAGTCAAATAGGAAGAAAACACGTCGTTCGACAAAGACGAAAAATCTTTGAGGAAATGCAGACAGAAAAGAAGGAGAAAGTCATAAAGAAAACATGCAATTGTTAACATTACAAATTGAAATCGAGAGAGAATTGAATCTAATTAGAGAAAATAATGCATTATGAAAACAAGGTTTAATGTATTTGTTGGAAAAATATGCTTTCATGAATTGACGAAATGTTCTGTGATATATAATGGTTGAGCATTCAATGCTGCTATTTCATTAGGGATATCAGCTGCATTGTTCACATTATTCTCTCCTCTGCATATCTTCATCAAATCACCAGCGGTTACTGATAAATTTCCCATTGCATATATAGAATCATAGTGCAAAACATCAATTCTCCTATTGGTTTGATGTGACCATCTCTGTAATATTTTTCCTCAAAAATATATGAAGGGTATCAAGAGGACAATAAATGCATATGTGCAATTTTCTGTAGGCTTCGTCAATTGAAATCTCTGCAACTATTCTATATCATCATATTTTTGGAGACACTTTTGCCTTTAGTCGGCATATTTTCTCTTTCTTGGAAACCATTATATTCTCGTCTCCACTTTCTCACGAGGAACTACAACTACTATTGCCAGAACTTTCCATCGAACGATTCATTTCAAACGAATACCTTGGAAATGTCAATCGTAACCTCCAATATCATGAAATAAATCAGTATAAAGTCGACTTCAACTATTAAAGGGGCATATTTGAGACTTGACCAATTGACCATTAAAATTCCTTTAAAAATAAATTATGGAATCGGATCCTCCACATAAAGTATACTTTCCAAATGAAAGAGAACTTAAAGTTGATTGTGCAATTTTCTGTAGGCTTCGTCAATCGAAATCTATGGAAGAATTCTATATCATCATATTTTTGGAAACACATTTGCCTTTACTCGGCATATTTTCTCTTTCTTGGAACCATTATATTCTCGTCTCCACTTTCTCACGAGGAACTACAACTATCATTGTCAGAACTTTCCATTGAACGATTCATTTCAAACGAATACCTTGGAAATGTCAATCGTAACCTTCAATATCATGAAATAAATCAGTATAAAGTCGACTTCAACTATTAAAGGGGCATATTTGAGACTTGACCATTAAAGTTCTTTTAGAAATAAATTATGGAATCGGATCCTCCACATAAAGTACACTTTCCAAATGAAAAAAAAATTGAGGTTGATTGTGCAGCCGGCTGATACAGCACGATATACAGTATGATGCAAATGTATGGAATAAATTCATTATTTCAGAAATGGGCGACATTTGAAAAAATTACAAAAACACGTGAGTTTTAATTTCTGAAGCCTCATCTCATGATATTCATATGAGAGATGTTACGTCACCGGTGTTGGAGTAAAGACGTAATAGACGATTTTTTCAAATACAAATAGGGGTCATGTGACACCTTGATTGAAAGGTCTACCGATCGTCTATTCAACAGTCAAAATGTTGCAGAAGAAGGTTTTTTTTCGAAAGTCGTCTTGTTTTGAAATGAATTTATTCCATACATTTGCATCATACTGTACATATATAACAGGAGAAGCAATCGACCTACTCCCAGCACAGTGTAAAAAGAATTGACCAAGCCGTGCAAACGACCTACTCGACCGGCTCACCTGCACAGCACGTTCTTCGCCTTTTCCGCGTCTCTAGCAGCCGCCCCCGTCAGGAAGACGGTGAGCGAGGGCGCTTTCGGCTTCTTCGATATGTTGATGATCTCCTTGAGCCGGGGCACCCCGAGGGTTACGTTCTTCGAGGACACGCCGGCGAAATGGAAGGTGTTGAGCGTCATCTGGGTGGCGGGTTCGCCCAAGGATTGGGCGGCGAGGGCGCCCACCATCTCGCCGGGGTTGGCTTGCGCCTGCTGAAATCTAAAGGAAGACATTTCAATCAAGAATGTCAATTTTGTCATCAGCTTTACAACAGGAATTTACTATGAATTATCAAGAAAGCATAAGGACCATAACATAATAATGATAATCTTCATCATTTCCAAGAAACATATATGTTTATAGCAGGGAAAATTATGAAAGAGCAACTAGAAAAACAATTAGATAATCAGATAATCATTTTTTAAATCATATACATAGTACATAATATAATTAACACATAATTTTTTCTTCAGTCTGGCAGGTAATTTATTATAGAGAATTTTTTCATTGTATGATATAAATCTTTTACCCATATCTGATTTAACTTTGATGAGAGTTACCATATCTTTTTGTCTGGTTATGTATTCGTGTTTATGACTATTGACTTCAAAATTTAGATTTGAATGTTAATTTAATATTTTGAATTTGTAAATGGAGTTAATATCTAACAGTTGCTTAGGTTTATAAAGATTTTTTGTTGGTTCCAAGGAACCTAGTTTGTATATACATTTAATAACTTTGATTTGAAGGATTTTGATTGGCTTTATAATTGCATTGGTGAATGAAATTGAAACCAGATCCTTTATAAAGCCCTTAAATTGAATTAATTAATTATACCCAAGAAAGAAAAATAGAAAATATTAGTGATGGATTAGCTCAGGATCAATTTTACAAGTTGTAATACGGTTAAGGAATGGTCGAACGAGTCATAATACAGGGTCTTGCCAAGATTGTCAGAAAAATCTTCTGCACAAGATTTCTTATTTGCCCAATATTTGTTTTTAATCCCATCGAATAGAGCTAAAAATTCCATCTACAGCCATGTATAACATAAGGACATCATATGAAACAACTCCAACAAACAGTAAAAACATTTTGAAAAATAATTCTTAAGGAAAATTTGAAAGAATCGCCAAAAATGCTTATTTCTTGATGATTATTGATTGATTGATTGTCTTTATTGCCCCAAGAAACATTTCTGTTTATGATAGGGATACATAAATACATATAAAAAAATAATAATAAAGGGTTAACTATAATGAATTCCACTCAGTGGAAACGAATTAATATTGTGTCTTATAAGATTAAAGTTATGAAAAGAGAAAGGCAAGTTGTAAATGTGTATCCAAGACGGGTGGAAAAAAATGATGAAAATTCGAAATATCTGGATAAATAATGGTTTGTTCACATTCTCATCATGAAATTCGCGTTTTTCAGAAAAAAAATCCTATGTGACAAATAGAATTTTTGAAAAAATAAAAAGAACAGTGTTACGGTTTCATTTTGCAATATCCTCAGTGAAGCAAAATTCCTGTTACGAATAGAATTTTTGAAAAAATAAAAAGAACAGTGTTACGGTTTCATTTTGCAATATCCTCAGTGAAGCAACCCAAGCACTGAATTAGAGGGTGAATCGGTTACAAATCAGCTGGCCACAAAGTATTTATAAGTGAAACACTACCCATCGCTGTACAATAAAGTAATTGTTTTTCCACCCCCTGAGTTTCATTTTATCCTGGAATTGTTGTTACTATCTTACCAGGTTTGTTTTGCAGGAAATTCATGTTATAACAGATCAGCTGATAGCACAAAATTACCCACATTCAAGTTCCCAACTTCAAAGCTGCGATACACAATACGAAAAAAAAAATTACCTGGTCTCGATTTCTCCAATCAACCACTCGAAAGCCTCAGTACTGAGCCGAAACTCCTCAGAAACGCATTTCGTGCACAAAGTCGACCTCACCAGGCACTGGAACAGCAACGTGGCGTTCTCGTTGGCCTGCCGCGACAGCCGATCGTCCCCAGCCACGATCACGCACTTCTTCAGCAGTTCTCGAACACCTTGTATAACACGCAGGGGCGACAGGTCGGTCGGCGCGCGCTTATTGATATGGAAAATTTTTTGGACGTTCCAGATCATGCGGTTCAGGTTGCAGGGCAAGACGACTTTCGATTCGCCGCTGGGGAAGATCTGTCGCATCGCTTCTCTGTCCTTAGAAACGAAAATTCCGATAATTTTAATGAATGTTTCATCAAATCTAGACATTTTCATTGAAATGTCAGGTAGCAAAGTGGCTCTTCCTTTCAACTCAGAAATAATTTTAGGTTCTATAGCGCAAGGTAATCAAATCTAGACATTCATTTTCATTGAAATGTCAGGTAGCAAAGTGGCTCTTTCTTTCAACTCAGAAATAATTTTAGGTTCTATAGCGCAAGGTACTATTTCGTTCTAGACCGTTAATGTTGAACAATTTGTAATATGTCTTATTTGTGAATTTTTTTTTATTGCTTTCAGTAGCTATCTAACACCTTGTAAAACTCTCAGGTGCAACAGATCGGTCGGAGAACGCTTATTGATGTTGAAAAATGTTTGGACGTTACAGATCATGCGGTGCAGGTTGCAGGGTAGGACGAATTTCGATTCGCCGCTGGGGAAGATCTGTCGCATCGCTTCTCTGTCCTTAGAAACGAGAATTCCGATAATTTCAATGAATATTTCATCAAATCTAGACATTTTCATTGAAATGTCAGGTAGCAAAGTGGCTCTTTCTTTCAACTCAGAAATAATTTTAGGTTCTATAGCGCAAGGTACTATTTCGTTCTAGACCGTTAATGTTGAACAATTTGTAATATGTCTTATTTGTGAATTTTTTTTTTTAATTTCTTTCAGCAGCTATCTAACACCTTGTAAAACTCTCAGGTGCAACAGATCGGTCGGAGAACGCTTATTGATGTGGAAAAATGTTTGGAAGGAAAATTCCGATAATTTTAATGAATATTTCATCAAATCTAGACATTTTCATTGAAATGTCAGGTAGCAAAGTGGCTATTTCTTTTCATTCAGCTAAGAAATAATTTTAGGTTCCAGAGCGCAAATGCTATGGTCTATTCTCATAAAAGTTTAAATATTATGGTTTGGAGTAGAGCTAGGGTCTTCAAGAATTTTCATAACTCAAAAACGAATTTTAACTTATATTTGAAATGGACTTTCGAGAAAGCTGTCGGCCTACTTCTAGAGAAAATAATATACTAACAGTACCGTCTATCTTCATTTTGAAATGCGTTATGTTTGTGAGGAATAACTTGGAGCTTTTTTTCAAGAAACGGATCCGAACATGAACATAACTCACGAAAAGGTGATCTTCTGCGGATCCCACATCACAAAATGACACTCTATAAAAATTCCCCTCATTATAATGCCATTACCTCTTATAAGTTAACTCACGGAGTCAGAAGTATCAAGAGTGATGAAATATTTCATGGAAAAGTTAAATTTTTCCTACTACAGAAAGCATATTATAGTTACCAAGAATTCTTGAATGATAATATTGTCAATGTATTCTAATTGTGCTGGTCTGAATTTTATTTCTTTATATTCCTTCTGTACATACTTTAGGACATTTTATATATTTTATTTATACATTTATTATGTTTTTTGACATTCCATATGTACCAAGTGTATCAAAAATGGTGAATGAATATTATTATTATTTGTTGTGATGGTTGTTCATATTCGCAAGACTTGTAAAGTCAGCCACCAGAGGCAGCACACTTCGTTTTTATTTTTTAATTTTTTTATTTATTTTTATTTCAGTTATTGCATTACATTCTCTTCTTCATTGATACATTTCATACAAATAATATATAAAGTATAATTAATTTTCTAGTAGGAATGACATGAATGATCAGACAGTAATTTCTGGTATAAGATCATTCATGAAGTAGTATCGACTGTTGTATAATTGAAATTACAAATAGTGAACAAAACTTACATATCATTAAGATATCTCAAAATAACAGTCATATTATAGTGAACAAGAAGGGGAAAAATAAAAACAGTGAAAAAAAAAGGAAATTCATGGTCTTTCAGCTTTGATCATTCCTTTGCATATAAATATATTTCTTCACTTTATTTTTGAATTGCATATGGGCTGTTTTTGATATCATCTGGTAATTCATTGAATTTCGAAATTGCCTCATGTGTAAATTTTTTTGCCCAAGTTTAGAATTTGCAGCTTCAAGATGAAACAAGTTATATTGTCTAGTCTAGTGTGATGATCATGAATTTCGTTGATCTCGCGAATTGGTCCTTACCTTTTGTAGTTGTTCCCATTCTCTTTCCAGCTCGGAGATGACCTCTCCCGAGCCCATGATCTGCTTGATGACCTCCTCGCCGAACACGCGACGCAGGTAGCGTTCGTTGCTCGGATCGAATCTGAACTTCCTTTCGAACGCTTTGTTACTCAATTTGACTGTGCGCAGGGTCTGGAATTCCACCATTTCTCCGCACAGCCCGTCCTCGCCATATCTGGGAAAATTCATTTTGTCATTCCATATGATAACTTATGTCTGACGCACTGCTTGTTGAGTCAAAACAATATCGCAAAGTTATCCCCACCATTCGCGATTTCATTTGATCGGTGTTGGGCTGCAGAAATTTTTCTGATGGCCTAAGAAAGTGTTTGGGATCACACGTTAAAAGGTAAGGCCCCCGTCATTACATGCTCGCACAAGTCTCTTGGAGACTTCTGAGGGTTGCTCGTAAGGGGGCAACCAGATGGCGTATAAGAACAATTTTAGAACACTTTAAGTTTTCAGATTGATGGCGTATATTTTTCAATCATTTATAAATGAATCGCAGTGTCCATCTATTGTTAGTTACTCTTAGCACTCGCCTGCAAATTTACAAGTCATTACCCCCAACATTTTCAATTTCATTAATTCATCCGTGTTTCGAGTTTTAGATTGTTGGCGTATACTTTTTAATGATTTATGCAGTGTCTCTCTGTTGTTAGTTAACCTTAGCACTGACCTGAAAATGTACAAGTTAGTGTCTGAGTTATTATCCCCACCATTCGCGATATCATTCATTCATCCGTGTTTGACGTTAAGGATTTTGGACGTATACTCTTCAATCATTCGCGAATGAATCCCGGCGTCTATCTATCGTTAGTCTCGAGATATCACTCACCTCAACTGGATAAGCTGCCCGACGGAATTCCTCACCGTCCCGTCATAATGGACCATAACACTCTCCATAGCCTTGATGAGCCTTCGCTGAATATACCCCGTCTCGGCCGTCTTTACGGCAGTATCGATAAGCCCCTCTCGCCCCCCCATCGCGTGGAAGTAGAACTCGGAGGGTGTGAGACCGGCCAGGTAGGAATTTTCGACGAAGCCCCTCGATTCGGGACCGTAATCGTCCTTGATGAAGTGGGGTAGGGTGCGCTTTCGGAAGCCGAACGGGATACGTTTGCCCTCGACGTTCTGTTGGCCCACGCAGGCAATGACCTGAAGAAACAGGGAACGTTTCGTTGAAAAATCGCACTTGAACTTATCCAAGATATTTTCAGTACGGCAGTGACCTCTACAATGTCTTTCAGAATGTTGGCATCCTATTATGTATGGGAAAAACTTTTAATAACAATTCATTCTGAAATTTTAATAATAATTTATTTCGAAATTTGACCTGCGCGTTAACTTCTACTGAAAGAAAACCGAGAAATGCGGTTGAGGTCACATGACTTGCACTACATGTCAAGTTACATTTTTTTCCTGTTTCAAATTTCTGTTATGTTTGAGGATTGAATTTGATGTATCCTCAAGTGTTTGGGAGCGAAATTTATTCAAATAGATTTTTTTCAGTACTAAAATGGTGTCAAAGTTGTCAATCAGAATATCATCAAACTACTTGACGTCTAACAAAAGTTTTGGACTTTTAGGAAACGAATCAATCTGAAAGTTGATTGCTACTACCTCAGCTATGAAATGTCTTCGACATTGGAGCAGGATTATTATTTTCTGAAAATCAAATTTTTGTCGATAATTGGTAATTGAAAGTTAATAGCATGATGAAACTAGAGTTCCTTAATATACTTGACACTGCTATTTAGATGTTTTTTTGTATATTAGAGTACGGACACTATGACAAGCACTGACAATCAGACATAACCACAAATGAATTGATGAAAACATGACATAAATTCCAAAGGTTTGTCAAATTGAGAGAATTAGGAGAGTCGAGCGCTGAAGTCCATTTATACCTACTTCCGAATGTCTTGGAAAACCTTTATTATTTATCCTAACTGAAATCAGCTGTTATTGTTGCCATATCATTTGTTCATTTATTAATTACTTATTACCTACCACTCTTGTACAAGTGAAATTGTTCCATACGAAATAAAAGTATGTTTCATTGGTTGAAATTCATCAGTTTTCACCCCATTCTGAACTTTTGTAATAAAAATATATACCATAGGAATACTATATGTATTTCGTTGATATATATTATGTACCTACTAACTTGATATCGAAATAAAAGTATGTTTCATTGGTTGAAATTCATCAGTTTTCACCCCATTCTGAACTTATGTAATAAAAATATATACCATAGGAATACTATGTGTATTTCGTTGATATATATTATGTACCTACTAACTTGATATCGAAATAAAAGTATGTTTCATTGGTTGAAATTCATCAGTTTTCACCCCATTCTGAACTTATGTAATAAAAATATATACCATAGGAATACTATGTGTATTTCGTTGATATATATTATGTACCTACTAACTTGATATCGAAATAAAAGTATGTTTCATTGGTTGAAATTCATCAGTTTTCACCCCATTCTGAACTTATGTAATAAAAATATATACCATAGGAATACTATGTGTATTTCGTTGATATATATTATGTACCTACTAACTTGATATCGACACATATCGACCTCCATTGAGGACCTTCAGCCTTATCATTCAATATTTCGAGAAGAAATAATTCTCTAATCAATTCATCGTACCCTTTTACCCACTCGAGGAGACGCTATGCACTCTCATACAAAAATCAAAGACAGAGAAAGATATATAGATGTACTCTTCCCAGGACTTGTGGAGGAAGGAAGATGCGAGGATCCTTTATACAAGCGAAAAACATATTCTTGTCCTTGTCGACAAAACATATGATTTGCTTCAAAATCGTTTGTGGTTATGTTTGATTGTCACTGCTTTTCTAGTGTCCGTACTCTAATATACAAATAACGTCAAAACAGCAGTGTCAAGTACATTTAGGAACACTAGATGAAACTACTGTTATGAAATAGTTTTGTCAGTCACATTTTTCTTAATATTACAGAAATTTCGTGAAAAAACTTGAGGATTATCAGAAGGAACTATTTTTCAGTATGAAAACTACATACAAAATGAGCATCGAATTTCCATGTAGATGGCAGAGTCACTAGTATTACAATAGCCATGACGTCGCGTACTGGATTATTTTTCCGTACTTTTTTTTATTTGTCGAATATTTTGAGACTTTTTGTTGAACTAAAACGTATTGTTGTGTTCAATGTCGATAAAACCATGTAGGGATCATAATTCGAGCTAGTTATTGACAACCCACCTGAGAAATGTTGATGTTGGACCCCTTGGCACCCGACACCACCATAGCCTTCAAGTTGTTGTACTCTGTTAGAGATTTCTTAGCAGAGCCTCCGGTCTTGTCACGGGCGTCGTTGAGGATCCTGTTCACCTAATAATAATAATAATAATGATATTTTTATAACCCATCTGACAATTGAAAATTGTGTTGGATTCGTCATTACAGACGAAAAGGAATAAAAATTACATAGGTAAATTAAAACACTCACAAATAACTTATGACCAAACAGAAACATATACAATACATTATTTAAAAATTACATGTTATACATTTGTAGATATTCACAGGTATTGAAATAGCATTTTCAAAAAAACAAGGGTAAAATATAGGATACTGAAGAAAGAATTTTTTATTCATCTAAGAGGACAATACATTACACATATGACAAAGATATAGTACAATGCACCATCCTATCACACCAATCAGTTAACAAAAAACAAAACGGACAAACAATGGACAATGACATGCAATAGAATAATAATTATATCTAAAAGGAACATTATCATATAGGACCATAATTTATATTAATAGGTACACACTTTTTTTTCAAATTCGAGGAATTCCTCAACACTATAAAATGCATTAAAAGTTAAAAATGAATGGACCTCCTGCCTGAAGTTTTTCACATTATTTGAGTTTACATTCATCATATTATCCATTATGTTACTAATCTTATTGAAGCACTTAATTCCAATGTGCTTCGGTGACTATTGACCTATGTGTAGCCGTGAGAATGGCTGATGGATAGTTGATTTTTGTCTGGTGTTATATGAATGTATATCTTCATTTGTGCCACAAGCTTCCTCATTTCCTTTGACATACAGTATTAAGTGAAAAATTAAAAGAATCTCTAATTTTTCAAAAAGTGGTTTACATGATGTTATTGGTGACACATTGTACATAGCCCATTATAGTGAATCTTTTCAGAGTGTATTCTTACCTGGTTCTCGAAAGTTTGACGTAAAGTGTTACCGGGCGTCGGTTCCAGTTCCATGTTGTGCGCCTTCTGGATCACTTCTATTACATCCTCTTTGGCCTTCTTGATCGCCTTCTGGATTTCGGTATAGGTTTGAGGATCGGCGATCGTGTCGCCAATACCGATACTGTGACCTAAGAAAAAGGAAAAAAAAACTGTTGAAAAGTATCATATTATTCAAGTCTTCATCACGTAGCCCAAATTGTTCGATAATCCCACCTGGAAAAAATTCTGACACTTTGGAACGTCATTTGAGTCAATATAAACCATTGATCTAGAATATCGTCGGTTAAATCGGAAGCAGACACAAACGTCCTTATTTTGAATGAAACACACTGTATTACGGTACATTTTCGAAATCTACAAATTATTTTGGAAACAAATCATGAAATGATATCCCTATAATAATTTTCAGGCATTTTCAAATTTCGATTTTTGTGAAAAATCTCTTGTTTGTATGAACTGATATATTTATAAATGTCTTTCTTGAAAATTTTCAAATTCACACCAAATCGAATATGCATGATGATCTTGAAGTGAGATTAATAATTTTATCAAAACGCATTCTGTGTAGACAAGACTTGTCATTTGGAGGTTTCTGGAAACTCTGTAAGTTATAGGTTTTCAATTTTTTATTTACCTTCGAGCAGTAGCCAATTGTTGATTGTAGTTTGAATGTTACCATAGAATCTGCCGCACACCTCATGTCCAAGTTCCAACATACAAATATGAAGTAAAGAACCTGAAAATAAATATAAAGTGGTGTGTATATCCATATATCTCTTTCTTTATCAATATTTTTTTATACTTGTTTTACTGATCTCATATTTTCTCTCACTATTGAATTCTCTCACTTTCTCTCTACATCTACAATGAAAAATTCAAAACAGCATTTTTTCTCCGAATATCACTTTCTCTATATCTTCTTTCTCTACCTCTATTTCTCACTCCTCATCAGTTTTTATCCCTAGACTCTATCTCTATCACTTTATTTATGTCTCACTTCTTCTCTTTTTCTCACTACTCATTACATTCTATCTCTATACTCTATCTCAATTTCTAGACTTGTTGTCTAACCCTCACTCTATCTAAAACTCTCACTCTTTCTCTAACTCTAACTCTCAATATATCCTAACTCTCACTCTATCTCAAACTCTCACCTTATCCCAAACTCTCATATCTCTCACTATTTCTCTAGACACTTTTGTCTAACTTTTACTGTATCAATAACCCTCACTCTTTTGAACACTCTTACTCTCCCTTTAACTCTCATCCTATCTCTCACTCTCATCCTATCTCTCACTTTATATCTATTCGTCACTCTTACTCTATGTCTCACTCTCAATCTATCTCTTACTGTCACTCTATCTCTCACTGTCACTCCCACTCTCATTCTATCTCTAACTCATTACTTTATCTCTCACTCTCACTCTCACAATATCTCTCATTCCACCTCTCACTATCACTCCATCTCCCGAATTTTTCTCTATCTCTGTCACTCATTCTCTGTCACTTTTTTCTATATCTGTCTCTTTCTCTATATTATCTATATCTCTCTTTCTCCCTCTTCTAACAGTGACCTCACTGTGGACTAGTTTTTTATCTCTCACTCATTCTCTAGATTTCTGTATCTGTAACTCTATACTCTTCCACTATCTTTTTCATCTGTATTTCTTCTTTCTCATAACAGTGACCAAACACCACTTCGTTCCCCTTACCTGCCGACGTCTCCAACGTCTTCTTGCACGAAACCCCCACTTTTCAACTATTTATCACTCTTTCTGTAAACTATTTTTCTATATCTCACTTATTCTCTAGATTATTTCTATATCTCTAACTCTAGACTCTTTCACTATCCCTTTACCTGCCGACGTCCCCAACGTCTTCTTGCACAAAATCCCCATGACCAGCTCGCCGTGCTCCACCATGACCTTGGTATCCCCGGGGGATATCCACTTGTACGGTCCCTCGTCCTCGTCGTCGGGGTGCGTAGAATGCGTCCTGATCATGTTCACGTTACCTAGTTGAAAACAGTGAATAATCAGACAGACTCATATCTGGTATGAGATTATTCATGTGTTATCAAATTAAATTATAATTATTATTGAAATGAACAACAGATTCAAAAATAATAATAATAAAACAAAAAGCTCATGAACAGTACATTATGACATGATGAAATAAATTAGTGAATGAGAAATCATTCAGACAGGTTTGATTTTCTCTTTGCAAGAGGATAATTATGTTTGTTGACTTTAATTTTGAATTGGGTGATATTTGTGCAACTTTTGATATCATCAGGTGATTTATTAAACTATTTTTGGCCAAGTGTAGAATTAGCAGCATCAAGATGAAACAAGTCATATTGTCTAGTATGATGTTCATGGATTTGAGAATTCCTCACCAATATGAAGTTAGATTTGATGATAATATCAAAAGAAATTTTGAGAGTATTCATCAGATAGTGAGTGCTCTTCCAAAGAAAATGTATTTGTTTCTTCATAGAGTTGATTTGATGAGTTGTCATATGGAAGACGATACAGTACTTTTAATGCTTTTTTATGTAGTACAGATATTTTGTTAAAATTATTCTTGGAACATGAACCCCAAATATTTATGAGATAGTTCATTTTACTAAGGATGTGAGAGTATAGAACGGTATTTACTATATTTGGGATAAGTTTTGGACATCTTCTTAGGGCACCAACTATGGGAGACATTTTTTCTTTGAGCATACCAATATGGTTGTCCCATGTTTAACTTTTCATCAATCCAAATACCAAGGTATTTGGTATAGGCAGTTTGTTTCAATCTTTAATTTTTTATTCTAATAATTAAATCAATACTTTGTTCATTTCTTTGATGGAAAATTATATATTGGGTCTTATTAGAATTAAGGGAAAGAAGATTGGAGTATAGCCATTCTTCCATTTTCTTCAAATCCTCATTTATGTTGTTTTCTAAAATTACAGGGTTTTTGTTTTTAAATAAAAGTACTGTGTCATCTGCATATATGGCAAGTTATGTTAGCATCTTCAGGAGATTGCATTCAATTTTCTAACATTATTAACTTGCTCAACTAATTTGAGGTTATTAATATGTGTTATGATTGTGATTGAACAGTCTAACCTACCTCAAATGTGCTAAGTGTTCTTTGAATCTTGTTTTTATAGGACGCCTGGTTTGGCATATATATGTTTTATCACAATCACACCTTATCTATTGGATTACCTAATAAACTGCCAAACTTTGACCCAGACTGATAAACGCTTTCAAAACCTAAGTCTTTGAAAATCTTATCAAGTCCTCTTGTGTACTTGGTATTGAAAGGGATTGGGATTTTTCTCCAATTGTTTTTATCCCGCTTGAAAAGTCGTAGAATTCCTGAGTGATAACTCAAATTTATGTCTACGTATTGATTTATCTACTATTATGATATCATAACCATTGACGCCAGCCACTTCATACACAACACTCCTCTCAACATCAAATCTTTGTTTACTCAGAGGAAATGAAACTAGTCTATGTACTAGGAAGTTTAAACTTGCCATTTTGTGTTGAAAACAGTGATTTGAGTCATTAGTTATGTATCTAAGTGTCTTAGTTTCTTTCCCAAAAACATCAAATTCTAAATTGTGTTCGTCATTTTTGATCACAAGAACATCTGAGAATGGTAATTGACCGTTGTTTTCGCATTCAAAAGTGAATTTGATAAAGGGGAAGCAATTGTTCAATTGTGTCAGTCTTGGATATATTCGATAAATCAAAAACGTGTATTTTGAAATGAGTACTCAAAGATATTTACCGGGTATGATCAGCGAGAAGATCTGCTTGCCCGTCCACAGCGGTTTCGGCTTGAGGATGGCAGGTCGCGGCATCTTGCCGTCCCATATGGGCAAGAACATGAGCAGGTTCATCATCTGCTCCTTTTCGATGAAGACGTCGCGTTTGGTCATCTTCCTGACGGCGGTTAGAGTGTCCTGCACGATACCCATGACGGGTTTGTTGGCCTGCGGCGTGATGATCTGGCGGGGGGTGATGTGCAGGTTTTCCACCTAGTAGACGAGAAAAACGAGATTGTGAAATTTTTGAAATTTTCAATCGGAAAAGTATACTTGGCAATCAACCGAATTTTGCTACTTTGAAAATTGAACAATCGATGTTTGATCCGTTAAAATATGTGGATTGGAATAGTACAAGATTTCTCAACTGATAATATAGAAACAAAATGAACAAACTCAAAAGTATCAATGTGAAAATCTTCATAATGAAAATCTGAAGTAAATTATTATTGACTCGTGCAATCTACTATTATCGACCTCCCATTACGGAAAAAAATCGTGTCCACCTAGTATTGCTGCATCCAATTATATCTGGACAATTATTCTTTCTACCTAGAAATAGTACCTACCTGAATGGAAACGTAAGTATATTTTATGTTTTGCATATCTATTGAAAATATTCTGATATCTTGAATAAACTTAGGATAATTTGATTGTTTTTTTTTTCTGTTCTCTCAAAGTATTATGCGCTGTTGCTAGATATGACATGCTACTTTTCTAGAAAATAATTTTGTTTTATGAAGGAATGAATTCATTTGCAAAAATAATATTTTGTCGCACTTTTTACGGAAGCACCCCCCTATCTTACGTAATTGCCTTTATCTTCGACTTTTCC
Source organism: Phaedon cochleariae (assembly GCA_918026855.4). NCBI lineage: Eukaryota > Metazoa > Arthropoda > Insecta > Coleoptera > Chrysomelidae > Phaedon > Phaedon cochleariae. The sequence goes on along the minus strand of OU896707.1, from coordinate 79,663,983 downwards.
TTCCTCCTGCAAATTTCAAAACCCTACCTCAATAATGGGCTTATATCACAAAAAATTTTTATGTCATAATTTGATAGAACTCACCCAAACTAGCTCACCACCGCAAACCGTTTCTTGCTGTGAGCTCCCTACGTTTTATAAAAAATTATTGAAATACCCGATTTTTCGGACCTCTGAAAACGAGGCGATGATGTGACGTCAAAACCCAAATACTGAAACAAGACTATTCCAGACAGAGATGAATGATACATGATTTCTGACAGAGTGAATTAGCGCGAGATCACAGTTGAAAGAATTAATATATCAGTTGCCTCAGTCTCCGTCGGGCGTTTGGATTTTTTTTTAACTATGGCGAGATGAGGTTTCTACATCATAAGAGGGTCCGTTTTCAGAAGGTACTATTATTTATGTCTAAAAATTAAACATTTCAGTTAATTTTTTGATCGAATTATGTCGTCAATCATTATTTATGTATAAAAGGATCATTATAAACATGGTTTGAGTTAAAAGTTTTACGAAGGTGTACACGCCCATTACGTGAGATACGGGGGTGCTTCCATGAGAAGTGAGACAAAATTTAATTTTTCTGAACTGAAAATTTTCCAGAAAAAATATGAATAGTTAGTAAACAGAAAAAAAAATTGGGCGCCCTGATTCCGAATCTGAAGTGATTTTTGACCTATCTCGACTCCTAATATCATTTTCCGGAAATTGGAGTGGTTCAAGGGCTGTTGGCGAGCAGTGTATATCACTGAAGATGACAGATACAGGGATGTATCTATTAGAAGTCACACTGTATATGAAGAAATACATTGAGAATTCGCATTCTCAATGTGATGAAAATATCAATTATTCCTCGGTCTATTCAACAAAAAACAACTACTTTCCTGGCTATATGCCACGACGAACATTGAATTACATCTATTGAACATACACGATAAGAATTTGAAAACAAAATCTTCTGAAGTAGAGAATTTGCATTCTCCCTCACATAAAGATATGCACATAATATCATTCTGATTATTCAACAGAAAACAACTACTTTCCTGGCTATTTGCCACGTCGAACATTGAATTATTTCTGTTGAACATCCAAAAAGAGAGCATGAAAAATGAAAATTCTCTGAAATTGAGAATTGACATCATTTCTCAAATTGGATAAAATAATATGATGTATTATGATATAAAAATTCAACTTACCAATATGTTCAGTATTGAAATGAAAATTGAAATGTACATGAGAAGTATACTTGTATAAACTCTGATCTTGATGAGCTTGGAACTTCCAAAAAAATCATTCGTACCAGTGATATGGGAATTATATCAAAGACAGGTTATATGACTCCACTCGAATAAATTCATTTCGGATATCAAATCCTCATCAGTAACCTAAAGTCCAGTTATTCTTTCAGCCACTCTTCATGTGTATGTTCGATAGATGTAATTCAATGTTCGTCGTGGTATAAAGCCAGGAAAGTAGTTGTGTTCTGTTGAATAAACCGAGAGAGTTGATACTTTCATCACATAGAGAATGCGCATTCTCAATGCATTTCTTTAAACATAATATATATATCCTTTTTTTAAAATGTTCATAATAATTATATCTCATAATATTCTTTTTCAATACTTTCACCCAATTTTTTTATAGACCTCAATCGCAGATTCGTTATTAGGTTTTCTCAATTCAGAATTTTCTTTCCACGTCCTGTATGATGAATATCAATTTATCATACATCCAAAAAACAAATACCCTGTAGTGTTTCAGTTACTTTTTTCATTCGCTTGTTACAAAATCCAGAATCGTAATAAAATTATGCATCGTATGTTTCAAGACTTGAAATGACCCTGTATTATATAGTACATTTTTTCTCACCCCCTATTTCCGACATCTTATTCGAGCCATAGATAAAATTTCATCGTTCACGAATTAATCGGTTAGAAGGATGACGTAACGAATTAGTCATTTAGAATGATAAATCGAACCAATCAGTAGTCTCGTTCTAGATTCCATCGGGTACGGTCGATTCAAGTGAAGTGATATAGAAAGAACTCGAATTATTTAAAAGTGGAAAATTGAAATTTATCTTCAGTTTAGTGAGTGTGTTTTCATTTGAGTGTGTGAAATTTGTTTTTTTTAAGATGGTGAGTGTTTTTGTATATGATTATGGAAGTATTCACGTGGTTGAGATTTTGCTTCGGTATATTGGTATATTTCCATATTATAATTGAAAAATTTGAAATTCGCTTCTTTTCTTTACTTATATACAGTGGAACTAGATGGATAAATGCGGCAAATTACGAAAATTTTTGCCATTTTTTTGAAATTTCGTATTGTTCTAGGATGAAATAATTCGCTTTGTTTACTTACACAGAGGTACAAAAAATTGGTAGTGAAATGAGTTACAAAATTATTCGTCATTTTGAAAAGACCTCATAGGCAGTGTTCTGTTGAATAAACCGAGAGAGTTGATATCTTCATCACATACGAGAATGCGCATTCTCAATGCATTTCTTTATATTTAATATAAAATATATATCCTTTTTTTTTAAATGTTCATAATATGTAATTGTGTCTCATATTATTTTTCAATACTTTCACCCAATATTTTTATAGACCTCAATCGCAGATTCGTTATTAGGTTTTCTCAATTCAGAATTTTCTTTCCACTTCCTGTATGATGAATATCAATTTATCATACATCCAAAAAACAAATACCCTGTAGTGTTTCAGTTACTTTTTTCATTGGCTTGTTTCAAAATCCAGAATCGAAATAAAATTATGCATCGTATGTTTCAAGACTTGAAATGACCCTGTATTATTTTTTACTATACATAAATATAAAATATTAGTTATTTATTATACAAGGGAAAAAAGTAGTAGATTTTAGCTCCAGGTTGTGTTGTCTCCCGACGCGTAGCGGAGGGAGACAAAAAACCGTGAGCTAAAATCTAATATTTTTCCCGTGTATAATACACTATTTTTTTCTGTGACAGAAGGAAGGACGAATCAATATTGAGAAGATATTACATTATTTCGAAATCTGAAAATTAGCGACGTGAAATTTCAAGTTTTTAACAGTAGGGACACCTGCGTTTTATAGACATCTTTATCATTCTTTTGAAGTAATCAAATATCTGATGTCACTTCTGTCAGTTCAATTTTGTGATTTGATTTTGAAAAATTGCGAATTCAGTAGTTGTTTAGTAATATACGAAACCGCGAAGTTGAATGGAAGATAAAAGGACTTGCAGTTCTTTCTCGGAGACGGTATTATTGACTCATTTTTCGGAACTATAGCACAACAAAAGCCATTAACAGAGTATATATATATGTGATATATATCCGGGAAAGAAGTACTCACTTTTTTCCCACGGGAAAAAAGTAATTTATGAAAAGTGACATTTTATAACCTGCCAACAGAGATGAAATGCCAAACTTTTTTCCCGTCACAGAAAAAAATACATTTTTTCTCACCCACTATTTCCGACATCTTATTCGAGCCATAGATAGATAAAATTTCATCGTTCACGAATTAATCGGTTAGAAGGATGACGTAACGAATTAGTCATTTAGAATGATGAATCGAACCAATCAGTAGTCTCGTTCTAGATTCCATCGGGTACGGTCGATTCAAGTGAAGTGATATAGAAAGAACTCGAATTATTCAAAAGTGGAAAATTGAAATTAATCTTCAGTTTAGTGAGTGTGTTTGAGTGTGTGGAATTTGTGTTTTTTTTAAGATGGTGAGTGTTTTTGTATATGATTATGGAAGTATTCACGTGGTTGAGATTTTGCTTCGGCATATTGGTATATTTCCATATTATAATTGAAAAATTTGAAATTCGCTTCTTTTATATACTTATATACAGAGGAACTAGATGGATGAATGCGGAAAATTGCGAAAATATTTGCCATTTTGTTAAGAGTTAACACCAGTATTTTGAAATTTCGTATTTTTCTAGGATGAAATAATTCGCGTTGTTTACTTACACAGAGGTACAAAAAATTAGTAGTGAAATGAGTTACAAAATTATTCGTCATTTTGAAAAGACCTCATAGGCAGTGCTTATACAGGGTGATCCACGGTGGATGGCCTATTAGAAGTATCTGGAGAACGAAAAGACAGAGCATTCTGAAAATTGGGATGCCTTGATAATTGAACATTCTCTATCCGTCTAAAATATTTTCATCGATACAGTGTTGCCACTTCTATCAGAAACAACTAGAAACTTCGTTATTTTGAATGGAACACCCTGTATTTTATTGCATTTTTAGATCCTCCCTGAAGAGCTGATTTCATCAATGCATCACACTTGCGATCTAGCAGGAATGATTACAGAGACATAGGGTGTTCTAAATCGATATTTTTCAATTTTAGGATTATTTTGTATCGAAACTATTCATTATTGATTAAAACGGCTTACATGTCCCTATCTTAACTTTCGATTCACTATCTACTGACATTTAATTGGAACAGATACAGGGTGATCAGAATTCTGAATCTTGAAGCACTCTGTATTTTTTCCAATTAAATTCCAGTAGATAGTGAAAAGTTAAGATAGGGACATGTAAGCCGTTTTGATCGATAATGCATAGTTTTGATAAAAAAAAATCCTAAAATTGAAAAATATCGATGTTGAACACCCTATATCTCTGTAATCACTCCTGCTACAGCCCAAGTGAAATGCATTGATGAAATCAGCTCTCGAGGAAGAATCTAAAAATGCAATAAAATACAGGGTGTTCCATTTGAAATAACAAAGTTGCTAGTTGTTTCTGATGAAAGTGGCAACACTGTATCGACGAAAATATTTCAGACGGATAGAACATGTTCAATTATCAGAGCATCCCAATTTTCAGAATGTTCTGTTGTTTCGTTCTCCAGATACTTCTAATATGCCATCCACCGTGGATCATCCTGTATAAGCATACAAAACTCTCAGTAGGAAATAATACTTATATTTTTAGGCAAAATAAAAATACATAACAAACTATTCTAAATTTGGTATACCGCATGCTTCAACACATAAAATTCAATGAAAAGTAGTTGTTTTCTATTGAATAAACAGAAAAAGAATTGATATTCTCATCACATAGAGATGTCAATGTATTGCTTTATATAAATATACAGGGTGTTTCAAAAAAACCTAACCCCCTTGCAAAATAAGTTGGGTTTGCTCTGTGAATAAATGTCGTAACGGCATCCGTTTTCATGGTACAAGGTGTTGAAAAAATTATTTTTTTACACATTTTTCACGATTATTCCGAAACTACTGGCAACATTGTAATGAAATTTTGTATGGAAGTTCCTTGAAATCTGACACATTGCATGAATTTGTTTTTATATCTGACTCTCAAAGAGGTCGCTAGTTACACGGTTCGTACCGAGTAGTTTTGAACATAACTTTTTTGAGGTTAGATTTTTCGATCGAAATATGATATGAACTTGAACATCATTCAATTTTACACCAAAAAGGTACTCCTGGTGAAACTCGATACTATGTTCTGTTTTCGGAATATTTCGATTTGAAAATAATGGTGTAGTAATGATGCTGGTATAAAACGAATTTTATTGAGTTCAATTACCTATTTATTCAAGTTCAAAAATTATTCTTGTGCTGAAGTTATTGATGGAACAAAGAATCAAAAGTAGAAAATTAAGAGATATTCGACTAGAAAAATGAAATATTGAATCAGTTAGAGTAAGTGTTCAAAATGTCCTACTTTTCGAGGAAAACTGAGTTTTAATCTTCTCCTGAAGATGCTAACATAGTTAGCGAAACACGTGTCGAGGCGTTAAAAAATCGGTTGGTTAGTGGTAAAACAGTGTAGTGTAATGATGAATGCATTTTCCACTTTAAAATCGTATATATTCGGGAGATGAAATTTTCAACTTTGTATTTTCTGATAGTACATGTCTTGATTCGACAGGTATCGATTGAAAAAACAATCATGAATTTCTTCTTGTATTATTTCCGAAGTACGAACTGTTCATGAAATCCTGATTTGCACAAATTGAATAATAAAAAAATTCTATGTGATGCGGACTTCAACGGTGACACTGTATATTAAATGTCTTTACACGCCACCCCGTCATTTAGAATGATGAATCGAACCAATCAGTAGTCTCGTTCTAGATTCCATCGGGAACGGTCGATTCAAGTGATATAGAAAGAACTCGATTTATTTTAAAGTGGACAATTGAAATCCATCATCAGTTTAGTGATTGTGATTCCATTTGAGTGTGTGAAAGTTGTCTTTTTTCAAGATGGTAAGTGTTTTTGTATATGATTATGGAAGTGGTTGATATTCTGCTTCGCTATTATATTTCCATATTATAATGATGAAGATATTTGAAATTCGTTTCTTTTCTATACTTATACAGGGTGTTTCATTGGGAAAGGTGAATAATTCAACTGTGGATAGGGGTCACTGAGGTGATTTCAAAAAACCCATGGTTGATGGGTCTTCGACTTCTTATAACCGAGATACAGGATGTTTCATCAATTTTGTCCATATCTTCATTGTCTCATAACTTTCCAACCAACCTGTATATATTTTTGAAAATTAGTACACTTGCTCAATCTACCCTGTGGAATTGATTGAGGCAACAAAAGATAAAATCCAGGTCCGGCTTCACTTAAAATTTACAAATTCTTTCTGCCAGAAAACAACACCTTATACATTCGAGTTTCTCATTTTTTTTGGCCATATCTGAAAAGAACATCGAAATTTCTATTCAACGATGTGCTTTTTATTCGTGCACAGACGGAACTAACGTCCGGTGATGAGTTTCTCATTCCGATCAATTCATTTCATTTCGGACAAAATTGTTGGCTATCTGTTCCGCTCGATTTTTGAGCAATAGAAGAATATGTCGCGTTTCAGCAAGAGAATTTGAAAAAGTTTTCATCAATATTTCAGTTTCTTATTCCATGTAACTTTCATGATTTCAAATCCTAATATATTTTGAATTCGAGATACTAATACCAACTATGTTTTAGATCAACGAAGCGAAGTGTTATTAATCTACGAAAAAATTGCACAAAAGAGGAAAGTTCAAATCTCAATATATTTAGAATTCGACATATTGATACCGACCATGTTTTAAATCAACGAAGCGACATGTTAGTAATCGACGGAATGATTGTACAAAAGAGGAAACTAGACCAGAAACCAACGACCGGTGATAAGTGTTTCATTACTATTTACGAATTTATTCAATTCATTTCGAATATTTCTTCCAAATTTATTATTTGTTATGGAAGGCGATATATCATAGAACATTTTTTGATAGTCACCTTTAAGTCTCAATGGTGACACGACAGGTACCCTTACGAGGGGAGGGTATCAACCCTTGGCATCGGTAAACCCTCGTTGCAACCGGGGTAGGCGCCTGATGGGTTAGGTATATACAGTGTTTCTCATTTAGGAGAAAATTGTTGGCTATCTGTTCCGCTCATTTTTTGAGCAATAGAAGAATATGTCGCGTTTCAGCAACGGAATTTGAGAAAGTTTTCATCAATATTTCAGTTTCTCATTCCATGTAACTTGCATGAATTCGAATCTTAATATATTTTGTATTCGAGATATCAATACCAACTATGTTTTAGATCAACGAAGCGAAGTGTTATTAATCGACGGAAAAATTGCACAAAAGAGGAAAGTTCAAATCTCAATATATTTTGAATTCGAGATATTGATACCAACTCTGTTTTAGATCAACGAAGCGACGTGTTATTAATCGACGGAAAGATTGCACAAAAGAGCAAACTAGACCAGAAACCAACGATCGGTGATAAGTTTCTCATTCCTATTTACGAATTTCAATCAATTCATTTCATTTCGAATATTTCTTCCAGATTCAATATTTAGGGGTAGGTTCCGGATGGGTTAGGTATATACAGTGTTTCTCATTTAGGAAAAAATTGTTGGCTATCTGTTCCGTTCATTTTTTGAGTAATAGAAGAATATGTCGCGTTTCAGCAACGGAATTCGAGAAAGTTTTCTTCAATATTTCATATTCTTATTCCTTGTAACATTCATGATATCAAATCTTAATATATTTTGAATTCGAGATATTAATACCAATTATGTTTTAGATCAACGAAGCGAAGTGTTATTAATCGACGGAAAAATTGCACAGAAGAGGAAAGTTCAAATCTCAATATATTTTGAATTCGAGACATTGATACCAACTATGTTTTAGATCAACGAAGCGACGTGATATTAATCGACGAAAAGATTGCACAAAAGAGCAAACTAGACCAGAAACCAACGATCGGTGATAAGTTTCTCATTCCTATTTACGAATTTCAATCAATTCATTTCATTTCGAATATTTCTTCCAGATTCAATATTAAGGGGTAGGTTCCGGATGGGTTAGGTATATACAGTGTTTCTCATTTAGGAAAAAATTGTTGGCTATCTGTTCCGTTCATTTTTTGAGTAATAGAAGAATATGTCGCGTTTCAGCAACGGAATTTGAGAAAGTTTTCTTTAATATTTCATTTTCTTATTCCTTGTAACATTCATGATATCAAATCTTAATATATTTTGAATTCGAGATATTAATACCAACTATATTTCAGATCAATGAAGCGAAGTGTTATTAATGGATGGAAAAATTGCACAAAAGAGGAAAGTTCAAATCTCAATATATTTTGAATTCGAGACATTGATACCAACTATGTTTTAGATCAACGAAGCGACGTGATATTAATCGACGAAAAGATTGCACAAAAGAGGAAACTAGACCAGAAACCAACGACCGGTGATAAGTGTTTCATTACTATTTATGAGTTTTATTCAATCAATTTCGAATATTTCTTCCAAATTTATTATTTGTTATGGAATGCGATATATCATAGAACATTTTTTGGTAGTCACCTTTAAGTCTCAATGGTGACACGACAGGTACCCTTACGAGGGGAGAGTATCAACCCTTGGCATCGGTAAACCCTCGTTGCAACCGGGGTAGGCGCCTGATGGGTTAGGTATATACAGTGTTTCTCATTTAGGAGAAAATTGTTGGCTATCTGTTCCGCTCATTTTTTGAGCAATAGAAGAATATGTCGCGTTTCAGCAACGGAATTTGAGAAAGTTCTCATCAATATTTCAGTTTCTCATTCCATGTAACTTGCATGAATTCGAATCTTAATATATTTTGAATTCGAGATATTAATACCAACTATGTTTTAGATCAACGAAGCGAAGTGTTATTAATCGATGGAAAAATTGCACAAAAGAGGAAAGTTCAAATCTCAGTATATTTTGAATTCGAGATATTGATACCAACTCTGTTTTAGATCAACGAAGCGACGTGTTATTAATCGACGAAAAGATTGCACAAAAGAGGAAACCAGACCAGAAACCAACGACCGGTGATAAGTTTCTCATTCCTATTTACGAATTTCAATCAATTCATTTCATTTCGAATATTTCTTCCAGATTCAATATTTAGGGGTAGGTTCCGGATGGGTTAGGTATATACAGTGTTTCTCATTTAGGAAAAAATTGTTGGCTCTCTGTTCCGTTCATTTTTTGAGCAATAGAAGAATATGTCGCGTTTCAGCTACGGAATTTGAAAAAGTTCTCATTAATATTTTAGTTTCTTATTCCATGTAACTTGTATGATTTCAAATCTTAATATATTTTGAATTCGAGATATTAATACCAACTACGTTTTAGATCAACGAAGCGAAGTGTTATTAATCGACGGAAAAATTGCACAAAAGAGGAAAGTGCAAATCTCAATATATTTTGAATTCGAGATATTGATACCAACTCTGTTTTAGATCAACGAAGCGACGTGATATTAATCGACGAAAAGATTGCACAAAAGAGGAAACTAGACCAGAAACCAACGACCGGTGATAAGTGTTCCATTACTATTTACGAATTTATACAATTCATTTCGAATATTTCTTCCAAATTTATTATTTGTTATGGAAGGCGATATATCATAGAACATTTTTTGATAGTCACCTTTAAGTCTCAATGGTGACACGACAGGTACCCTTACGAGGGGAGAGTATCAACCCTTGGCATCGGTAAACCCTCGTTGCAACCGGGGTAGGCGCCTGATGGGTTAGGTATATACAGTGTTTCTCATTTAGGAGAAAATTGTTGGCTATCTGTTCCGCTCATTTTTTGAGCAATAGAAGAATATGTCGCGTTTCAGCAACGGAATTTGAGAAAGTTTTCATCAATATTTCAGTTTCTCATTCCATGTAACTTGCATGAATTCGAATCTTAATATATTTTGAATTCGAGATATTAATACCAACTATGTTTTAGATCAACGAAGCGACGTGTTATTAATCGACGGAAAAATTGCACAAAAGAGGAAAGTTCAAATCTCAATATATTTTGAATTAGAGATATTGATACCAACTCTGTTTTAGATCAACGAAGCGACGTGTTATTAATCGACGAAAAGATTGCACAAAAGAGCAAACTAGACCAGAAACCAACGATCGGTGATAAGTTTCTCATTCCTATTTACGAATTTCAATCAATTCATTTCATTTCGAATATTTCTTCCAGATTCAATATTTAGGGGTAGGTTCCGGATGGGTTAGGTATATACAGTGTTTCTCATTTAGGAAAAATTTTTGGCTCTCTGTTCCGTTCATTTTTTGAGTAATAGAAGAATATGTCGCGTTTCAGCAACGGAATTTGAGGAAGTTTTCTTTAATATTTCATTTTCTTATTCCTTGTAACATTCATGATATCAAATCTTAATATATTTTGAATTCGAGATATTAATACCAATTATGTTTTAGATCAACGAAGCGAAGTTTTATTGATCGACGATAAAATTGCACAAAAGAGGAAAGTTCAAATCTCAATATATTTTGAATTCGAGACATTGATACCAACTATGTTTTAGATCAACGAAGCGACGTGATATTAATCGACGAAAAGATTGCACAAAAGAGCAAACTAGACCAGAAACCAACGATCGGTGATAAGTGTTTCATTACTATTTATGAGTTTTATTCAATCAATTTCGAATATTTCTTCCAAATTTATTATTTGTTATGGAAGGCGATATATCATAGAACATTTTTTGATAGTCACCTTTAAGTCTCAATGGTGACACGATAGGTACCCTTACGAGGGGAGAGTATCAACCCTTGGCATCGGTAAACCCTCGTTGCAACCGGGGTAGGCGCCTGATCGGTTAGGTATATACAGTGTTTCTCATTTAGGAGAAAATTGTTGGCTATCTGTTCCGCTCATTTTTTGAGCAATAGAAGAATATGTCGCGTTTCAGCAACGGAATTTGAGAAAGTTCTCATCAATATTTCAGTTTCTCATTCCATGTAACTTGCATGAATTCGAATCTTAATATATTTTGAATTCGAGATATTAATACCAACTATGTTTTAGATCAACGAAGCGAAGTGTTATTAATCGACGGAAAAATTGCACAAAAGAGGAAAGTTCAAATCTCAATATATTTTGAATTCGAGATATTGATACCAACTCTGTTTTAGATCAACGAAGCGACGTGTTATTAATCGACGCAAAAATTGCACAAAAGAGGAAACCAGACCAGAAACCAACGACCGGTGATAAGTTTCTCATTCCTATTTACGAATTTCAATCAATTCATTTCATTTCGAATATTTCTTCCAGATTCAATATTAAGGGGTAGGTTCCGGATGGGTTAGGTATATACAGTGTTTCTCATTTAGGAAAAAATTGTTGGCTATCTGTTCCGTTCATTTTTTGAGTAATAGAAGAATATGTCGCGTTTCAGCAACGGAATTTGAGAGAGTTTTCTTTAATATTTCAATTTCTTATTCCTTGTAACATTCATGATATCAAATCTTAATATATTTTGAATTCGAGATATTAATACCAACTATATTTCAGATCAATGAAGCGAAGTGTTATTAATCGATGGAAAAATTGCACAAAAGAGGAAAGTTCAAATCTCGATATATTTTGAATTCTAGATATTGATACCAACTCTGTTTTAGATCAACGAAGCGACGTGATATTAATCGACGAAAAGATTGCACAAAAGAGGAAACTAGACCAGAAACCAACGACCGGTGATAAGTGTTTCATTACTATTTACGAATTTATTAAATTCATTTCGAATATTTCTTCCAAATTTATTATTTGTTATGGAAGGCGATATATCATAGAACATTTTTTGATAGTCACCTTTAAGTCTCGATGGTGACACGACAGGTACCCTTACGAGGGGAGAGTATCAACCCTTGGCATCGGTAAACCCTCGTTGCAACCGGGGTAGGCGCCTGATGGGTTAGGTATATACAGTGTTTCTCATTTAGGAGAAAATTGTTGGCTATCTGTTCCGCTCATTTTTTGAGCAATAGAAGAATATGTCGCGTTTCAGCAACGGAATTTGAGAAAGTTTTCATCAATATTTCAGTTTCTCATTCCATGTAACTTGCATGAATTCGAATCTTAATATATTTTGAATTCGAGATATTAATACCAACTATGTTTTAGATCAACGAAGCGAGGTGTTATTAATCGACGGAAAAATTGCACAAAAGAGGAAAGTTCAAATCTCAATATATTTTGAATTCGAGATATTGATACCAACTATGTTTTAGATCAACGAAGCGGCGTGTTATTAATCGACGAAAAGATTGCACAAAAGAGGAAATCAGACCAGAAACCAACGACCGGTGATAAGTTTCTCATTCCTATTTACAAATTTCAATCAATTCATTTCATTTGGAATATTTCTTCCAAATTCAATATTTAGGGGCAGGTTCCTGATGGGTTAGGTATATACAGTGTTTCTCATTTAGGAAAAAAATTGATGGCTATCTGTTCTGTTCATTTTTTGAGCAATAGAAGAATATGTCGCGTTTCAGCAACGGAATTTGAAAAAGTTTTCCTTAATATTTCATTTGCTTATTCCTTGTAACTTTCATGATATCAAATCTTAATATATTTTGAATTCGAGATATTAATACCAATTATGTTCTAGATCAACGAAGCGAAGTGTTATTAATCGACGAATAAATTGCACAAAAGAGGAAAGTTCAAATCTCAATATATTTTGTATTCGAGACATTGATACCAACTATGTTTTAGATCAACCAAGCGACGTGTTATTAATCGACGAAAAAATTGCACAAAAGAGGAAACCAGACCAGAAACCAACAACTGGTGATAAGTTTTTCATTACTATTTACGAATTTTATGCAATTCATTTTGAATATTTCTTCCAAATTTATTATTTGTTATGGAAGGCGATATATCATAGAACATTTTTTGATAGTCACCTTTAAGTCTCGATGGTGACACGACAGGTACCCTTACGAGGGGAGAGTATCAACCCTTGGCATCGGTAAACCCTCGTTGCAACCGGGGTAGGCGCCTGATGGGTTAGGTATATACAGTGTTTCTCATTTAGGAGAAAATTGTTGGCTATCTGTTCCGCTCATTTTTTGAGCAATAGAAGAATATGTCGCGTTTCAGCAACGGAATTTGAGAAAGTTCTCATCAATATTTCAGTTTCTCATTCCATGTAACTTGCATGAATTCGAATCTTAATATATTTTGAATTCGAGATATTAATACCAACTATGTTTTAGATCAACGAAGCGAAGTGTTATTAATCGATGGAAAAATTGCACAAAAGAGGAAAGTTCAAATCTCAGTATATTTTGAATTCGAGATATTGATACCAACTCTGTTTTAGATCAACGAAGCGACGTGTTATTAATCGACGAAAAGATTGCACAAAAGAGGAAACCAGACCAGAAACCAACGACCGGTGATAAGTTTCTCATTCCTATTTACGAATTTCAATCAATTCATTTCATTTCGAATATTTCTTCCAGATTCAATATTTAGGGGTAGGTTCCGGATGGGTTAGGTATATACAGTGTTTCTCATTTAGGAAAAAATTGTTGGCTCTCTGTTCCGTTCATTTTTTGAGCAATAGAAGAATATGTCGCGTTTCAGCTACGGAATTTGAAAAAGTTCTCATTAATATTTTAGTTTCTTATTCCATGTAACTTGTATGATTTCAAATCTTAATATATTTTGAATTCGAGATATTAATACCAACTACGTTTTAGATCAACGAAGCGAAGTGTTATTAATCGACGGAAAAATTGCACAAAAGAGGAAAGTGCGAATCTCAATATATTTTGAATTCGAGATATTGATACCAACTCTGTTTTAGACCAACGAAGCGACGTGATATTAATCGACAAAAAGATTGCACAAAAGAGGAAACTAGACCAGAAACCAACGACCGGTGATAAGTGTTCCATTACTATTTACGAATTTATACAATTCATTTCGAATATTTCTTCCAAATTTATTATTTGTTATGGAAGGCGATATATCATAGAACATTTTTTGATAGTCACCTTCAAGTCCCAATGGTGACACGACAGGTACCCTTACGAGGGGAGAGTATCAACCCTTGGCATCGGTAAACCCTCGTTGCAACCGGGGTAGGCGCCTGATGGGTTAGGTATATACAGTGTTTCTCATTTAGGATAAAATTGTTGGCTATCTGTTCCGCTCATTTTTTGAGCAATAGAAGAATATGTCGCGTTCCAGCAACGGAATTTGAGAAAGTTTTCATCAATATTTCAGTTTCTCATTCCATGTAACTTGCATGAATTCGAATCTTAATATATTTTGAATTCGAGATATTAATACCAACTATGTTTTAGATCAACGAAGCGAAGTGTTATTAATCGACGGAAAAATTGCACAAAAGAGGAAAGTTCAAATCTCAATATATTTTGAATTAGAGATATTGATACCAACTCTGTTTTAGATCAACGAAGCGACGTGTTATTAATCGACGAAAAGATTGCACAAAAGAGCAAACTAGACCAGAAACCAACGATCGGTGATAAGTTTCTCATTCCTATTTACAAATTTCAATCAATTCATTTCATTTCGAATATTTCTTCCAGATTCAATATTTAGGGGTAGGTTCCGGATGGGTTAGGTATATACAGTGTTTCTCATTTAGGAAAAATTTTTGGCTCTCTGTTCCGTTCATTTTTTGAGTAATAGAAGAATATGTCGCGTTTCAGCAACGGAATTTGAGGAAGTTTTCTTTAATATTTCATTTTCTTATTCCTTGTAACATTCATGATATCAAATCTTAATATATTTTGAATTCGAGATATTAATACCAATTATGTTTTAGATCAACGAAGCGAAGTTTTATTGATCGACGATAAAATTGCACAAAAGAGGAAAGTTCAAATCTCAATATATTTTGAATTCGAGACATTGATACCAACTATGTTTTAGATCAACGAAGCGACGTGATATTAATCGACGAAAAGATTGCACAAAAGAGCAAACTAGACCAGAAACCAACGATCGGTGATAAGTGTTTCATTACTATTTATGAGTTTTATTCAATCAATTTCGAATATTTCTTCCAAATTTATTATTTGTTATGGAAGGCGATATATCATAGAACATTTTTTGATAGTCACCTTTAAGTCTCAATGGTGACACGATAGGTACCCTTACGAGGGGAGAGTATCAACCCTTGGCATCGGTAAACCCTCGTTGCAACCGGGGTAGGCGCCTGATGGGTTAGGTATATACAGTGTTTCTCATTTAGGAGAAAATTGTTGGCTATCTGTTCCGCTCATTTTTTGAGCAATAGAAGAATATGTCGCGTTTCAGCAACGGAATTTGAGAAAGTTTTCATCAATATTTCAGTTTCTCATTCCATGTAACTTGCATGAATTCGAATGTTAATATATTTTGAATTCGAGATATTAATACCAACTATGTTTTAGATCAACGAAGCGAGGTGTTATTAATCGACGGAAAAATTGCACAAAAGAGGAAAGTTCAAATCTCAATATATTTTGAATTCGAGATATTGATACCAACTATGTTTTAGATCAACGAAGCGGCGTGTTATTAATCGACGAAAAGATTGCACAAAAGAGGAAATCAGACCAGAAACCAACGACCGGTGATAAGTTTCTCATTCCTATTTACAAATTTCAATCAATTCATTTCATTTGGAATATTTCTTCCAAATTCAATATTTAGGGGCAGGTTCCTGATGGGTTAGGTATATACAGTGTTTCTCATTTAGGAAAAAAATTGATGGCTATCTGTTCTGTTCATTTTTTGAGCAATAGAAGAATATGTCGCGTTTCAGCAACGGAATTTGAAAAAGTTTTCCTTAATATTTCATTTGCTTATTCCTTGTAACTTTCATGATATCAAATCTTAATATATTTTGAATTCGAGATATTAATACCAATTATGTTCTAGATCAACGAAGCGAAGTGTTATTAATCGACGAATAAATTGCACAAAAGAGGAAAGTTCAAATCTCAATATATTTTGTATTCGAGACATTGATACCAACTATGTTTTAGATCAACCAAGCGACGTGTTATTAATCGACGAAAAAATTGCACAAAAGAGGAAACCAGACCAGAAACCAACAACTGGTGATAAGTTTTTCATTACTATTTACGAATTTTATGCAATTCATTTTGAATATTTCTTCCAAATTTATTATTTGTTATGGAAGGCGATATATCATAGAACATTTTTTGATAGTCACCTTTAAGTCTCGATGGTGACACGACAGGTACCCTTACGAGGGGAGAGTATCAACCCTTGGCATCGGTAAACCCTCGTTGCAACCGGGGTAGGCGCCTGATGGGTTAGGTATATACAGTGTTTCTCATTTAGGAGAAAATTGTTGGCTATCTGTTCCGCTCATTTTTTGAGCAATAGAAGAATATGTCGCGTTTCAGCAACGGAATTTGAGAAAGTTTTCATCAATATTTCAGTTTCTCATTCCATGTAACTTGCATGATTTCAAATCTTAATATATTTTGAATTCGAGATATTGATACCAACTCTGTTTTAGATCAACGAAGCGACGTGTTATTAATCGACGGAAAGATTGCACAAAAGAGGAAACCAGACCAGAAACCAACGACCGGTGATAAGTTTCTCATTCCTATTCACAAATTTCAATCAATGCATTTTATTTCGAATATTTCTTCCAAATTCAATATTTAGGGGTAGATTCCTGATGGGTTAGGTATATACAGTGTTTCTCATTTAGGAAAAAAATTGTTGGCTATCTGTTCCGTTCATTTTATGAGTAATATGTCGCGTTTCAGCAACGGAATTTGAAAAATTTTTCTTTTATATTTCAGTTTTTTTTCCATGTAACTTTCATGATATCAAATCTTAATATATTTCGAATTCGAGATATTTATACCAACTATGTTCTAGATCAACGAAGCGAAGTTTTATTAATCGACGAAAAAATTGCACGAAAGAGGAAAGTTCAAATCTCAATATATTTTGAATTCGAGACATTGATACCAACTATGTTTCAGATCAAGGAAGCGACGTGTTATTAATCGACGAAGAAATTGCACAAAAGAGGAAACCAGACCAAAAACCAACGACCGGTGATAAGTTTTTCATTCTTATTTACGAGTTTCATTCAATTCATTTCGAATATTTCTTCCAAATTTATTATTTGTTATGGAAGGCGATATATCATAGAACCTTTTTTGATAGTCACCATTAAGTCTCAATGGTGACACGACAGGTACCCTTACGAGGGGAGAGTATCAACCCTTGGCATCGGTAAACCCTCGTTGCAACCGGGGTAGGCGCCTGATGGGTTAGGTATATACAGTGTTTCTCATTTAGGAAAAAATTGTCGGCTCTCTGTTCCGTTCATTTTTTGAGCAATAGAAGAATATGTCGCGTTTCAGCAACGGAATTTGAGAAAGTTTTCATCAATATTTCAGTTTCTCATTCCATGTAACTTGCATGATTTCAAATCTTAATATATTTCGAATTCGAGATATTAATACCAACTATATTTTAGATCAATGAAGCGAAGTGTTATTAATCGACGGAAACATTGCACAAAAGAGGAAAGTTCAAATCTCAATATATTTTGAATTCAAGATATTGATATCAACTCTGTTTTAGATCAACAAAGCGACGTGTTATTAATCGACGAAAAGATTGCACAAAAGAGGAAACTAGACCAGAAACCAACGACCGGTGATAAGTTTCTCATTCCTATTTACGAATTTCAATCAATTCATTTCATTTCAAATATTTCTTCCAAATTCAATATTTAGGGGCAGGTTCCTGATGGGTTAGGTATATGCAGCGTTTCTCATTTAGGAAAAAAATTGATGGCTATCTGTTCCGTTCATTTTTTGAGTAATAGAAGAATATGTCGCGTTTCAGCAACGGAATTTGAAAAAGTTTTCTTCAATATTTCATTTTCTTATTCCTTGTAACTTTCATGATATCAAATCTTAATATATTTTGAATTCGAGATATTAATACCAATTATGTTCTAGATCAACGAAGCGAAGTTTTATTAATTGACGAAAAAATTTCACAAAAGAGAAAAGTTCAAATCTCAATATATTTTGAATTCGAGACATTGATACCAACTATGTTTCAGATCAACCAAGCGACGTGTTATTAATCGACGAAAAAATTGCACAAAGGAGGAAACCATACCAGAAACCAATGACCGGTGATAAGTTTTTCATTACTATTAACGAGTTTTATTCAATTCATTTCGAATATTTCTTCCAAATTCATTATTTGTTATGGAAGGCGATATATCATAGAACATTTTTCGATAGTCACCTTCATGTCTCAATGGATATATGACAGGTACCCTTACGAGGGGAGAGTATCGACCCTTGGCATCGGTAAACCCTCGTTGCAACCGGGGTAGACGCCTCATGGGTTAGGTATATACAGTGTTTCTCATTTAGAAAAAAAAATTGTTGGCTATCTGTTCCTCCAATCAATTGGAGCTTTCCTATAATGAGCCCATATTTGAAATTTATATTTCTTCAATTCCTTAGAATATTCAATTGTGAAAAAACTGTTTACCTCTGCTCTAGTTTCCATACTCTGTGGCACGTGCAAGTTCATTTCGTCACCATCGAAATCGGCATTGTAGGGAGACGTGCAAGACAAGTTCATGCGGAAAGTGGACCAAGGCAAGACTTTAACCCTGTGACCCATCATACTCATTTTGTGGAGGGTGGGCTGACGATTGAAAATCACCAAGTCGCCATCTCTGATGTGTCTCTCGACCCTGTGAACGAAAAATAATATACAATTCATCATCCCGTCTGGATTTTGATGTTGTTTAATGAGGGCTAACATTATTTTTCGTCCACCAAACCTCGCCACAGAAACATGAGGTCAGGGTTCGTAGAACTGATGAATATGCTTCTCATTTTCATATGGCCTTTAGCTACTATATCTTCTTCTCAGACGATGCAAGAATTGGTTGTAAAGTTTCACATTGTGAGTAAAAAACGTAAGACGGCTGGCGTCTTTCGATAACTTGAGGATTTCTATTTGTTCAAGGCCTCTACATCATATTTTTCGAATATTTTCGATAAAAATGGCCATAGCTTCTAGGGCTATTCAGGATTTTGGGATTTTTGACTTTGACATTGACCTCAAAAAAATATAAATTGCTTTTCAAAATAGCTGAAGAATGGCATTTTCATTTAAAAATCTAAAATTGTTGATGATGAAATTAAAGACTTAAACTTTGTTCCTCCATATTTTCTAGGCCACTTAAGAAATAATGATCATCCTCAGTTTGTGAATTCCCTGTTACTTTGTTGAAAAAACAAATAACCTTCAACTGTAGAAAAATAAACATTTTTCTAGATGTTTGACAAAATATGCTTGCATAGTCATTTGCAACATTTCTACATGTTGTTCCTGCATAAAATAACTATTTTTGTTCAACTACTCAACACAAAGACTAAGTAGTTCTAATAAAAAACATTTTTTTCAATGATTTCTGCTATAGAAAATTATGAAAAATTAATTTTGTAAACTTTGATTTGAGATCAAATATTTCAAATGATGTTGTTTCAACCATTGTTGAAGACTTTAGTTGCGTTTTATTTGTCCCATTCCGCCACCGGAATCACTTCAATGTGCCGTTTTATTTTCAACTTTTCCGAGTCCGTTTGCTACTTTTCATTCCGTTTCACTACAACCAATGATGCGGAATGACTGTTGACATTTGTCAAAAAATCGAATTCGATTGACGAAAATCGAAACTTTTTGAAGGTAGAAGACTTTAAGAAGACATTTTTATCGTGAGGTTCACAAGTTTATGATTCTTTCAAGTAAGTCCGGTTCCATATGTTTATTCCCAGATGAAATGAATTCTCTTGATCTCAGAGAAGTTTCTCCCATCACCACAATCACTGCTTCAAATATTCGTTGATTCTTTTTTTAAACTCTTAATTCCAGTATTAGGATTTTGAAATTATTCGGAGCCCCAATAAATCCTCTAACTTCTATACTGTTATTATATGTCAATTCTCTCATGTAAGGTCATGAAAAGGATGTCATGAAGTAACTCGTTTTATTTGTAAACGTCATTCTGTTCCCACCACCGCTACCAGAATGGTACAAATAAAACGCAACTTTTGTGTTCTGCAACAGAATTTGATGGAAAAAGGATCCTAATTCCATCAATGACATAAAAAATATGGGTGGAATAGGTACCATGTCTATTTCATCAAAATTTGAGGTATATGAAAATTAAAGCATATTATAAAATGTTAAATTTTCAACAGTAGTCGAGTTATTGTGAAAAAAAAGTTAATTCACCTGTGAACCGATGTCCGTAGAATATCAACACCCTGTAAATTTGTTCCAATGGAAAATATCAAATACATAGCTAATTTCAAATTGTCTAGAATATAGTCGATGACCTCTAGGAATGAGTTGAAATAAAGTACAAAACCAACAAAACACACAAGTTTCACGATGAATACTTACTTGTATCCACACTGTAGATGTAAATCTGAGGGTTTTGGATGAAACCTCAAATCTATACGTTCTCCATTGTCTCTGATGATATATTTTGCCCCAGGATACTGAGAATTACCTCTCTGAACCAACTCCAACATCCTTGAAGAAAAAATGTCATGTGTTTGTTGACTTTGTCATAATTTTTCATAGGCTGCAAAAACCCTTCCATAGCTCAATATTTATAATAATCTCCACAGCTCTGTCAAAATAGGACTGTAGGAATATACCTTTTCATGATTTATGGTTGATAATATAAAATATGAAATATTATATAACTCACTTCTCGAAATTGAATGGTGTGACGATTTCGGGGAAAGTCATGTTTTGTGCGATACTTCTCGGTACTCCTACTTGATCGATACGTAAATTGGGATCGGGAGTGATGACGGTACGTGCAGAAAAGTCCACACGTTTTCCCATAAGGTTGCCTCTGATTCTGCCCTCCTTACCCTTCAAACGGGATTTGAGTGCTTTCAGGGGTTTTCCAGATTTTTGCATTGCCCTGAAACAAATAAAACGATTGAAATACTTTTTGAGGGAATTTAAAAATACCGAAAAATCTCAAGGAATTCCAAATGATTCCAAGCACAATCACTTGGAGTTCAGAGGAACCCCGAAAATTTACTAGCAATTTCAAATGGGAAAATAAATCAACCAGTTCTTTCATCACATTAAACCTTGAAATCACAAGAAATTCCAACAATTTCCAAGTAGTGTCAAGACCTGAAATTTTCAAAGAATTTGAACCTATATTCCTTGAAATTCCAATAAACTCCAAAATCACAAAGCGACCTGGCAACGAAGGTGAGAAATGCACGTGAAGACGCCAATGTCGTTTGTTAATCAATAACAGCGATAATAGAAACATATTAGTGATCCATAACACTCTGGTAGCAGTCTCTCAACAATTTCAGAAAACAGAAAACTGGCGCCAAAATATAGATGCAGAAACAGGAATGTAACCAGGTGAGTGAAGTTCAATCCGATTTTCAGACAAATAGTAAATTCCGAGGCAAATTCATAAAAGCATTAAACTATCGTGACCATTTTGGTCCTTTGAGCCGGATACTTCTTGAAGATTTTATGAACGAATAGCGGTGTCTATGTAATGTTTAGTCTAAGGATACAAGGTAACGATTTTTGAAACATCTAACATCAGCAGCGTCGTTTTCAATTCAAATTCAAAAACACAAAGAAAAACTGGAGAATGTATCCACACGAGTGAGGTTCTATCTGATTTTCCGACAAATAATAAATTCTGAGGCGAATTCGTCGAACTATCAGGATCACTTTGGTCCTTCGAGCCGGATAGGCACATACTTTTAGAAGATTTTATGAACGAATAGCGGTGTCTATATATTGTTATTTAGTCTGCGATTTGAGGTAATACATTTCAAGTCATCTTACATCAAAAGCACACAAGTTCCGATCTCTGGGCAGTTGGTTTGTGAACGCAAAGTACCGATATTCAATATTTTCGACGTTTCTCTCACCTCGGCATGCCCGGCATATCGTTGTCAACCAACGTGGCGACGTGGAACTGCAGCATTTTGACGTTCTCAGTGATAATGTGGGCCGCCCCGCCAGCAGCTTCGTTTTTCTGAAGCTCGTTGTTTGACTTGATGATGTCGGCCAGCTTGTGCGTCAAATCGTCTTGATTACGCGCCGAGCCGAACATTACGACTGCGGGGCGGACGGAGAGTGGGGGAACGGGCAGGACGGTGACGATCATCCAGTCGGGGCGAGCGAATTTGGGGTCCATGCCTGAGGAAAAATTATTTATTTACAACCATATATGTACTTCCCGCCCTCACTCATGTAATAATTCAGGTATGTTCAGAACGAAACAGATTTATTAATTTTGATCGCAATATGATGGTTGTAAATAAAATACATAGTATACAAACCTCGGTAGGGAGTTTCATTCCTGTCTCGAGAATATAGCTAACCTCGACGCATTGCGTCTCGGTTATGTTGTTATGATGTTACTTACGATCATTTACAGAAACCCTATATCATTATTATCACACTCTCACTCACCAAGAATGAAACACTCCTCGTCAGTGATATGCTTCAATATCTCCCACACCCGCTCCGCCGACAGGGCGATCTTTTTCTCCTGCGTGTCCTCGTTGACGTGCTTCCACTCGGCCGACAAATCCAAGCCGGCCCTTCGGATGTTCGGCTGGTATCGGCCGCACCCGCCGTGTCCCTGTTTTTTTCCTTGGTCCTCCCCCCCACCCTCTTTGCCAACGTCCATCTCGTCGCCGCCCTCGCAGATGTTCTTGCCCTTGCACAGGTCGTAGACGAAGGCGAGACGTTTCCTAGGTTGGCCTTTGGATTTCATCACGACTTCTTTGATTTTCGGGTTGTTCTGGAATATTAGATTAGATGCCTTTGTTATTACCACAAGAAACATTGTTTTGTGTATTAGGAATATGCTGCTAGGTATCCTTCGTGAAGAACTTGGCAGTCTTGAAGGTTTAATTTGAATCGATCCGGCTCGATGGACCAATGTGTTCAATGCTTGATAGATAGTGGACTGTATTTGAATGGTTATTTGATATAATATGGATATGATAATGAAACGAAGGTTGATAATACAATTGTGGCTGGAAGAATTGTCTAGAAGAAGCTGCTCATCATCACAACTATTCACATATCAAATTTTTGGACCAACAGTCCTCCAAGCAGTTCAAAATTAGTGGAAGGCTTGAAAATCATGAAGAAAAATAAAAACATAAGAAATGGATACAAGAACAAACAAGAACCGAAAATTGTTACCGTCAATGCTGAGGATTGGAGATTGGATTCTAAGGAAGAATCAATGAGTAGAGAAAGAGTTCGTTGCCAGAGGGCATTTTGAAATTACTTAGACAAAAAATACGAATGGAGTTTATTTTTTTAATGATGATTCAAGCTACACGTCTCATGTCTCGATTATAAAACAGTATGGATGATTTCTTGATGTGACGAAAGTTGCACACTCTCCCCTCTTTGCCAACATCAATCTCGTCGCCGCCCCCCGTCCTTCAATTTCATTACTTTTTTGATTTTCATTTACATGATTTTGTTACTACCCCAAGCAACATTGGGAAATACCACATGATATATGAACACTATATGAAACTGTATATTATATTGAGAAAGTAGTTGAATTATTGTTCACTTGAACTGCTTGCTGTGAAAACTCGAGCTGCTTGGCGTTCATTATTACTCCAGGTAGTCTTGAGTGCTGCTCTGTATCCTTTGTGAAGAATTTGGCAGTTTTGAGTTTGATTTGAATAGATCTGGCTCAAAGGACCAATATGTTAGATGTTTGATAGATAGTGTACTGTATTTGTATGGTTATATATGATTATGAAATGAAGATTGGTATTAGAATTATTGCAGTCCTTCTTTATTGATTTTATTGATTAACCTTATATTTCAAAACACGTCGTCACGTTAAAAGAAAATAAAAATTTCTTATACTAAAGGGATTTCCAATAAGTATGTCAGAACTTTGAGAAAACAACAAGTGATAATATAAAGTCATTTTCGAATTATTTTGCTATCTCCGACATTATGTTTTAAAAATAATGTTAGTTAAATGACCGCCTCGCCTAACTGGCGTTTCCTGTATCCTGGTGGTCCAACTTTCAATTACTGTTAGACACATCACATCACGTGGAATGTTTTCTAGGGTGCTTCAAGTGTGTTGTTCAAGGTCTTGAATAGTTCGGGGCTATTTCTGCGGACTAGATAACATAACCCCAAAGAAAATAGTCGAGGGGTGTAAGATCGTAAGATTTTGCTGGCCAAGTTACGTCAGCAGTCCTTGAAATCTTTCGTGCAATAACACTCATTTTGCTGATAAACTTGAATAATTTCTACTCCCTGTTGAACTGTGTACTTCTCCATGACTAATTGCCCACTAGTGACAAATATAGCTGTCAAGCTATTACATTTTAAAGTTCTGACATGCTTATTGGGAAACCCTTTATATAGGATAATACAGGTACCAAAACCAAACTATTATATCCATACAAGTACTAAACGATTCTAAAAAAAAACTAGGAATAGAGTTTGGAATAAGTAAGACTGAAAAATCACAAAGTACAATTGAAATATAAGAAAGGGATTCAAGAACAGGCAAACAAGTACGGAAAATTTTTAACGCCAAAGCTGAGGGTTGGAGATTGGATTCAAATGAAGAATCAAAGAGTTGGGAAAGAGTTTGTTACTAGAAGGCCTTTTGAAATTACCAAGAACAAAAAAATTTCAAATGATCTTTGACATGTTCATTTCTCAATAATGATTCATGATAAGAAACGGCTCATGTGTCGAATATAAGACTCCTGTGATGGAGTAGAGTTCTTGATGTGAGGGGATTTGTACACTATATTACATAATTATGACTGATGGAACCTTTGGCAAGATTTTTCACCTTGACCACATGTTTCACTAACTATGTTAACATGCTCAGGAGAAGGTTGAAATTAAATGTTCCATCCTAGTGTGCTAGTTATATACTAGGTATATGTCCACCCAACCGAGAAAGACACTAACCACCAAGATAATGTTAGTTATGGTTGAATTCACATGTGAACTAGGTGTCCAGGCATAAAAAGTCGGTTTGGTTAGTGGTGAAACACTGCCTAGTGTACTATCTGACGTGATATGACACTGTCCACCGTCCCCCTCCCCCCTCTTAGCATTTTATAATTGTTTCAAGCAGTTTCTTTATTCTTATTTGATAGTTTTTGGACTTATTTTGTGCATATAATCCAAGTGATTGTTTTTTCAGAACATCTATCAAATGAACAAACCATCAATAGTTGAATCCAGGAAGTAGTGTATGGGCATAGTTTTGTTACACAAATTTCCTTTTGGAGATTCAGAATTGTGTGAAAAAGTCCTGCTGAGTTACTGGAGTTGTGTGCAAAGAAACACTTTGGTTGAAAGATTTGAAGTCATCACAAAGCTCCATTTTGAAAACAATATGGATTGATAAAACTTGTGAAAAGTGTGTTTTCTGCTGTTTATAAATGTTGATCAATAGCTTATCATTAAAAATATCTCAGATTGATGATCTGGTTTCCTGAGTGAAATCTTAATTGACCACATTCTCCTAAAAATTTGATGTTTTTTCAGCATCATCTATTAGTTCCTGATTTTCTTGAACTATTACTACAGAAAACATTGTTATTTATTCTCTTTGAGTCTATATGAGATCATCCCTCTGTTCAAGTAATCAGAAGAATTTTCATAATATACTGATGATATAGTTGAGATTCCCAGAACAAAACATGGTTTGAAACTGAAATTTCTGTCCAGTTAGGCATGGAAGTGAACAATAATTGGTTGAGTATGTAAGGTTTCTTACTAAATGCTAGTAAAACCTACAATTTCATCTTCTCTATTACAGAAACAAATAGTCTGAATTTCTCTAGTATTGAAGTTTCAGGTATGAAAGATAGAATAAAAGTAAAAAAGAGATCAAATATTTAGAAAATATCAAAGTCATTCTAAATAAAACATAGTCATATAGTCAGCAGCATATATTCAATATTCAACCATAATTTGAAATAACCAATGCCTGTAGTATGTATATTAACAAAAGAAATGAATTTTTCTTATAAATATGCTTTATTTTAAATTCATATACAAAAGTTAACAATACAAAAAAAATGTTTTTCTTTCAATATCCAAACAGTTTAAATTCTCAACAAGGATTTTGAAATATTCAAGAAATAGAAAAAAAAAACAGAAGTCCACACTAAAAATATAGTGTGTTTTTGAGTGGGTGAAATTGAAGACATAAAAGAAGCCACTATATCAATTAAATCAAAAAACTTTATTATTACATTTGCATAATAAGTTTTTAGTTGAATTATTGTTCTTAGGACTTGGAAAATAGTACTCACCGGACTGACTAACAATTTACTGCAGAAAAAACACACACATCTCAGTATCTTGATGGTTTTTGTGATGAATCCTACATGGAAGACTGGCTTGGCCAGGTCTATGTGCCCAAAATGTCCTGGACATTCTGTCATGTTACCAGCACAAGTCTGGCATCTGGAATTTCTGTCTATGACACCCTGTCGGGGGTCCATGAGACCGCATAGCTTGGGGCGACCCGCTTCCATGGTTTCTGGAAAACGGATGCCCCCTTCTGTGACAGACATACGTCTCTACAAAAAAAAACATTGTCAGATAGGAAATTACTGGGGAAATTAAATTGTGAGATTTCACTAGGCCAACATGGAAATATTCATTTGGTAAAGTAGGTAGGTACTCCAGTGCAAACAAGCTTTTCATGGCCAAATTTACAACTTGATGAGAAATTGGTTCTAGGTCAATAAATAAAGAGAAAACCCTGATATTATTTATTTCACAACTCACAACAAACTTCGTCATTCAAGATTTTCGGTTGCGCTTGCGCAATACACTTTCAGCCGTTCAGCAATTTCTCCAACCTTGCTTTCATTAGTTTCATTGGGCATTTAGTATTATTCAAAGATATTAAATTGAGAATATCTTCGTGTTCAAGTAATCATTCATGAAGATTTTCATGTATTACAAATTATGCTCAATGAAAAAAAAAAGGGTAATTTTTGACTAGAGATCACCCCATCTTTTTCTTGGTACAAAACTATAGTAGTCAACCTGGCATCAACAAAACTCCCGTTTTTCTACCCACATATTTGATTTGCGTTTCGGAAAACTTCCTCAAACGATGGAGCATATCATAAGGAGCAATTTACTTACAATTTCATCTGGGCTAAGAATCCCAAACTGCACTCTTTTGACCGTTCTTAGCGGAGCTTTGCTATCTGAGGCAGCCATTTTGACGACCGCTTCACATTTGCTTGCTCCGCTTCTCCGTTTCTCCTCCGACTATTTGCACGGTTTCTGTTGAATTTTGACCGACTCCTGCGCAGACGCGGGTACTGATTCTACGTTGCCAGCCCGTTCAAAAAGCACATATTTCAGTGAAACGAAAATTTAGCAAGTCATTTCCGTTAATATACGATGAGAAGAAAAATTCAGAATACCACTGGAAATCACATTCGCTCTCTAATTAGATCGCATTCCTCTGACAAAAGTAAGGGCTTGGAAATTGAGATTATTATTTGTAGTATTATGCACATTGTCAAAATCGGGAGCACTTGGCAACATTGCATATTTACAACTGCACTCTGATTGGACCATTTTCAAGGCAAAAACGATCTGAGCATGCGCAGTCAACATGGGACAGCTAATTATTGGAAATAAACAGTAGCGTAGCACATTAATTTGAAAGTGGCCGAAATGATTAAATATAACACGTATCAACGTGTCTACAAGTTTTCATCAGGATACAGAATATGTCTATGTTCTCGAGTTTTGAATATCAAAATGTATCCAACTTCAATAACACATATCATATCCTGCAAGGATGTTATTGGAACTGTTTCATCAGAATTAAATTATGATTGATGTTATGAATTTATTTGAATTATTCTATTTCAAGTAATGATCAGTCTCTTATATAATTCACTTATTTGGTTCAAAAACTGACCATACAATCATACAATATATTGATTACAGACTGTCTTATTTATGGTTGAAACTAGATCCAGAGACTAGTTGATAAACGTGGTATTACTATGATAATTATGACAGTAAAATTATTTTTATTAGTTCAAGCACTACGTGCTCTCGCACAATGTTGCCAAGCATATCAACGAACAAATATCTGTGAAAATCATGATTTTTCCAAATTTGACAATTCTTGGTATTACCACTAAGCCATCAATATATAAAAGTAGTGAGTCTGTTTATCGGTTTATTATAAAAAGGTACACAATGTGCAAAATGAGTATAAAATGCAGGTATAGTATAATAAAAAGTGATAAAATAATACTGTGATCAAGTTGAATGATGTTTTCACCGCAATCCAGCAGCTCTGAGATCCATGAGAGCACTTTGTGTAATAATTCCATGACTTTTATTGTAACTATTGAAAGATTCACTCAAATAATTTCTTTTCGGAGTAAATCTCTTCTTCGGCACCTCGCTACTAGATTTCATCTGTATCCTAGTATCTCCTCCAGCCTTCAGACTCTCTACTCTATGTCTAGCCGGTACTGGCAAACTTTGCTGCAAGACAACTTTGGAGTCCGACCTGATATTAGCCGTATGCAACCAATGAGCTCTCTGATTATGCATCTTAGGTTCCGACTGCGAGATATAGGAGCGATCTTTCAACGTCACGTGCGACTTGAAGTACCTTTCTGCTGTTTTGGATACTTTAGAATACACTTCCGGCGTCAGATGTTTCTGTTTGACAGCCACAGGTGGTACCGTCAAAGGTTTAGGATGGTGACTCGACATCAGTTCATACAACTTGTTTCTGTAGTCGTCTACAGACAGACGTACGTCATCGTTAAGAGGTATCACCACGTTGCTTTGCATCGTGATTTCTTGACTGGGGTCGTGGAACTTTGCTACATATTCCTGTTCTAATGCTTCGGCAGCGTTCAGTCTCTTGTGGGGGTTGAAAACCAGCAATTGGTTGATGAGAGCTAAGGCATCAGGTGGTACATTGGGGCCTAGGATTGTGTTGAGGGGTATTTTTGTTACTGACGATGCATTTTTTATCATAGAAGAACCCATGCCAGACACACAAACTAGGTTAATATCTGAAAAATAATATTTTCTCTGTATTCCTCAACATCCTGTAGAATGAGTTAAATGGCAACGATGCATAACTTATTATGCCAATATTTCTAGCTTATTTGCATGACATTTGCTAGTATTCAAGTCTAGTATTCTTAAATTAATTCATGTAATGTGGACCACTTAAAATAGAGATCAGTTCAGCTACCGTTCTTCTCCATTTATTCATTTTCTTTCTCTCTCAACGCTAGCTGAATTGCTCTATTAGTATTCGTGAAAAATCCAAAGACCAATTCGCATTGCACCGTTGCCAAATCTTCAATTTATCCTAAGTTTCACGTAAATACAAGCCTACCTTCGTGAGTCGGTGTGGGGATAGTTGCCATGATCTTCTCGACCTGGTTGACGGTCGAGGAACCAGGAAAAACTGGTTTTCCCGCTGTCATTTCCGCGAGGATGCAGCCTAAGCTCCACAAGTCTATACCCTTGGTGTATTTTCTGTTAGCTATGAGTATTTCCGGTGCTCTGTACCACCTGGTAGCAACATAGTCGGTCAGAGTCGGGTCAGTGTCGCTTACAGAACCCTCTAAGCCCAATGTCAGAGATCTAGCTAGGCCAAAATCGGCTATTTTACACCTAAAAGGAAACGATACATATCATGTTTTTCGTTCCATAATATATACATAGGTACAGAAAAAAATTCAAGAAATGTTTTGTCAGTATTTTCATCACCTGCAGAGGCTGTCCAAGAGTACGTTGCTCGGTTTCAAGTCCCTGTGTATGACGTTACCAGAGTGAATGTATTTTATAGCTTTCAGTAGTTGATACATGACGTATCTTTTGTGGATATCTTTGAGGATATTTCCCCTTTTGATGACGTTGTGAAGGTCCGTTTCCATATATTCGAATCCTAAGTAAATATCCCTATTATTGGCAGCCCTGAAACGAGTAGCGAATAAGTCTGTTGGATTTCGTCTAGTGCGCAAGCGCTCACCTATGAATGCTGTGCAGTTTCACGATGTTCTGGTGACTCTTGAAGGATTGTAAAAACATTATTTCCCTGAAAGTCCTCTGGGCATCGGTCTGATTCCGGAAAGCGTCGAAAATTTTCTTCACTGCCACCACTTCTTTCGTTTTTCTGTCTATAGCTTTCCACACGATCCCGTACGCTCCCTTGCCCAGTCTTTTCTGGATGTCGAAACGCTTCGTGATGTGCTCATCTATTTCCGACATCTTGTCCTTGGAATGAGCCATGAGGATAGGTTTTTCGGCCCCTTCTCTTTACAAATATTATTTAAAAAAATGGAAAATATAGAATCGGTGTGCTGTCATTTTGACGTAACTTTCACGATCTTATTTTTGACATCTTGCTGACAAGAGCTGGTAAAATCAAAGTGTCATACACAGGGTGTCCCAGAAAGATGTGGGCAATGTCAAAAAATGACTATGAAAAAAATTAGGGAGTGATTCTTTGTCATATTCATTGAAAAAAATCCCTACACCATGAACTCAACAATATCATGAAGTTTCTTTGGTGTAATCTAATTCGAAATAATAATTGAAGTGGTGTCGCATCGATATTTATGGTGAATAGTATACATACCATATTGTACGCCACTGTTTTTTTTAAAGTTTCATAATCTTATAAGATTGAACAATTATTGGAAATACCACTTTCTAGTCCCGTGTGTTACTTTTGTATATCGCTTAGTATCAGAGATAACAATAAAAATTCGATTTGACTCCAAATTTTGATTCTTATACAGGGTGTCCCGAAATCAGCCTGCCAAATCGTCAAGCTTCTACGACAAAAAAATAGGAGAAAAAAAAGGGAGCTACAGCCCCTGAAAGAAGACTACTGAAGATGATATTTCTTGAATAGTTCCGAAACGTGTGATCAAATTATGCATACATCAAATATTGCTCAAACTTTTTTGTATGCATTTTTTTCGACAATTTAATCTGGGCTTATGAAAATCCACACTCCTTTACAGAAAAAAAGTGATTTATCATTTTCGAGTAAAATCGATTTAAAAATATTGTTACATCTCAAATTTTATGCATAACGTTACCAATTTCCAATTTATATAGTGGCTATAAAAAAATCAACTACTGTCATACACTCCCGAATGAAAATTTGGAATGATTTTATTTTCACTGCATTGGGCATGGAAATAAGTTCAGTTTCAGTTCAGAGAAGTTTCGCAGGATGATTTCGGGTCACCCCGTGTAGAGGTGTTCTCAAAACATCCATTATTTGGACTACTTCATAACCAAGGATTATCCTAACATTTTGTGAGTCACCAACTAGATTTACTTTTGTCACTATGTAAGCTTATACAGGGGGGTCATAAATAATACTTTGATACTTCCAATTAAGGTGGCTATTGGAAATATGACAATTGATCACTTCCTGAATTTGTTCGCACTCATTCTCACCCTGTATATCCAAAAATAATAATATTTCTTTATAATATATACTTGTGATGTTTACTACTATATACAAGGTCGCTGATATGTATGGAAACAGGTGAATATCTCGGCAATCTGTTGTTAGATTTTTTTGAATTTATGTACAGTGTGATTTCAAAACGTGGCGGATTTGAAAATGTTATAGCCTCTGTTGCCACTTTTTCAAATATTCCGGATTTTTAGTAACTTCCTTATTTTGAATGAAACACCCTGTACTTTATTGGATTTCCAGATTCTCCTTGAAGAGCTGATTCCATCGATCTATCACACTTGGGGTCGAGTGGGAATGATTACATAGGTATAGGGTGTTTAAAATCTAGGTTTTTCAACTTCAAGATTTTTTTGTGTAGAAACTATCCATTATCAATCAAAACTGAAGCGATTTTGATTGCGGTTTTGTTCCTATCTTCACTTTTGATTTACCATCTACTGACTATTTAATTGGAACAGATACAGAGGGTGATCAGAATTCTGAATCTTGAACCACCCTGTATTTGTTTCAATTAAATGTCATTAGATAGTAAATCAGAAGTAAAGATGGGAACATTGGAGCGGTTTTGATCGATAATGAATAGTTTCGACACAAAAAAATACTAAAGTTGAAAAATCTAGATTTTAAACACCCTATACCTATATGTATTCATTCCTGCTAGACCCCAAGTGTGATAGATCGATGAAATTAGCTCTTCAGGGAGAATCTGAAAATCCAATAAATTACAGGGTGTTCTATTCAAAATAAGGAAGTTAATAAAAAATCCGGTATAACTGAAAAAGTGGCAACATTGGCTATAACATTTTCAAATCTGCCACGTTTTGAAATCACACAGTACATAAATTCAAAAAAATCCAACAACAGGTTACCGAGATATTCACCTGTTTCCATACATATCAGCGACCCTGTATATAATCAACATGCTGCAAAATTTAAGGGGATATATTTGTTAGCTCGAAATAAAGAAGGTTGTTTTCATTTTGTAAAATATGGAGAATTTAAAATTTTATCGTTATATAATGGTTCAGAGACATGCAATAAAGGGATTTAGTCTTGAAATTTTTGGAAAACACTGCGGACTACGAAATAAACTTGAGGTGCAGAAGATTTTCATTTTCAATTGCTCTATTAAAAAAAATTAAAATACAACAATAATTAAAAAACTATATAATTATTCTTTTAGGGAAATATTTAGACACCAGGCAAATTTCAAAAATATTTGAAAAATACATGTTGGTGTGTTCTATTCACATCCAGGAGATCGTCACACTTTTTGTACCGGGTGTACCACTAATAAGAAAGGACGCCGGCTGTATCTCGGAAACTATTTGCCGCACAGGTTTCGGAAAAAAATATGTTTGATGAAATTATTTCAAGTATTTCACCGGTTCCTCAAGAGGTATCAATTCGCGGTTTTCACCATTTTCCTTCTCGTTTACTCTACTTTCATATTAGAGTAGAATGAATATATGGTTCCATTTGAAATTTTCGAAAAAAATGGAAAATTGTCTGATTTTTTCAAACGATGCCATCTAGCGGCCACCACAGGATTTAAATCGACTTGATTCGTGAACCATCTGGAAGAACCAAAAAAACCCTTCATAATGAGACCAAGATCGTCGAATTCCGTCACACCAAAAACTGTAGTAATAATAAGAGTTTTTCCAGAGTACTATTCATCCTTCCCTCCCTCTTTTATTCAGAGAGCTAGCGCACTTTTTTTTATCGAAATGATTGGAAATCAACTCAAGAACATGAAAAAAGTGTTTTTGATATGTCTTGATATATCAAATTTACATAAAAACCCGTTTATTAAACTGGCCAATGCAATTACGCCCTCTAGGGGCTGTCCTAGAAACTTGAAAATAATTTCCAGAGATTTTTCTTGGCCACTTTTACCATAAATATTTTTTTCCGAAACCTATGCGGCAAATAGTTTCTGAGATACAGCCGGCGTCCTTTCTTAGTGGTGTACACCCGGTACATAATGAAATAATTTAAAAGACTCGCTCATCATCATCACTACCCTCATAAGTTCATTGTTTCAAGAAATTTTATTGTTTTTTAATCAACGATAGCTTTATTTTATCATTCGAAAATACACGACAAGACATTTAATTATTAGGTAAAAAAAGTCAACTTACCCTCATGAATCAAGATATCAGAACACAAAATTCTTACATCGATGATGCAAACTTTGGCCTAACTACATAAAAAAATCAAGGAATGTTTTATCATTAAATGGCGAAATTAAATTAATATAAATCGAGGTTTGTTTATTGGTCACATTTTTACATGCGACGATCGCCATGACAACTTGACAACAATCAATTGTTAGATTTAGTCGTGGGCGCCTCAATTTATACCTTTCTCATATTGCCAACGGAGTACAGGGTGGACCAACTTCATGGCGTATCGTGAATCTTATAGACCGTTTTTAAAATTGAGATTTTCACTGACTGCTCAGAAACGCATCAGCCTATTTCGATAAAATTTTCACATTTTATTCAAATAATAATAAGATATCTATTGGACCAATCAGATACCATCCAGAATTTCCAGGGACGTACCCAGTGAGCAAGTCTGTGGTTTATTTTGATAAAAAATATCACCCTGTATTTCTTTCGATTTTCATCATTCTTTCTAATGAATGTTCTGAAATACATTTTTTTAGTGATTCCCCTCGTTTTTGAGAAAATAATAACAATCCATACGAGCAGTATATTTTTTATATTTTCGAAATATCCTT
Source organism: Phaedon cochleariae (assembly GCA_918026855.4). Lineage (NCBI taxonomy): Eukaryota > Metazoa > Arthropoda > Insecta > Coleoptera > Chrysomelidae > Phaedon > Phaedon cochleariae. The sequence continues at coordinate 79,629,244 of OU896707.1, read as the reverse complement.
TATTTGGAGGTATTTCGAAATAAAAACATCCGATATAATATGCTGCTCCAGCCTACTTCTTTTTTACGTTAGTTCATTTGAAATCCAATTTTTCGTATAATTTCAACCACCAACGAAATCAAATTCATTTTTGAAATGGGTCTTATAATTGCCACTCATAGTTCCAGGAATTTTTTCAAACAATTTCAATATACAATTTATTGTCTATTGTAAATCATCGCAAGTCGTTTTTTATTAGATTCCATAAATAAGAAATCAAATTGAATGGTTTGATAAAGAAAAATAATACAAACTAATACAATGATTCACAATCGAGATCGAAATTATACCAGGTGGCTACGGAAGTATTGCCTACGGAATATCTCGGTTATTGTATGAACTAGGTTTGTGAAATTTGAAGCGTCGATACAATGACATAAGAGCTAGAATTTGAGCATATTGACATGGCGAAGTTAACTTCCGGTCTGACCGGAAGTAACATCAACTTTCTTATTTTAAATGGAAACCATATTTTTTTCTTTTCGCTTTATTCAGCATTCAATTCCCTTTCTAATGACATATCACAAGTTGGTATCTAACCGGAAACTAGATCAGAAAAAAATTATTATTAAAATATAAATATGTGTTTTTTGAAAAGGAATATTCTCAGATAAATTATGAACATACAAAAATGGATATATATTTATATAAAACAATACATTGAGAATTCGCATTCTCTATGTGTTTTTTGTTATTTGAAGAATAATAATTGGATTTTTTGGTATTTCATTTCAAAAAATGACTTTCTATTATATCATTAGAAAGGAATGGTTCTGCTGAATAGTACAGGCAAGAAAAATTTGTATGTTCCTATTTAAGTTATGGACCCACAGAGTATTGTTTTTTTCCCAATTTTTCCAATATTTTTTTGGCGGCTTTTTTATAACACCGACGAATGAAAATAAAATATCACAGTAGTGTAGCAACTGTTATCAAGTGACGTATGGTTTCCATAGCCTACTTTTCAATTTTTTGCTTTCATTTTGCTTCCACGGCCTACTCGGTGAATTTCAATAATAATTTTTTTCTGATCTAGTTACTGGTTAGATACCAACTTGTGATATGTCATTAGGAAGGGAATTGAATGCTGAATAAAGCGAAAAAAAAAAATAGGGTTTCCATTTAAAATAAGAAAGTTGATGTTACTTCCGGTCAGACCGGAAGTTAACTTCGACATGTCAATATGCTAAAATTCTAGCTCTTATGTCATTATATCGACGCTCCAAATTTCACAAACCTACTTCATACAATAACTGAGATATTCCGTAGGCAATACTTCCGTAGCCACCCGGTATACTTGCCACGTGCTTTTTTTTTACAAAAACAAATAACACAAAAAAAATACCTTGGAGAACGGATGCGAAATAGCACGAGCAGGATTGCTCCGGAACTCAGTCGGGTATAGGGTGGGTTTAACCAGAACACACCGTATAATCGATGAATAAATAATTACATAAATGGGCGCCACCAACTTACAAAAGCGAGTTTAAATTGGAAAACTCCCCAGGTCTCCTAGGTTCCGTTCTGCAGATAAGAATAACAACAAAAAAAAAAACGTAATCAACTGTATGACTGCTATTACTGATTGAAATAGCATATAATAATCTGATACCGCTTACCTATCACAATTCTCGAATGGACTAAGTTCAAGATATGATAAACTGCATAAAAGTTAACACACTGTATACCAAGAAGCTTCAAAAGTTAGATATGAAATAATATTGTGTACCAGGTTATCCCAGAAAATTGTAAGTTTATTATAATATGCATATAGGGAGATCATGACAAAATATTATATTTTTATCAGTTAGTTATCTTATATAACTGTTTGGCTTTAGTGTTATACCCCGACGTGATCACGTGTGAGTGTACACTGTACACTTTTGCATTTGTCACTCATCAAATTCATCTACACCTTATGAATATATAACTGTTAATGGATAATGAGATTAATTTCCAACATATGATAAAAAAAAACAATAATAATAGTAAACACACCCCATAAACAGTATCTGGCTAGCAATAGGAGGTACTAATCGCAAGGCACTAAACGACCCCAAGAAATGAGGGTAAATAAATGTAAATATATCAAATAAAATCATGCAGCTTATCTGAAATTCCGGTCGATTAGGTCAGCAATCTGGTAAATGTTCCATATATAGCATACTGCAGCTTTTCTCCTCAGTATCAGGTTATTGCATACAAAATGATGACTACCACACATAACTTTGGTACTTGGGAAGCCCAAACGGGATGGTATACGATAAGCATGCACAGCAGACAGGGAAGCAGAGCAGAAGAAACAGCAGTTACGTCATGGGCTGGTGACGTCACGGGTTACGTTTGCCGGTAACCAGAAGCAAAAAAATTGATGAATCTGGTACAAGGACCCTATAATGGATATTTCATTTAGTAAATAGTTCAACTCACCAAGCTCTCATGATTTTATCTACCTCTTCAGATGTTTGAGGGTATTTAAATTCGAATCTGGAACTGATATTCAAGTGTAGCACAGGCCGGAAATGCACAAATCCTCCATGTAGGAGTCAATTCCATCACTATGACCACAAAAACGTGACAAAAACGATAGGTGATGAATTGAATAATCAATAAGTGCCGATATATCCACATGAAGTGTAAATTATAAGTTCAAACTAAAATAACTCAATAATTAAAAAAATTACGTGCACTGATGACTAGCAATCCGACATCTTGTGTCTAGTTTAACCGTTTCCCCCTGGGGGCCTCATGAGAGAAGGTAGATCTCCTATTTACTTCTCTCTCATATCCTGAACAAATATTCCATTAGGAAAAACTGGTGACATTTTTGAAAAGGCAAACCTTTCTCGATCCTGAACGAAGTCCTACGACCCTGGTCTACTCATACCATACCATGTTTCTCATGCCCAGAGTCTATGATCACCGTGATCTGTCCCTCTCAGATAACTTTATCAAACGAAGACACACATAATTCATTTTAGATGCCAACCTTAGCTGTGGGCCTGCTTCAGGTGAAATGAGCGAGAAGTGGAAGACCTCAAATCAGGTGACATCGCGTCTCACGAAATATACGTTTATAAACAAAACAACAACAATCAAGCAATCCTGAAAAATAATGGGTAAGTGATCTATTATCACTATATTATATTTACTAATCCTTAACCGATTCTTATTATACTAAACTATCATCAAACTATTCCTGTAATTTAATAAACATATCTTTATTTCAGGTACGATCTCTCCTGCAGACGAGCAACAGGTTCACCAGCACTTCGGACTAGGAAGTCATCAATGAATTGTGTTAAGTGCAGTGAAATAAAATGAGTGTTGTGTTATCCAGTGCGAATTTGGAATAAATGCATCGAGAACGTACCCTGTTCTTTATTACATATGTAAGTAATATTTCATAAATACTAGAATAAAACGGTGTTATCAATTATCCACAAACAAGAATGACCAGGTAGTGCTAAATATTATGATAAAAATACAATTGAAAAATGAAACGTTACATACTTTGAATTTTATCCACCATGTATTGTATATCTATACTTACTGGGAGACATCTGTCCTGTTGTCTAACGATTTTTTAGTCGGTCAATAACTGGGTCAAAGCAATTACTGGTCTATTCGTATTTTGTTTAAATGTTTTATCAAGTGCAGGAAATATAGGCTGTATGAACGTATATTATACAAGGCGTGAAGTTTCTATAAAGTTGTTTCATTTATTTACACTATTTTTTATTTTTATTTTTTTATCAAGATTCAATTCGATGTTTTTTGAGCTAGAATATTGATTGACGGAGTCTGTAAAGAGGCAAAACCACATGTCATGCATTTACGCCAGAATTTCCAGAAGTCCGAAGAAATGGAAAGTTTTAGGTGAAATCAGATAACCGATTCGTATTCTATTGGTTTGAATTGGGATGAACTTTTTAGAAAATTTGAAAGCTCGAATGATTTTTCTAATTGTTTCAAATGCGATCCAAGCCAACATAGTGACCTTGACTTCTTTTACTCTAATATAATGCAACTTGCACCGTTAAGAAGTTACGCCATATATTTCTCAGATATGCTGTATCTTATTATACAACTAGAAACTGTATTTGAAAATGATTTTTCATTTGCACGAACAATTATACAACTATGGCCTCATTATTTATTAATTCAAGGAACATAAATGAAAGATATAGATAATAATAAGTAACTATATTTAAAAATAGCTACACAATTGATAAGTAATAACAGGCAACTTTGACAAAAAGTTAGTTCACATATAAAATCTACAACTAACTGAACAACTTTCATCTGTTATTCAGATTCCAAATGCATAAAAAAAGCTGCTACCGACTCTGATCGATGAAAATAATGGTACGTAAGTAAAAAAGTTGGTGTGTTATATCACAGTTGGGTAAGTACAGGCTCACCTAGAAAAGGCCTAGAAGGCACAACATTGATTTACGAAAAACACAATTCGGTATTCGAGAACGAGGGATTTTTGACATCGCTCTGAGTTTCAGTCAATTCGCATTCATCATATGGCAATGATTCATAAACGTTTTCCTTGACTTCTGCCGGCTTCGCCAAGACATTTTTCTTCCTCAGGTACCTAAAATGAGGGAACTTCAGTTGTCAGTTGTCAAATGGCGTGTTTTTCCACGAGCGTCTACCGACACAACCATATCTTGGCACATCCAAGGTCAATCATTGTACTACATGAAGCTAAATATTGACGCCAAATCTTGAAATGAACTTAGTAATACCACAATCTCGTCAATATTTTGGTACCACGAGACAAAAAGGGCTCTTTAATAGAGGTAGCAATAAGGAAAAGTGGATATACTTACAAAGAAAATCAATTAGACGTAGGACTATTAATTCTAGTACAAATAAAAAATGTAATAAGTTCCAGACAAATAAATGTTCAATACATCAATAAACTATCGATCTAGAACATTATCTTTTATGAATAGGTTATGAAGAAATCCTAAAATCAGTTTTATTTAGAAGACTACCGATTATATCTTTTTGCTCAAGAATACTTGGTTTTTTGAATATTAAAGCATCTTTGGTTCTTTTCTTCTTGGTAGAAAATAGACGCACTTGCTTCACTGTTTTTTATTGTTATTAAAGATTAGCTTTGTTTCAAAATGAATAGTCCTTTCTTCATTCGTTGTGTCTATAATTTTATCGCAATTATTCAGAATATATCGATGTGGTTCTTCAGATAGGGACATTGATGCATCACACATACCGATTATTACTTCACAACTCCTTTTTATATCCTCCATTCCGAATATAAAATTATAAAATATACTCATTTGAAAAATATAATTTCTACGACTTCTACGCGCTAACCGAATCCTCTATTCAAAAAAAATCTAAATATTTTGCACCACTTGACATAATAGGCCTTTTCATTTAGATGACAAATGACTATCTCTGTTTACATCTCGCATCCAACGACAGTGGCGGCCATTTTAATAACGAATAAGTAACGTTTTTTGAAATTAAATTATTGTTATTGTTGACGAATGCCCATGGTGATTGACACTGTTGACAATTGACAGAACGTCAATATAATACCCGTCATATTCGATATGGCCAATCAGCATTTTGTGTTGGAACTATAGCCAATGAGGCTTCATCTTCGCATTACCCAATAAACTCTTGGATCTGAAAACGAGCGCATGCGTCTTAAAAATAGATCTAGATGTAAAGGCCTACATATCACAAATCATATTTGACCTTGGATGTGCCAAGATGGTTGTGCCAAGATGGTTGTGTCGGGAGACGCTCGTGTTTTTACATTCTTTGAGCTCACATTCTTCAACAGGCGACTACTACAGGGTGTAACGAAATTAGCGAACGATAGTTCATCACTTCATCAGTGTCTTCTACAATGGGAAATGAAAATTCCAGTTATTGTTCTGGATGTGAAATTATTCAAGACTTTATCTCAGGATAATGAATGGGTGCGCTGCTTTATTCCCACAGTCTCTGAACATACCCGAAGGATCAACTTTTGCCAGATGTGGGTGTAACACATTGTGCGTTAGGCCCACATTGTATAGTACAAGCGTTTAACTATAGTACTGGGACTGGGTATGCCTTTCTTGTAACGAGGAGTCAGTTTGTATCCATAGCAAAAACAAATAATGATAGGTCGTGTAGAGTACAGTCGCATGTAGAGCAACTATAGACATAGGTGTACCTCAAGGATCAGTCCTGGGACCGGTGCTCTTTATATTATTCACAAATGACATCGAAACGGGAACAAAGGATGCCAAACTTGTGATGTATGCAGATGATACATCTTCATAATTGTATCTGAGGTAAATGATGACTTGTTAGAATTGAAATGCAACAAGGTTCTTGATGATATAAGTGAATGGTACTCTTTGAATAAACTGTACGTCAACATTCAGAAAACTACCTTTATGAGGTTCCATAATTGGCAAACGAGCTGCACAATGGCTCCCTGAATTCCGAATACGTAATATAAGGAAGGGAAATATCCTCCCTGCATAAGAAAGGAGACTACTTTTTCTCAACAATCTAACCTAACTCAGCCTAAATGGACCTCCTTCCTAGGAAGTATATTTTTCTGAAAATTACTTGAGAGAGCAGAAGATACTATACTTTTTCAAAGCAATCAAACCTAACTGGGCCTAAATGAACCGTCCTAAAAGTATATTTTTCGATAAATTACTTGAGGGAACAAGGGAGACTACTTTTTTAAACAATCTAACCTAACTCAGCCTAAATGAACCTTCTTCCTAACAAGTTTATTTTTCGGAAAATTACGCATATTATAGTATATGGCAACAGTGCGGCAACAGTTCGGGTATGGTTCTGAGACTGTGGGAATATCGAAATGTGAGGAAAACGAAATGTGGGCCTATCAAAATGTAGGAGTAATGTGGGTGTAACGAGATGTAGACGTAACACAATGTGTCGATAGGCTCAAAATGACTTTTCGTGAATTCTGGCATATACGATAGTATTTGGCAACAGTGCGTCCTTCAAGTATGTTCAGAAACTGTGGGTGTATCGAAATGTGGGAACAACGCGATGTGGCAGTAAAAAATGTGGATGTATCGACATGTTCCCTAATGAATTATAAACTTCTCTTGCAAAAAAAGGATGTTTGAAAGTTTTGTCAAATCTAATCAGACCTGAGTAATATATTTTTTAATAGATACAGTTTTTTTTGTTTGTGTTCAGGGAAGATCGCATCTTCTTCGAGAGACATTTTTTCATAAGGTCTATGTTTATATGATGTTTTTTTATACTTTTCGGTCCTACACACTAATTTCGTAACACCTTGCAAATATAATGAATGCTGTTATCATCTAAGAATAAATGAAATATGAAAGAATATTTCTTCAATAATAGGAAACAGTTTTTGGAATGTATATTCATTATATCCTAAAATTTAGGGTATTTTTATGATTGAAAGCTTATATTAGAACGTGCAAAACTAGCGTTTATACAAAGAAATTAAAATGACTTTCATACATCTGAATTATTCATACTCTATTTCATAAGAGTCAGTTCAGTTTCTTTGTATGTATGCTGAAAGCAGCTATAAGGATAAAAAACTGATTTCAACTACAAACGTTCCATACGTACCATATCCATTGATAAATTATTATGGACTAGAAAAGTACATAATAATTAGATTAACAACACTATAGTCTCCAATTGAAACAACATGTTTAATTCCAAATGTTTTCAGATTGAAATAGTTTGTGATATGGTTATTTTCCAATGACAAAAAAAAATCTAGCACTTCATTAATTCAATATATCTTATCTTCATATTCTAGAATTATCTGAAAACATCTGGAAAAGCATTAGGTATACACATTAAATTTTGGTACTGTTTGCCAGCTTATAAAATTATAATAGATTTGAATTTGTATCAATTTGATAGGTACTCTCATTCTCAACATTGGTATCTACATGAATGGCTTCTATTGACATTCATATTTCGATATCATTTTTCTGCGAGTGATGGGAACTTCTCCAACATCACTTAAAATGATCGAAATTATTTTTCCAATTTGGTAATAAAATACCCACACTACTACATTGAATGACTCCTACCGACTGTGCCAATGTGTAAGATAACGCTGAATTGGCAATTAAATCATTCTTCAAAATACTTTGTCATTTCCATAATATAGAAACAGTTCCTACTTTCAATATGGTGATGAATAATGATTGAGATGTTGACACATTTCCATATTATCTGTCATTAATAGTTCCGAACGAACTTCTGCCGCTAGCTTTGACAGCCAACTTCAAAACTCTGTGATTTCAGCTACTCAGCCACCTGCTTGTATGTTAGAAGTCTGTTGTTCCTATTTGCCCAGTCGTCATTGAGGAAGATAATCGATTTATAATGAGTTTGTCTTCCTCAAATAGTTGAACTTTTATATATTTTCATTACGCTTCTTTTACATTTCGGCTCACGTTGGGAATGTGGATATCAGATTGCAATGAGAATTCAGAATAATAATGTATGACTATGTCTGAACCAGTATTAAAATGAAAAAACTACGTTGGTAGTGAGATACTCTGACTTGAAAAGTACAAGTAATGATAGGTTCTAATAAGGCTAGTATTATATAAATCAAAGTACCGATCGAAGACATCCGAATCACATTTCAATTTGTATTGTACTACCAAAGAAGTGAAATGATAACGATAAGACATTTGATTCTTACCTGTAGAGAAGAAAACCAGCAGGAACCAATAACAGCAAGAGTAGCAGCATGTACAAGTGATTGAAAGAGTTGCTGGATGCATTTTCTTTAGGTTTGACTTCTGCTTCAGGCATTTGAAGCCTTTCATAATAAACCACATCATGTGTTGAACCTTTGTATTGGTTTGTGATGATAAAAATCAGACAATATTTGGTCAATGGGTTCAGTTTTTCATTGGCCGTACCTCCAATGATAACATTCCTGCTCTCATTAGTCTGTACCTGAAAAAGATATAGACCTTTTTTTGTCAATTTTCAAAGACCGAGTTCTTTTTCTTTCAAGGTAAAGGAAAACCAAAAATCATCACAAGGAGATAATTTTGAGCTTTCTTTCGACTTGCGTTTTTTGATTTCTATACCTTTTCAACTTCAATTTCGGAATCGGTGAGTTATATTTCCGAAAAAGTAATCTCGATTTCAGAATTGGTTAGTTCGATTTCGGAAATGGTAAACTCAATTTCAGAATCGGTGAGATGAATTTCAGAAAAAGTCCATCCCAAGTAGCACACATATATTGGGACAATATCGGTGCAATATTACGAAAATATCGGCAAAATATTGTGAAAGTAATATTGGCGAGAAAAAAAATGTGAACATTCGGCGATATTGGTACAATATCAGTTTCCAAATGTGGGTAGAATATTCTCATATTAATATCGGTTGAATATTCGTAGAGTAATATCGGACACAAAATGTAATATCAATATTGGCGAGAAATTGATGGTGAACATTCGGCAATATTGGTGTAATATATGGAAATATCGGTGAATCATTGGAAATCATCATGAAGGTATGTTGTCTCAGGAATATTGGTTGAATATTCTCATACCAATATTGCTGGTATATTCGTGAAGTTATATTGGTGCAATATTGGTTGGGAATATTGGTACATTATTGAAAATCATTATGTAGCTATGTTGTCGTCAAAATATTGGTAGAATATTTTCATACCAATATTTGCGAGTTATTCGCATCAGGAATAATCACAAAGGTCAGCCCAGCCGGAGTGCAATGGGAGGGCCTTGCCCTAGGGAAGCCGCCTTGTTGATCACGGTTAACCCCTACTCCAGGTTATAATACTTCACAATCGTCTAGAGCCAATATTTAAATTCTCTCGTCGGATCGGCAATGAGAGTACGTTACCAATCATTTATAGCGCCATCTATCGACATCGGTTTAGGAGTGCGTAATATGGAATAAATATCGAAATTCCGATATCGATATGTATTCTCAAAACAATATGTGAACAATATTGCTTACATGATATAGTGAATCACATATCAGCCAATATAAGATGATATTATTTTCAGAATATGGCTAGAAAAGTATTCACCCGATATGCAATTGAACTTGAAAATACAATATTGTTTTTCTCTTCTATGTCCGATATGAGATACATATTGAATTGCCGTTATTTATATTCATATTTGAATCATTGAAAACCCCTTCAGAAACGATATGTGGAGAATGTTCAAATTGCTTTATTGGTTATAATTGTTGGAGACAATATGTATACGATATCTTCCGCATGATATGGATAGAATGATATTAATCAAGATAGGTGAATAGGATATTTCGAATATTGTTGAAACAATATTCAACCAATATGCCGTCGAACTCAAATATACAATATTGCACAACCGCTTCAGAATCAACATGGGGACAATATTCAAATCGCGATATTGGTTATAAATGTAAGAAGCAAATTGTATACGATATCTTCTGCATGATATAGATAAAATGATATCAATCGAGATGGGTGAATATAATGTTTCAAATATTGTTAAAACAATATCCAACCGATATGCCGTTTAACTTGAAAATACAATATTGCATAACCGCTTCAGAATCGACATGGGGAGAATGTTCAAATTGCAATATTGGTTGTGAATGTCGAGTACAATATGTATACGATGTTGTTGTATCGACATTCGTAAAACAATATTATATAACATTCATAGATATGTTTTTCAACACATTGTTAACAAATTTTACAACCAATATTGCTCCAATATTGTAGCTGACAATCCATATTCAGCTCAGGTTGAACCAATATTCCACCAATATTATCATTCCAATATTGTTTGTCCAATATACTCTCATATTGGACCTATATTATTTTTCACATGTACGATATATCTATATCGGCCCAATATGAAATCGGGTTCCAGCCAATATGATGTGCTACCTGGGATTCAATTTCAGAAATGGTAAGTTATATTTCAGCATTGGTATGTTCAATATCATAAAAAAAAATCCTTATATCCCAGTAAACATGAGACATTTATGATATATTTCAAGATTACCTAAAATGTTAATGATTAAAACATTTTTCAGGAACATTCCAGAAATATTTCAAAATCACTGTAACATTCCTGAAATATTTCAAAACAACTATAATTGATATATTCCGAAACATTTCGAAATTACTTGTGAAGTGAATGATTGACATTCCAAGATAACTTTGATTGTGAATAATTGAAACATATAATTTTTTACTACCTATTCAGGAATGTTTCAATGCGTTCGAAATATGTTTGAAACGTTTCAAGGTACCTCAAACTATTGATATTTTGAAACATTTCAAATATACTCTCATTGCGAATTACTTCAATGTTTCAAGACAACTTGAATTGCTTGATTGAAGAAAATTTCAAAATCACCTGAATTTTAAATGATTGGAACATTTCGATATGACTCTCATCCTGAATGATGGAAACATTTTTCAGGAACATTCCAGGAATATTTCAAAATCTTAGTACCATTTCTGAAACATTTCAAGACAACTTCAACTGATATATTCCGAAACATTTCAAAATATATTGGATAATTAATAAATGAAACGTTTCAAAATTTCTTCAATTGTGAATAATTGAAACATATCATTTTCTACTTATTCAGGAATGTTCCAATGCGTTCGGAATATGTTTGGAACATTTCAAGGTTCATCAAACTATAGAAATTTTGAAACATTCCAAATATACTCTTATTGCGAATTACTGCAATATCAAAAGACAACTGAAATTGGTTGATTAAGGAACATTTCAAAATCACCTGAATTTCAAATGGTTGGAACATTTCGATATTACTCTCATTCTGAATAATGGAAACATTCATCAGGAACATTCCAGGGATATTTCAATATTATTGCAACATTTCTGAAACATTTCAAGACAACTTTAATTGATATATTAAGAAACATTCCAAAATTACTTGAATGATTAATTAATGAAACGTTTCAAAATCACTTCAATTGAAACATATCATTCAATACTGATTCAGGAATGTTCCAATGCGTTAGGAATATGTTTGAAAAATTCCAAGGCTCCTCAAATTATTGACATTTTGACACATTTAATAGGAATTACTCACCTACTACAATATTCCAAGACATGCAACTTGAATTGGTTGATTTAAGAATATTTCAAAATAACCCGAATTTCAATAAATTAATTAGATTATTTCACAACTATTACATGGTCTATTTTGACCAAGCATTTTATCATATTATTATGATGCAATTCAGCATTTCCCCTCTACAGCCGCCGCTTTCGTGGCTTCGGTAATCGATCGCGGGTTCCCGTCTTCGGCTCTAAGCGTTCGCGCATGCGCATTCAGTTTCCTTCTCCTTGGTGAAAGGCTTTGCAGTTTTCGCTTTCCGACTGTTGTCTCAAGCCAAGCAAAGGACATCTAATATCTTATAATAGTGATAAAATATAAAAATTATTTCACTCAAGTCAAACACATTTTCGAGTGTTTACTATTTAATCGTACCGGTAGACCTCTTAGGTGATTTAGGCCATGTGAAGTAACATCAAAACTTGCAACCAAACAAACAACACAAACGACTCCATTTTTTTTATCATCACCTGGTGTGGCTGGACTTTGAAATGTATTCAACGGCTCCATGGACAAGGCCGAGGTACGTATAAATATAGAAAAACCATAATTTCAGATGAAATATCAAATATTATTAGATATCATGATGGGTATATTCATAATGATACTTTTTGTTCTAGGATGGAGTGTGAAAATTTCATCATGACTTAGAAGCTGCACAAGAATAGTGCTTTCAATTGCGATGTAACCGAAGAAAAATACTTAAATTACTTGATATATATGTACATACCTAATACGTCGTGATTATGTGAAATATCTGATGATACTTTTTTAACTGCTTTTTTCATATATCATTATATAAGCAATATAATCCATTTTTTTATATCTATTATCTTTTATTTCACCAGCAATATGAATATATTCCAGCGATATTGGTAGGTATTTTTCATTCTGAAACATTCAATGGGAATGTTTCATAAACAGTAATATTGTTGAATGGAAAACATTCATGAAATGTTTCATGAAACATTCCCGAAAGTTCTACAATGAATGTTCCCAGGATGTTTCTATATATATATATATATTTGAAACATTATTTATGAAACATCTCTGGTGGCGAAAATTTATCGTTTCAAAAATATTCATGGAATGTACCAAGAAACATTCCTAAAGATCTAATTATATTGGGAATGTTTCCAGAATGTTTCAAGCATTTGTATTCGAAACATCTTTCATGAAACAGTTTTGAGGGCAAATATCTTTGGTTTCACGAATATTTCTGAAACATTTCATGTAATATAACGAAAGAAATATTTATGAAATATTGCATGGAACATTCCTACAGGATATGATCATGGTAGAAATGTTTCCAAAATGTTTCAATTTGCGTATTCGACACATTATTTAGGAACATTACCATGACACATTCCTGAGGGCGGACATCTCTAGTTTCTGGAATGTTTCTGGAACATGTAGGCAACTTTGAATGCAATGTTTCATGCATCAATACTACGTTTCTGAAACATTTCAGAAACAAAAAAATGTTTACTGGGATTATTATCTAAATAGCAAATTATCGAAAAATTTACTAAAATGACGAAGCTTACCTAATTGGTACGTCACACCGACGTGATTTTTAGACGTCATAGATACGTCACTGCAACGTCTTAAGAATAACGGTTTCAATATAGGTATACCTAAACAATCATTTTTATATGTACATAGCTTGTTGGTTTCCGAGATATACAGTGTGTCAAAGTTTTTTAGAAAAAAGTTTTTCTACTACTTTTCGGGTATATCAATAATTAGAATAAAACTTGCATGTTGATTTGCTTTCATGAGTTATACTTCCCTGTTTCACATGATAATATATAAATATTCATGGTTTAGAGAAGGTCTGGGAAAAATGGACGTCGACAGGACGTCCCTGCAACGTCATGAAACTGACGTCTTCTTTTACCCATCTAAGTGACGTCCACTCGACGTCGAAACGATGACGTGATTATCACGTCATAGAAAGTACGTCATAGTGACGTCATAAATTGGTGTGTGACGTCTCTGACAAAAAATTACCAATTAGGGACGTCACAGTGACGTGATCATTCGTCATCTGGTTGCCTGGGATGTAACGCGTTTATAAACTCTTCTAGACACTCGTTTATTAAAATACTCGATACTCTAATGACGTTTCTAACACTTGTTACCTTATATTCTATTCATGCCCAACATTTTAATCTCACCTTAATCACTTGGGAAACCCACGTATTCCCGTACGAATGACACAAATTATCCGACACCCTGCGGTTCTTGGCTATCTCCTGCTGGATGGACTTGGACTTGTTGTAATCCTGCACGACCACAGTCAAAGTGTACTCCTGCAGCCTGCTGTCGATGTAGGGAATTTTGAACAAGAGCGTCGACTCGCTCTTGGCGATCAGTTTCGGGCTTTGGTCGATGTGCTCTCCGAGGCTGTCGGTTTTCACGGTGGTTACCAAGAAATCGCTCTTGTAGGCATCGTTGACAGACCTCAGGTAGAGATTGTAATACGTGCTGTACGGTAGGGACTTCACCTGAAATCAATGAACTCAATATAAACACCTGAAAGGGAGACTGCCGTTCTCTCGAATAGCACAAAGTGTGTCAGGGGCAGCTGCAACGAAGGTAGCTTGTGTTATGGTAACCTGTCTTTTTCACACTCGTGTTATTTAATGACGGATTGGTGCATACATTCTCTTTTATCCAATAATTGGAGTACTTGAGATCTTTTTTTTTACCTAAACAGGCAAAAAAAGTGAAGACAGAACTTCATTGTTCTTTGTTATGTGAAATATCGCTAAATTTGGGGTGTTTTGTTACTTCAATAGGACTGAATTTGTTGTTGTAAATTGATTGTTGTTGAAAATGTTTGTGATTTCGAATTAATAAACAATGGTTATTTATATTGTGTTGCCTTTGAATGCAAAACATGCAAGACAGACATAAATTGTCCTTCATGGGTAAGTTGAAAATGGTTCAGATCGATTCTCAGAAAAACTATATTAATTTATTTTCAGGATGTGTGTGTGGATGTTCATAACATGGATTCTAAGGACGATGTTTTTCATATGGACTTGAAATTACAAACCTGATAAGTATAGTCACGATAATAAGTTTTATTATCGACTTTGTACACTCCGTGTACGAATTTCAAGTCTTCCGGGTCTTTCCTGTGGTCGGTGTGATTCAGGATGATTTCGAAGGACGTGATAGTGCCGTTTTGGTTGTACGGATGCAGCCATGTTATGTTCAAACTGCAATAGTCGAATGCTATGTGACAGTCCACCATTTTGTAAGCCACATTCGTTGGTTTACCAGGAACTAAAAGTGAAAAAAATGGGACCAAAGTGTCATTAAATGGCTAGTGAGAAATGTTTTACATTAATTCATTCATAATGCTACGTGTGAGCTAAAATCTAATATTTTTCCGTGTTTAATACACTATCTTTTCCTGTGAAAGGACGAATCAATATAAAATATCAATAAAGGAGAGCTGTGGAAAACGAGCAGATCCGTATTATGTCAGACAGTCAAGCGGCACTTAAGGCAATAGAAAGTCAGGAAGTGACATCTCGACTGGTATGGGATCTCTTGCAATCCCTGATTTGTCCTAATACACATATATTGAAATAATACTCATATTTCCCAAATAATCAAGTGAAAGGAAAAATTGTGTGCTTACCCCTATCATTGGCGAAACCATCGACACTAACTTCTTTCCCGAACGACGGCGTATTGTGGTTTTTGACAGCCACCTTGAACAAGTACGCCTGATATGGTATCAGATAATCGACTTCGGCGCAGTACTTGCCTGGCCACAGCGTGCAGGGCCTGACCGGCGATATCGAAGACCTACGAGATGCCCCGAAATAATAATCAGAAAGTTAGCATCACATGGTGTTTACTACCTATATAACAGTTTGATACTTTGTATCACCCTGTATAGTATGAGAGATTTTCAATGGTTGTTAACATGACTATGTGTCTTTGAAACATAAGATTTCCACTATCTATTGGCATCGAACATATTGGTCCTTCGAGCCGGATCTATTCGAAGTAAAAACTTTCAAGTTAGCCAAGGGAGTAACAGTGACTGCCAAGCAGCTGGAACTTTCACAGGTTGCAACAAGCAATTCAAGCGAACATATGATAATAATTTATTGTTAAAATTTAAATGTTATCCAACTACTTTACGTATCTAACCAGAGTTCACGGTTTTTCTCTATTCCTTATTCTCTGTTCTCTATTTTTTGATTTATCTTTCAACATCTCTTTTGCACAGTCGTATTCAATATAAAAGCCTACAAGTGCTAAAAAGAGAGGTTTACGGCTGGCTTCTTAGTTCTAGTTGTGTAAAACTGGCCCAGCTAATACTTTGTGTGTTTATTCATTTATTTATTTATTTTATTTTATCACATCTAGCAGATTGAACTATATAATTCAATCCATACTGAAGGTGAATCAGTTAATTAGGTAATGTCACATGTAGATGTCTAATATATTGATTGATGTTCAAGAAAAATATGTCTACATTACATAAATCATTAGTTTGTCTACACATTGTGTTAATAGGAGAGTGAGTAGTAGTGGTGAAAGGAATTTGGTATATTCGAATGAAATGCTAAATTAGATCTGGACGTCATACGTGGTAGGTATGTTGAAATTAATGTATGACAAAAGTGTATTGGTGTCAGTACCCTATTGTCATACATTAATTTTTTGAGAACCTATGACGACTTTACTGTCAACATTTGAATTTCTCTGTGTAATATACTTGTACGCTTTTTTTTAAATACAGATGTACAAGTGGATCTACACACCTGCACTTCTTGAAGGAGAGGCTGTTGCACCTGCTGATCTGCACTTCTTGGGCCACTCCTTCGCGATTGGCTGTTAGTTCGTATCGCAACGAAGCCGAGTATTTGTCGATGGAGTAGAGTTCCAGATTTTCTACAGGTGGCGCCACTGGAAAAGCCGGGATTTCAAGTGTCACGAACAAAATTAAACTTATTCTCAACTGAACAAATTTCCGATCCATATCTCCCAGAGCCAACAGTAACGGACCCAGCACGGAAAATAACTTTTATTCAAAGCTTTTATGCACGACCGGGCCTATAAAGGGAATTTTCAGCTCTATTCAATGGTATAAAAAACAAACATGGCGCCCACAAGAAAAAACAAAAGTTGCATGGTAAATCTCCGAAACTAACGAAGATGAATATTTCTGACAATCCCAACTTCTTTGTCATGATTAATTATCGGATTAAACAAAAATTTCCAATTTTTTCCTTTGATAATAATCAAGAAAATAAATAGAAACGGAATCAGTGATTTTCAGTTTTCCCGAAATATTTCAGGAACAGCTGACATGTTTTCAAATTGCAAAACGTCTTATGGAATAGCTTCCAATTACGCAACTTTATCTATATCTATATCCTGTTGAAAAATATGTTTGGAAACATTCTGTACACTGATATAAAAGTCTGTGACAACGTATTTTTCAATTTCTCCATTACCTTCATTTGATTTAATGAACTGCTGATTGATATTGAACATGTTTAAAAAGAGGTAAATTTTTCGAGGGAATCTTTCACAAAGGCATATTGAGAAATTATTTTTCTAATTTTTCACCTAAGCTCTTACCTGTTGGTAACGTGGAAAATTTCAGATTATATGCAGTAGAATGTCCTTGTGCACTTCTGGCAGTATAAAGAGTGAATAAATAGCGTTTGTTCGGTTCCAAACCATCTATTCGTTGTTGATTGATGTCCATGCCTGAATCTTCGACTTTGATCTCCTTTTGCCCCACGTCAATTTGATAGAATAAATCGCCGAATTTTTTGGAACAATCAACCTTGTCCCAAGAAACGTTCACAGATTTCTGGGATGGTTTTATTCCAACATTGGACGGCAATTCTTCCAGACTTAGTTCCACTAAATCAGGAGAAAATGGTTGTAAAACTTCAGAAACGATAAGATTTTCATAAAATTTTCAAAAACACCGAAAAAATTCAAGGGGGATTCCTTGTGATATTTTAGAAAATGAAGTACATATAAACATGTGTCCTATAACTTGCTTCGTTTTCGAAATACAGGGTATTAAAATTTCCATGAAAAATCTTTCTTCTATTCATTTCTCAATTGTCCTTTCATCAATTTCAATACAGCGTTGTGGTTTTATTAATTCGCGAAAATCACGAACCAATAGATGGCTCTATTATATGTCAAATTTTCAACTGAGTATGAACAACAAAAACATTGCCGTATGCACTCATTGCAAAATGGTCATTTCCAAATCATTTTGCAAAATAGTGAATAATAAGTTGACTTCTTGAAATACGTACAAGGTTTCCAGTATGGAAAAAATTACTTTTTGTGCAGAGAAATTGCCATTTTGATATGGACAATGGTGGTATTCATCATTGATATCACACTACAATCCCACAGTTTTCAAACATATGGAACGATCGGAATGGTCCACTCAACATACTTGCATGGACTGGAATGGAACCATACAAGCAATCAGCTATTACAACAATATGGTATAGGTATGAAGAAATAATTGAATTCATCAAGAAATATCACTGGCTTTTATGAAGGAGATGGAATTTTAGTGAAGGGGTTGGGAAAGAAGATATTATGGTTGGAGAGGCTGCTCAGAATGAACAATATCATCGATTTACATTTATAAACAAGGATCTCCAGCAATTGAGGACTTGAAGTTATTCTCAAGATCGAATCATTGCAACCAACATTTATACAATGATTCTAATTGTGCTTCAGAAAATGTATATTATATTATTATAAGGTAGGTACTGGTTTCTTCATTGTAAACAATAAAAGTGCATGCAATAACTCGAGTTTTTTCATCAGGGAGAAATGAGATTCTGGAATATGCACTTCAACAAATAAATTATTTTCAAATAAAACACATATTTATGAAATTCAAAACAATGGTCGCCATATTTGTTGTTCATACTCGCAAGACTTGTACAGTTAGCCACCAGAGGCCGCACACTTCGTGATTTTCGCGAATAGTAATATGGAGCTCCTTCTAGTGAAATTAGATTCGAAATAATATTTCCAGTGGCGTCACAGTGGGTAAATTTATCGATATTCATGGTGAATGTCATTGTACAGGGTGATTCACCATAAATGCCCCCCCCCTCTAGCTCACTTATTTTTGAAACGATTTAAAAATTTGAAAAATAATCTGAGATGATTTTTCAGAAATTGTTTTCCCGTTGCATCAGAAAATACAGGGTGCTCGAAACAAACAATCGACAGAGAGTACTACTTGATTTTTTCAAATGTAACACCCTGTATTTCATTGTATTTTTAGATTATTCCTGAAGAGCTGATTTCATCGATATATCACACTGGGAGTCTAGCGGGAATAATTACAGAAATATTTCTATGTCCCCATCTCAACTTTTGATTTACTATCTACTGACATTTAATTGGAACATTTACAGGGTGGTTCAAGATTCAGAATTCTGATCACCCTGTATCTGTTATGATACGGACATGAAAGCCGTTTTGACCGTCGTCACAAAAAAATTCTAAAGTTGAAAAATCTCGATTTTGAACACCCTATATCTCTGTTATCATTCTCGCTAGACCCCAAGTGTGATACATTGATCAAATCAGCTCTTCGGTAAGAATCTAAAAATACAATGAAAAATAGGGTGTTCCATTGAAAAAAATCAAATAGTACCCTGCAGATTATTTGTTCCGAGCACCCTATATTTTTTGATGTAGCGGAAAAAAACTTTATCGAAAATCATTTGAGATGATATTTCAAATTTTGAAATCTGTACAAAAATAGCTGAGCTCGAGGGGGGGAGGACATTTATGGTGAATCACCCTGTACACCACCGGTTTTTCTGAGTTTCATATTTTTGTTAGATTGAACTATTGAAATGACACATTTTTTATCCTTTGTGTGTTTTTCGCTTAGTTTTTGAAGAAACAATAAAAATTTGATTTGACTCCAAATTTTAATGTAGGTGTTTTCAAGACTCAGCCAGAAAAACTTTACCACCGATAAGATTTCCACAAAATTCTTAAACACACAGCATCTTTCGCTTACACAATAGTTCGTCAGGTGATATACTGGTAGAATGTATGTTCAAGTTTCCTATTATATCGATGAAAAAAATCTATTTAATTATTTTTCAGTCCATGAAAATATCCTGCGGAAAAGTTACTTCACCGCACTAGTGCTGAAAAGTTACTTTTTCGCGTCGTGCCACTGTCGTCGCGTGTGGAAAGGTACTGATTTCCGCACTTGTTAGGTAAATAACTATTTCGATAATAGGTTGAAAAGAATAAAATCACCTGTTGGTTGGGTACTGACTAGCAGCAGTTTGTCTCTTGGATGCAGTGCAGTTGAAATATTGACAGTGTAAGTAGTATATGGTACCAGATTTTCCAAAATGAGTTCATTTATATTTGTTCTAACGAAGCCATTCGATTTCAGCCGATTCAAATCCTTCGCTTTTTTAGTACATTTGGTATCATTCAAGGAATTTGCCTGAAATTATTGAGATTATCAATATTGCGTCTTTCAATGAATACCTACATTTCAACTAATTACTTGATAAGATATAAAATAAGTTATTTGATTTTCTGGATCTTCTTCTTTCCAATTTAATAGTAGAGAACTCGCTTTGCTCGAAATTGAAACATCATCAGGGAATTCTTGAAAAAAAAAGCACCGATATTTCTAATTTTCTCACAGCAATAATTACTATACTTACTTCTCATGTTACTGTAGGTCAATTTTTTTGGCTTCCAGCTTGGTTTCCTCACCAGCTGACAAGAAATATTTTCATCAGACAAATTCGCAGACCTTTTGTTGAATTCCAGCCGAGTTATTTTAACCTCTGAAAATAAAACATCCAGCAAACGAAACCTAACTTAAGTAAATATTTTGTAAAAATACTCACCATTTTCGTTGCACACTCTTACATCATCGATTGCCCAGAAGCCTGGTATTTTTTGAGTATCGTCAACAAATTTTGTCTCCACAAAAATATTGACAGAGTCAAATTCGACATTTTCATCTTTGAGTTTCACTTCTGTCCAGTCACCATTCTAAAACTTGTGAATTTAAGAAAATAAAAACTGTTTTACGAAGACGTCGAACGAACATGAGTTATTTTTTTTTAATTCCGTGTTACACCTTAGAAATTAATGCTAATTTAGAGTTTATTGTTTATCGAGAAAATAGCTTCCAGTCAGAAATGAAATTCTGGTATGAGAAAGTTGATTATAGACAACAATAACAGAATAACATAAGGTGACAACAACAAAAATCTGAAAATGCTAAATCGATCAAATCATAGAAACAGCAACAGGGACTAGTCAGTAGATGGCAAAGTACCAATTTTATCCAATTCGTAATAAAATCATGTTTTTTTTAATGCAATTATAAATTTATTGAATTCAGCTAGAGCAGCGTGAGTAATTTTTTTTTTTTACAATTATAGAAGTACTAGAATCAAGATGAAATAAGTTTGTCTCGTGTGATGACCATGAATTTCTAAGTTTCTTATCAAAACAAAATTGGATTTCAGATATTTGCTTATGATATTATATGAAACTTTAACAGAATCTTTTTTTACAATTCATTCAATGAAAATGTTTCTGTTATCGCATACAGATCATTTGGTATACAATGGGCGTGTACACCTTAGTAGAACTTTCAACTCAAACCATGTTTATAATGATTCTTTTATACATAAATAATGATTGACGACATAATTGGATCGAAAAATTAACTGGAATGTTTTATTTTTGGACATAAATAATAGTACCTCCTGAAAACGGACCCTCTTATGACGTAGAAACCTCATCTCGCCATAGTTGAAAGAAAATACCAAACGCCCGACAGAGACTGAGGCAACTGATATATTAATTCTTTCAACTGTGATCTCGCGCTAATTCACTCTGCCAGAAATCATGTATCATTCATCTCTTTCTGGAATAGTCTTGTTTCAGTATTAGGGTTTTGACGTCACATCATCGCCTCGTTTTCAGAGGTCCGGAAAATCGGGGATTCCAATAATTTTTTATAAAACGTAGGGAGCTCACAGCAAGAAACGGTTTGCGGTGGTGAGCTAGTTTGGGTGAGTTGTATCGAATTATGAAATGAAAATTTTTTGTGATATAAGCCCTTCAGAGATTTCTTATAAAGTGCAGATATTTTATTGAAATAATTTTTTGATCAAAATCCCCCCAAACGTTTATCAGATAAGTAATACGACTGAGTATATGAGAATGAAGTACTATGTTTATGATTTTCTTATCAAGTTCAGGACATCTTCGCAAAGCTCCAATGACTGGAGATATTTTTTGTATCAGAACCTCTATATGCTTGCCCCATTTCAATTTTTCATCAATCCACATACCAAGAGTCGTAGAACACAAATTTTTTAGTACATTCAAATTGTAACACAAAACTATAGTGTCAACGATATTGAGAAAAAATATTGCATGTCCGTTTTACGCCTTCATACCTTCTTACTACTTTGATGAGAATACCTTAGTGGGGCCTACTTTCTTCAGTGTCGTTCCACTCTTATAAAAAAATGTCATTTCACAGTTGCTGCAAGTCGATACGAGAAGAGAAACACATAGATCTTTACTTGTGAAACTCAACTGAGGACCCAATCTTGAAGTCTGTGTGCTATTTGTGAAGAGAAACTCATCTACAACATAGAAAAATTAATGAGGTGGTGACATATCTAACAAATGAAGAACTTGCACTGGCTAAATTCAATAATAGATCCCTTGAAATAAAAATATAGGAAGCAAGTTCCCGCGATTATTCTTTGAAGAAAGACCAGTAGTTTTAGAAATATTGTTTGAATCTTCTCCCGAAGATGCTAACATAGTTAGCGAAACACGCGTCGATGCGTTTAAAAAATCGGTTTGGTTAGTGGTAAAACAGTGTAGTGTATAACACTCAGTATTTAGTGGGTCCTCCCCTTTGGGCAATCACTTGATTGACCCTATCTTGCATGCTGTTTATCATCCCATGATGAATATCAATTCATCATACACCAAAAAATTGAGAAAAAATATTTTTTCTCCATTTGGGATCCTTTTGAATATTCCGAAATTTTGCACAGTGTCGGGAACACCATGTAGAGATTTTATGTTAAGACTCTTATATTTCAAAGAAGTACCAGATTATAGCTGAAAGACTGGGCAAGCGAAGAGTGTGAACCAAATTCAAATTGTTCAAAACAGGAAAAAGTTATTCACATTAAAACAGGTCCAACATTTTGGGGTGCGAGGAAATTTGTGTTGGGTAGTTAATTACTTTGGTGTATTTTCCATAAGCTGTTATTGGCGCTCCTCACGAACATATACATAGGGGTCAACGATTCCATCTCTCTGTGTTCAATCAGCGTTCGATTGAGATTCGCATCGGCGAGCTTAATGTGACCAATCCCATCCGAACTGACAATGAGGCTTCTCCATTCATCCTGAGAGAGAATGTTCGAGTATGCCTGCAAGGAATGTCGGAAAATCAAAATAGACCTCTTGAACAATTTTTTCGAGCTAAAATTAGAGGAGTATACAGGGTGTCTCTCCGGGAACTGCATCGATCAATTTATAGAAAACCATAGGTGGGCCGAATTTGAAAATTTGGGAGTTCACTATTGTTGATAAGTGCTATCCGGCTAGAATATTTTTTTGAAGATTGTGGCACTTCCGGTTGTACCGGAAGTGGACCCTAACTTCGATATTTTGAATGGGACATCCTGTATATTATCAAGGTTTCAGATTTTACGCTGAGTCGATTGAGAATCATTTTCAGTTGAACTTGAGTGTGAGTCTTATTTTATTTTGTCAAATATATTTATGTATTCACCATGTTCCCTGCTATAAACAAATGTTGTTTCTTGGGAATAATAAAGTTGATTGATTGATAATGTCCTATACACAAGTTAAACCGTTTTCGAAATATTTCAAATTTTTAGTTGGAAATTGCGTTTGCAGATCGAAAAATATTTTTTATTAATGGAAATGATCATTCATTTTCGATTGTATATCGATTTATTCGTAGGAGAGGACCCAGTTCAGTAGAATTTCGATTTCAATTCGATAACAGTTATACAGGACGTTCACCAGAAAATGATATACATCCGGTTGAAAAAATTATTGTAAGTCAATTTTTTCAAAGGGAGACCCCCCAATTTTATATTCTCATTCGATTCGGCATCGAAAATGAAGCAAACCTGGATGAGGTTATCTATGCCTACACTCAACAGTTTTCGAAATATTGGCGAATTAACATGTCTCAGTTCCAGAAAATCTCGTATTCTTGAGTTTACTTATTCTTAGTTGGCCATGGCGACCGCAGTTGCGTTGGAAACAATCAACTGCCACGGCAATGTCATTGTAATCAATCATGCCGGCTCATTCGAAAACTGTTGAGTGTAGGCATAGATAACCTCATTCAAAGTTAGCTTCATTTTCGATGCCGAATCGAATGAGAATATAAAATTATGGGGTTTTCATTTGAAAAAATTCACTAACAAAAATTTTTTCAACCGGATCTATATCATTTTCTGGTGAACGCCCTGTATAACTGTAATCGAATTGATATCGAAATTCTACTGAACTGGGTCCTCTCCTATAAATGAATCGATATACAATCGAAAATAAATGATCATGTCCATAAAAAAAATATTTTTCGCTCTGCAAAAGCAATTTCCAAATTAAAATTTGAAATATTTCGAAAACGGTCAGACTTGGTTATAGGACATTATAAAATCTAAAATCTTGATAATATACAGGGTGCCCCATTTAAAATAACGAAGTTGGCGTCCACTTCCGGAACAGCCGGAAGTGCCACAATCTTCCAAATATTTTAACCGGATAGTACTTATCAACAAAAGTGAACTCCCAAATTTTCAAATTTGGCCCACCTATGGTTTTCTATATATTGATCGAGACAGAATTGGATCGTTATACAGGGTTTTTGACTCAAAACTCCGCACGCCAATATCTCGAAAACGAATCGAAAGATTTAATTCCTGTAAAAAGTTGTCAAAGGATGGGGTGAAGTAGAATCACTGGATGGTATTAGTTAGATGAGAGTTCGGACACAGCTGATAACTCCTGTCCTTTTCTATTTTATTTATTACAATGCATGGTTTGAGTGAAAGGACAAGTCCGATGATTGCCCCAAAGTGTTCCTACATTCAAGAATTTCACTATTTGAATTCTGGTATATAGGTAGTTATCATTACTTTCAATACACTAACTATTAACAAGTTTTTTCAAGAATAATTCATCAACAATAAAAAATTTCAATTAATCTATTTATTTCGTTCGGAAAAGATAAATTTTTTGTAATTCATATTTGAATATTATTTTTCTGCAATCTTTGATTGATGCAAAATTATACCTCTTTCGATTCGGTAGACTTGAAAAGTTGATAAACAGGTGTGTACTTATTTATATCTACTCACTTTATAATGTTCCAAATGATTATTTTTGTACTCTTCTTTCATTTCTTTGGGTAAGACTTGGAACACCTTGTAATATATCTCCCTGAAGTCAATGTGGAAGTAATGGCAAGAATTTTCGTATGGATTTGGTCCAGAGCAAATGAAAATTTCCACGAGACCGTTAGCTCTTACGGAAAACCCAGTTTTGAAGGCACTGTCGAGCTCTAATTTATATGAGAATTCTTGTGACGTATTTGAAATGAAAATAGTTGGAAAATCTGAAACAAAAAGTACTCGAAGAATATAATCAATGGATACTGTCTGTAGGTTAATCGAGGAAGTGTTACATTAATTAATTTATGTCTGACAGTGACATTATAAGCTTATATCGTCATAGTTACGATATCTATAATGAGGGTCATAACTCCCTTGGGATGTTATAGATGCTATAATTCCCTCTAGCTGAAATTAAATAAGAAATGCATAGCAACAACCACGCAATAACGTAGCAATAAGGAATCTCCTATTCGCGGTAGTCAAGATCATCATCTGACGTTCTGATGACATTGAAACTATACGGAAAAACATGTCTAACTTCCAATCGGGAAGGTATCTAATGAATGAAATCAGTCAGAAATAAAATTATCTATGTATCACGGGAATTATAGAGCCTTAATAACCTCTGGCAATTGCTGTCCCTCGGGCCAGAGGCCCTCGGGACGCAAACTTTGCCATCGGTAATTAAGGCCCTCATAATTCCCTTAATACATAAATAACTATAATCAAAGGAATTTAAAACTGGAACAACAATCAATTTATTATATTAATGACATTCATATTACTTATACTGAACTTTTTTTTTAATCTTGTATAATCTCATTTAGCGTATATGTACCGGGTGTACCACTAAAAGAAAGGACTCCAGCTGTATCTCTGAAGTCTGAACCTATTTGCCGCACAGGTTTCGGACAAAAATATTTATGAGAAAAATGGCCAAGAAAAATCTCTGGAAATTATTTTAAAGTTTCCAGAACAGCCGCTAGAGGGCATAATTGCATTGGCCAACTTAAAATTATGAAAATTTTATATATCAAGACATATCAGAAACACTTTTTCCATGTTCTCGAGTTGATTTCCAATCATTTCGATAAACAAAAATTGAGCTAACTCTTTAAATAAAAAAGGGAGGGAAGGATGAATAGTACCCAGGAAAAACTCTTATTACTACAGTTTGGTGTAACGGAATTCAACGATCTTGGTCTCATTATGAAGGGTTTTCTCAGATCTTCCCGATGAATCACGAATCAAGTCGATTCAAATCCTGCGGTGGCCGCTAGATGGCATCGTTTGAAAAATCAACCGATGTGCCATAATATCGAAATGCCAACTTTATGTATTTCAATAAAATGCAATTCAACAGCCAATTAATGAACGAATATCAAATTGTGATACATAGTTGAATTGAGAATTCCAAGGCGATAAGGTAGACTACAGAAATATACAGGGTGCCGTTTAAAAAAAAAAGTTGGGTCTACTTCCAATCAAACAGGTGGTTGAAAAAAAATGTCATTGGATTCAAAGAAATATAACCCTTGTGAATTTCAAATTGTTATCTCTTCAACTAAAGAAACTATAGGCTGTTACATATGTCTCCTGTGTCACCCGGTATAAACCAAGGGACTAAAGTTATTTTCGCATAGGAATTAAAAGTGCTTCTTTAGTCCCTGAGTTAATTCATAATCTACTATAATACAAACCTTCCCATCTAGTGTCAGTGATTAAATCTTTAGTTTTCGGGGACCTATTGTCAATTTTCCAATTTTTAAGGGCCCAGCGAGTAGTGCATAAACTTGTTTTCTGAAATTTGCAATTGTAGTCATTTTCTATTGTGGGAATGAACCTTGTAGCTAAAAAAGTAATTTTTTGTTTATTAAAGTTATATCATCATGAAGGTCAACAATAACATGGAACATGTGGGTGATATCAAATTTATGTGAGAATCATTTATATTTCTTAATTCCTAATTAAATTGTATCTTCAAATAAACCCGGATATATTTGTGAGATATACAGGGTGAACCAATAGTGTGGGAAAGTGAGATAACGGCTTCGCTGTTTGAGATAGACTCGGAGATAATAATAATAATAATATAAGTTTATTCAAAAACGTTTACAAAATATATATTGGAACATACAGATAGGTATTTTGAATAAACTGGGAAAAACCTTAGGAAGTGAACCTTGTAGTAAGTATAAAAAAACAAATGTACGTCAATAAATAATATTTAACAATATTAAATTATCACAAGGGAAAAATTGTCTCATTAAGGAATGAGACATGTATTTAATTCATATATAGTGTACTGAGCATTTCATTCAATTGCATAATTATTTATATTCATACATACTTATTCATAATAATTATTATTTAGATTTTTCTAATTATATTATTGAATGTTAATTAAAGAGATAAAATCAATTTTAGGGCAGTCTAGTATCCAATTTTTTTTTTTTTTTCGTATAGGATTGTAGTGATTTTGTTTTTATGATATCATTTGGAATTTTATTATATAGGTAAGAGGATTAAAAATTTATAATTTCTACGTCCAATTGACTTGTTTGTTTCATATTTCAATGTTATGTTATTTTTATTTCTTATGCCATAGATATGTTCTTTAAACTGAATGTCCTTTTTATTTTTGAAAATATGAATCAGTAAATTGTATATATAAAGTTGATTCATATCCATTTTCTTAGATTCGTTATATTAAAGTTCAGTTGGAAAAAAATAATCTATTCCATAAATAATTTTTTAAATCCATTTTTGTGCAATTTCCAATTTCCTCAAATATATCTGCTGTTGAGATGATCTAGGCTGATGAGCAGCAACATTTCTAAAATATTTTACGTCTATTTCTCTTCCCCAATCATAGTCCCAAGAAGATGAACAAAATTTATTGATCTTCTAGAGATTTACTAATAGGTGTTCATATCAGACCAAACAAATTTAGATTGCAAAAATCCTGAGCTCACTATAATTATGCTTGTCTTATTTACCAATGCATATCTCTGTTTTGCATGCATATAATAATATATTATGTTTACTTATTTTATATGATATCACACTGTTGTACATCTGAAAGATGTATAAACTTCCTATCTGTCTGACAAAACTCGCCCTACCATAATTCGAGTATTATGCCTTTTTTTACAGGAATTTTTTGTTGAGAAGATCAAAGATTGATGATGTTTTCAACATGTATGAGTTCTTATGTTATGTCATGGAGATGGAAATGTTTTTTAGTTCAGTTGTTATTTAATGAAATAAATAATTAACACGGAAATTTTCAAATTCATATTCTCACCGAGTTTTACAAGAAGTTACAATAGGTTATGGGCCCAGAATAACCGAAGCGAATATAGAAGTAACTATGAGTGGAAATTTAGTGAAAATTGAAGTTTTGACAAACGAAAATTATGACACTTGGAAACTACAAGTGGAAGCAATTTTAACGAAAAACGATCTATGGGGATACGTCGATGGATCAATATCCAAACCATTATTGATAGTGGGAAATGAAGAATCTCAAGAAAATATCAGAAAATGGGAAATACTGGATAAGAAAGCAAAATCTGATCTCATTCTTTCGATAAGCCCCATGGAGCTGAAACAAATAAAAAATTGTAAGACCTCTCGTGAAATTTGGCAGAAATTAGAAACCATATACCAATCAAAAGGCCCTGCTAGAAAAGCAACATTGCTGAAGCAGTCAACTCTGAATAAGTTGAGAGAAAATGGAGATGTTAAAAGCCATATATCACAGTTTTTTGATATTGTCGATAAACTACAAGAGATGGATCTTCACATCAATGAAGAGTTGTTGGCTATCATGCTTCTTTATAGTTTGCCAGAAGAATATGAAAATTTCAGATGCGCAATCGAATCCAGGGATGAATTACCGAAACCCGACGCTCTCAAAATAAAGATAATCGAAGAATATGAAGCAAGGAAAGACAAAAACAACGAAAGTATATCAGGAGCTATGTACGCTGGAAAGAAGAACTATTTCAAGAAGGATACCTCAAGAGAAAAAGAACCTGTGAAAAGTGATTTCAAATACAAATGTCATAGATGTCATACTGTGGGACACACATTCGCAAATTGTAGAAGAAAAATCAATAAATACATTGCTAGTCAGGCAGATGAAGACCAAATCGAAGAAGAAATCGTACTGAACATTGGCAATAATAATGGAAGCGATTGGTGTTTAGACAGCGGATGTACATCACATATGACAGCAAATAAAGATAATTTCACATGCCTTGAAGATATTTCAAAATCATTGAATCTAGCGAACAATGGATGTACGGAAATAAAAGGAATTGGAGAAATAAAACTGGTTAGTAATGATGGAGAGAAAGAAAAAACTCTGTTACTGAAAAATGCATTGCACGTGCCAGATCTAAGAACAAATTTGATGTCAGTATCGAAGATAACCAACAATGGTAACGAAGTTCTTTTCAGTAAGAATGGAGCAATGATTCTGAATGAACATAATGACATAGTGGCTTTAGCAGACAGAATTGGTGATCTATATTTCCTGAGACAAAATCCAGAAGAGGCGAATGCAAGCAGTACTGAAGAAATGCCAAAATCAACAATAGTAGAATGGCATTACAAATTTGGGCACCTGAACGAAAGAACATTGAAAAACATAGTTGAAAATCAAACTGTTCTTGGTGTTAAATTCTCAAAGAATCAAAAATTACCCCAATGTAGTATCTGTATCAAAGGCAAGCAAGCACAAACCTCATTTCCTGTAAGAAACGAAGAAAGAACTAGTGAATTGTTGGAAATCGTACATTCGGATGTATGCGGACCGATGAGAATCAAATCACTGGGCGGTGCAAGATATTTCGTTACTTTCATAGACGATAAATCCAGATGGTGTGAAGTATACCTTTTGAAAAATAAGAACGAAGTATTTGATGCCTTCAAACGATACAAAATGTTCGTCGAAAATCATACTGAGAAGAAAATAAAAATGCTACAATGTGACAATGGAGGAGAATATTGCAATAAATCATTCGAAACTTTCTTGGTAGTGAATGGAATTCAAAGAAGACTCACAGTACCCAATACTCCAGAACAAAATGGAGTTGCCGAACGAAAAAACAGAACTTTAGTTGAAATGGCAAGATGTAATTTGATACAATCCAAGCTACCTAACTGTTTTTGGGGAGAGGCGATAAACATGGCGAATTACGTGAGGAATCGATGTCCAACAAGATGTTTGAAAGGGGAAACACCTCATAAAATATGGACCGGAAAACGCCCGACTGCAAGTCATTTCAATATATTTGGTTGTAAGGTATATGTCCTAAATAAATCACCCTGTAAGGGAAAATTTGAACCACGTTCAAGTGAATGCATCTTCGTGGGATATTCAAATGAAAGTAAAGCATATCGTCTTTATAATCCAGATACCAAGAAAATCATTGTCAGTCGAGACGTCAAATTTACTCAAAATTTCTGTTCTGAAGAATATGATGAATTCA
Source organism: Phaedon cochleariae (assembly GCA_918026855.4). NCBI lineage: Eukaryota > Metazoa > Arthropoda > Insecta > Coleoptera > Chrysomelidae > Phaedon > Phaedon cochleariae. The sequence goes on along the minus strand of OU896707.1, from coordinate 79,598,031 downwards.
TTTCGGAAGAAGTTTTATCAAAATCATCGAATGATAGTACGAAAAATCATTTGGAATTAACTATCGCTGATGTAGAAACCAAAACGGCAAATGAAAATACCGATGAAAACGTAGAAATAGAAAACTTGAACATTCATGAAGAGGAAGAAGAACTACCAGAAAATGAAGGTGAAAGCGAAATGACCAGAGGACGTGGAAGACCTACAATCATCAGAACAGGATGTAGAGGTAGACCACGAAAACAATACAAGATGGTAACAAATACGACACAACATGATGATGACCAGTTTGCTGAATTCGCGGGAATGGGTCAAGTCACTGACACAATAAATTTAGAAGAAGCTCTGATGGGTCCTGATTCTAGAGATTGGAGAATGGCAATCGAAAGTGAGTTCATAGCTCAGATAAAATGCCAAACTTGGGAGATAGTAAACTTACCCGAGAATAGAAGAATGATTGGATCTAGACTTATACTGCGAAATAAATTCAATGCAGATGGAACAATTGAAAGAAGAAAAGCTCGACTGGTTGCGAAAGGCTATGCTCAGCAAGAAAATATCGATTTTCACGAGACGTTTGCTCCAGTCGTTAGAGCAAGTTCAATTAGACTACTTATGGCTTTATCAGTTGAATATAATTTGATAATTCATCAAATGGACGTAGTCAGTAGTCACGGCATATTTGAATGGAGAATTAGAGGAAGAAGTATACATGAGAATCCCAGATCTACTCGAAGAAGTCCTCGAAGAGATCATTGAAGAAGGAACAGCTCAGAACAATATATTAAACACATCCAAGACTTGGTTGCAGAAAATTCGAACGAATGATAAGGAAAACGCATGTTTAATCAAAAAGGCATTATATGGACTTCGTCAATCAGGAAGACAGTGGTATAAAAAATTAGATACTGAATTGCAGAAATTGAAAATGAAACCACTAAATGCAGATCCCTGTGTATATCATTCGAAGAACGAGAATCAAATTTTGATCATAGCGATCTATGTTGATGACATTATGATTGCAAGTAACAGTGACATTTGGATGACTAATGTGAAAGAAAATTTGTCAAACATTTTTGAATTGAAAGATATGGGTCCGATTCATCATTTTCTGGGAATTGAATTTGTAAGAAGAGAAGGATTAATAATGATGTCACAGAAAAAGTTCATCAAGAATCTTCTGGAGAAATATGGAATGACAAATTGTAAATCAATATCTACACCATTGGATCCTAATGTGAAACTCAAACTACCTGAAGAAAAATCAGATGAAGAAATGAAAACGTACCCCTATCAATCCCTGATAGGTTCCTTGTTATACGACGCTATACATAGTGGAGTATACTACGGCCGTGCCAAAAATGCTATCTCGGAAACTAAGCGAGATAGAGGTATAGTTGCTTTGGAGAAAATGATCCCCATCGAATTTTGAGCAACTTTGGTTTTTGTGTGTGGTCTGTCTGTCTGTCTGTCTGTACTCTGTGTTAATCATAAATCGATATATCTCCGGAACCCTTTGACATATCGACTTGAAATTTTGCCATCCTATTGTACTCAAAACAATATTATGTCATTAAAATATGAAGGAAATCGGAAAACTCTAAGGTGGTTTTTCCGGGTTTTTTCGATTTTTCACCGGAAGTTCCTTGTAACCACTCTACAAATCGCAAAAGTGGTCCGATCGATTTCATTTTTTGTGAAAAAAACCTCTATCAGGAAGAGACGAAGCCTATTGAAATTGAGCAGGGTCGGAAAATTCCAAGTGGGTTTTTCAAGGAGATTTTCCGAAAAACACGGTTCGCTTTAAAACGACATATCTCGTGAACAAATAGACTAAATTCAAATTTGAGAAATGCACCGTATGCCTCTTTGATGACGCAACAAATTATCATTCAATCATTTTTTCGTGCATCCATCGGAAACTGGAAAAACAAATGAAAACCCAAACATCAAAATTTGAAATCCTTTTAATTCAATATATATCGAAAACAAATGGAAAAATCGAAAATTATCAAGAGTGCAATGTTATCCACTGGAACATTCCCTACAAATCATTTTCCATAATTTTTTCTGTAAACCCAATAGTACAGGAAATAAAGTGAAAAATATGAAAAAAAAAATTTGAACGACCCATAGGGTACTATGAAGATATATTGAAAAACATAGATTATCGATAGATGAAGCTCATCTACCTCCACTGAGGCATGGAATATTTTTTCATTTTGTTGATTGGAAGATGGAACAAAAGTGTTGAAAATTTTATTCTCAGATAATTCCAAATATCTCGAAAACAACTGAAAATATCTGAAAATGTTATAGAACCAAAATTATTCCTTTTGATAAAATCCACAAAAAATCCCCATAACATTTTTTTCTGAATTTAATAGTTCATGAGATACGATGAAAAAACTAAAGAATTTACAAGTTCCTAGATAATCACTTGCCAAAAGAAAACGAAACAAGAAACAAAGAAAGTAAAAAAAAGGACACTCGACTGTCTTGATTTTTTTCCCATTAACTACGTACCGAGCTCACTCGACTGTCTTTTTTTTTCGCCAATAAACTAGTTACCTAGCTCACTCGACTGTCTTGATTTTTCGCCAATAAACTACGTACATAGCTCACTCGACTGTCTTGATTTCCCACAAAGAAGAAATATGTTGACATTGTTTGAACTTTCTTTTGTTTTTGTTGTTTTAGTCCCTATTGGCAGTCTAGTGGGCTAGGTACGTAGTTTGTGTGGAAAAATCAAGACAGTCGAGTGGGCTAAGTACGTATAGTTTGTGGGAGAAATCTCCAGTTCTCTGAACTTTCATAGCGTCGTATACCCATCTTTGGTGCCCAATGATAGTTTCAATACAAGAATATGCTCATGATATGGTGCCATGGCCTCTACTTCCATCTTACATGAGCAATGATAAAATATCATCTGCTTTTATAACGTCGTATAAATTATCTGACCTCTATACTAATCTAATACCTAATGAAAACTACATCTATACTAATCTGATACCTTTCAAAAACTACGTACCCCACTTGTTATATCTTGCTGTATCCACAAGGCCAGATATCGCATATACAGTATGTATGTTGAGCCAGTTCAATGCGAATTATCTTAAAGAACATTGGGATATGGCGAAAAGAGTATTACGCTACATGAAAGGTACGATGGGATTTTGCCTGCAATTTGAAAAATCAAATGAGAGTATATCTGGCTACACGCAGATGCTGACTGGGGTGGTTGCATCAACGATAGGCGGTCATATACAGGATATATTTTCAAATTTGGTAACGGAGCAATAAGTTGGCAGTCACGAAAACAACGTACCGTTGCTTTGTCCAGTACAGAAGCTGAATATATGACCCTCACTGAAGCTGCCAAAGAAGCGATCTATCTATACAATTTTCTGAAGGAGTTGGACTTGATTGAAAACAAAATAACCATATATAACGACAATCAGAGTGCACAAAGCTTGGTGAAGAATGCCGTTTATCATTCAAGGACTAAGCATATAGATATTAGACATCACTTCGTCCGAGAAGTATACGAAAACGAACAAATAGGAATTGAATACTTGTCTACCCAAGAGATGATAGCAGACATACTAACAAAATCATTACCTAGTCCGAGTCACAAGAAATTCATGGAAGCGTTAGGAGTGAGGGAGCTACATCTAACAGGACAAGAATTTAAAACTCACAACTTTGAGGGGAGGTGTTGAGAAGATCAAAGATTGATGATGTTTTCAACATGTATGAGTTCTTATGTTATGTCATGGAGATGGAAATGTTTTTTAGTTCAGTTGTTATTTAATGAAATAAATAATTAACACGGAAATTTTCAAATTCATATTCTCACCGAGTTTTACAAGAAGTTACAATATTTTTGTGGTAAAAAAAAAACAATCCAAAACACCTATTCTGATTTTTTTCGCAGGACATAAAGGGTATCATATGACCCTGGAATCTACGCCACTGGGTCAGAAGGACTTATTAAGTATACAGGGTGTTAAAAATTCGTGACTAAGCATGGGGATCTGTGTAACCTTAACGAGTAGGTCAAATTAGGACAAAGTCACACCATTTCATGCTCAACAAAATAAAAATGCTGCTTTAAAATTGGAAAAAGTTCAATTATTTCCGGAGATATACGGAAAAAGAAAAATATGCAAAATACTTATGTATTTTTGTCTGAAAAACACGAATTTGATAATGAAAATGTAAACAAACCATTATTTATTTAGGTATTTCACTATAATAAATTTCACCTTCTTTTCCGCCTGTCTTTTGGATCGAAATTAGAACAATTTGCCTTTCTTTTTTCATTGGACAATTTATATATCACAATGTACTTCAATGACACATTTTTTTCTATTATATGAGTCAACTAGAAAAATCATGTTCTTGCGATTTATCCATATTTAGTGAAAAGAAGGTAGAATATTATTCAAAATAATGACGTGTGTAAAAGCAATCTGTTAACATTTGACATATTATCATGGTATAATTTGTTCACTAAATATGAAAAAGTCACCATAAAAATCATATTTCGTTTTGAATTTTCTATATAAAAATGTGTAATTGAAGGACATCATGAGTGTATAAAGTGTCCAATGAAAAAATAAGAAGAGCAAAAGTAGCTGTAAATGCATCCAACACAGGGGAAAAAAGGCGAAATTTCGAACTTCTTCATGAAATATCTCGATAAATAGTGGTTTGTTCACATTTTCATTATCAAATTCGTGTTTTTCAAACAAGTACCAATAAAAAATGTCGAAAAAAAAAACTATCACATAAGTGCAGTTTCACCATATAGTTTTCAATTTGGTTCACACATCTTTCCACGTTGTTTTTTCAGCCACCCTGTATAGAGGATAGTCCGGAATGACTTTTGGACAACCCACATGTTCCAAATTATGGAACCACTCTCACTCAACATAAACATTGTACTCACTGATAACTGGCAAATTTTCTGGAGATTCTGGAATAGGATAAATCCACCCGATGGCTGAATACCTTTCCAAGTCCTCAGCTATGCAGCTAGGATGAATACCATCCTGTTCTTTTTTCACTATGTACGTCAAATTGATACCGGCAACATTCAAAAAGGGGTAGAGGAATAAAAGTACGATCAAGAAAAGCATGTTTTTTCTTCTGGAATAAAATCGGGAATGTTACCATACACTAAACAACACAGACACATACATAATATATCACGATATCACGATTATAACAATTTAATTGTACTGATCTGATGCGGTCCCTTATCTCTGGATATGTTTACAAAAGCAGCTGATGCGGTTCAACAAACATAATAGAGGGGGGGGGGGCAGAGTTCAACAATTTATACTCACTTGTTTCTCAGCAGCAGCAGCAGATTCGATCCCATATCCCATTATTCATTGGTGTGTTTGTTATACATTTTATTGAGTTAACTGTCTATTTAGTAGTATAAATAGAAAAGTCCTTGAGCGAATCGCTTAGTATTCTTAGTAATCGCATTCTGTTCCCAATTCCATACCATCTCTCGAAAACATCATGTTTATTTTTAAGACAATACCGTCGTGCACTGTATACGACCCGCTTTGCACAACAAAGTGATGATGCCTGAATTGCGTATGCAACAGGTGGCGGTTCACGCAGGTAACTCGATTTTGATATTCAAAACAGGTGAATGGCTAGGAAGGTATGTAAACTTTACCTCGCTCACCTCCTCACCTGTTGCGTGGATACCACAGAATTGGACTGGCCCAAAATTAACAGCAGAATAATTTCCGGTTGACTGCAAAACGAAGGAAACAAAATTATGTACAGGGTGATCGATTATGGATACAACGCTTTCAATACTCGATATCTCGAAAACAAATTAAGATATTGAAAAATTCAAACCATAATCTTGAATCAGATTTTGTTCTCTTTCGAATAATGCCCTCCAAACATTATATCCCCATTCCATATACATGTGTATACAGGGTGTTTGGTTCACCGATGTATATCTGAAAGGGGGTGATAGTTGGGAACATTTCGAACATATTTTACCATATATATATGTATATACTATTATACAAAGTGTTTCAAATTTCGAGGTATCATCGTTCTTTCAAACATTTCATGTGATTAAATCTCTTTTTTCTTAGAAAGTTGAATACGCATTTCATCGATTCTGAACACGAAATGGTATCTAGTGTGATAAAAACATTTTTTGGCTCGTTAGAATTCAAAAAACGGATTTTGTAACATCCAATTCTGAATTTATAAGCTATGATTTCTCGAAAATTGTAACACTTTGTATAATAGTATTATATGGTCAAATTTGTTCAAAATCACATAACCTACCACCTCCTTCCGTATATACGTCAGTGAACCAAACACCCTGTATATTTCATTGCATATTATAAAAGTGATTTTTTTTTCTGATTTCAAACATATATAATTTTCATACATTCCATGGAGTAATACTGGGTGAATCGAATGAATAAAACAAAGATTGAATTGAGATTTTTGTCATGAAATCATTTAATTCGACTCAATTTGAGCTGAAACCAGATTATTGAAAAGAACGATTGCCAGTTGATCTGACAGCAAACTTGAATTTAATTAGATAATTATATTTCACAGCCCCGTCTCAGATTAAAAACACCTTGTAGTAGAAGCACGCTGCTCGATCTTTTATCACCCTTTTAAAATATGACATGAAATAAAGCGTGTTCCATTTTGAAAAATTAAACATTTTCACAGCCCCGTATATGGAATGGGGATATGTTTGGAGATATTGAGTGTTGAAAGCGTGGACTTCATAGTCAATCGTCCCTTACTGTGTTTCCTCTTTAAGGTTCAAGATTCGACATCTACAAGGCGAAATCTACTATTTTTGACGAACGATATTTTCAAATTCGAATTTTTTTCTCGTATATTTGTCACTGCCTGATATGTGTGTTACAGCTATTTACACTGGGTGTTCACAAATGTGGAACGATTAATGAAATCTGAATAGAAAACAAATTGAAATAAAAGAATACTCTTTTTTGGATACCACAAAATAATTGTAAAAAATATCTAACAGAAAACAACAAAAATTGGAAATACCCGATTTAAATAGATATTAAAAAATGTACGGTAACTTTATGGTATGCCTGAAACTTTTGTGAATCATTGCTCAGATGTTAATAGCCGAGCCCAAGCGTTTGCTTTCGGAGAAGATGGAAGGACCGAAATTATAAATTCCGTTTGCAATGTTACCAGACGTTCAATAATGGTTGTATGGAGATAGCGCACGTTTTTTTGAAGTTTTCACAAAATGTTCTTTGTAAAGTGATACCCGACGCGCAGTGAATACATCATCGTATAACCTCCAGTAGATTTTCATGAAATATTTGCAGATTCTTGTCCATCATGTATGTATGCACCTATTTGAAGCAATTGAATAATGTTGAAGATATAGCTCAGCATAAAAAATCCAAGAATTGGAAAAAATTGGGTGGGTGTTCGTTAGACTATAATTTTGTAAAACAGTAAATTGAAAGAAAAACGACCTGTTCCAGGAATTTTCAAAAGTGTTGTTCGAATGCATGTACATACTGTATAAGACAGCATCTATAGATAATGCAAGTACTATTTGTATTATTTATGATATACAAGCTGTTTCATTTGAAAATACAAAAGTTTCCACTTTTGGTTTGGAGGGTCCTTCAGTGGATTAAAATATAATAAAATTGTGTTTCCTACAAAATTATTAATACGGGCGTGCCCGAAATTCTTTTTTAAAGTATTCCGCCACAACATGGAAAACTGTATAGGAAAGTTTCATTTGGCCACATTATGTGATATATGAAACGCAAATCACAATCAAAATTCTTGGCATTGTAAAAATCTTCGATGCTCACTGAAATAAATACCTACCCAAGTATATGAGAAATAACTAAAATCACATGAAACACGAACTTTTTTTTTTAATCTGTTAAAGGTATGTCCAATCAACTCGGAACTCAGTAAAACTCGTTATCGACTTTATTTTTTTATAGGATTGAAAAACAAACATGGATTTTACATTCCTACCTACGAATATAATCAAAAAATAAAATGAACTCTGGAACTATAGCTCTCTTCACGAAAATCTATTTAAAAATTAAAGCTGAAACAACTCTTATGTATCACAAATTCAGTGTATGAGGGACAGTGTGGAAATATACAAACAACGAATTTTCCTACTCTGAGTAAAATGAATAATCACATTTTTTTAATTAATTTACTTTGTTTTATCACTTCTTCCTTGAAATAAACCATTTTGTTGTGGTATTGGTGTAGTAGGTGAAAAGTGTCCTTTTAATATTTTGTAGAACAAAAATTTACTAGTTAGTAATTGAAGTGGTCCACCTCAGTTTGAAAATACTAACATACAGTGTGACCCACTTCTAATGGTAACACCCCTGAATCACTGCTGGTCAACAGGAACCACCCCAATTCCCGGAAAATGATATTAGTAGTCAAAATAGGTTGAAAATCACTTCGGATTCGGAATCGGACGCCCAATTCATTAACTCACCATAGTTGTCCTAGACAATTTTCAGTTTAGAAAAATTAAATTTTGTCTCACTTCTCATGGAAGCACCCCCGTATCTCATGTAATTATTGAGCTAGGACTCTGAAATTTGCAGGAGGAAGGAAGGAAGTCCAAAGATAAAGTCAATTGCGTAAGATACGGGGGTGCTTCCGTAAAAAGTGTGACAACATTTGATTTTTCAGAACTGAAAATTTTCCAGGAAACATAAAAAAAGTTAATGAATTGGGTTCTGATCCCGAATCTTAAGTGATTTTTGACCTATTTTGTCTCCTAATATCATTTTCCGGAATTTGGGGTGGTTCCATGGCTGTTGGCGAGCAGTGTATATCACTGGAGATGACCCCACTTGGTCATAGAGGGCATTCTTGGTATATCTCTCGCTCCAGCAAATTTCAGGATCCTTACCCAACGAATACATAAGATACAGGGGTATTTCCATTAGAAGTGGGTCACACTGTATAATGAGCACAATACTGGCTGAAAAAAGTTAATAACCTTAAGAATGTGAATAAAGCACAACAGCACATGAGAAATAAATTCAACATTTTATTTAGAGACACACTGGTGCTGAATATTCGAGAACATTGCTTGCTGTTTTTAGGACCACTTCAGATAACAGAACTAAACTGATCGAAAAAAGCTAAGGATATTTTTGAACGCAAACGACATAGATATTTATAGCTATACTACATTTTCGAGCACATTTTTTCTAGAAAAATGTCTGCATAGCAAAGAGACAATATCCTAAATTTTTTTCGATCAGTTTACATACTTTTGCACAATTCGATACCCTCATTCGGCTTCGGCATTCTCCGGGAACGCTTCGGGTGCCTCCGGTATTTCCTCCGCTTCTGTGGCCGTCTCCGTGGGCTGTACCGCGTTCTGGGGCTCGTTGCTGGGAGCCCTAAGCGGTCTGGAAGTTTTCACGGCTAGCGAAGCTTGTTGGCTGGTGTCCTCCATAGAAGGACACTCGAAATGGACGCAGTGGAATACCTGAAATATGTTTTTCCTCATTTCCCCACACAAACTTTTTGAAAAATATTGTCCCAGCCAAGTAAGCGGGCCAGTCTTTGACGTACACTTTTGATGTGACTCAAGTTCAAGAAGTGTGTGCTATGAATTCATATATAACTAGTAACTGCATGATCATAACTTGATGTTACTTAAGGTATCATTTGTATATATTAGCAAAAATCGGACTAGCTGTCAATTTCAACATCAGTCATTCTTTATTTGGTATCACTTAGTTATATCGCGTTAAACAGTCCCTGCTCGGGCGCCATTTTATTTGTTCTTCTTTTTCCTCCTTGACGTATCTCATTACTTTGACTATTACATTTTTATAAGGATAACAGATATCATATATATATTTTTTAAATGAGAATATCGAATTATCAGACATTAATGACTAGTATAAGATTATTCATGAATTGATGACTGTATGAGTGATGTTACAGAGAGTACATATTATTTCCATATTGTACACCATCATACACAATAAAATATTACTTTAGTCAACGAGAACACGAAAAAATTATTGACAAATCGAAATGTGTGTCAGATTTCTTTTGCTTCAGATTTCTGCTCATTTTGAATACATCTAGACTTAGGTATTGAGAAGGCTATGGTATATATAATCTTCAAATAACATAAGAAATCTGGAAAAGTATTCAAAAATATAGCCTTCTGTTTGTAATAATAAAGTTGAAATGCCACCATCTCAAAAATATTTTCATTGAACAGGACCCACTCCATAACATCTGTATGCAAATTTTCACATCAGTGTCATTTTCAGTTTAGACAGAGCAGCCTGTATTCAGGGTGTATCTAGCGATTTTTGCAATTTTTGCAATTTTCAGGAATTTTTGCAACTTTTGCCATTTTCAGGAATTTTTGCAATTTTTGCAATTTTCAGAAATTTTTGCAATTCTTGCAATTCCTGCAATTTGCAGAAATTTTTGCAATTTTTGCAATTTTCAGGAATTTTTGCGATTTTTGCAATTACTGCAATTTTCAGGAATTTTTGCAATTTTTGCAATTTTTTCTAATTTTCAGGAATTTTTGCAATTTTTGCAATTTTCAGGCATTTTTGCGATTTTTGCAATTTTCTGGAATTTTTGCGATTTTTGCAATTTTCAGTCATTTTTGCGATTTTTGCAATTTTCATTCATTTTTGCGATTTTTGCAATTTTCAGTCATTTTTGCGATTTTTGCAATTTTCAGGAATTTTTGCGATTTTTGCAATTTTCAGGAATTTTTGCGATTTTTGCAATTTTCAGGAATTTTTGCTATTTTCAGGAATTTTTGCGATTTTTGCAATTTTCAGTCATTTTTGCGATTTTTGCAATTTTCAGGAATTTTTGCGATTTTTGCAATTTTCAGGAATTTTTGCGATTTTTGCAATTTTCAGGAATTTTTGCTATTTTCAGGAATTTTTGCGATTTTTGCAATTTTCAGTCATATTTGCGATTTTCAGGAATTTTTGCGATTTTTGCAATTTTCAGTCATTTTTGCGATTTTTCCAATTTTCAGTCATTTTTGCGATTTTTGCAATTTTCAGGAATTTTTGCGATTTTTGCAATTTTCAGTCATATTTGCGATTTTCAGGAATTTTTGCGATTTTTGCAATTTTTAGTCATTTTTGCGATTTTTGCAATTTTCAGTCATTTTTGCGATTTTTGCAATTTTCAGTCATTTTTGCGATTTTTGCAATTTTCAGGAATTTTTGCGATTTTTGCAAATTTCAGTCATTTTTGCTATTTTTGCAATTTTCAGTCATTTTTGCGATTTTTGCAATTTTCAGGAATTTTTGCGATTTTTGCAATTTTCAGGAATGTTTGCGATTTTCAGGCATTTTTGCAATTTTCAGGAATTTTTGCGATTTTTGCAATTTCCAGTCATTTTTGCGATTTTTGCAATTTTCAGGAATTTTCGCGATTTTTGCAATTTTCAGGAATTTTTGCGATTTTTGCAATTTTCAGGAATTTTTGCGATTTTTGCAATTTTCAGGAATTTTTGCTATTTTCAGGAATTTTTGCGATTTTTGCAATTTTCATTTTTGCGATTTTTGCAATTTTCAGTCATTTTTGCGATTTTTGCAATTTTCAGGAATTTTTGCGATTTTTGCAATTTTCAGGAATTTTTGCTATTTTCAGGAATTTTTGCGATTTTTGCAATTTTCAGTCATATTTGCGATTTTCAGGAATTTTTGCGATTTTTGCAATTTTTAGTCATTTTTGCGATTTTTGCGATTTTTGCAATTTTCAGGAATTTTTGCTAATTTCAGGAATTTTTGCGATTTTTGCAATTTTCAGTCATTTTTGCGATTTTTGCAATTTTCAGGAATTTTTGCGATTTTCGCAATTTTCAGGAATTTTTGCGATTTTTGCAATCTTCAGGAATTTTTGCTATTTTCAGGAATTTTTGCGATTTTTGCAAATTTCAGTCATTTTTGCTATTTTTGCAATTTTCAGTCATTTTTGCGATTTTTGCAATTTTCAGGAATTTTTGCGATTTTTGCAATTTTCAGGAATTTTGCGATTTTTGCGATTTTCAGGCATTTTTGCAATTTTCAGTCATTTTTGCGATTTTTGCAATTTTCAGTCATTTTTGCGATTTTTGCAATTTTCAGGAATTTTTGCGATTTTTGCAATCTTCAGGAATTTTTGCTATTTTCAGGAATTTTTGCGATTTTTGCAAATTTCAGTCATTTTTGCTATTTTTGCAATTTTCAGGAATTTTTGCGATTTTTGCAATTTTCAGGATTTTTGCGATTTTTGCAATTTTCAGGAATTTTTGCGATTTTTGCAATTTTCAGGAATTTTTGCTATTTTCAGGAATTTTTGCGATTTTTGCAATTTTCAGTCATATTTGCGATTTTCAGGAATTTTTGCGATTTTTGCAATTTTCAGTCATTTTTGCGATTTTTCCAATTTTTAGTCATTTTTGCGATTTTTGCAATTTTCAGGAATTTTTGCGATTTTTGCAATTTTCAGTCATATTTGCGATTTTCAGGAATTTTTGCGATTTTTGCAATTTTTAGTCATTTTTGCGATTTTTGCAATTTTCAGTCATTTTTGCGATTTTTGCAATTTTCAGTCATTTTTGCGATTTTTGCAATTTTCAGGAATTTTTGCGATTTTTGCAATTTTCAGGAATTTTTGCTATTTTCAGGAATTTTTGCGATTTTTGCAATTTTCAGTCATATTTGCGATTTTCAGGAATTTTTGCGATTTTTGCAATTTTTAGTCATTTTTGCGATTTTTGCGATTTTTGCAATTTTCAGGAATTTTTGCTAATTTCAGGAATTTTTGCGATTTTTGCAATTTTCAGTCATTTTTGCGATTTTTGCAATTTTCAGGAATTTTTGCGATTTTCGCAATTTTCAGGAATTTTTGCGATTTTTGCAATCTTCAGGAATTTTTGCTATTTTCAGGAATTTTTGCGATTTTTGCAAATTTCAGTCATTTTTGCTATTTTTGCAATTTTCAGTCATTTTTGCGATTTTTGCAATTTTCAGGAATTTTTGCGATTTTTGCAATTTTCAGGAATTTTTGCGATTTTTGCGATTTTCAGGCATTTTTGCAATTTTCAGTCATTTTTGCGATTTTTGCAATTTTCAGGAATTTTTGCGATTTTTGCAATCTTCAGGAATTTTTGCTATTTTCAGGAATTTTTGCGATTTTTGCAAATTTCAGTCATTTTTGCTATTTTTGCAATTTTCAGGAATTTTTGCGATTTTTGCAATTTTCAGGAATTTTTGCGATTTTTGCAATTTTCAGGAATTTTTGCGATTTTTGCAATTTTCAGGAATTTTTGCGATTTTTGCAATTTTCAGGAATTTTTGCTATTTTCAGGAATTTTAGCGATTTTTGCAATTTTCAGTCATATTTGCGATTTTCAGGAATTTTTGCGATTTTTGCAATTTTCAGTCATTTTTGCGATTTTTCCAATTTTCAGTCATTTTTGCGATTTTTGCAATTTTCAGGAATTTTTGCGATTTTTGCAATTTTCAGTC